>CABPRJ010001427.1:340354-985437 GCA_902439185.1 Cinara cedri
CGAAAAAAAAAAAAAATTATACGTGGAAACCGTGGACGGTTTTCGAAAGTTAATTCGAATTAATTAGACGATACCGACTGTGGCGCACGGTTCGCGGAGTGTTGGACGGCAGACGGGAAAATAGAACGGACAATGTGTGCGGTGGAGATGAGAATGCTTAGGGGGGGGGATGGGTGGACGAGTGGAGTGACGAAAGGAGATACGTACGAGGTGGCACGGGCGTGGCTTCGTGCGCAGGACAAAGTCGGAGAGTGAAATAGAGTGTTCATCCGAAATCGGGTTATTTTATATTGTGACAATAAATTGTTTGACATCGGTTGAATATGCTGTATAATAATAAATTCTACTTCGGGTATTCGCAGTGAAATTTCTCCGGTTCAATAATCACGGTTAAGTTATAGTATACCTGCATGCGCAATATCATTTATCTATTGTGTTTAGTGGTTATAACATATTATCGTAGCATTACGCGAATATAATTTATGGCTAAAGTGTAAAGTGGCGTGTAATTTTCAAAAAAAAAAAAAAAAAAAAAAAATGAAAATAAAAAAATTATTATGTTAATCCATAAACCCTGTTATACTATATATATATATATAAATATATTATATACCCGTGACGATATTTAGAATATAATGTCGTTTTTCAACCCTTATATTATACTTGTCATCCCGAGTTTGTCGTTTACCGCGAAACTGTTGCTTTATAATCAACGTGTGCCCTTGGCATATTTCATTACGCTCGCTCTCATTCTTCGGCCTTATCCATTATTGTTATTAACTCTCGAGGAGCAACCGAGTGGAGTAAAAAACCTGCACCGCCCATCGCCTCCTCGCCCACATCGGGGAAAAGAACTTTTTGTTTATAAGTTTTACATTGAAAAATAAAATAAAAGACTATATAGTTAGTTGTATTATACATTTTGGTAGGTACTGTGAAAAAATAAATAAATAAAAATTGCGACTGCGAATATTTTATAACATTACAATAATGAAAACTATATAGTAAAGATAAATTCAACGATGCGCTAGATACGCAGTTTGCAGTC
Source organism: Cinara cedri (assembly GCA_902439185.1). NCBI lineage: Eukaryota > Metazoa > Arthropoda > Insecta > Hemiptera > Aphididae > Cinara > Cinara cedri. The sequence goes on from CABPRJ010001427.1 coordinate 341,403, forward strand.
ATTTTGATTGTCTGCACGTTAAATACGTAATAATATAATTGGGTACAATTTTATAGGAAACTGAATACGTTTAATTTAAATGTTAAGAAGTTTTGGAAAATGCTATATTATTTTTAAAAAAATAAAAAGTATTCAATCATAATAAATAACGGGGAAAAAAATATCGAACACCGCATAATAAACGTTATATGCATAAAATCCTTGATCGTTTTTATTATTTTTTTTTCTTACAGATTTCGCAAAATATTCGCAATGATAGCAATGGATTGAACTAGATATTTTGAAAACAAGTTAGATTAAAAACTTAACAAGTATTTTGTTATTAATCAATTTGATTGGTTTGGAGATTACAACATTTTATACCGTGTTTTTGTTCACGATTAATATTTAAGCGCTCGACATTTTTCGTAATTAAAATGTAATATTTTAAATTTGTTTTGTACATCGGTTACTTTAAAAGATAAAAAAAAATTTAATTACTTAAGTACCTACACTAATAATTTTCGTTTTGCGTTCCCAACAGTAGAAACAGGTAATTATTTCTTATTAGTTTTTTGTGTTTCGTACAGTAAGTATATGATTCGCTATGCATATACGTATACAGTAACATCATAAGACATTTCAGAGGTATTAACAACATAAAAACAACCACGTTAAAAGGTCCAAAATAACGCGCGGTAAGGTGAAAATAAATGCGATAAAAACCTATCGGTTAGCACAAAAGCCGAAACAGAAAATCCGATTGTTATCGACGTCGTTGAAAAAGTGGTTTTCGAAAGAGATAGAAATTACTTATTTTTCTTATTGCAATCGGTTTAATTTCGGTTTTATTAAATTTTTCAATATAAAAAAATAATAGTTTTAACCTAATATACATAATTATATTCGAATTTTAATTACGAATTAACTATTTTTATTTTTTGGACAAATTTCTGATAGTAATAAATTCAATTATTTTAATATTGACAAAATAATTGGCCTAATCGTTTATCTTAAAAAGACCTCTTAAGGATATTAATAAATAAATAAGCTTTATATAATTTCATAAAATTCAAAATGATCTGCATAATTTAACGGGTTTTTTTTTTTTCTAAGAATTATCTACATTGAAATTTTAACATCTCTTTGCATTTATTTGTTATATTTTGTTATAATTTTCTTCACAAATAAGTTTTGCCAGAGTTGGGCTATACCGAAAATATAATGCATTATTTATTTGTTAATATTTTACATATTATTATCAGTACGATCAAAATATATTTATAATCACCGGGTATTTATTATTTCATTTATATTTATATTTGTTGTTTAATAACAATTTCTCTAGAGGAAATTATAATGGGATAAAATCCCTCTAAAAATGTATTTATACCGAAATTCGCAGTAAACGACATTTTCATATTTTATTGATTAATATGACAAAATGTTTCCGAACCCAACTTATTGTAAACGGAAACTGTTATTATTCTAGTGTAAAAACTAAAAACGTTATTTAGACAGTAAAAGTGTTATTAAAATGTAATAAATTAAATTAAATTAAACGAAATAACAATATACGAATTTGTTAGATTAGGTTATATCGCACGGTCAAAAATACATCAGATTTCAGGGGACACACTGTTTAATTCAATTGATAGTTTTGTCGTGTTGATAAATTTGCATAGCAAAAAAAAAAAAACCTGTGGGACATAGCCTTTGTTCATTACTTACCTTATTCATTTACATTATTTATAAAAAGTGTATACCTACACAAAGTATCAAATATCTACGCAAAATAAATTTAAGTAAAAGCTCAAAGAATTTTACAAGTATAAAACAATTTTAAATTAATAACATTTATTGGTCGGAGTTAAATCATTAGTTGGTTGTGTGTTATCGGATTTTGCTTGAGGGAAATACACGTTGATAACACGGTTGCCTGTGGATTGACATTGAGGTAGGTTTTATAAAGTCACGTGTTAGCATGTCGAATTTTAAAATAGGTACCAAGTTTTAGAATAGCTATGTTGAAGAAGAAAAAACTTTTAGAATCCAGACTCATGGAAATGTTTATTTCGTTTACTCCTACATAAATGTATTGACCACGGTTAAGGTTTATGATATTTGCATAAAATTGATAACGAGCGTGTTGTTACCATATAAAATTGAGATAAAAAAATTAAATACATTTGTGTTAAAGTTTCAAATTTCTGTTATTTCTACAATTATAACTTGATATACATATTATGAAACTTACACATTTGTGATTCGGAGACACAATTTGTGTTAAAGGACATAATAATTTAGGCCCTGGGTTACTGTAATCAGTGCGTTAATAACAACGTAAACGTTTTTACCATGGTTATAGACAGCGCCACAGTGGTTAAAAATTATCATTTTCATAATTTTAATAAAAAACAACGAAATTTTAACCGAAAATTTTTCCGATTTCGTTATTTGATGATGTCTTGGGTATATTATATTAAAGTCGCCTGCATCGGTGCGCATAATTTCAAGTTTCAAACATAACAATTCGTTTATAATATAATCGTTTAAAATTAACTTACAATAACATCAAAACCCTCGAACGTTTGTTTGATGATCAACACCATAATAATTAGTGTTTGACAGTTATAATATCAAAATGATATAATGTTATACGCGAATACACACTAAACAAACGTGACGGATCTGTCAAATTTAGTATGTTTATGTATTTTAAGTTTAGGTATATGTTTACTCGTGTGTATATATATACGTATCTAAAGCGCGGAGCGTAAAGAGACGACATTAGTTAAGCACTTAGTGTCAAGATTAAAGACCATTGGTGGGGGCGGGCCGGGGAGGAGGTGAGGAATTTAGCCGTGATGCGGTCGGTATTGAATTAAGTCGGACGAAACGACGACGGGTAGGGGTTATACAATGTGCGATGGATGACGAGCTACTCGAAATTAAAAGCAAAGTTTCGCCAGACACGTCTTCGTGGCTGCAAAGCTGACAATTCGAACCAATCGAAATGCGTATAAGTTCCAAATAGGAAATTTGTGTGATGTCTAGAAGATAGGTATTAACGGGTACAGGTAGCTACGCGACAAATTCTTAACGACTGCGGGAGCGTGTTACGACGGAACAGAAAAAGTGTACTGGTGTTGAAATTTTTATAAAATTGTACGTGTTTCATTTTATCGTTTTTCGTAAATAGGATTCGATGCGTTCGCGCTATGCTCAAATGTGCAGCATTACATAGGTATAGTACAAAATTTCGAAAAAAAAAAAAAATAATCAAAATATATTATAGAATCTTCGAGTTTTGTATAATATACTGAATAGGTATATATTTTTGTGCGTTTAATTTGTATTTACTATATTAATATATAACTGCAGCTGCAACGTTTGCAATAGTTTCAAATCTGTCGATCACGAACCATCATTTATTGCGCGTCCCGATCCAAAATTGAAAACACCGCGTCGGCAAAGAGGAGAAAAAAACTTTACCCGGAGGGTCTGTCACTCGCCGTTTGTCCGTTATACACGTATACAATAACCATCCCCCTCGGTATCATTATAACCGTGGAATAGGGTCGAGCATCGCCTGTGTGCATTAATATACGACGGTACAATATCTTGTTGAGATTCATTATGGTTCACAAATTAATAGGTATTATTATATACACTCCGTATATCCGGAGCAATATGTTTCAGTGTTAATAATTGATACTCTTATTATAATTATTATTATTCATTACCAACACTCTAGCAGCGTAATATCATAACGAGTAGAAATCATGACGTTTAGTACCGGGATCAGTGTCGCGTAAAGATACGTTTTAAAATTATTTATACAAAGATAAATTAACAACAATTTTTATCTAGATAAAAAAATAATAATAATAGTAATTTTATTCATCACGTGCCTACCGTATTTGGTATCAATATTTAATAAAGACTACCTATGCAATTGATATTACTTGATAATTTATTTTTTAAAATAAATAATATTTAACAAAAATCATTTAATTTATAACAATACGTTTTAAAAATAAAATTATTAAATTAGGTACATAAATCGCGTACATTTTTTTGGAATCTGGACATATACCGGCCGTATCTGATACACTTTTAGTATTTACGGTTTTACAAAATACGAGCAATGAAAAAAATTATCAATTTTAAATTTTGAGAGTAGCGAAAAATATATTGATTTTACAAAGATGTTTATTTTTTAAGATTCTGAGCGGAGCGAGGAATGTATTGGTTTCACAATGATGTTTATTTTTTTTTTTTATGTGAACACTTTTTCTACTAAAAAGCATACTCCGATTGTCAAGTATAGCACCTTTTTTGAAAGGAAATGTTCTTTGGACAGTATTTTAAAGAGGTTTTGAAATTTTTATTAGTATTCGAGATAGTGAGGAAAACCTGGTTCTTTAGGTTAAAAAAAGACTAAAGGATTAGAATTAAAGCTGTCATTGGCAACCGTTTTTATTTATTTTTTGTTATTATTAAGTTGTTATTATTTTAAAATCTTTTTTAAACAATCATTTTTGTCATGGAAACGCACATTGTTTTAGTAATTTTACCATAATATGACATATATATTGTTGACAAAGCAACCCTATCAACTGAACTCCGCTCAAAATCGTTTTTTCGTTAGCAACGGTTCATCGTTACTTACACAGATGTACATTGAATTCTCGTCTGTACCCTACCTTCTCAACTTCCCACCCACATAAGTGGCTGCACCCACGTGCGGAATATGTCCGTCCTTTTTTTTCATTTTTATACTGGGTACAAAAATTCTATTAGAAATCTTGCTCCGAAGTATCAAGTATAGCACCTTTTTCTGAAAGGAAATCTGACCGGGGAGGTACTGAAGGGAAGTCATTTTTTGATTTCCCCAGGCGTTTTTCAATAAACGCGATAAACACGGTAAAAACCGGGCAAAACCGGGAAAACAGACCTATTATCAAAGAAATATTACGAGAGAAAATAATAAAATAATGAAGTGAAAACAAAATTATTAAAGAGAATATTATGCAACGCATAAGTAATTGTTTTACCTGTTTGTTTATCTCTCGTTATCTAGATATTTTAAAATTTGTCTCCGTACAACCAACGCGTCGCCGTTTTCTCGAGACGGACGCGTGTTTTTATCGAGCCCGACATAGTACCTATAAATTATGATGCTCACCCGCGTACCGACATTTCGCGTTTTTCGCATTGATTATATTTTTTGTTGTGCGCTCGCGTATACCTACCTACCTCTTTTTTTATTTTTTTTATTTTTTTTTTAAACATTGAAACTTTCGCGCAATATTATTTACGAGCGAATATTATATGATAATAATAATAATTTACGGAGGTGTCTGTATCGTATGTATTCGCGATATTATTACTATTGCCGACATTTAAACAGGAAAAATTGCGCGAATAAATAAATATATTGTGTTCCGCGTATATGTAGGTATTATTCGAACGGGGAATTGATACTCTTGCAGCGCGCACACCTGAAGGGAAGAGCTCTTTTTTTTTTTGGTATTATTTATTATTACTATCATTTTTTTTTTTTTTTTTTTTTTATGCGAAGGATTGAAAATATAATAACATTGTGTCCCTTTGGTTACATAATAATATAAGAAACAGAATATTTCGCCCGTAAATTATTTACGAAAAAAGGAAAAAAAAAAGTTTTAATATTTCCTCATTCGAGTGTTTCTTTTCGGTTTTTTTTTTTTTTTGTTCGCTCTCTCTCTTTCTTTCTCTCTCCTCCGACTCTATAAAACGTTATATTTCGTCGTTGCCCGTCTTATATTCATATAACCGACAAAAAAAAAAATCCACACACACACGCACGATATTACATATTCGTATATTGTTATATATGCAGTATGCGTATATATACAAGGAACGTTTCACCTAAGGCCTCGTCGTATACTTTTGTTTTTATTAGAAATTTCATATATATGCGTATATATTTTTATATTCCGTTTGTTTTTTTCGTTTTTTTTTTTTTTACGTACAACAGGTATATGTGTGCGACAGTGTAGGAACGGCACACGCGGTCGGGTTCCTCCGGATTTCTGTAAAATCGCATTATTTACGATTTACAGAAAAAAAAAAATAATAACGCCGTACACGTCGTGTATCTTATATTATAATGTGTACGGTACGATAAAAGAGAACGGCTGCAGAGATTCGAAATTCCCGACATGGGTCGGGTAGAGCAATGACGTCAGCTGAGGATTTTTAAATTTATTAATTCCTTTACACGAGTGCTCCGCACTAATGTTTATCAATTTATTCTTGTGCGTTTGAACATTAGACTACTTTTGCGCGTTGTTTTTTTGCGGACTATTTTCCTTTTTATTTTAAACATCGGAGATTCCGAACAATGTCCGCAATCAAATCCGGTACACGCATCGTGATATACATTTACGACCTTAAACATATAAATACCGTCCGATTATCTCCGGCCAAAATATCTCCAGTTAATAATATTTCCAGTAAGAAATATCTTCTATACAAATATCTTTAATGGAAATATATCCCACAGGAAATATGGTCATAACTGTTCATAATATTAGTATTGTATATTATCTGTAATATTTTTCACGATTACGAGTTCCTACGCGGCATAAAATATTACGAGATAGACTTCGAAATCTGAAACTCGGATTAATGTCACATCACTAACAAGTACTATAGGGACTGGAAAAAATCCATGTATTTAGTGGGAGCGTCTTAATGATGATTTTTTTGTATAATAATTAATTATAATATTTACTTTCTATTTGAATATCTATATTTTTTTTTTAAACACCGATACCAAAATATATAGAATAAGGTCATTTCTGTTCGGCAACTAATATAATTAGCCTATTTGGTAATTATGTATATACATTTTAGGTTTTTACATTATCTTTTATTCCATCTACCAATACATTTTTTAATTTTATAGTTTTATTGAAGTATAGTGAAATTACTTTCTTTTTTTCTTTTTTTTATTTAAACGGTTTATAGACTTGTTCACATTGTAAAACGTCGAGGTATGACGGACCTAAATATTTTTGTTATTGTGGTTCTAGACAGTATCATTTACCAACAATGTTGATCTTACACATTTCTGTGGTTAAGTATGCGTGCGCCCACAAAATAATGCTAGTTATGCAAAATTTACGATCCTGGTTATTGCTATCATAAATGCAAGATTTTATGTCAATGCTACGAATCTATTACGAGAATATAAATAAATTTTTCTGTTAGCAATAATAACATGATAAATCATGACAAACGATTTTATCAACGTACCCCCACATGGTCTCGAGAGTTAAATTTAATACTCGTCTATTTACTCGTCAGCGTTAACTGAAATATGTTGGTTTATGTTTATCACTATATAACTGGGCTATTATTGCTAATTTTCTATTTAAATATTGAATATAAATTATATTGAATATAATGAGAGTTGAAAACAATACTCAAACATTAAAAACTTATAAATAGTTAAGAATTAAATTTAACTCTCATGGCGTATAATACGAATACAGCGAGAGCTAATTATGATGCTCAGGCCAGTTGACTTGTTAAATTTAATTATTATTTAAAATATTTAATATTAGTTCAATCGAAATTGTATTTAATTTTTTTAAAGAGGGATTGCTCACAATCTAAAATTAATAGGTAATAAAAAATATTCATACAAATCCAAAGTTTTTTTTGTCAGGAGACATTTTGTCTAGAAAAGATATTTCCATTAGAGATATTTTTACTGAAGATATTTTTTCTGAAGATTTTCTTAACTGGAGATATTTTGGCGTAGATATTATGACCAGAGTTATTTTGACCTGAAACCGAAAATGTTGGGTCTCTACAATTATTTTTAACCGAATTACAACAAACAAAGTCACAAGTAATACTTTTTTCTGTACGGATTGCCTAGATTATTGTTGAAAACTAATTGGAAAATTAAAAAATTACCTTCTGATTGCACCAAAAAAATCCAATACATATTACAAAAAGCTTTTTTGGTTATATTCAGATCAAGATTTCTGGTAGATAAGTTGTTAACAGACAGAAATATCAAAAATAAAACAAGCACACATTATAGTCAGAATCTAGAACCAATATTTTTTTCACTGCGCTCGCAAATTAATAAAAAACATTATTGACCCGGGAAAAATTTACGACGTATATTGTTCCGTGTAAAGTGAAAATGCACCTATTGTTATTTTTTTTAATTATGATTTTCATAACTTTTTGCATTAATTAAAATGTTGTTTCAACGACCTAAATGATTTTGTCGTCAAAATATAAAAATTATCGCGAAATCCTATTAATATTATGATTTTTTGAAAACAAAGTAAGTTTGCAAAGTATCACGACTTTGCACTTTGCAGCCTATACTTATTACACTACACTTTGCAAATAAAAGTCCAATGCATAAAAAAGCGCACAAAAAACATATTAAACCTATGCATGGAAATTAATGTATTTTTTTCCTTGAACAATTCTTTTTTACATAGTTATTTGATAAGCATCATTAATCAAGAATGTGTCCTACGAATGAAAACTAGTTTTTTTTACAAGGGTTTCGAGACCAAAATTAGTTATAAATAAATTATAATAATCGTCAACTGCATTGATTGATTTTTTTGAATAATGAATATGTATTTTGGAATTTCAGGAAAATTTACAGTACACATGCATAAGAGTTATTTATAATTTTAGACATATTGTTTTCGAAAACCCCTTTTAAAATTGCAAATGGAATTTTTACATAATAATAGAAATTAAATAATTTTTTTTTTTATTCAGAAATAAATAATTTATATAACTTATTATAAGTATATCCTTAAAAAAAAATCGATATTTCCAGTATATCTCTGTTTCAAAACAAAATTTGAATGAACTTTTAGATTCTGTGTGAAGCGAAGATGCTTATGGTTTTACAATAATGTTTATTTTTTTTTCTGTGGACAACTTATCTGCCAGCAATTTTGTGTTGATTTTTATCAATAGCACTTTTCCCGAAAGGAAATTGGACTGGGGAGGTACATTAGGGATGTCATTTTTTGATTTTCCTAGGAGTGTTCTCATTAAATGAGAAAAACATGATAAAAAACGGAAAAATAGGTACAATATTAAACAAATATTATTGAAGAAAATGTTTAATGTATATGTAATTATTTTACCAAAATATGACGTATATATTGTTAATGAATTAATATTATTAACTGAACTTTACTCAGAATCGTTTTTTCATCAGTAACGGTTAATTGTTGCTTACAAATATACATTAAATTCTCATTTATCCTACTTTCCCAACGTCTCACCTCTAACATTATCCTAAAATGGCCTTCTTCTTTTGCAGCGATGCTGCTTGAACAAGAACAAGTTACAATTTCTTGATATGTGTTCAGTTATTATTATATTTTTTCGAATTGTTCAAAAAAAAAAAAAATTTCGGGAAAAAAAGCGCCTCCCCGTAAATGGAAATCTTGTACAAACATCGCTATCTGTTATAGGGAATAGGTGAAAAATGAAAATATTAATTCACTCGGGCGTGTGACTATGTACGTATAACCAAGTACTCCGAACGCCGCAAGTACCGACATGACGTATTTAGGTTTTGGATCGGCTTTTGTTTTTAAAAGATTAAGCTTAAAAAAAAAGTGAAATAAAAATAAAACCTATAGTATATAGTTTAAGCAGCTTTTGAATTCTTGACGACTGCTGCAGTGCGGTGCCAGCGTGCGTCTGTTGCGTGAAAATTAGTTTTTGTCGGTCGAATGTGATTTTTTTTTTTCGCCCGCCATCATCACTGAGACCGAAACCATTAACGGCTTAGCGAGAGATTTCCGAGCGCAGGGATAGCGACGTCCTGCAAAGAACGGAGAGGTTTATTTCATTAGTTCGCCTGATGTCCCGCGAGTTTTTACGGTCCTTTTAATGGACTAGTATTTCCATTAAAATTGTGGCAATATTTGTATATTATACAGTTTGTTATTATATATATAGGTATTCAATTTATAATTTCGTACGTTCTTATACCTGGTGTTCACTTAAATAATATCCGCCAGACAGCGTTTTGTCGAAACGATATTCATAGCATGCATAGATTTATATATAAATAATTGAATTCTATTTATACATTTTGAGCAAAGAGAGGAGTTTATCAGTTTCATTATGTTTTTTTTTTGTTTTTTATTTTATTTTTCGTTTTTGATGACATGGTGTACGGAAATTTTGCTCCGATAAAAAAGGGACAAGAGAGTTTTTTGTATCGTTTTGTATCTATTCAGCGAATCGAAGGAGTCATTTTTTTTAATATGAAATCATTTTTTATAATAATTGAGAAAAAACTTCCAGGAAAACCGGGGAAATTTACTATTATAATAAATATTCCATTATTTTTGATTTTTCGAATTTATTGAAATTTTGAGCAGTTCGGCCCTAAAAGATTCTTTTTAAAATGCCTGATAAGAAAAAAATCATGTGTGGACTTGGATCGAAAAGTCATCGTTACCGTCTCCTATAAATCGTGTTATCGCTACCAAGTATTATTTTTTTCTGTTAATAATTTAAATTGAATTAATTAAAAATAAATGGTTATTTTCGTAGTTTTTGTTGTTTTTTAACTAATTTTAATTTTCTTTAAAATATTTTGTTTTATTTCATGTACGCAGTGAATACGATTATTATAGTAATTAGTCCGTTACGAAGTCAGTGTAATATCCCATGAAGTAATTAATAACTTAAGCAGTTCAAAACGTCGTCTGGATTGCATTTTTTAAACTTTTAGGTATCATACTATATGACACAGCAGTATGTATCTTTATTGTTTAGTTTTAATTTTACGTTATATTTAAAATTAGTATTTAATTGAGTCACTATGTTAAAATAGCTCTATTTATGGACCTTCCATCCCCGTTGAATCGTTTATAATATTTATTTTTTACTTCGTGATAAAAAATCTGTAAACGTCAATTTTTTACATTAACTGTTGCCGATGGAGTGTTGCGAATCGATGAAATAGTACTGCTCCTGAAGGGACTTTGGGAAGAATCGAAGTACTCCCAAAGAGAACTCCCGCCCTTGGAAAACATCCTGGTTGCACTACTGACCTCAGAATTTGAGGATTTTTTGGTCCACGGTCGTTTATTTAAAAGATTTTTTTTTGGATTCTCAACAATGTTTTTGTAAAACGTACAAATAAAAAAAAACCGACGACACGGTGACTATACATCAGTTTTATTGATGTCGATTTCTGGGTTACCAAGGCTCATTGGCGGGGGGCGGAACTCGACTACAATAGGTTACCAGTAACGAGGTTACCAACCCCGCTCAGAATTGTTTTTTTTTATCGCAATCATTCGTCGTTATTCGGAGTGTAATATAAACTAAATCACTTTATATGCTCTAACGAGTGCGCAATTAACGCGATGGGAATCGTATCTATCGCTTTTTTCCCGGTGAACCGAATGTTCGACCGAGAGACAAAGTTTTAAGTGATGTTAAAATTGCGCATGCGTTTGATACCTCAAATATGATAATTATAATACGTTCCAAAACTGTTAAGAGTGAACTATCGTTAAAACTAAGTTCACGTACTATATATTAATTAATTAGACCGTTCAATTACACTTTCGAATCACAAAACGGTTTTAGATTTTCTATAACAATATCAAACAGTTTATTATTCATATTATTACGAATATATAATGATATACCGTTATAATATTATAATTGAAATCAATTTGCATCGCAGCTGTCCGCGTAACAGAATAACTATTCATAATTAATTTATTAAAATCCGTGTATAAATTAAATTGATTTGCGAAAATATATAATATTTTGTACGAAACTGCGCGCGATATAATAATAACCGTATACTTAAATTGATAATTTTTTTTTTAAACGAATTTTATCAAGTTTTTGTTAAATTAATTAGTTCGTTTTTTAACGCGCCGCGAATCCGCGGATTCGCATATACACTGCAGCTATATATAAACAAGACGAATTTATTACTCCACTTTAACACCTCTTGCACATTTTTCGGGTAAAACTTTTCAGATGCAGTATTTAATTTATAATCAACTTTGGATTTTTAAACTTTTGATCACACGCGACCTCTACCAGCAGTGTATAGTTCTGGCTTTGAATTTTCGAGTGAATTATTTTTCGACAAATTTATACATTACATTGCATAGAAAATCGCGTAATATCTAAAGACCGGCGGCGGTTTATTACTTGATTAAAACTCAAAGTTTATTCTGGAAGAACGGTCCGGGAACGTCTTCGTCGTATCTAAAATGAGATTTGCCTCCTTTTCTAGACAGAATATTTCTCCAAACAACATATTATTATTATTATGAAATTATTAAAATTAATAATTATTATCCGCCGGTCCGTGTTGCAGTATTAGATTATTTTATCGTTAGGTTTTTTTTTCTTCAGAAAAACGTTCTCTTTGAACCGCGGTCGTAGAACGGAGTTTCGAATTTTAATTAGAAAATGTTTGATGTACCTAATAATAAAAAAAATTTAATTTTGTTATTTTACAGTGTATTTAAAATCGTTATATTTCATAATCACAAATGCGGAAAATAGAACGATAAAGTTAAAAAAAAACAAATACAAATTTGGAAAATATCCAAAATAGTTGCGTTTTAAATAAATAAAAAAAATATCAATAACAATGCAATCGAACTGTGGTATAAACATTACAATTATTAAAAATATATAAATGTGTATCATAATGTATTCATAATCCACTATTTAATGTTATAGTTTACAAATTTAAAATATAACCTTTTATTTTATCATTTTCAAAAAATTTTAAGGTAACCATTTTATAGAGTTTATTTTACCGGCAATTTTTACGCTCCAAATTTTTATTTTCACTATCCTCGTGAATTTTAATAATTTTGTTTTAGTTTATAGAAAATTAGTGAGTATTAAACATAATAGGTCGTGTTTTCGTATTATCTAAAAACATATCAGAACACGAGATTTCTATCTATAATTTCAAAACACTATTATAATCTATAGTATTAAATTATACGCTATTTTTCTCTGAAGTAAAAATAAAAATATTAAAAATTATCAGGTTAATAAAATTAAAAAGTTGAAATGTCAAATTTTTAAAAAATAACCGAATTAAGTTTTATTTAAATTTTTTTATGAAAACATAAAAATGTAAATATTAGTATTTGTAGACCTGTTAGTAATCGTATATAAAAAAAAATTTGATCTTCATCATATCAGGCGATATTATCTAAGTGATTATAGGCATCGCTTATCTGTTTAGTAAAAAAATATTAATTTACGAAAAATGTAAGGGTTTTTTTTTTAATTGTACTATAAAGCAACTTTTAAATCTTAAACATCTATAGGTTGTCCTTTTAAGGACGCCGGATTTAAACTGCCTGGTAGTTTTTTGACCTGTTTTTCTTATCATTATCAACTATAAACTCTCCATAATGAAATATTGTGAAGGTTTTTACTGTGAATAATTTATGTACCAGAAATTTTTTTCCGATTTTCAAGTGTAGCACTTCTTCTGAAAGAAAATTTGATTGGAGCGATACTTTAGGGGGTTCATTTTTGGATTTTCCCGAGGGTTTTCATAATAAAATGGGAAAACGAGGAAATACGTAAAAAAAAGGAAAATTTACGAATACAGTGTCTATTTAATTATTTTACTATGATATGGCATATTATGTTGACAAAGCATCACTATCGACTGAACGGAGTTCAGAATCGTTTTTCGTTATTTCCCTTCTATACCTTCTCAACTTGTCACCTACAAAAGTGGCCCATACATCGTGCAAAGACGTATGTTCGTTTGTTTTTTCGAGTATTTTTCAAATATGACGATCGCGTTTGCAGACGTTTACCCTGTTCAGTAGTTTTGTCTACGTTTTTCCGCCACTTACGTACCGATAATTTATATTATTTCTTAGCGGAAATGAGAACGTCGTATGCAGTATATAGTGTTTGGAAAGCGATAGAGGTATACCTTTATACAATAGTAATGCGGCAACGGCGGCGAGACGAGTGCATCAAAAAGAAGCCGTTGCTCTTTACGTCGGTCGCGGACAAATTAGATTGCGGCTGTCCGTGTATATATACGTATATAGTGACGATGTTACACACACACTGTATATATATATATATATAGAGATGGAGACAGACAGAGAGAGAGAGAGTGTGAGAGAGAAGAGCAGCGGCAAGCGGCGCAGCAGTCGCGTCCGGAAAGGCGTGAAAATGGCCAACTTTTTCTTATAGACGTTTCCGGGACAAAAATGGAAAGTTTAACCGGTCGCGTATATAGTAGCAGTATAGTGTGTAGCCCGGGGGAGAAAAGTACAAGAAAAGTATATGACGACCGCCAACTCCCGTGTCTTATATATATGACGAGAGGGGATCTCGGGAAAACGTACGGGGGGTTCGCGCTCGTGTGTGTGTGTGTGCGTGTGTGTGTGTGCGTGTGCGCGCGCGAAAAAGTCGGTGAATTTTCGTCACGTGCACGTTTCGCCGCTTTCAAAGTCCCGGGATACGCGGCACGACGACTCGCGCGAATAAAAACTCGCGGCGCGAAACCCGAAAACCTATTTCACCTTTAAACGCCGTTTAAACGCGGGGTCGCCACCAGAATCACTTACTGCAACAACGACGGCGGCGGCGGCAGCAGCAGCAGCTCGAAAAGGCGGTTTTTAAAAAGCGCGCACACGCGTTCGGCTTTTAACGCAGTCGCTCTTTTCTGCCTCCTCCCCCGCCGGCAGTCTCGACACAGTCACGTATGCGGGCTTTTTTAAATTCTACATTCGTCGAACCGGCTCATTAAAGTCAATCACACACGCGCGTGCAGTCGCGTATACACAATATTATCCATTTTCGGAATCAAAACAACTTCAAACACATGCACAACCGAACGGATTTCTATTTTTTTTTTTTCTGTATACATTTTAATGACGGTTGATTTTTCGGAGTCGGAAATCAACTTTTTTTTATTTTTCCGGGTATGCACTTATTTTTTCAATCGATGTCGATTAGAAATCGATAAATTTGCCCACTGACATTCGTCGTTGAGTGGTCACGCAGTACACCGATATTTAAAGGGTCGCGTTTTGTACGACGATTTTAAAAAAAAATTTAAATTCTCTTTCATTACTGAACGTTTTAAAACGGCCCAGTTTTTTAACTACCGATTACCACGCTGGAAAAACACTCACGCTTCGCAGAATGGCCAGATTCTGACGATTGTTTTCGGTTGGAAAGAGGAAGACTTGAACTCGCGCGGAATTCCGTGTTTCAACATTTTTATTTCAAATTGTATAATATAGTATATCTTTAAGCCGATTTTGAATTTATGGTCACACCTTGATTTGAAATCAAATGGAAAACCGATTGTCCGATGTGGGCCGTGGGCCGCGTGGAACGACGTGTTGTTGTCTGTCAGTTAAAAAATAAATTAAATATATCGAATCCAAGTCCAAAGTCTTTTATGTTTATAGGACGGCCGTTAAAACATTAAAAATAATTTCACATTTCAAAAAATTGGAGAAAGTCTGGAACATCGGAACCCGGCCCCTCAAAATAATTCTCGTCGCGATTATAATAATGTTATTACAAGAACCGAAGTCGCACGGAACCGTAATAATTTTCGAAATAAACGGCGGCGGGCAGGGAAAAAGTAATAAGATTCGTTATTATTATTGTTATGGTAATACGAAAAAAAAAACAAAAAACAATTTTTTTTTTTTTGTACAGTACAACACAAAGACTGCACTGCGAAATAACCCTCAGTTCGGGCATTAGCTTTGCTCGATATAAGCCGGTGTACACTTATTATTAATGTCAGTCGGCCGTATTGCATGTGCAGACAATAAAATTACAAAAACCGAAATGTAATAGACGTTCTCGCCGTGTGTTTTTGTGCAGCGTAGCGTATTTAGTCGCAATCGGGAGAGACACTAAAAAAATATAATAATAATAACCTACTACTTCTAATAAAAAAAAAAAAAAAACGACGACGACGACGACGAAAATTAATATTTTACGATTTATATTCGGATCACGTTTTCGTCCCCCTCGGCAAAAACGTCCGAAAACAATATATTACACGAGTACGCCCGCCGCCGCCGCCGTATATTATGCATTCCGGAAGTTTTGTACGCTAATAATTCCGAAAAGGAAACCTCTTTGGCCTTTTCTCCTCCAGTATGGAACTCGAACTGCAGTGAAATAATAATAATAATAATATCAATCGTGGACTCTGCTACGCGGAATATAATAATTTATATTGGAGATGTTGCAACAAATAAAATTGCTCGTTGCATTATTTATGATGGTATTTTTTTTTTTTTTTTTTTTTATAAATATTTTTATCTCGTAGATGACCGCAGAAGAGCGGGATGAATTTATGGATTATTATCATATAGTTATCTACGCTCAAGGGCTTAGGAGTGCGGGGGACGGATGCGAAATTGCATATTGTATACAAATCTCGAAGAGATTATAAAACGTACCGATTTTTTTGAAGGTACAGCTGAAAAAGTAAAAGGAAATTTGTCCGATTCCGAGTGTATGGCCCGTAATATTTCAATATTACCGCCCCGATGCATATTCCATCATTTTTTTTTTTTTGTTTTTTTGTAGTAAGAAATTACACTTTTAATGCTCTGAAAACATCGACGCGCATTATGCTACATAATATATTGTGTTAATTTTAGAAAATAAAAAAAAGGAAAATAATAAAAATCGGTGTCTGCACATACTACGTTATAGAATTTTAATAGTACACGAGTATAAATGGGCGTTTCCACATCTTATCAATGAACAGGGTTCGGATTTTATTGGTTACCGATAAAAATAGCTGAGTGAGCTTTATAGATTTTGTTTTACGCACCATGAACACCAAATATGAAATTTTATGTTGCTATTTTTTGTATATTTAAAGTATTTTTCGATTCCCGTTGCTATTTTTCGCTAACACGCATAATATAGTGAATTATTTTGTATTTTTCATAAATATTAGACAAAATCTGTCATTTATCCGAATCTATAAGAAAAATACCTACATTTCCTTTTTTCATTTTTACGGCATATTATAGCTTAGTTAAAAATGTTTTAGGTCATATTCAGAGGTGATCCTAGGGTTTATTTTTAGGGGGTTTGGAGTGAATTTCGCCGACTCCCAAGCACAAAATTGTACGACAGTATACACTGACGACTGGTGTTTTACACCATAATATCTGCCGACTGTTAATAGCAATTACAGCTTTAGTTGATTTACAACAATCGTTAGTTCAAGGGAAAACTTATTGATTAAAATATTAAATTTTATATATTATAGGTCTCGTAAATAGCTATATAATATGCTGACTGGAAATTACAGATGCCGACTTTAGGGGTTGGGGGTGTCACTTCCCCACACCAAGCCACCCCTAGGACCGCCTCTAGTCGTATCATAGCGCATATTTCAGTTGTTTTTAGTGCTATACATTCCCGCTAACGAGTAGACGAATATCAGAATAAACGGTCGAGAGAGTCTAGCCGCAGCGTTCGTCATCCGGGACGATAGTTTTTTATTGTTTGAATATAGAAATTCGGTAATAAGAATTCGGTATCCCGCGATTAACAATCAATTAATTTTTTTTTTTTTACTACGATAAACTAACGATATCAATATACGGTAAAAGTGACAATACGTATTACAAATATTATTGCGACGGTGGCTTAGTTAAACTCATCCGCGGATTTACTTTTCCTGTGCAGACGGCCGTCCGTCTAACGATCTGGCGCGGTTTCACTCGCTTTAAAAATCCAAGAAAAAACCGGCGGCCCGGCCATCGGCCATCATCACCCGGTAAAAACTTTAACCACATGCACAATTTAATTAGGCAAATGATATTAACACAATGTATTATTACACTATAATTCGAAAGTACTGTTTTTATTATTATTATTATTTTTTATAGAATTAATGGAATTCAATGCTTATTCGATGATTTTATTTTTTCTTTACCGTCTGATAGAAAAAGTTTACTGTAATGTAATTTATTTAAATTTACTTTAATGTCGTCGATTATTTACTCAACGCGTACAAAAAAAAAAAAAAAAAAAACTAAACTATACTCAACTTTTTAATCGCCATTGACATAAGCGTCTTGTTTCGTTGGTTTTTTTTTCATTCGTCAAATAGATTATAGCGCATTACAATTTATTGAATATCTTGCGCGGCGTAGTAGTAGTATATAGAGACTATAAAAATAAGAAAAAAAAAAAACCACCTAGTTTTAAACATTAAAGTCACGAATGAAATTCCCACCACGACGGTATTGACGAACCGGCGTTATTTTTTATTCGTTAGTAAAAAATATCAATGAATATTAAGAATGATAGTAATAATATATTCACGAATCGGTTTTATCGTTTACTGTAGTGTTATTTAAAACGATTTTTTTTTTCCGGTGACAAAAGTTTTAATTAAGTATAGCATTACGGATAAAAAAAAAAAAAAAAACTAACCGAATTCAAAATTATACTCGTGAATTTCTTTATGTATTAAAATGTATAGATACAACGCTCTAATGGAGGGGATGGCTCTGGGGGCGGGGTCGACTCGTTTTTAAAATATTTCAACGTACGTCTACCATTTGTTCAAAGCGGACAGTTTAACTGTTATAGAAGGACGGTACATATCCGACGTATTGCCGTACATTTTTCACCTTCGACAAAATACGCCATCATAAATATTTGGATTTTAAACGCTTATGAAAAAATCATATTGTAAAATTGTAAAATTGTATTATATATATTCTCCAACTATTTATAATAAACTCGTGAAAATTTTCGAACATTTTCGCTGAACAGTTTAATCCTCACGGACGTGAATAAAAACTAGAAAAAAAAAACCTAGGGAATTTCAAATGGGCATAAACAGCTTGGAAATCAATGGTTTTTTTTTTATGAATAGTACTACAATATTACTTTTGGCGAGTCTTAATGTTAGCTAATAAAATAGTTCAATTTCGTGGATATTTTCGTCGTCTCTCTTGACATTATTAAATCAAATGTTTTTATAAGGCGTTAACTAATAATTGCACATTATATATATATTTTTTTTTCATTATGATTGTTATCTAAGTTTCGTTTTTATATTTACGGTTATAGAATTTACACCCGTTTAAAAATTGTAAAATAAACAAATATCTAAAAAGGGCTAATATAATTATTTATTGAAATATTAGGTCTCTACGGTATACGATTGTTTTTTATTGAATAATAAAAAAAAAAAACCCAAAATCAAATGTAACGAATATGGTTATTATGTAAACATTCCAATTTCCCCAAAGTTTTTCTCTCCATTATTAAGGATAATTATAAGAAAAATCAAAAATTGACCTTTTAAAGTTCATAAAATCAGTCACATTTTCTACACGAAAATACCCCTACAATTTATGATCGGAATACGATTTTTGTTAGAAAAATGATTTACAGACTGAAAAATTGTTGGAATGGCCGAGTTGTTGAGTTAGGTTAGGTTGAGTTTAACAATTGTAACGGACGCTCATTTCGTTTGAGTCGTATAGCCCCTTTTATTTTATTTCCATATTCGAGCATTGCATAAACTTACAATTTTCTACATACATATTATAGTAATACGATATAATTGAAATTTGTATTAAAAAAAAATCCGTTACTAAACTAAATGTTGACTTATACTAAAAAAAATAAAATAAAAATACGTAAAGATAATGTTAAATAACACAGGTATAATAATGTTTGTAAAAAAAAAAATTGCACTTATTTTCTTATTCTTTTTTTTAAATATTAATGACGGGACGGGTTTGTGAATCTAGTCGAATTATACAGCAAATTATATACTCTTGTCAAATTATGTAAATAATAATAAAAAGAAATATCGTTTGCACCCTTATATCCTTTGGGAAATTATTATGTAACACTAGATTATTCATACACGTCTGTTTCGTTTCCCCCCCTTTTTTTTATCTATGTAAAGTTATGACGACAAAACAAATCACTTTGCGTTGCGTTTATTCGTATACACACAATACCTAATATACACTTTCAAAAAAAATGTATAATATGTTAATATTATCAATTATATATGTTAATAATTTATACCTTCGCTAACCTAGTTCGTTAAAAACTACCCTGCAACTAATACGTATACTAACCTAGTTTATTAAAACTACTCCGGAGACATTTCTCCGGCAAAGTAATTTTTAAGTCACCCGATACAGTTTTTTTGTGTACACAAAGCTCGGAAAAGTTATAGTTTAATTAATAGTTGAAGTAATCACTTCGGCGGAGAGTTCGTACAGACACATTAAAATGCTCTTGAGAAAATTGTCGAGGGGGAAGGGGCGAGGAGGGTTGGCTGTTTATATATTTTCAGAGACAAATTTTCCCAGATGCGTTTTGGTGCACAATCGGTGCTCCCGTGTCAATCAAATTATATTATCAAATGCTATATTGTTATAAATGGGGTTTTTTTTTCACAGTTAAATTCGAATTCCTCCCTCCTCCGAGTATAATCGTGTCGACGTGCAGTAATCGACTAAAAAATAACTCCAATAGAAAACACACAATTCGAGCGTGAACGCCCGCACATAGAAATCGAAATTTTAAAAGGCCACGCCTGCGTCTGAAAACGTCCGGAATCTCGCGTCCCGTAAATTTGTATACGCTGCGTACATCCGTCGTATTAATATTGTATAGAAGATTATTTTATAATTGTGTATCGCGGTACAGTTAAAAAACTATTATGATTGTGGTTTTCATTACGGTGTTTGCGTACGTCGCGAATAAGAAATAAAAAGCAATAAATTCGTATTTAATAATGGAAAGTTGCGTAAAAAATGTACGGGGAAATGTACTATATACATAATATGTATCCTTTTTTTTTTTTTTTTATTCAACGGAAAAAAGATTTAAATAAGAAATAAGTTTAAAAGTAAAAAAAAAAAAAAAAAACCCCAAGATTTCCGAGGCCGATTTCCAAGCGGGGTGAAAGGGAGTCAGGTTAATTGCAATGTCGTGTCACTGGATTATAATATTACACCGCGGGTCGTTTACCCACCGAAAGCGCTCGTCCGCCCCTTTTACGAGCCGGCCCGTCATTCCCGTTCGGTAAATCCGCTATGCGAAATTATACACAGTCGTGCGGTAAATATTATATCGCATTATAATTTTGTGCGCGTCGACAGTTTGGAATAATTTGGTCTATGATCCGGGCGTTTTAAAAGCGATTCGACGGAAACGATTCTTTCGCGCGTTCTCGTGGACATTTTAGACTTCAGTATAGATCCTGAGCGAAGCGAACAATTGTTTTCGTGCAGTTACAACGATGTTTATTTTAATTTGATTTTCTTTTTTATCTGTGAACGACTTTCCCGTCAGAAATTTCGCTCCGGTTTTCGAGTGTAGCGCTTTTTCTGAATGTAAATTTTACCCTACTCGGTACTTCACGGATATTACTTTTTGATTTTCCAAGCAGTTTTTTTAGTAATTGAGAAAACCACGAAAGAAAACTATTGGTATACGGCAAATATTTACGGCATAATGATTTCGTGATTTCACATTTTTGTAACTTATGTATTCTATTCCACTAGAAATCTTGCTTCAATCAATAAAATGACAAGAGACCTTTTTTGTCGCATTTTAGATATAGTTGACGGGAAGTGAAAATGATCGAAATATATAGATTGTTCGCTGCGTTAACATTAAACAGTATGTTAGTCGAAATCGTCTCTCGCTTACGATAATTAGAGGCGTTTGATGTGAAAAATCACAGTCCCCTAAAATGAAATGTTGAATTTCAAAACAATATTTTTTAAATAAGTAAAGCATATGATTATCCGCTCGCATATGCCTATACCCATGACTTGTCTTGGTACACGATTTATCGAATTCTGCGTGTGAGGTTATTGTTGTTCATTATAAATGACAAAAAGGAAAAATTCCTTTTAAGAATAATACATTATATTAAAAAGAAAAAACCGATACCATATGCACACACACACACACACACACACACACACCGGGTAAGTAGAACAGAAAGAAGAAAGATGGATACTTTTCCTTTTTTAGGTTAAGTGTCAATAGCGAACAGCTATCGAATAACAGTAAGGCGATAATAACAATTATGTTATCGTTTAACCGTACTAATGTACGATGGCACTATATGTATTTCATAATTTTTCTTTATCTAACGCAGGTTGTGGATGATAATATTATCCGTACAATAGGCGTATATTATTGATTAGGTTGGTAAGCAGCAAATCAAGATTACGAGCCGTTGCTGCCGGTATCTATGTCTTGCGCCCTGCGTCGTTTAGATTACTCCGGGGGGGTAGTGACAGCGTAGCAAACATAATAATATTTACACTGCAATAATATAATATGAAACTATTTCTGCCGATGCCTGTCACCGTCATTCGAGCAAATGGGCGTTTTGATAGGGACGGAACGAACGAAACGACGACGCAGCAGTGTGTATAACCATTTGCTTTTCGACTAGGTATACACTACACCGTCTGCGTCTGTGTATGTGTTGACCAAACAAATACGAGTGTTTCGATGACGGAACTGGGCGTGGGCGAGAGCCGGAGGGAGTTAGGGAGCCGTTTAATTATTATGTGGTAATACCGTTTCGTGTGACAGCGGTTCTCATCTGTTGTAGTAGGTATATATATATGTATATAGGTAAGTAGTTGATTATTTTTCAGGAATATCGGAATGAAACTCGTGAGTGTACCCGAGTGGATTTGTATACACGTAAAAATGGAGTGGGCATTGTTACCCGGTACAATATTCGAACGTAGAGGCGGAAATCCGTTTACTGCCCGGGCGACTTTATTTTACAAAACCGAAAAATAATCGGCCTATACATTTCTGGCGTTCGGCGTTAAGCGAACTAACGCATAGACATTTCAAATTAATACTTGATCGTTGTTATTAATTTTTTCTTTTTTAACGTTTTAAGCGATTATGCAATTTTCAAAACGTATTGCCGGGATCCGATTGTTTTTTCCACTCGGAAACCAGGTTATCCAAGCAGTCCTCTGGTCCTCCCTCAATATCCGGCTCCGGGTAAATCTCGGAGTCGTTGATACCATTTTTTTTTTCCAGCCGTTCATTGAATAACATAATACGATATTATTATCCGGCGACGGCGGCGTAGGAAATCGCGCTAATTGGGTGGAGACCGGAAAAACCGCATTGCAGCAGAGGCGAAACGTCGTCGGGAGCGGGTGGGTGACGGGTGTAACGCGTGTGCGAGTAAAACACCGGTTGCTGTGCGCGGCACGGGCGCTTGGTGTTTTAAGGGACGCGGTGAAAGGAGCAAAAAAATGACAGTTATAAAATACACACCCGGTATGTATAGGCAGGTAGACAGGTAGGTTTCGAGTCCCGGGAATTCGGCCGTTCGGGATGTTATTTCAACACGCAAGCGTACCGGGTACACGACGACGACGACGACGGCGACGGCGACGGGTAGCGTATTAACGTTCCCTACTCGAAACGAGACACGTATTAATAAGCTGTGCAATTGGCTCGTAAAAGTCAAGGGGGTCTCGTAATATTAAATAAACGCGGTCCTTTGCGGGCAGCGGACTTCAGACGATCCGGGGAGCCGCTAAGCTCCGCTAGCCGTCCGCACTGTGCCATCGCCCGCACACGCTCAAACGGAATCTCTCGGCTGGCCGGAACCAGTGGCATGACTGGGGGACCGTTATGTGGAGGGCAATGTTATGTATACATTTCGCATTTCCCGCAAGGACTAAAAAACGTTACTAGTTTTCGATGAAATAAAAATACTCGCTGAAATGTCTACCGATTGTCGGTCGATTGAAGCTAATGCAGTCGATATTATAGATTTTTGTGATAAAAAAAGAAAAAAAGAAAAATAAGCGAATTGCATTTAAGTGCGCGGTTCGCTTTTCAAACAGGGAACGTTAATACGCTGACGGGCGAAACGCGTAAACGGGCGGCTAACAACCACCGGCCCCGAAAAGAGAGGAGAGCGAGTCACGTGTCGGCGCATAATTTATAATTTCACCTCCGCTGCCGCCGCTTCTCTCTCCGGCGCGTGTGTCTTCATGTACGCGTGTATGTGTATATTTTAGTGTTGTGGTATTGATTTGAAATCGGCCTACGACTACTGGTATATTACGTACGTGTGTACATCGCGGGGCTGCGGTTTAAAATATGCGGTTGTGTGCGAAAATCCGATCGAAACGGTCGAACGGAAAATAATGGGGAAAAAAAAAAAAAAAAAAAAATCGAAAACACGCATTCATATAAATGCAAAACATTTAAACCGTCCGCGTCGTGGTAGTAATAGTAGTGTAGTATTATAGCGGCACGATCGAAGTTATTTTTTTTTCAAAAGTCCGACACCGTTCCTACAACCGAAGCATTATATTATTATATTCGTGTTCGGTCCATTTATTACGCTGTGTTTTTTTTTTTTCACCGGCGTTTCTATAACGAAACGGCAAACAGTTGAGCGTAGTTTAGTTTATAATAATAATAGTTATTATTATTTTATATAATAACCCCGATAAAAGCACGTATGAAACGCGTTATTCGGTCGTTTTTTTTTTAATAATATTTCTTGTACATCGAATTTCATTAGAAAATCTAAACGGGTAAACTAAATGATCGTGCGGTTTGAAAACTTGTAAAATGTTACATTCGAGTTTATTCCGAAAAAATTGTATCATTTTATTAGGTATTGAGGATTATATTATTATTGTTTGAGTTATTGAACATTTTAAATTCGGTTTCAATGTAACCCGTAAATAGTGACTGTTTATCCCATTAAAGTATTCGTCAAATACTATAGAATCTATACGAAAGGGATAATAATGATAGCTGTTACATCTCTACTACGTCGTAATAGTTGATTGAAGTCGATAATTAAAGGTTATGTGGACGGTCGAATTGGAAGAGGAAGACCTACGATGTAATTAATTATACATAGGTAAGCGGAAAATTCTTAAGGAGTTGAAATGTATGAGTTTTGTCAGCGAAGCACGGAAAACCGCATCCGCCAATCTGCGGATCGGAAGACGATTTTATCGCTATTATTTTTAATTCGAAATAATACCTAGTGCTTAAAAAAATTGCATACAAAGAAAAATAATTTGAAATACAAGCAGCAGAGTTATTGTTGTCGTTTAAATAATTTATTTTTATTTTTATTTTTATGTTTTTACACTAATAAGGAATTGAAAGAAAAAAGTTTTATCAAAATAAGTAAAGTAGTTCTTGAGATTTTTGTTAACACACAAACAGACGGTGGAGTCGAGGGTTGGGAGTTCAAATCTTCGACACGCAAATCCTTGATAACAATTCTATATATATATATATTTACGTAACAGTTAAAACTTAAAATCTGTCAAAACTAGCTTTAACTAGCCCAAACTAGTTTCCACAAATCCCTTTCGTAAAATCTGGTTTTGACTAGTTAAAATTAAAATCACACACAGATTTAAATACGTCAGTCAAAACTGAAACGCGTGTGTTCGAACTCGCGTTATCTAAAATGCACGCGACCACCACAGGAGATTTATTAATGTCAAGCGATAAATTCGAATAGCCGGCTATCCAATCTGTTAAGATAACGTCTATCAAATTAATCAGATGAGATAACAACAATAATGATATAATATAATAACAATCAAGTTTCACTCAGTCATATTTTTCTCCTCGCAGCCGCAAAGCATAGGTCGGCCAGACAGAACAAATCGTGCGGAATAAATCTCTGTTTTGTAAAAAAAAAAAATAAATACTATGCAATTATAAATGCTACGACAGTTTGTCCTGCCGAAATGAATATATAATATTACAATTTATAATACATGCCTATGATAAATTATCCTAATATTTATTTATGTCTACTTTTTCCTAGTTAAAACTGATTCTCACTAATAATTATACAATGTCTTTGCACTAGATAATTTTAGTTTTCGCCAATATATTTCAAATACAACTAGTTTTAGTTAAACGAAATTGGGTAAGTTAAAACTAGTTTTAACATTAAGGGGCCTGATTAATTATTGTTTAAATTAATCAAAATCAGATTTGACGAAAATGATTTACGGAAACTAGTTTTGACGGATTTCGAGTTTTAATATTATAACTATTGAACAGATTTTAACCAAATTAATTTCATGAACCTGTAAGCGGTATTTCCTGTGAAAACAAAAAGTCTGCGTATAAAAATAGTTGGGGTTGAAATTTGAAACCACTAAAAGGCACATCCTTGATACTTACACCATGCATGCCATGCATGTATACAAGCCTCTGATGGCTTCATTTTGACGGTCTGTAGGGGTGTACAAATTCAAAGGACAACCTCCTCGAGCAACAAAAAAGTAAAGTTCGTATTGGAATAAAACCAACATTTCATTACCACAATCCGTCTATAAATTACGCTCTGATTCCCGAGTTCGAGCTCTTTTGGTTCAGATGGAACTGCTTAAAGTATCCGAATGTACCGGAAAAAAAGATTTAATAATGTATAAAACATACGCAATACATAATGCAATATCTCTAAGTTCGGAAAAAATTCGAGAAAAAAAACAAAAAAAAATCGATTATAACTTAGACATTTTTATGAACAAATTCAAAATGATCGTAAAAGAAAAAAAAAATAGAGTTCGTGTTGAATTCTGAGAAGAAAAGCGAGAAAATTCTTTTAAAATCCGTATTCTGAAAAAGAAAAAAAAATCTAATTTAATGTACCCAAAACTGCACGTAGTCGTCGTCGTCGTCGTCGTCGTTATAGTATTTGATTTTTATTATAAGTTTGAAATTAAATCGAGATTCATTTCTAATAACGTATATATTTTATTACGATTTTTAATAATTCGTATTATTGCTATTATATCCACCGCGTGTGCAAAGACAAAAGAATAAGAGATATGACATTTTATTTCATTTCTCTCGTCGTAACGCGCGCTTATTCTTCGCGTTTAATATCCTTTATTCGTAAAAGTCGGGAGAGGATTTTTTTTTTTTTTTAGTCTGTTTTCGTGTACCGATCCGGAAATTAAGAAAATATAATAAAATATTGTATAACTGTATAATATTATTATTATATACGTATAAGTATATATACACGTATAATCATATTAATATTACTTCGGCGGGCCAAAGGAAATCTACAACAAAAATCCTTTGTGTACTTACCCGAGTCCTTTGTTCGGGGTACTTCTTCAATAGCGCAAGTAAATAATTATTGTTGTGACGACATTGATTTTAGGGGTAGGTATTTGTTGTAACATAATGTGCATACCTATATTAATATACGATTCTGAAAATAATATCGCTCGATGTAAATAACATGATGATTATACGGTTATTATTAATATTTTCACCGGTTTAAATTTAGCAGGCTGCAGGCAATTAACGTTCGGAATGTCGCAGACATACTTGGTCTCCGGGGGGGGGAGAGGAGGTGGGGGTAGGGAGTAGGGAGAGCGGTGCTGTACTATTTACCGGTAAAGTTTTTTTTTTTTTTATTATTATTATTCGGGACGATCGAATTAAATATACCTACCCACCTAATATAAGGTCTATATTTATTTACAATTAAGTAGTAATTACTATATGATGATATCGGTTCCGGAAATATTGAATTTTTCAGATAACGGGTGTAACGGGGGCGTATAAAATATTGGGAAAATAACAATAATAACAATAACAATAGTATAATAGTTAGAGTTTAAGTTTTTTGAAATCGACTCGAGTCTAGTACCAAAAAAAAAAAAATTGTCGAGTATTCGACAGCTATTCTAAATTGAATATTTATGTCAACTGTCGTTGTTATAATACTTCAGCCGAGAACTCGACCAACAGTAATTATTGCTTTTCGCGTCAGTTTTTCCCCTGTTACCTACCCGATGTGGTTTCGCACAGCGATTCGTGTTTTATTTTCGATTAAAAATCCGACTTAAGTACGCACTTGAGTTGACGAGCGAAGCGACCCTCACGTTAGACTGGGAACCGTTGGTTTTCATAATTCCATGCAAATAACACATTGCAGACAATTTTTTTTCCGTACATCATGGCCGTGTAGATCTATCCATCTGGACGGAAGGACAGCGAGACGTGGTCCGTTTGAACGGATCAAGAGAAATATACTGAGATGTGAGAGAGGACAACTATCCACTCCGAGAACTGCAGCCAATTAAAACATTCCGATTATTATCTACCGGTATTGTTCTGGATTTCTGTAATGAATTATGAATAATAATAACATGCAGCCTAGAACCATTGTCCGTCGTCAAAACAGAACTAGAACTTTTAGTCTTCGTGAATAATAAAATTACGTATTATTATTATAATAGTTCATTGTTTCAACAATTCCACCTGATGGCGGTTTCATGCTGAATTTTCCGTCTAGATGCAGATGCATGAGTCTATGACAGTAGCCCTCCGAGTGTGACGGAGGTATAATATTCGTTTTACTGATAGGTGTTGTTCGTCTTTTTTTTTTTCATTCGGAAATAACCTTATGTAGGTGAATAGCGGTATGTAAAAACATGCGGATTTTCCGCTTGACGGTACTTTGTTTTTAGATTCCCAACAGTTTTTCGAACAAATTAAACTACCATTTCGATAATTTGGTTTTTTTTTTTTTGTTGATTTGTGGATTAGTTTTCCTACAAGAGCATTAACCATGACTATAATACCTGTAAATATCTTTCCGATTCACCGAACTCCAATTTATCGATCGCAATGATTCAACGTTGCTTTTGGTATATAATCCTCGATACAAATTAAATTGTACAATACCTTCCCAACTATCCATTTACAAGAGTTGCCCATCTATTGTGCAAAGCATGTTCGAATTGTTTTTAATAATTCATTCGCCATTACAATATTATATAATTTTAAATTATCTAAGGTATTTCTAGCCGTTTATTTGATATACATAATTAAACATTATCGCCGTTTTTATTCAGAATTAATATTAACGGCATAATTAATTTTGCGCTCTTGGTTTATTTTTTTTTTATTAAAATTCGAATGTTAAAATATACTAGAATTTTGAAGAGTAAGAATATAAATTAGTTATTTCTTTTTAAGAAAACCTTAATATTTAATATGCTATACTAATTAAATTGATAATATTTTTTATCGGATGAGAAGAAAAGATGAATGCATTTTTCATTTAATCAATTATAATCATCTTCTGGCATATCTACTATCTAAGACGTTTTGTCGTCATAACTATATCTTGGTACATGTCTATGTCTTAAGCTACTTCTATATACACTTTTCATCTCACAACATTTTTAAATATTCTGGTACCTCGTTATTTCATCTTTTCCCGGGCGCTGCTCTCTGGAGTTTTCATTTCATTGATGCCTTATTAATTGTTTCGTTTTTTATTTTCCTCGTCGTACGTGACCTAATTATTGCAATATCAATTGTTCCTTAACGAAACTCACCACTTGGGCTAGTATCGTACAGCTTTCTGTTGATTCTCGTTAGCCAGTTCTCCGTTGTTTTATAGCTGTAATTATTAACTTTACGGTTTCTAGAATATAATTCGCAGACGATTTAGACATAATAATAGGGAATCAGTCGCTAATACAGCTAAAACGACTACAGTGTTGGAAGCACATAGTTGTAAAGCAAATAGGTTTATAAATCAATACCGATAAAACCACAAGGATAATGGGACGTATTGAAAGTAAAACGAGTGGGACCCGAAGAGCTGGAAGGTTTAGTCAATACGAAAATGTTGGTGATTTTCAATCCACGGCTAACTTCATTTTCAGGGATAACTCAAGAATGGATGACTTACAAATTTCAGATTTGCGTTTACAAATAGTGTAAATCATTTTGGCCGGGTCAAAAATTTTAAAATGGCAAAACAGCCTAGTTTCGCGAAAGTTAGCCGCGAAATAAATACTAGTGGATAATTAAAAACGACTGGACTTAAAAATTTCAAAATTCATGCATTCAAATACTTACAAATGAATTACAAATTTTTGAGAAAATTTGGTTCGGAAATATTGATGTTGTGCGGCTAACTTCACTGATCTTACCTATACTGCAGGAAAGTACACAAAAAACGTAAACGATTTACGTTTCATTTCGAACTTTTAATTAGTTTTTATGATATTTCTACCCGTTCGACATTACAATATTACATACGTACTGATTTAAATGTTCGTCGCACAGTATCCGACTTTGAATGTGAATAATTAAAAACCGTTCGGATAAAAGTTGACTTTTATTTATCGACAATAACGAATGGTTTATAGAGCAAGATGATAATTATTATTATATTCATAATAAACGAGCTGAATACGCTATGTACGCCTATTGCTTGTTTGATAATTCCCCGCAGAAAAAGGCCTGGGAAAATGAAAAGGCGAGTGTGTTCGGGACGCAGGAGTGAGGAACAATCGTTTTTATTATCATACAAAAGGAGTTAAATCATTTTCATATATTTCATGCCCTATATACATACGACGTCCGCGACGGCGCTGGTTAATTATAATTTTCTCCGGGAGGGGGCTCGTGTTTTGATTATGCGAGAATGGCTGTGAAATAAAATGAGCAATTGACCGAAGGAGAATAATATTATTTTAATAGCGTTTATTTTCAATTAAAACCGAGCAAAAAGGCGATCGTTTCGAGTGCGTTTTCGTCGCGCGGTAACGTTAAATGCCAGAAATCGAGATTTTTTTTTTTTTAAAAAAAACGCAAGCATCTGTATCGGAAAATTGGAAATCAAAAACAAATAACATTATAATATATTAAATGTATTTGACATATCTAAAATATCGTGTATTTTCGTATTATTATCATGGTAAACTTTCAACAGTGATGTATAATGAAACGCTTACGGTTATTTCGGACGCGTATTCAAATATCCCGCGTCAAAGAGAGAAATCGAGAGGAGGGGGGAATTACGTATAAATACGAAATATTTTATAAGATATTAATAATATACTATTTTTCCGAAGACAATATGGTAATTAGTATTAAAATATGTAGATTTGCAAAAATTAATTTTACGCGTCAAAACAACGATAAATAAGAGAGATTGTATACCGTTTCCGAGCAGAAATATTTTGTCGCACGTGCTTTTCATAAAACGGCGAAACTTTCAAAACGCTTTACGATCACCGCGCGTGGTGTGCGCGCGCGAACGACGATAGATAGATAGAGAGAAAGAGATAGACAGAGCGGGAGGGATAAAGGGAGAGAAAGTGATAGAGTTTACAGTTTTAATAACAAAGGTCTCAAAGTTATACACTTCGTGCAATTAAAACCGAGTTGATTCTCAATAATAAACTTTCGTTTATAACGGCTAAACACTCGCATTCATTAGCGAAAATTATACCGAATGTATTTATCAAGTATACTATTATTATAATATGCGCGCGCGCCCGTTTATGAGCGAAAAACCATAATATACAATCGTTATTTAATATTATAATATATTATGTGTGTTACAACACTCGGATATTATTGCTGTAACGATATAATCTGTATATGGACTTAAACAGCTGTGCGTGGCGATAGGAGACGTTACCGGCGAATTCGCCGACAATCGCCGAACGAATAAATCGAATTTGAACGGTGCGCTGAAAACAGTGTCGGATTTGATTCGTCTTCTATATGGAGGGCGGGGGGCAATATCATTTCGATCCGAAAATCATACTTTTCACTAACATGAACAAACGTCATTCTATGGAGGCCGTGGTTATACCATTTATTAACACTCTGAACTTCTATACAGATTTCTGAAAGAAACTAATATTCATAGGTAGTTTGATGTCTAGGAGGCGTCCAACCACCTTCTCCTCCTACCCCATAAACGCCACGTCTGGCTGAAAAAGTGGTAAATCGACCTGATGACGAGATTAACGTTATCCGTCGATCGGACTGAAAATCAACGGATGCGTCCTGTATAGAGCTCCGAAATTACTCGTTAGACGCGAAAACCGCAATACCGTACGCGACCGTACGAGAGAGAGTGCGTACGGATGGATAAGTCTATAAATTAGTTTGTGCTTTCATAAATACAATGATACTTTTTACTATGATTGAATTGAAAACCATAAGTTTTTTACGGTGTGTTTTTACAACGATACGTTTGTTTCGTTAACAAATAAACACTGTCTGTATAATAAACATGATTTTGATCCGGAAAGTTCGCTTGAATTATTGCAAGCGTAGTTTTCGATAATATTCTGGTTGGAGCGTTCTGGGATATTGAAATGTTTTCCCTGAAACTATGGAATAGAAAAATAAGACGAGATCATGCTGACTTAAAACAGAAACCTATAACTTACCTGTTGGTCCAATCATGATACTGTTCCAAGAGGAAAGTCATAGTGACCCACGCGCCTAAAACATAAACACCCACCCATAAGTCGATGACAAACCACAACGGGTATAGATGAAACATGATGGCATAATGAAAAACCTTCGTCGCGTATGAGTTACGTAGACATGGTCATTGGATTTTGAGTGTGACGTAACTGATAGGGTTTCAATTACACATTGGGAAAATGGGCCGAGTCCTTGCATTCGGAAGGTCGACTTTTGAATTGATTTTTCAAATAATAGGGATAAGACTGGCATGAAAGACGACAACGCACCGTTTTTGTCATCGAATTTTACGTTTCAGTAACGGTTTTTTCAATTTCAATTTCTGTCTCGAATTTGAATTTTTGAATTGAATTTATATTAAACTGTTGATGTTTATTGTTATTTATAATTTAACGGTTCATTTTAAATAAATTTAATACATTTTTTTTACAGATATTATGTTAAAACGTCATCGTATGGAATTGGTTACTTTCGTACTGCTGCAGAAAAACACTGCGATCTAATTCCAATTCAAACCCGGAAAACGTGAAATGGTACTCAGGTGATGGACGAACGGCTCGTAATGATTTCTATTGCGCTGTCCCGCAAGTCGTTCTACTGTTGGTTGTGCTGCCTGCTCACAATCGCCACAGTAGTCCGGCAGTCACACGCCGCGAGTAAGTTCAGTTTTATACTCATCATTTATTCGTAATTATGAGATCACACATGTCCTTATATAACTCGGGTCGTATGTTTTTACACTGGTACCTTGAATTTCCAATCTTGATCGTTTTAGAAAATAAATAAGAAACAAAACAAACCATACAGGTTATACGTGCGAAAATAATAACGCAATAATGTTATAAGATACCGAAGATAACAACAATATAATATATCATTATATATTATACACATATAAATATGTATATATATAAAAAAAAAAAAAGACAAGTGCTTAAAAAATATAATATATATCACGTTTTAATGGAGTTGTTAAAAACCGAAAAATACTTTCTTAATATTTATCATTAACATTTTCCTTAATTAATATTATATTTCATCCTTAATGGAGAGAAAGGATCTTGGTAATTAAAAGTAGCTTTTAACGTTCGGCGTCGCGGTGGTTAAAAATATACGTATATATATATACGTATAAATTGTTTTTAAGGCCGGAAACACTCGGCGGGAGAGACGAGCGACGTCATTTGTGTCAGGAGGATGTCCGTTACAAAGACATTATATATATTATTATAAATAACGGGATTTAATTTGGCCCCGCCTCCCTTCCCCTCTCCCTTCCCCGTCGTACCGTCGTGCCTACCTTTCATTATGCTAATGTTCGAATTGCTCGGGGAGATTATGAAAATAAGCGTTCCGGGCCGCAGGAGGTATTAGGTTCTAGGTACGAGGTACCTAGAAAACTTCAATGTGTGATTTCAAACAATATTCTCTTAACGCGGCGATTTTTTTTTTTTTTTTCTGAGAGGGAAACTGCTTTTAGTATTTATGTGTTATCTACTCGAATGCTTAGTGATCGCTTGAATTTCAAATGACAACAAGAAATCAGGATTTTCTGAAAAAAGACAAATTAAAAATATTTTATGTACATATTTTTCGCTAACTACATATGCATCATAAGAAATATACCACAAGAAACATTTTGTATAGAATTTATTAGTTTTAGATCTTTTTTTGATCGAGGAAAATGTTTTATACTATATAATTGTTATTAAGTAGTATTTTGTTTTCCTTCAGAACACATGTCTACTTCGGTTAGAAAACTGATTCAAAGATTTCACGTGGTCCTTTAAAAGGTGTTATTTCCGCTTGGAGATGCTAAATTTTTACTTAGTGACAAAAAAAAGTTTATCTTTTTTTTTTATACACATTTAAAAACATGTTTAACTGAACTTCGCTTAAAATTGTGTTTCGTAAACTATGATTTTTCGTTGTACAGATAAAAATAAATTACCTTACGCATCCTACCTTCCCATCTACAATGGGTTGACCGCCTTTCAGCAGTATCGTTTTTTAACAGTAATACAAGGTATTCAGAATTTTTTAAAACATATTACATTATGTCTATCACAATAGAACGATTACGATCGGTTAGATTAGATTGCGATTTACGATATAGTATAACTGATGAATACTTGATGTGCTTCATATGTATAAATATAATATATGATTCAACAATCGCAGAGGTATGAATGATTTAATATGCATCATTTATCCGAGGTGGTCGTATTAAACACATCGTTCGGTATTCTCGGTGAAAAGAAATGTATCATAATAAGGTGTATGCCACACCATCGTGACTATGTACAGTGTTTGGGACCTTTTGCTTTTACATGTTCTTTAATATAAAAGTTGAGTAACAGTTATATACTTATACACGATGATTAACTTAAATAATATTATACATTTTTTTCCTCGTATTTTTTATTTTTATTTTTGTTCATATTATTTCGTTTTTTAGAATAAATAATAAGTATTTTTGATGAATATTCCAGTTTATTTTTTTTTATTTTTTTTTTTTTACTTCGTAACTAGACCATATTTTTGTATTTTTGTGTACGTCACGAAATTCCTGAAGGACTGTCTGCTCAAGTAATACAACGCAAAGTTATATCCTAGACGTTATTTGTATATTTATGTTGATCCGTTATAGTTTTAGGTTCTAAACATGAGTTT
Source organism: Cinara cedri (assembly GCA_902439185.1). NCBI lineage: Eukaryota > Metazoa > Arthropoda > Insecta > Hemiptera > Aphididae > Cinara > Cinara cedri. Next base: position 376,461 of record CABPRJ010001427.1, read on the forward strand.
AGCACACTTTTCATGCCCGCTGTATCCGTCCGTTAGTATAGTCACTAGTATATAGTTATGGTTGTTGATTCGGTTAACAATACGTATTCGTAACATAACTATGATAATAGTTAATATAAAATATAATTATTAATATAAATATAAATTTGTAACATTATCGATTTAAATTCGAGTGTTAAATTGATTCTAATGGATACTAAAAAGTAGGTATCAAAATATAAGTATTTTAAGAATCATAAAAACGTCCAGTTAACTGCTTGCAAATTAAGATATTAATTAATTTACGTTTCTATACGCATGAGCATAATAATACAATAGGTTATCAAATTCGTTCAAAATTGTACAGTTATATAGTTTATTGTTTAAAATACTTTTAAAAGCCCTAGAATACTTAAGAAGCTTTTGAAATACTTTTAAAACTTTACTTAATCGCAGAGGCTGTCTTAAGTTGTTTTAGATTTCTAGTGAAGCGAGCTTTTACTATAGTGCTTGTGATTTTTGTTTTGTCTATGAACAACTTTTCTACCACAAATCTTGCTTCGATCCAAGAAAAATGACAAGATATTTTTTGTTGTGCTTGTTTTTTTTAGTTGGTGTACCAGTTGAATTAATTCGATGTTTTAAGCGATTTTGATGATAATTAGGGAAATTCAAAGAAAAACGTACATAAAACCTGACAAATATATGATATTTACATTGTATTATTTTAAACGTTTGTATTTTGCTTGAAAACTTAATAAAAAATCCTGTTTTTGATTTGCACAGTAGTTTTAATGATAATTTGAGAAACCGGGAAATAATAATGTATAGAAAGATATAGAAAGTTGACAACACTATAATAGCTTTTATATTTTCGATTGTATTTTTTTTTGTAAATCAGTTAACAAAAATCGAAGCTAACTGAAACTTTTACAAAATACTAATATTAGTATTTCCTGGACACGATAAAATATTTTCAATACGATTTGGCATTCGACATTTTAAAGTTTTTTCTTTTTAGTTTTTATTTGGTAAATATGTGAACAAAATGGTGGCCGAACAAATGAGTTTGACTGTTTAATATGAGGTTCATTACACCGGGTGATTAATTCAAGTGGGTACACTTATTATTTTGGAAAGTATTAATATTTTCCGAAATTAGTATTCCAGACTATTTAAGAAACAGACTACTCTAAAATTTTATATTTATGTTGCTTTTTGTTACCCTTATTTTTGACGGATAAACCACTCTCCTCCAACTCATACTTAAAAGTGGAATATCTCTTCAAAGGCCTGACAGAAATCCAAAAGTTCAAATTTATGTAAACTAATACTCCATCTATTTATGGATATTTTAATATAGATTAACATTTGAAAATCAAAAGTAGGTAAACGTTTTACCGTCAAAAATAAGGGTAACAAAAAATAGCATAAATATAAAATTGTAGATCAGCATGTTTCTTAGATGTTCCAAAAAATAAATTCCGGAAAATATTAAAACTTTCCGAGATAATAGGTGTACCCACTTATCTGAATCACTCGGTATCTTGTACTAAGTGGTAAAAAAAAAAAACAAAGTTTAGCATAATGTAGTAGTTTTAGATTCGGAGCGTAACGAGAAAAGTATTGAATGACGAATATTTTTTTCTTTTTTTAATATTGTATACAACATTTCTAGCAGAAATCTTACTCCGTTGTTTCAAGTATAGCATTATTTCTGAAAGGAAATTATATTTAGTTTAATGAGGTCATTTTTTGATTTTCCGAGCGGTTTTTATAATAATCGGGGGAAAAAAATAAAAACGTATAAATAAACGGACAAATATTTACAGCGTAATAATTTAATGATTTTAAATGTATATAACTTTGGTTTTCTTCCTGATGAAATATTGCTTCAATTTTTTTTATTATAAGAATTTTAGTATCAAATTTTGACGAAATCGTAAATATTACATCATTTCAAAACACGTACAACCGAACTTTTCTCAGAATCGTGTTTCGTTTGTCATTACGTACATATATAAATTAATTAATACTATTCTACCTTCCTTATTTCTCAACTACAATAGTAGCGCACCCGTCCCTAGTATCAGATCATTTTTATTTTAAAGACAAAAAAGAAAAACAGAAGAGCTCTGTAAAGAAATCTGTATTTTAAGTGGATTTTTATATAATAAGGAAAATAATCCAAAATAAATACATTTAGATGTTCGAATTTCCATTACACCGATTTATCGTTAGGTATTTTTTTTTTTTTGAAATATTTGTCCCACTCGTTTTATTGTTTTGATATTAAAATAACAAGAGGGGAGAAATCCGTGAAAATGAATCGATATTATTATTTTCCGAACTATATTAAATTTTATAATACTGTATTGTTTAATACAAAAAACTTAAATTACGTAAAATAATGTGGTTATTTTACAAAAGCAAATACTGAAAAAAAAAACCCTTAATACATTTAGCACTTCGTGTAAGCTAATAAACTGTAAATAGTCGCGTGGTTGAACTGAAGGGGGTGTAATTTTAGTATTTTATGGTACAATTCTACCCACAAGCGTATTAAAAAAAAAAAAAAAAAAAAAAATGTTTTCGATTATGGAAACGAGTTTACGAATTACAATTTTCAATACGCATTTGTATATAATTCTCATGTAAGGGCTTTTCGAAGTTTTCTGGAATGGAAAGGGAGGTGGGGAGAGGAAACTCTCTATTTAAAAACTCTAAAATGTATACCATTACAACAGAAATTAGTTATAATATCTTCATATGGTTGCCAGTTCTCAGAGTTACGTTCAGAATTATTTTTTGATTAATCTTTGTTTTTAGTGTACAAACTATAAACTACCTACTCTATATTTTATAACTTCCCAACTTCACATCTACAATAACGGACCTAGTGCGAATCATGTTTTGGTTTTTCAAATTCGTTTTCAGCACAAGTACACAGCTGTTAACCATAGATAATATTAAGTTTTATTCGATTAAAACTAAAAATAAAAAAAAAAAAACATACACATACATTATGCACTTTAAATGTTGTTCTAATCTATATAAAAACTATTTGTCTGACATTGCCGGTGCTAATTTTTTATTCTTTTACCTTTACTTCCGTTTCGCTTTAGTCGTATCAGTATATTGAACGGAAAACAAATATAGGCGAAAAGTCTATAGTCCGACGGACTAAAAGTGTTTTAGTATTTCATACATTTTTTCATCCGTGTTACCATGGATACCCGCGCAGTATTGCAATTAAACTGAATATTCATTAAAATAATGCTGAAATTATAAGGACATTGTGGTATACTGCAGTGTTGTTACCGTGCCAAAAAATATAAAGATTCAATGATGACGTTTTACATGTTTTCACTTTTCACTTACCCACCCAGCACAGAGCATAGTTCTTTTTTTCATTTCATCCATGTTACCATGGTAGCTTATCCTATTTAAAGTGAATAACAGACCGGCAGACAATCAGATAGACTCTTTATTTAAAGTTGTTACAGTTATATTTTTATTTCTGTTAATTACTTAACTTTTTTGTTTTAATTCATCCGTGTTACTAAGGTAATCCATAATCCATAATCCATAATCCACCAAAAATAATTTAATTTTCGTACAAAAAATACCTAAAATTCTTTCATCTTCTATTTCATTTCATTCGAGTTTTATTATTGCGACAAAAAGTAGCCTATGTTTTTCTCCAAGGTTACATCAATCGCTATACCAAAATTCATCAAAATCGTTTTGGCGGTTTAAGCGTAAAATCGTAACAGACAGACTATTACTTCACATTTATACAATAATTAGGATTAGGATATATATGTATTAAATGTTCAATTGTAAACCTAATATTGGTGATTTTACGAGAATATTGTTTTGACCGTATGTATGTTTGATAAAGTCCTGTTATTTCGTTAAGCATCAATATTTTTAATTCGCAATATGGACCTACCTAAAATATATTATCGAAATGAAATAGGGGACTTATTGTCCAGTCGACGGACATGACGTGACGACGTTTAGCTATTCGCGAGCATTACAGTGGCCTTTTTACTGTAAAAATGTACCTAAATCAATATGTTCCGACTATCACATTTTATATTGCGGTATATCTATATATGCACGCTGCAACAGTCGTCTACTCAAGGATTCTATTCGAGTATAATCTATTTAAAATTCATTGATTTCCTATCGTTTTATTTTTCTCAGTACAACTTTTACGGGGTAAGTTCCCCATAAAATAAAAAAATGTATACACTATAGGTGTATAGTATTCGATAAATAAACTAGACCTGCATTATTACAAACGACTAGATGTTCATTTACATCGTTTCTTCCTCCAAAAGTTGATAATATTAGATATAGTCGTTCAATTGCGGAAATGTAGCAATAATTTGTCAAGAGATTTCTAAGGATCCTACGATTTTTAAATTGGAAAATCTCGTAATACTATTCGAATTCGATAAGCTCGATGGAGAACTCGGAAATTGTCGTTATACTGCAGTGTCGCTCTTTTGTCATTTATGCATCAGTAAAAGGTGCACAGTAAATATTATAGTAGAATTGTTTTTCATTCGTGAATCAATCTTCTCGGAAATCTCGGAAAATTGTATTTTAGATATTTCACGTACTGTTACATCAATGCTAGTATTGTCAATATCGATTGTTGTCCATACAGATTATATAATATCAAAATTAGCAATATGAATACGAATTGAATGGAATTATAGGGGAGGGGGGGAAAGGCCATCGTCGAATCAATTCGAATGGCGTATAAAAAAAAAAAGTGGATGTTAATAGCCGAAACATATAAAATCTCAAATGGGACAATGTGTTCAATAGCCATTACATTTTTGTGTACTGCGCTATTACTGCAAAAATAACTATACAAACTCGATTGTCGGCTTTATCGAAAAATCATTTTAACTATTTTTTCTCCTTTTGCTCCCTATATATATATATATATAGCCCATCATAAGGACTCTTATATTCTTTCCAGCCGTAAAAACACAACTTTTTTTTTTTTTATAAAAAGAAAAAGAAACCGTTTCGTTTAGTTAACGGCGGTATCGTTTTGATCGCGGAGACCAGTCGCGTGGAAAAATGTATTTTTTCCCCGTTCGTTCATCTCTTTTTATTTTATTCGCCGTTCGGTCTCTCTCACGATCTCCCGATTCTCGTTCTTTTCCCGATTCTTTTTTTTTTTAGTTTAGATTTACCCTTCGTTCTTTTTATATATATGTATTTCACCCCGAGATATATATAAAAGACATGATGGCCGGGCCCCGGAGACGTTCGCGCGCGCGAAGGGTCGCGTTGCTGTTGAAACAACAGACACGACCGCAGAGCATGCGAAAGTTTATCGATCGGTCAAAGTTCAAACGTGTCTTTGTCCTACCTTTTTTTTTTTTAGTCAATCACGGAATTTCACTATAGGCGGACACCTATATACCGGACGAAAAAAAAACAACAAATATCATGACCGATTAGTCAATTTTCAAACACAGACATACAGACACACACATACACAATATGCTTATCGATCTATTTCTCGAGTTGCATACAATACCGTTGCAATTGCCAAACGATTTTCGGCCCGGCGACATTATGTTATTATGTACCTATAGTAAGTTTGTATTGTTTCGTTTCTAACTCGATTGATAAAGACAAAGTACTCATAGTCGGAGATTGCGCGCACGTAATTGTTGTATGTTGTTTCGCCGTGGAACGGCTGTAAAAGAGAGGTTAGAAAATACGATTACCGCGCGGCGATGGCGTGTTTCGCCGGAACGGAAACTCCTTGAGCGTGAAATAAACTGGTACCTACTTCGCCTTAACGGTCAAAGTAACAATATCTACTCTCCTGCTCGGCGGCAGAAACTTTGGCTACAACCGGAAAGTTTGACCCGCAGACACGGCCACAAGTATACGCCACCATATATAATACGTCGAAAATCGCCGAGACCGTTCTCAAACAATTCTTAAGTCTTTATTTTAAAAGAGGACGAAATATATTGTTTTATAATATGCGCGAGAGGTAATTCCAGTTCGGTGTGACGTTATCGGAAAAAAAAAATAAAAATAAAAAAATGCTGATATTGCTGACGGGTATTAGATGCTCAGGCAAAATGTATAATATAGTAATTTAATTTCTATCTGGGTTCGACGATAATTCAGCGTTAACGAAAAACGATTCCGAGCATGGTGTTGTTGATAATCGTAGTTTTCCCTCGACGCCAAGAAAATTCGGTAATCAGCAACAGCGTACAACAAACGATCGGTTTTCCTCGTTTTTCGAGAGAACTGCAATGGAAATAAAAAAAATGACTACACCTCGAATACACCCGATTTTAAAAAAAATTACAATTTTTTTCGACAGAATGTACAATATTTTCGATTATATAATATATATTACAGGTATATTTGAACAATATATTTTATAGTCGTTTGTGTTTGGTAAATATATATATTAGGTGGGTATCTAATACGTTGGTGTAAGACGACGATAGAAATAATAATAATATAGTTATCTCATCAAATAAAACAAATTCAATCGTTTATCCGAAGACGAGTAGGCGATTTTGTTAATATTCTTTCCTTTATATTGAAGTCGATAAATAAACAAATATATACGTATATATATAATAGTATATTTGACTTGAACATTTGACTGCATATTATATTGGTACTCAATATGTAAATTTAAACAGAATTTAGTACCTATATACCCGTCGTGACCCTCTTTCAATATTTGATTTGTAGTTTATATATATAAACATAAAAAAAAAAAACAAATTATTTTTATGCTTCATACAATAATGCTACCCTGTGATTTTTTTTTTTTTTTTTTTAAGGTGAATTGGTTTTCTCGTTTACCGCCTGTATGGTTTGTCTCGCTTTAAAATGCCACAGACATTTAATAGTTTTCAATATTTTACGATACGTAACTACTGATTCAATTCAGTCTTTTCAAAAATGTCCGAACGTATACATCGGATACAATATTTAAAATAAAAAGTCATCTCTTTTGTGAAAGTTAAACATCGCCTAACTTTATTAGCGTAGACTCAGTTTTCAATTCGATTATTATGAAATATCTACTACAGTGTTACAGAATGTGGTAACTACCGATGTTCCCCAATAATGGTCAAAATAATTTTAGTCTTAGATTTTATTGTGATAAATGCACGCGCGTGATTTGCAGACGCGTAAAGTGTCAAGTAAAAGTAAATTAAATACTTGCACGATTAATAATCCGGTAAAAGAGTATTTTAAATGTTTATCAAAAGTATTTGTATTTTATATCGACTATTTACTTTAAATAATTTTATAATTTTTCAAATAATGTTATATAGATAATATAATAATAATGATAATAATAATAGCAATACTATATTACTATATCATTAAATTGAAACGCATTGCATTACACCACGTTGGTAATACAATCAATTGAACATCGGCGACTATATCTGTATGGGATAATAGTATGTAAACAAAAAAGTATTTTAACGTACTTACGCTTAAAAGCTTTACAAAAATATTCGTACTCAAATAATTCCGTATCCGAACTCGAATATTTCGAAATAATAATCTTTTTCGATGTCTGAGTCGTGCCGTGATAATCGCTTTTTCTCCGTCTGGCACTTAGTACTCTCCAAGAGTTTTCACCTCCGTTCATTTCTCTCGATTCCGGGCGATGTAATAAAACGAATACGTATTAATATATTTATTACTACAGTAAATTCTTGACGAAATAATTTATTTAAACTACCGTCGCTGCCACTGACGTTGACCGTTTTCGAAAATTTATATACGACGTGACGTATAAGAAAATATTATAATATTCGTTCCGACTGCAGCGATCGAAATTATAATGTTATTAAAAAGAAAAACGAAAAAGAAAAAAACAAAAACAAATTCTCGTATTTTCCATTTTCATAAAAGCAATTCCCCGTATATATACGAGTAGGTATGTATACTTATTACTTATGTATAGTGTGTATATATATATATATATATATAAAACAATAATAGAAAAATTCGTTATAATATCGGAGCCACGTATATTATTTATATATACGCATAAAGCCCGTAGGGAAAGGAATGCGAAAACTCAGTACGAAATCTAAAAAAGTAACCGCCACCACCGGGCCCTTTTAAATATTAAATACGCTTCGCGTCATCCGGACCGGCTCTCCTACGTCGTTTTTCCCCGTGCCCCCGCCGCCACTGCCGCTGCCGTGGCATTCATATTTAATAATGTAAAATAAAAATAAAATTTCTTTTTCTCCAGCGGAAACATCGACGTACAAGTTTTATGACCGGTGAATTCGGTTTGACAGGTTATGAAAATGCGGGCGGTCGAGAGGAGGGAAGGAGGACGGTGGGACAGTGGGAGGAGAGCCCCGGCTGAAGTCGATGTGCTATACATACTACGTGGTGACGCGGTGAGGTGTTGGGGTAAGGGACCGGGGCGAAGGGAGACCCGAGGGAAATTACATGGGGGTCCGAATGAAAAATACCGGGAAATTCACTTAAAACAACCCGGAATATTTTATGATTATTATTAGTCCTGTTTTTTTTTTTTTTTGCTCCTGTTGTTATATTCTCCAAAGTAGCCGTTTTTCCCTCGTCGCGCGTCCTCTTATTTACGACATTCCTCTTATATACGCGGTCGCTCTTCCGGTTAACTTTTTCCGTGACAATTTTTACGACGTTTTTGTCGTTAGAAAAAATTGCACCGGACCGCCACCATCATCATCACCGTGGCAACCGCCACGATTGTGGTGTATTAGCAATAATTTGCTAAACGAATTATTTTTTTTTACCATTATTATAATAACAAGAATAAAAAAGACGTTCATGGAGACGGGTGCAGCCACTGTTATAGGTAATTTAATGCATATCCGTAAGCAACAATAAACCATTGTTCAGTTGATAGTGATGCTTTGTCAACAATATATTTGTCATATTATGATAAAATAATTAAATACAGGCATTATATATTTTCATCAATAATATTTGTTTAATTGTACCGATTTTCTCAGGTTTTTTCTCGGTTTTTCACATTTGCTGGGAAAACTCTTGGAAAAATCGAAAAACAACCTCTCTAATATACCTTCTCAGCCAGATTTCCTTTCAGAAAATGTGCTATAATTTGTAACCGGAGCAAAATTGCTTGTAGAAAAGTTGTACACAGAAATAAAAAGTTACCACAATTTATAACTAATACCTACATATTGTTCATTTTCCGTTTTTCCGATATTTTATCACGGTTTTTCCCAGATATTAGGAAAACCACTTGAAAAATCAAAAAATGAACTCACTTAATTACCATAGAGATAAAATTTCTTTTGAGTAAATAATCTCAATTCTGATTTTGCTACCGTTCTTAAATCGGCAATATACAATACATATGTTCAAAAAAAAAAAAAAAAAAAATTGAAAAATTGAATTGTTCCTTATAATTTTTTACTCAAATGATTTTCGTCAAAACTTGATATTAAAATTATTTTATAAAAAAAAAATATTACATTAAACTGAATTTTTTTTTCGACCACAAAGTAAGAGTCCTAATTAACCTCTGGTTAAATTTTCAAGCATTTTCGTTAAGTCTAACAGTTTTCCCACTAAGTACCTACCGAATAAAATTTACACATAAAACTCGCAAAATTAAAATATCTATAAATAGCTCTAATCTGTTGCTCTTCCTAGCTCTTCCACATCATTATTCACCACATATTCCTATCTCGATCTCGGTCTTCAAATGGATCTTATTGGATCTTATCTTATCTATATATATGCAGGGTAGTGGGTTCTGGTACTTTCAAGCATGCCCTACCCATTGTAGCCTTATGACTATGATTTCTTCAAAAACGATCGGTTTTTTTTTATAGAGTGAATCTAATTTCTCCTTCTTTCTTATTCTCCAGTCTTTAGTTGCATCGTTCTTCACAGAACCGAAAATTCTTCTCGGTATTTTCCTTTCAAAAACGGGAAGTCTGCTCTCTTCAGTTTTTTGGACTGCCCAATACGTAACAAATGGTTCGAGCCAGGTACTTTATAATTGTTTTTTTTTTTTTTAAATTTCTAGATTTTTAAGTTCCTAAAACTTTCGCTGGTACGAAAAAAAGCAATTGTAATATTAAAACTAAAAATTCAATTTCGAAACTCAAACTGAAAACACTACTCGTCGAATAACCGTATTATTATATTCCTATAATGTTAAAATTGTGACGTCGCGTTAAAATTAAAAAAAATAATATTAATAATATAGTACGTGGCTTTTATGCAGCTCGGCCTCGGGGCGAATTGAAGCGTAGTGGCTAATATCAAAATATTATTATAATTTTATACCTACCGGTTTTCCGCGGTAGTCTCGAGTTATTTTGAGTTTAAATTACAAAATTATTTACTTATCTATACACCTATAAGTCACTGAAGACGAGGGTCGTCGCTTTAATGTTTTGCTCCGGTGAACAATATATATATATATATATATATATTTTTTTTTAATTAAAACTCAAATAATTAAAAAATAAAAACCAATTTTTTAATAACGAGAATACAAATAATACTGGATTTATCGACATCCCGTATGTACTAATGGTGTACAACCGGGGTGTACAGTATGATGGTGTTTAATTTGAAATAATTCCCGGTGGACCGATCGTGAACTTTTTTTTTTTTTTGTCGTCGCCCCAGCCGTCGTTGTATCATCGAAAAAATGTAATTTAGATCGGATCGAGGATCCCTCGGCCCGGGGGTTTTTATTCTTCCGTGCCACCTCTCGCCTATCGATTACAAACTTCCGGTGCTATACCGCTGCGCTATTGCTGCCGCCGTTGTCTACTGCACAGTCTGCCTTCGCGCCGCCGTAGTGCTTTAATTAAAGGTCTTGTGCAGTGTGGGTCTCTTCTCGCGTTACAGCGAAAAGTTTCGTCTTTAATTAACGCGCGCGCGCCGATAATTATACCGTATAGTCTCGGTGACACTTTGTCCACGTATTATTAATAATAATAATCATAGTAATAATAATAATAATAATAATGACGATGATGCTGATGAAACCCGGGAGTCGCGGCGGTACACGCGCCGTTCATCTCAAAAAGCATCACCGTATTCCCGGTATCGCGCGACTGCGGGCCGATCACGATAAAATCCGCCCCCGTCCGCGTCGTCACCGCTATCGCGCACAATCGATCCGGAAAATCTTATTTCCCGTCCCGAGGCCGCCACTCATTAATCGCCGCTGTTGATGCGCCGCGTGCGGCACGCGGCGCGAAGCAAAAGACGTGAAAAATTATGGTTTGCGGAGAGGAATACGAAAAAAATAAAACTGTATATTGCTCGGGATTCTTCGTGACGAGACTGTATACTGATGCCCCGGTATGTATATAATAAATAAACGCGCACTAACCGGATGTTCCGGTGGGGGGGAGGGGGGGGGATTTCGCGTCGAGACATAAATCTCGACGCGGCGGCTGCGTCGCTTTCCTTGAATTCGCGTGATAATGAAAAAAAAAAAAAAAAAAAATCGAAATGTATATTAGAACAGAAAACATCGTTTGTTTTCCCTCGTTTAGATTTTTTAAGAGCCCGGGTGATTTTCGTTCGCGAATCGCTGCTGAATCGACGTCTACGCACGTTTAATTTTACTCTTTACTGTACAATAGCGAGCGAGTGTCGCGCCATTTCGGCGCGGTGATTTCGACGTGCGTCAAATGGTCGCGAGACGTTTTGACGTGAGACGCGTTGGGCGCATGGCAAATTTCGACGCATGTATTCGACAAATGTACATATAAAATTAAAATAAAAAAAACGAATTGTCATTAAATATAAAATAAAATACATACTTATTAAACGGAAAATGGATTTCTTAGATAGACAATTTTAAATTGTGCGCCATCCCTCTCTCGCAAAATCAAAATGTCTACAAATAGACGTTCAAACGGCTCGAGTATTTTGAAAATTATTTATTACATATTTACACATTATTTATAAATTACACAAATCCGTTGAAAACCAATAAATCTTTCCCTAGCTGATTTTTGTTTATAAATTCCAAAGTTATTTTAATAGTAATTATAGGTCGCGAGTATCGGCAAATACTAAACACATTATAGGAAACGTATTTATTATCAATTAAATTCGTCGTTCCGGACAATTACAATGATGAGCACGGCCAATTTTGCAATGTTAAAATGTTATATATTCTAATAATACAATATCCGTACGCAATATTTAGAAATATCTAAAATATTATTACACAGGTGCGTTTATTTTGAAAAACAAATCAATAAGTAATAAAAATTAACAAGAAAAATAAAATAAAAATAATGCCTTCGAATTGTCGTGCTTCGAGATGTAGTTGTGTCGAAACGACGCGCGGCCGAAATGACGCGGATGCCAATAAGTGATACACAATGTGGTTATTTTTTCGCGCCGCGTAACCCGGGCGAATTGTTACTGCTTGGGGGGTGGGGGATAACTATTGCAGTTGTACGTATGTTATAATATTATTAACAAAGGTAATTATATGTTTCATCAAAATGTTAATTACTAATCTCCATTGTAGCGCCGCTACCGCTAGCTGCCGTGTATGTAATGTTTTGAAATGTTGGCCTTTTGTTGCGTTGCCGGGAGGTCTGTCAGCTGCCGGCGCAACGCGCGGATATGTTTCCCGCAATTTAAATAGGCTCTTGTTATCCGAGTGCCTACCGTATACGGGGACGACCGTAATGAACACGAACTTTATACATCAAAAGGTGTCCTCTATCCTTAAGGGAAAAATTGCGCGAGCGTGTGTGTGTATGCGTGCGTGTGCGTGTGTGTGTTGTATACTTGTATAAATCTAAGTACGAGTGTATATTGTATAGGTATGCTTTTTTTTTTTTCATTATTATTATTAACGACCTTTTGAGCTCGTCGAAAATGAATTTCGCGATCTGCTGCGGTAGGGGGAGCGTGGTAATTATATATTATTATTACTATTGTTATTATGTTTTTTCCTTCTCGCGGCGAGTGCTCTTGTTGTTATACGAGATGCGACGACCGGTGCGCAGATAGAGCACGTATAACGCGACAACAAATCCCAGTATTTATTCGGTTATATCATTACTACTGCTAAAACTACCACCGTTACTACTGTTATACAATTACTACTACCACTGCTACTACTACCACTGCTACTATTACTACTGCTACTACTAATACTGTTACTACAAACCACCGCCGCCGTCACTACTACTACTACTACTACTACTTTCTTTTTTTTTTCACGTATCTTCGACCGGGGAGAGAACTGCCTGATCTTTTCTTTTCCGTCAGGCCGCCGTCGTTCATTAACATGTTAAAACAACACATAAATTATAGCATACAAATTACTAGAACTACGGTACAGCGGATACATAAATATTAAAACACACAGTCAGAACAAGGTTTTCGCGTCGCTATTTTCGCCGCATTCTCTTTTTTTGTCTCATCCCCGGTCCCGCTGCCTGCGACGCGCTATTTTCTACGGCCGTCCCTGCAAGTGTCTTTGCCTCTCCACTTCTCCCTTAATGCCCAACACTAACGATACGTACGCCTCCACTGCTCTAAAATTTGTCCAGGTCATCCGACATAATTGGGACAATATACTCTGCGGAGAGATGGTCTTAGCCAATGCAGCCTCCAGCTCCATCAGCCTCCCCGTCCATTGACCGCAATCGAAAAAAGTGTGTTCCACGTCGTCCAAAGGGTTGATGCGTTACATGCAATGCGGACTAGCCGCTCGTGCAATCCTGAAGAAGTAGGCCTGGACAAATCCATGCCCCGTCATGATTTGCGTTACGTGATAGCTATTCACCTAACCACGTAAGCCCAAAATCAGCCAATTCGTCCGCCCGCCACTGTTAGTCTCTTTTACTTCTCTTCATACTTCTGCTGCCCACTACCCTTATGCTGCAGTCTTCCCGGGGGTACTTTTCCACGTTGATCCGTTTGACCATTGACCACTGTAGTCTTATTTATGTTGATACCATCTAGTACGTCTACTGGTGTGTTACTTATATAGTTATGTGTTAGAACTGCTCCACTACTCTTCAGTTTGTAGGTCATGGCGTGAGACATCCATCATATTATTCCCTTTTAAAAAACCCTGAGACTTAACGCCATGATTTCAATAGTCCCGCAGTATTATTTATTAATGCTAAGTTCAAATTGAACTTTGACATAATTTAGGTTCTGAGTACACCGAAAACACTATTACAATAGCGTTTTACAAATATGTGATTTTACATGGAAAAAACTTTTACGGTTAGTAAAATTCTCTGAGTTTTTCATGGCATGCATTAAAAAATGTGCTTTTTTCGCCTAGTAATATTTTATTTGAACACATTTAAAAATTCCTAATTGTTTTTCAATAAATTGCTTTTTATGTTTTCAAACTCTTGTTTGATTAAACAAATGATAAACATTTTGCTACGAAATATCTGCTCGGTAGTACTTTATTTGAAACACTAATAGACTTTTTCTACAGTTCGTTCCTTGGATACTCTAGGTTGTTGATTTCTGAGTTACCTTGGCAACAAGGAAAACAATTTAATACTAATACACTCAGAATCTTTTTTCGTTTAAAATTATTAATTGTCGATTGTACAATTGGTCATTTGGAAATTGGTGTATTTCCACAAATACTCCCTTTAACAGTGGCGGTGCCCTATCTATAGTGACGTGCAGAACCCTCACACTAAGTTAATATGTTTACATCAACCCACCTTACATGTAAATAACAACAGTAGTAAAAACTAGATAATTAAAATTTTGAAAAACGACCGGTAATTTATCGAACGTCGGTCGAAATTTTATAGAAAAACGTACGAAAATTGATTGAGAAATGATCAAAAATGTACTGAAAACAGATCAAATAATGAACCAAAATCGACGGACAAATAAATTATATATACAAGTATATATATATATTCTAAAATTGCATATTATTGTAGTACAAATAATAATATAAACACAATGTTTTACCGCATATTTGATTTAATATGACAATCACGTTATTGTCTTATCAATCTCTATCAAATATAAACATTAATATTAAATACTGATAATCAGAAACATTCAAAAACGTATGATTATGAAATATGAACTTTGAATACATTTATTTCCATACAAGTTTTATTTTTAGTATACCTATGATATGAAACACCATCTACTTATATTTTCAATTGGGGACCAAGCCCCTTTTATTATAGCTTGTGTGAACGCCACCGGGTCTACCCATTTGCGTTATCAATTATTTTCTGAATATAGTTGCCTTGACCAGAAAAATAAGTCTCCAAGAAAAAAAACAACATAAATTACCCATTCGAATCCTTTTGGGAACTTATGGAAATTATACAATTATATTATTACTGGCACACATATTTTATATACGTATTATAGTTTTATTATTACACAAAATATTGTGTCTCGTTATTCCGCTTGGCGAACCGTATTTTTCACCCCCCGTCGAATTTCAGCCGTCATCTATTGTGTGCAGGCAACAGTCTATACACCTATATCGCTTTACATGCCAATAACGAATTATCGTGAAATAAACCTATAAGTCGGGTAAGTTGCCCCTCTGACTCAGCTAACCTCTTTTCCAAGTATACTTCTCCTCAGTTTTCAAGCTATCATGAGCCGTTCCTTCTAGTGCGTCTCACGCATTGCATTTTTCGTATAGGCTCCTCTTCCAATTTCTTCTTTTCTTGCGCCGACGTTCTTGCTGAGCTTGTTAAACTAAAAAACAACCTTTCTAATGAGCCCGATCTCATTTCTACTCGCCTGCTCTATTGCTGTCGTAATTTCCTAGCCTACTCTATCTTCCTTTTATTCAGGTGCTCCTTTTCTGAAGGCATCTTCCCTGACGTCTGGAAGAACTGTTCTATAAAATCTATTCTGAAATTTGGTTACCCTTCAAATGTCTCCAACTATAGGCCTATCTCCATTCTTCCACATCTCGTTAAAATCTTTGAGTCAATAGTTTACTTCTATGCTAAGAAAAGTCTCATTCAAGTAATTATGGATAACCAGCACGGCTTCCGTCCAGGTAAGGCTACCACATCTAGTCTTTCTCCAGATTCCTCTCTCCTATCTCCCATAAATACTCCCTTAGCGACTCTCCACTAAATAGCATCACTGTGGTTAAAGATATAGGTATCTTTTATACACCTAATTTGTCTTTTGATTACCGTGTAAATTTTACCAATTTGGCTGAGCTTTAAGAGTTCTAGGATTCGTTAGGCGGAACACCTCTGGCTTAACCTCTCGCCTCTATCTCCGTGCACTTTACTCATAACTCGTTCAGCCAATTCTTGAATACGGCGTAGTAGTTTAGCATTCCTACTTTGCTCTCTACCAGCTTCGTGTTAAGCGCGTGCATAATAAGTTCTCTTGTTTGCTTCTTATCGGCTCAAAATTGACCATCCTCAAAACAACTATTCTATTATCCGCTCTGCCCTTGATCTACCTACTCTTCACTCTCGCCGTATTAAGACCAATGTTTCCTTCTCCTCTTCTTTTCTCAATTGAACTATCGATGCTCCAGATTTACTAACAACCATATATTTCCGGGTCTTCGATTACCCCATCAGAACCTATTGCTTGTTCCACCTACCACAACATCGCACCTCTTATGGATTTAACAATTCTCTCCACCATGCTTTGCGTCAACTAAATACTGATTAGTCCGGGTGTTCTTTTCCGTTATATTTAAATTATCCCGCTTTTGTTACCTCTCCATACAAGTTTTATTCTGGCCTAAGTTCAACTTGTACAAAATTACCAGTTTTGGCGTTAAATTATAAAATTAAAATAAATAAATAAATAAATTGACGGGTATTATAATATCCTTATATCCATTATATCGTTCGGTTGATTTATAGAGCGGAATTTTTCTGTCAAACGTCAAGACTCTCATTTACGTATTTTGCATCAAACGCCCCAATCTTATTTTGCTATCTGCCATACTTAAGGGATCGTGTGTAGTCGATTTTCACGAGGATTTCGAAAAAATAAAAATGTATCAACTAAAAAATATTAAAATTCACTGTCTATACTACATTACGACATTTTACAAGTCCCAGAGGCGTATATAGGAATTTTCGAGAAAGATATGAAAAAATATATTTTAGAGCCTAATTTTTTCCGAAAACATCATAGACTTTCGTTGTATTTATCTCAAAACATAATAATGTGTAAATGCTTTGAATGTCCATAGCACACTCAAAAGTAATCTTTCATCGTAATTTGGTTTAGGGCCTTCCGGATAAAAATTTAATTACAACGAATATAATAATATTCATATTTTCTTACTTTGTTTTATCAATTTATAAAAACAAAATTAAGTTTTTTTTTGTTGTACACAACTGATTGAAAAATTAATCTCTTTTGATCTCAACTTTACTGTGGTAAGACATCAAAGCTAAGGACTGAAAATCATATTCATAACTTGTTGTTAATTCGCAAATTCACGGACTTTACGAAAATAATTAGTTGGTGCGAATTGCTACGATATCCATTGCCGAATATAAAAAAAAAGTCTAATCACGTCTCCACCGATACGAATGGTAATAATCATTTATAGATAATTGGTAAATATCGTATAACGAATGATTATACAGATCGCTAAATGTCCACGAATCTCACGCCGTGTACATCCTATAATCACATTTTCGTTTGAATTTTAATGTACGCGCGCGCGTTTGTACTATTTTTTTACGAGATTAAGACGGTAATTCGTCAAATCGTAAACGCCGCACACCCTCGAAAACACCACTGCGGCGGCACAGTGATAATAATGGAAGAAAAACATCCGTGGGGCTTTCCTCGGAAACGATGTATAATTTAATTTCGGAAATAATAATATGTACCTTCGGGGGCGCAGCAATAGTGCGTTAAGCAAATATCTTTTCGCCCGCGCGTAACCGCAGCGCCGACGTCGCGCGCCGGGGTTTAAATAGGGTAGGCATTAAAAAATATCGAAAGCCGCTGCCGCCGCCGCCGCCGTCACCGGCTTCCGTACACACGCCCGCGGCACTCGGCACGATAATTATGCTCGCACAAAGAATATATTATATATATATAATAACCGTATAAGAGGGGACTCGTCGAGTGGAAAAATTGAAAATTCGACCCCGCCACCGCCATCAAAAAATACACCTCGTCACTATAAATAATATAGAGGTATACGTGCGGCTGGTACCGAGTGTACCGCTATACCGCGCCTTTAACCGCGCGGTTTTCAGCGGCCCACCCGGCGAGTAGAAATTAATTTCTGCAGTTCGCCCTTCCGGGCTCGAAAGCACTTTCAAACAACAATATTGTAATATAACGCGCGGCAGAATCGTTCGCTGACGGGACTGGGAAACTCAGCCCCGTCGTCGTCGTCGTCGTCGCGTGTTACGCGCATATAATACGTGTATACAATATGTGTATATAATATTGCGTCGCGAGTTTAAATAAATAAAAATACGCCGTATCGTTAAATGCAGAAATGGCGCAAACGGTACCCCGAAATCGTAATACACGACGAGTGCAAACAATCCATCACGGGTCGGAAGAGTGCGCAAGAAATGAAAGAAGTAAACGTAACGCGGCACATAGTGGTCCAGTATCCGTTATCTAGGAACGACTCGAATCAAACGAAAGTGTCCTCGAAACACTTAATGTTCCCCTTAATACGAACCCGATGGACAAACGTTTAAAAAGATCGCAGTCAGTGCAATGTACTGGACGCAGAGAAAGTAATACGAGCTTGTCGAAGAAGTCAAAAACGTGATCGAATTTTAAAATTGTTCAAAAACAGACAAACGTATTGAATATCTCTGCAAAAATAGTTGAAATACAAATTTCCCGTCAACAACACTAACGTTATTTAGTTATTCTGTTAGATGATTTCTATAAGTTTATACTGTAATTGTATGAAACTAACATTTTAACGGCCCTGACTGGGTCGTAGATAGAAGATCAAGGTTTTTTTTTTTGTAGACAAACATATTCCCAATCGCCTTTGGTAAATTAATATGAAATGCATTATAGGTGTTCGACAAAAATAATGAAGTAATTTAAACAATCCGAAATTACTATTTTTTTCCCCCTATAATCGTACAATAATTGGAGTAACAATTTAAATAATATATGTACACATTGATTTATTTTTAACAATTTAAATTTTTTGATAGTTCATTTTCTTAAACATAGATTGTTAGATTCTAAACAAATTTGATTTTACTATGATGTGTTTGGTCCAAATTTAAAAGTCGAGCGAAATTAATTTTTTTATAAAACCGTTTTGAATTTAAATTCGGAAGAAAATCGTGACGCGGCATTTGAAAACAACGTTCAGAATCGTTTTTCGTTAGCAATTATTCATCGTAGGGCACACTCGTATTAGAATTATTAGGGGTTTTTTTTCCTACGTTTATCTACACAAATCTACTACACAATATAATAGATTCGATTGTGCGATTGAGAACTGATGATGACAGACGCAGACTATTTGGGAGAGTCGTTTAATTGCAAATGATTGTATATTATATACACAATATAATTACACAAAGGTACTGTACGAATAAGTTGGATTAATTCTGTTTTTGAAAACGAATTGTCGGTCGTTACGAAAAATAAAATAAAACGGTTTATTTAAAATTAGAAATTAACTTTTTGTTTTTGTTTAGGTACGTGTTTTTTTTTTGTGTGTAACGATTGCGCTTACGTACGTATTGTTTTAATTGATCAACGCACCAGTAACCTAAACACTGTACAATTTGCAAATATTTCTCTTTGAAATTGCGATAATAATTATAATATAATACGCTCGATGGGCACAATAAAACAATCGGTTAGGTTAGGTAACGAAATATCAATTGAAAGTTTAATTGAATTTAATATTATTACACGCGCGGACGTTTAAACACTGCAGCTGATGTCGCGGCGCGCAAAAGTTTGAACCCAAAGATGTTAATTGTATTATATTTTATATAGTTATATTATTCCGGCCTTCAATCAACAATCACACATCATATAATAAACTAATTGTCGTGGTAAATAATAAACGGTTCAAAATTCTATTCTACTCCGGCTCGTCGGTTTGAGATTCTGAGCCCGGCCGGGAGGTTCGGTGTCGATTTTTTAAAACAATTCTCTCTTTTGTCTATATATTGATAATTTTTTTTCCGTAAATCTTGCACCCGTCAATAATGACGATAAGAGAGCTTTTTCTAGAATTTCGGATCTAGCTGGCGCAATGAGCAGTTTTCTTAACAATTGCGAAAACCCGAGAAAAAACATACAGGAACTACGAGAAAGTTTACGCCACTGTCGGTTTCGTTATTTTCGATTTTGGTTTTTTTTTTTTGCTGTAAATCGAATTATGTAATCGTAGATGAAACTTGCGCGGAATACTAATTTCCAGAAATAT
Source organism: Cinara cedri (assembly GCA_902439185.1). Taxonomy (NCBI): domain Eukaryota; kingdom Metazoa; phylum Arthropoda; class Insecta; order Hemiptera; family Aphididae; genus Cinara; species Cinara cedri. The sequence continues at coordinate 396,901 of CABPRJ010001427.1, forward strand.
TAAAATGTTCAAAACAATCCGGTGGATCCCAAATAGTTGGGACGAAGAAGAATCCGGCCATTTTTTTTTAGCTATTTTTAGCACTATTATTTAGTTTTTATTTGGTTTTACGCGATGGATAAATACGTGTTTAAGAATACAGAATCGTATTTCGTTAGCGATGACTTATCATTGCATACGGATATAAATTAATTACATTTTTGTATTCTACCTTCCCAATTTTCCACGTACACCGGCGGTATAGCAATCAGCAGTATTAGCTCTTTTTGTGTATACATTTATGTATCTACCCACCTAACATTAAACGGAGAGAAATCCTTCTCTTTGATTTTTTTTTTTTTATTAACTTTATTTTCGCGTTGATTAAATTTTCTCTTTGTAATCAGTATTATTATATAATATATACTCTCTATACGGTGTTAATTTAATTAGTTATTTTCCGTTATACACACGTGGCCCCCCCTTTTTTTCCCTACACGATCGATGAATGTGTGTACACCTACGTGTTAAAATCCACGAGAACGGATTGTATATAAATCACGTAAATGCAATTCACTCTATACTCTATACTTTTAACCTTTTAGACTTTTAGCGAGACGGATTTTTATACAATGTTATGTTGAATTTATAAATAACACAACGCCATATTTATTAGTTTTACAATTTTTAGAGTTCTAGGGAGGGGGGGAAATTCGTTAAAAAAATATCATAATTATAATCGCGGGTTTTTGGATACGTACATCCCGCCTCGAATATTTCTATTACCGTAGATTGCCACTTCTTATTGGTTATTGTCGGCATGGTCGACTGTAATTGGGACCTACGACATAGGCCAGGCATACCTAGCCTATAGATGCGCGTACCGAATAGAAACCCAAAATACAGTGAGCTAGGGATACAAGCGAGTCATGCGTTACTTTAGGGTGGCATACAATTTTAATAAAATTGAAACGGCAAAATGTAACTAATAATCGTCAAAAAAGACTGACATCAAAATGTTCGCTTTAGGGCGGAAAATATTATACGACAGGTCTGACAGTGAGCATATCTGTCATTTTTTCCATGGTTTATATTATACACAGTATACGTGGTTTTTCGGCGAGATTATTTCTGTTGATTGCGTACGTTTATTGATATCTTGCTCCAATCGACCTTTTATTGTTGTATTTAGGTGATTTCCCGAGCAATTTTCAAATTTGTAAGATAGTGTATCGCTTTTTGATTTTCCTCGTAGTTTACTTGATAATTGGAAAAACCGAAAACAAAACTTGGGAAATACGAGGACGTTTACGTCATAATCGGTTTTATTGTTTTCGATTTCGTTTTTTTTAGTTTTAAAGTATTTGTAATTACAAAATACTGATATTGGCATTATCTAATAGTTTTAAAATAATATGACTATTTATATTTGCTATTTATAAACATTTGATATTGACTACGATTTTTTTTGTTGGTGTTATATCGATTAACTTGTTACGGTCCTGCTAAACGCTCGACAACTCAACCATGTGTTCCATCATAGGTTGTACTTAGTGACGATAAAAAAAAATAAAGTGAACAAAATATAGTTTTTTCATAATCGTTTTTAAACTCGACGAAAATCGTTAAACTTACCGCGTCGTTTCAAAATACGACGTATATAACTGAACTTCTCAGAATTTATTATTTTTTTTTTTTCGAATGTTTACCGTCGCTCACAAATTAAATAACTTTACGTACCGTACTTTCTGACTTTTCGCCAACGACGAAGGCGCGCCCGTACCCACTATCGGATCTATTTTTTTTTACATTTGTATTTTTTTACTCGTATAAAAGACTATAAGGGTTTTAGACCCGTATTCCTTATACGCGCGATATTGTCCCACGGGGAGGGGGGGGCGGTAGCTGCGACGCGCGGTCAGCTCATACATATTCATTAAAATTCACCCGCCGAATTCTCCCGGCGGCCGCAACAACCGAAGTTTTCTTCCGCGAGAATCCTGATGTTCCTCTGGTACACCTTCTCTCCACATCGTTATACATACACACACACACACACACACACAATATGTTTTGTCCCGCGCGTGTAAAACTTGTGCTTCCCGACGGGATAACTGCGGCGGCGGCGGCGGGTCTATGTCTATTGAATAAACTCGCGAAACTCTGGTAACAAGCTGGTTCGAATATGTATATAATAATATACATATATATATATACACACTTACGTACACGTGTTGATACGAGTGTTTGCGAAACAAGTTACGCGAGTATATACGCGGGCACGAAGTCACGGCGCGTAAGTAGACTGGCTGCAGGTATAGGTGTGCACTTTATATACTTGTATATGTACCGGAGTTACTTGATTTCCAAAATTGGGTTAACATATACACAAAAGGGACTTTAAACCGCCGCTTATATACCCCCACCCCCACCCCCGTACTACACGCCTTACGTCCTGTCCGTACATGCACCCCGCCCTCCCTCCACCCCCCTCTCGCCCCGTTATTAGTTATCGGTAGAGTTCTGTGCGTATGTATAGGTGCCCGTCTAACGTCCTCACTATTTGTCTATGCGAACGAAATTCAATTAATTTTAACCGCTCGTCTTGGCTGATAATTTATTTACAACGGCAGAAATTAATAATTTATGCGGCACCGTCGTCGTCGCTATACGCCGCGCGGCCGCCCGCGTTACCATATCAGAATCCGCAAAGTATAGACGCGATGTTTTCGCTAATGGCGCGACTGCGACGTCAAAGTGACAACATTTCGTTTACGTGTATAATAATAATAATAATAATAATAATATATCATTATTATTAGATAAACGTACACGTGATAAAAATCAAATCTTATATTATTATTATTATTATTATTATTATGACGATGTTTAATAATTGCTTGTCAAAAATTATCTCGTGTGTTTTCGACGACGACGTTATAACAATATTAAAATATATTGTGTATTTAATTTAATTTGCGCGTTTTCATCAATATTTATATAGGTTATAATCTGCGCACACATACTTGACATCGAGGTCACGGTTGTTTGTAGTTTTTAAATTACGACCGTGTACCGTCCGGGTAAACGTTAAAAGTCAAAGGTGAGGTGGATCACATTTCGACGTAGAAAAGTCGATAGTCTTGTCTATCACACGGTCTGTGCGCGTCGATTCTATATGGCATTACATTCGGACCGATACTAGATTCAAGTTTTTATTGTCGTTACAATTTTTTTTTCGAAGTTTCGTGTTATCACGCGATCCGGGTAGAAGTGATGATACTTACCGTAACATGTCATGTTAAGGAAGTCATGTAGAGCAGAAAAAAAAACGAATAGAAAATTGTGGCAAATTTAACGGCCGGGCAATTCGAACATGTTCGATATGTTTTTCTTCCTAACCAAACGTAAATGACAATTGTTTCAGATACAGAGTGGAACGAGAAATGTATTAGTTTTACAATGATGCTTATTTTTGTTTTATAACACATTTTCTGCCGGAAAACATACTCCAATTATCAAGTATATCATCTTTTCTGAAAGGAAATTTGCTCTGGGTGATACTTTAAAAATGTCATTTTTTGAAATTCTATTTAATATTCAAGATAAAGAAAACCCGGTTCTTTAGGTTAAAAAGATTTAAAGATTAAAAATAAGGTTGTCATTGGCAACAGTTTTTATTTATTTTTTGTTATTATTAAGTTTTTATTATTTTAATATTTTTCAATCATTGTTGTCATGGAAACGCATATTATTTAATAATTTTACCATAATATGATATAATACCATATATTTTATATTTGACAAAGCAAAATTATCAACTGAACTCTGCTCAGAATCGTTTTTTCGTTAGCAATGGTTTATCGTTACTCACAGATATACATTAAATTCTCGTCTGTATTCTACCTTCCCAACTTCCCACATACAACAGTAGTTGCACCCACGTCCTAAGTATGTCCTATTTTTTTAAAAATATTTTATCCTATTATTGCTATTTATAATACTAGCTGTCCCGTGCCCGGCGTTGCCCATAACATTTTTTTTATTATTTTTACCTTTATTCCCGTTTTGCTTTGCTCGTAAACTAAAAGGTGACTAAAAGTGTTCTGATGTGTCAAACGTTTTGTCATCCGTGTTATCGTGGACACCCGCGCGGCACAGTGATTAAATTATCCACTAAAATTACGAGGACATAATCTTACTGTAATGCTGTTACAGTGTCACTGTACCAAAAAATTATGAAGATTCAAAGATGACTTTTTGCGTGTTTTCACTTTTCACGGACCCACCCAGTGTAGCGTATAGTTTTTTTTTTTTTTTTCAATCATGTTACCACGGTAGCCCATCCTATTTCAAGCCAATAATAGACCGGCAGACAGTTAGATAAACTCTTTATTCAAAGTTATTATAGTGTTTATGGAATTTTTATTGTTGTTAATTATTTATTTTTTTTGTTCTACATTTTTTTATCATTTCATTCGTGTTACTAATAGGTAATCCATAATTCAACAAAAATAATTTAATTTTCGTACTAAAAATACCTGAAAACCTTTCATCTCCTATCTCATCCTCCTCGAGTTTTATTTACGTGACAAAAAGTACCCCAATACGATTTTCTCTAAGGTCCTCCGAGTTTCTCCGAATTTACCATTACGATTGCCGGTACCAATAATTTCAACGATTTTTACTCGTCTCACTAAAATAAGCGGGTATTTGATTTAAATTTTGTATTTTAAATTTAATTAAAAAATTGTACTAAACCGCCGGATTACTTTTAAATGAAAACTAGTTTATTTTATCGCTCGTAAATTTAAAATCAATTTCCCGATTCAGCGTGCCCTAAAACGAATGTTCCTTTAAATCCGCCGCTAATTCTTACGTTTGTTAATTTTCGCAACAGTGGCGAGTTTTAACGCCGAGTAAGTCGAATGGACGATTGGAGAGTAGTATTGCAAGCCGGGGGACAGATTTGTTACATATTATTATCGTAAACGAGTAGGAATTGCAATCACATTTTTTCGCGATAATGTAATTATACATATAGCGTAGTTGCGATTCGAAAACAAAATCGAATACGAAATAATTGTAAAACACGGTTAGTTTTACCCTGCGGTGTAATAATTATAATGCACTAGAACGCGCACGTATCAACTGCACATAATACTCAATGGATTTTGCGATGAACATTGTGACGGATTTTATCGATTAATATTTCGGTTTGTATAATACGCCGTTGGACACATTATTCGATTACACGTTATAACAACAATAATTATTCATTCCGTTTTACGCGATTCGAATAATATCCAAGCACATTCACCGCGGAAATTCGCGTGACATTGACGTTTCATATATTATGTCGCGGTGTGTACTTACCTATACGCTATAACGCAGTCTGCCGCCGTTTCGGGGCGCCTCAGAGAAATATGGCCGAGCTGGTCTGAATCTCTCGTCGCCATTATTTCGGTACATACTAATACAATAATAATCCTGCACGAGTTTCACTCGATTTCGATTCGTTAATTGGATTTCCGACGGGATCACTCGTTCGTTTCGATTTCGGCGCTAATTTCTCTGCGTTTAATATTGTTACAATATACGAGTATTCTGTATTTTCGACAATCCTCCCTAAATCGTTACTGTTTATAATACTCGTATCAGTGGCGTAACTAGAACTTCCGATTAGCAAAATATTGTATTAAAGTCCTAAATGCCGAATCGACAAGCAAAAAAAAAAAGGGTTATTCAAAAAGACCCTCGCGCGTCCTATAATGCCTTGGGCCCAGGTTTAGGTCACTGCTAGGTCCCTCATTTGTTGTGGGCCCGTGGCGTTTACCCACCTTACTCATCCAGTTTTTACTTCACTGACTCGTATTTCGTGCGTTTTTATAACATATACATAAATCGTTCTCGAGAAAATGTCTAAGTATGTTCAATATTACGTTTGAATATAATAAATTATATAATTACAAATTATAATTTGTAATGTCGTAATAATGTTCATCGAATAGTAATATTTTAGAGTTAATCGTACCGTATACGTATATATTTTTTAAAATATTAAAACGTTTACAAAGAACATCTTTAAATATAATTTTCTTTCTTTTGTAGAGGCCTCTAGGACCGTACCGCCGAACACCCAGTCTTCTTGTTCGCTCTGTCAGCCGCTCTTAATTTCTAGGTAGTCCTCAGCTTAAAGATTCCACGTCTCGCCATCTCATACGCGGTTGTCCAAGAGAACCCTTCCGAGTTTTCTTTCATTACCACACGTATAAATGGATTCTGTCTTTTACCAAACGCGATATCTAGTCCTGCAATTCGATTTTCTTTTACTCTTGACTATAACATATAGTTATGGTTTGTTTTGTTTCCAAGAGAGTCTTTCTACAGCTCGTTGTTTTTTTTTTTTTTTTTTACAAAATACTTCAGTTTCCGACGTGATTTTTATCGCGCAGTATATTGTACAATTCGATTTGACTATAGCATACACGAGCAAGATAATAATTCGAATTTCCTGTAAAATGTTTTTATTGTTATAAATATTTCGTTTTCATTTTAATAATTCTTTTTGGAGAGTATTTGTTCAAAGAGTTTTGCCGTGCGCTCACCGTAACTCAATTTATCACCGTGGATATCTGAAACAAATGAAAAATACAAATTACGTACATATCCTTTTGAACTCCGAACACGCGTGGAATGTTGCGTATAGTATAATAAAATCCCCCCCCCCAGCGGTTTTCACTATTTCGGCACATCCGGTTATAATCGCCTAACTAACCACAACATCGGCCCGAATGTTGTTTCGAACAGCGAGAAAAGTAACCGCGGAAGGGAGGGTAGGAAAAAATTCTCGAAACGCGCGCACGTATGGGAAGGGAGGGAGGAAAGAGTAGGCGGAAAACGTTCAGTGAATACTAATCCATTGAGCGGCTTTTTAGACGATGTTTATTTTTTCTTTTTTTTGTACCACCCCCTTGCACTTATTTTTTTCGAAATCATATCAATATACACAAGAAAATATTCATCCTCGAGTGGAGTGAGGTTAACACGGCGTTATATATTATTATAATATTCTGCCGCCGGGTGAATATTAAATTCGCCGGTGTCGTGTACTTACTACAGGTAGATACGTAGAAACCGTTAAAATCGGCGGTACTATCTCAGTGGTTGTTCCTATATTATATTACTATGTATGGAAAGTTTTCCGCGTTCACGTATGCGACTCTCTGTGTTTGGCGAGAGATAAGAACGCACCCCTTTCTTTACCCCCTCCCCTAGTCACTACCTACCGTCCGCTCTCTCTCTCTTGTTGTTTTCCGGAATAGCTTTTTGTTGTTTCGCGCGCGCAGGGTACCTGCCTACACGATTAAAAGGTCAACGGGCTTTATAATGGTTCTTTTCGAAACGTTTTCCTGGAAAATTGGACTTGAAGGGACCGAGAGAGCATGCGGGAGAGTTGACACACTGCACGCTCGAGAGTTTTGTGCCTAACGCTATGCGGGCAGCGAAGAGACGGGACGGGTACCCGAGGGAAGAATAACGTACGTTTCAAAAGTCATAATAATAATGTATGTATGTATAACGAGTTTTAAAACCATAAATCAAAAGAAAATATAAATGGTAATATGTATTTTTTTTAATCCTTCACGTTATGTATACTATGTGTATACTTAGTTGTGAAATTTCAATTTGTACGAAGATTGTTTTGTTTTTTTTTTCGAATTATTATATGAATTCGCTACGGGAAAAAAAAGGTTCCGTGTCTGTTTCTTGCCGGAATTCATTGGCGTATTTCGTAAAAAAAAAAAAAATATCGAATGTAAATTATTTTACGAAAATAAGACTTCGTATAATATAGTTTTGTTATGAAAACCGACGAAAATACGCCAATAAACCGTTGTTATTTTAAATTCTGAGTATAACGAAGAAGCAATTAGTTTAACGGTTTTTCTCGGAAAAAGGCTTTTTCGGTGAGTAAAAATATTCAAATTTTTCTATGCCACGAGTCTCAAGAGATGCAGAATTTCCGACCGGCGGCGGTACATTATTTAAAACATTTTATCGACGTTTTCGGCAATTCAAACCCTAAGTGTTTTTTTTTTTTTTTTATGATTTTTGAATTACCTTGACAGCAATTAAGGAACAAAATATTGCGTTCTGAATCATTTTTTGTTTGCATATACAGTATACAAACTAAATCACTCCCGCCCTGCTTTCCAGCACCACCCCCAATTCCCCGTACTAAAATGGTAAAATGTTGATACCTACCTACCTATTGGTTTAATAACCAATTAATTATATTTGTGTTTTTTTTTTTTTTTTTTTATAGAAGAATGTCGTACAGCACTCGGCATGGAGCTCAGCAAAATCCCCGATCACAGGATCACGGCTAGCTCTTCGTACGAACCGAAGTCAGTGGGACCGCAAAATGCGAGGTAAGTCACACGCGACTTTTTCAACTGCTATTATTGTTAAACTTACGGTTATTGAATAAAAGTTGAAGGTATGAGCAGGTATACGCGCGAGTCATTTCGTTACGTTCATTTTTCCCGTGAACTTTATATATTATACAAGACCGCGAATAAAAATAGGCTCGAACAAAAAGAAACTTCTTTTCCTCCTTAAATTAAACTGCGGCCGCTTTATTATTATTACCTATCCTCTCGAAAACCATTGTGCGTATTTGGCGAAATATCGTTAAGTCGAGCTGTAAAAGTGCTTGTCTGAAAACTTTTAACTGCGCTCTTCCGTTCGTATCAAGTCAAAGGCCTTATTCGCGGTCTATGAGATTCATTCAGTAAGTTTTCGCCATTAACAATTAGAATTTTAGAATAATAATATACATTATTATAATATCGCGCGTAGTGTAGTCGGGCGTTAATTTTTTTTTTCACGGGAAATATTCCAATGTTGAAATTACAAAAAGAAAAAAAAATCCATATACTTACGTCAATGACGTGTTGTTCCCGCAAAAAAAAATTGCCGATATCAAGAAAAACATTAAGATTAATAATAATAATTAATCATTTTTTTTTAGAAAATTAAAATTCACCGTTTCATAACGTTTACGCAAAACAATACGTTGTAAGAGGTTTTTTTTTTTTATTTTCTTACATCTATTAGCTAATTATTGCGAATAGTAACTGATGGGTTTTTTTTTTTAAATACATCTTAAATTTGTATCGTGGCTTATTTGATCGAATAAATATGTACGGTTTAACATCTTGGGTTTGTGGTTTTGGGCATTGCCGATTCGTGACAGAACGCTACATGGGTATATTACGTATACCTATTGTATTTTATTGAAACGCGTACACGTGAGTATTAAAATGTCAAACTGATTTTTCTCTTTCACTCTCTCGCTCTCTCTCTCTCTCTCTCTCTCTTTCATTCTGCGCAGGTATAAAATCTCATATATTATTTCTCGAAGGTGTTTTTGTCGTCGGTAAATCCATTTCTCTCGGGTGCTTACGCTTGAAACGAAGTATACTGGTTTGAAGATTAATAGTAAATTCGCAATTAATGTATTCATTTGTATTTGCACACTGCTTCTGGGTCGGGTTTTCGTTACACTACAGCGAGAAAACAACCAGACAAATAGGGTACGAATCCGTTAAAGTTTTCATACGATTTGTATTAAGAGGCTTAGTGCCGGTTTTTCAAATTGTCTCCGATTTCGAACGATTTAAAAGTGATTTTATACATTTCAATTACCATCTTGAAAAGTAAAGTTTGTCCACTGATTCCGATACCCGTTCAAAGGGAAGGAGTACAGCCGTTTTTACAGACAAAAATGACTTTGCAGAAACAGGTATAATTCATTGTTAACATTAATAAGTATTTTTCCAGCGTTTTGTTTTTTAATTGATAAACAGCAACGTTCTACAGTTTAAATTGAACTTCGATTGATTTAAAATAACGGTGTAAAAAAGTTAGAATTTAAATGTTAAAAATTGACCTTTTTTGTAAGACATATTATAGAGATTTTCATAAAATCGTTGAAAGAAAGAGTTCAATGCGAGCTGTAAAAGGTCTTTATTTTTCCAACAAGAAAAAAAAACAATCATCCAAATCGGACCACTCAATACAAGACATTTTGAGCCAAACAAACGCGGTGGCGTCGGGTCCATTGAGATTATTTTTAAAAATATTATGGGATCCGTCAACTTCTTGTGACCGCCTAACTATCGAACGGGTGCAAAGAAACTTCTTTCGTTATGCAGCTTTTCTCCCAAACTCAAATTGCCTTCCATAACCCACCTATTAGTCGGTTGCTTGATCCGAATAATCTTTGAGATCGTCGTCAAGCAGTTAATCAATCATTCCTTTCTAAACTTATATCTGGTCGCGATGACTATCCATGACTTTAGAGTTGCCTTCCCGTCAACTCAGAAATTCTACTCTCTTTTACTATTGCCTCTCTCCACCACTAACTATTTATCCGATTCACCTCTTCGCCGTCTAACGCGTTTGGCCAATGAAGACCCTAACATTGATTACTGAGCGCTATTTAAATAATTCAACATTTGCACCTGTAACTGAGATATTGTTTCCGTATTACTTGTGCCGACTGTGTTTTGGGTACCCGACGCGTTTTATAATTGAATAAATAAATAAAATGTCAAGTATTCACACGAGCCCGCTCGTTCCGTATGCATAATATTAATATTGAATGCGTATATTCTTTTCCCCTGTCCCGCGCGAAAAAATCGAAAACGTCCACGACCGAATGTCCCTGAGTCACCTCGGGTACGATAACTGTTTATATATTATATAATAGGAATCAAATTTTTCGCGCGCGATTTACGACAATTGATATCGAATAGGTTAGGTGCATACGCACAAAAATAATACAACGCTTTTCCGGGAGCCGTTCCGCTTGAACAAAGGATGAAAAAAGAAAGGAAAAATCGAGTATTCCCGATCGTCTCTATGTCTATCGCCGCCGTCGCATCTACCTATTGTTTGTTTTTTATTTTTATTTTTTCTTCTTTTTTTTTTTTATTTACTCGTTTTTTATTATTATTATTACTATTTGTTATTCAAATCGATAAAACCGCGATTGTTCCCGCACATGTTTTCAACGGCTTCGACGTCGTTTAAGGTCGGAAAGTATATACGCCCGCGCGAGACTCGTCCCCGTTCAATCATTTTTCTCGTAAAAAAAAAAAAACATTATTTTCCCGTCCGTTTTTTCGACGAATATAATATTGTTATTCTTTTGCCGCGACATACCTGGGTGTATAATCTATATATATATCACGAACAAATCGTTATTCGCGCCGTCAGAACAATAACATAATAATTGACGTGCGGCCGTATAGAGCTCAGCGCCGCGTATACCCGTATAAATTTTTTTATTGTTTGTTTCTATATATTATTATTTGTTGTCGTAGTCGTGTGCGCGTATTGTGCTCCTCGCGTCGCGCATTACTCTTTTTATGGTAAAAAAAATTAAAAAAAAAAAAAAAAAAAACTGTAAATAATATTTTCAAAATGTTAATAAATCACCAATCTGAAATCGCCCTTGAAACAGTTTTATTTGTTTACGTTTTGCGAGTGATGCTTTAGCCAATTGCTGTTCTTTTCATCGACTGCCTATAATTAGGACTTTATCCTGACGATTAACTTTCGTGTCGGTTTTTCGTTTATCGATAACTGAAACCGTATAACAATTTTTTTTTTTTAATATACATACAAACTACGCACATCACCTAAAATCGCTGCTCGTGAACTGGAAATTTGTTTTTTCGTAGAACAAAAAGTTTCGACGTTATTGTTACCACCCGTACAAATTGAAATATAAAGATACGACCGCAAAAAAAAAAAATAATACATGTTTTTGGTCCACCTTAAAATTATATACATCCCGATATAGGTAGGTTAGATTAGGTTATACCGTAATTCTAAGCGAAAGAGTAGTGTGTATTAAACGTTCTTATAATAATAACTCGTATACCGGGTATAATAACAATACGACGACGAGCTCGGAATCTCTTTTTTTTTAGAAAAGAGTTGTTCTTACTATCATGCGTTTATACATATATTTAATATTATTGTAGTATAATATTCAGTGCTTGAAATGAACAAATTAAAAAATAACGAAGATTATAATAAAAAACTAAAATTAGCATCCCGTTTACTATAAAAACAACTATCAAACGGAACATTGGCTATAGTAGAAGAATAGACACACACACACACACATTCCTTATACCAATATTTATCTGCCTATAATTACTTTTCTACCAGAAATGCTGGTCCAATCATAAAATTAGTAATAGATTTTTGTAGGGAATATTGTTTATTTGGTGCACCGAGAAGGTAATTTTTTCATTTTTCTGGTAGTTTTCTTAATAACGGGGAAATAGGAAAATCGTCGGGAATAAATAATTTGTGGTCACTGTGGTAACAATGGTAAAAATGACAAATTCAACAGAATAAAAACGTATGCGATAATGCCATGGGCCATTATGGCGCTCCAAACAAAAGCATTACCTAATAATATGATACGGCCAGTTAATAATTTAGTTTATTGTATACATTTGTGTTTCAAATAGGTATTTATTATAATAATGTCGCCAAATACGCGGCATACACAAATATTTCATCGATTAATCAATTAAATTTCCCATTACATTGCAATTATATGGCTGCCATCTAGTTGTTTCTTTTTTTCATATATAAACCGCCGTGATAATAGGCGAACGGGCAATATTATTATCTCATATCCGGATCACATCGACAAATATTATTAGCGATACGAGTTAAACGGAATCGATTCGATGTGTTCTCGCCGATACGATGTAAATAGTTTGGTAACTTTTCAAATGCGCATAGCTCGTTTTTGAAACCGAAGTATTATTAACGGAACCAAACGACCCCAGACAGTACACGTTTTTATTGTTATTATCATCAGCGCACTTATTTAAAACAATATTGTTGCTCTGTATAGTGAAAATAATTGCCAAACCGGAATACTCGAAGTGATAATAAACGAAACGGTTTTTTTTCCCCCGTCTGTGTTCTGCAACTTCTTTGACGAATTAACTGCATGAGCTTAATGTAACAATGGATTATTGTGTTGATAATAAAAGGTGCGATGTTTTTCTTCCATACTTATTCGGCATTATATCATAAAATAGCTGGTATTTATTCTATTCATAAACACATTACGATACAAAGATGTTATTGAAAACCACCGCGGAAAATGTAAATTGAAGTTGATCAAAATATAATAACCGTTTTATAGAATGATTAACTGCAGTATTATGTATTCTCGTTTTTATTGTGTGTATACCTCTAATACCTCGTACACGGCGGTTTATATACTTATACGTGTATAGATATATATATAGAGAGAGCGTGTAGTCGTTTCTTTCTTTTTGGATTACGAAATATAGCTGCTAATAAGATTACCGGCGCTCGTATAGTCGGATATCCGAAACTTCTTGTTTTCTTTATTTTTTTTTTTCTGTTCTCCTCCTCCACCGCGCGCACTCGTCTCCGCCGCGCGCGTATATATCCTCTCGTTTCGCCCGTTCTTGGCTCCGACGTAATAAATCCGCTTAAAGTCGGTCGGCTGGTCCGTAATGAAAAACAAAGCTGCCGCGAGTACGATAACGAAGGGACGAATTGTTATATGAGGAGGGGCGGAAAACGAAAGTCCGATGCGTATACGGGGAAAACTGGATTCGGTTTTATACAACTCCGCTGTGTATACTCGCGTATCGTACAGGTACGCGTACAACGGTAGTAGTAAGCGCACGGGCAAAAGGAGAAAAAAAACCGCTACACCTACTCCTCCCCTCCATCCGGAAATGAGATTTAGCGAAGATTATCGCCCCGGTCGTTTTTTCGCCAACCGTATAGAAAAAACAAGCTACCCCGAATCCGACAACGTATATAGTCATAAACGAAATCCCTAAATTATATACTACCGATCTACTGAGGGTCTATCGAGAACCCTTAACGTGTATAAAGTCAAAGGCAATTAATTAATTGGCCGTTCCGTGATCAAGTTAGGTCAAAGAGGACTGTACGAAGTCGTCCTCGTAAAAAAAAAAAATTTAAAAAAAAATACCACCCTCGATTACTGTGATGAAGATAACCAAAAATTACCACTTCATAAACGAACAAAGCAGAATTGATTAAAAAAAAAAATAAAATAAAAATCGATATTCATAATAAAAAATAATCTATATCCTGATTTTGGCTTTTCATAATTATTTTTAACTAATGATTATTCTTTTCGTTTTCGACACTATACAATATTATTATTTATTAAAGAATGGGATAGTCGAATCGTTGTACAACATAAGGATCTTGATCTTAAATTTTTAAAGTCATACATTCTTAATTATTATCCTGGGTCTTAAAATCCATTTATTTGCCCCGATCCGCCTGTGTCTGAATACGAATTTCGCCCCCCCTTTTTTTTTTTTTGAACTTGTCTAATCCTATTACCATTATCGGGTGCGTTCAAAATTGAAAAATAAAATATTATGTGAATCCAATTATCCGTGTAATAGCGTATTTCGATAATACAAGAAGACAATTTTTGGCAGAGTGTTGAGGAGAAGTTCAGCGATTTCGGCTCTCTTGCAAAGAGTTTGAACGGTGCAGAACGTCCCAAGGGTATTCAAGAGGAGTTTGGAACTATAATAATATACGTTCGTTTCACATTATCATACTTTCAAAACTAACGACATTAGCTAAACGTATATTATAATACGAATATCGGAGACTTAGCTATTTATGCTATTCAAATGCATACCATTTTCGTTAATAGAGGAATTATATATTTTGTCATGTTCTAGAACAATATCCCGAAATTTGTAACATTCAAGGATGTGGGGCAAGAAATAATGAACAATATTAACAAATTTAAGTTAAAAGTTAATTTAAAAATTTAATTGACTTATTAAAAAGGTTAAGTCAGTTTTAATATTTACTTTTTTTGGAAAATTATTATTTTCACAATTATAACGATCGATGTTAAAACACAAACGGTTATATATTCAAGAAAAACCTCCCGAAAAATGTATAAAAATCAAGCCAATACAGATTTATTGTAAAAAAAAAAAAAAAAATATTAACTAAGTATCTACTAGGTATATACTCGGAATAAATAATATGATTGTGAGTGTTGAAACTTAAAATTAAAAGAAATTTCAATAAACTCATTTTATAATTCGAAATAAACTCGGTATTTATTGAGTTATTGAGTTGAAGCAATACAATTAGATTTAGTCGAGTTAATGAAAAGTTAAAATTCACTTAACTTTTAAATTTGAACTCGTTAATATCCGCAATTAGTACGATATTATTAAAATATCCAATGTCTAATAATAATTCGTTTTGAATCGATTTTATACTGCGGTAACTGTGCCGTGGTGATTCGCGCGGTCGATACTAACACGGAAAGCAATACGCGAAATGGAAGGGAAAAAAGTTCCGTTTTCGTTTAACATTTTTTTTTTTTTCAAAAACTTTCATACAAATTGTCCGCCGCGTATTCATACGTTTAATATTATATTGACCGGCGGTTTTTACCGGGCCGCATGCCGCTGCGGGTTAAGGCCGATTTCTATATAAACTGCCGTACACTGCACTGCACTATACAGCTGCGCGGCACGCCGTTCAGAGTTACGGATTTATTTTTATTTATTTTTTTTTTCACATCATACACGAGATGAAAGAGAAATAATATGACGCTGGCCGGCCCCTGCACCTTCCGCGGTGCGCGAGTGCATTTGATTGATTTCAGAGTCGGCCGGTTTACACACATAAGGTCCGTCCGGTATTTATTATATATAATACCACCTACCTACCCTTTTTAATGTTAGGCCTTTTTAGGGGACCGATTCGATTAGCGCGGCTTTTTTTTCTTTCTTTCTTTATTTTTTTTTCTTTTTTTTTTTTTCTGCCGCGATGTCAAATACTGAAAAGGCCACCCGTCAAGGTAGGTATATAAGCGCACGTCGGCATAGGTACCTACCTACCCCACTATATACTATCCCTACGCTGTGCACGACATCCGCACGATTTACCGTACGACGTATATTATAAAATAATACGCAAAAAAATAAACTTATTGTGTTCGAATGCTCGGGAACAGTATATGATACAGTTTCAGCGCATTGTTAATTGTATAGTAAACTTACGGAAAAAAATAAATAGTTGTTCGTATACAAAATATTGCAAATCGTCTTTCCTGCGTGTGCTTTTTCGGTGTACGCATCACACAGTGTTCCCTGCAGTTACACACGAATCGCCAAGTACAGAAAGGGCACGTGTTCGAATTTAAATATTGTTCGAGGCGAACGGAAAACTCCTTTGGCACCTAGAGTTTCGCGTATTTTCGTCTCTCTTGAAACGTTTTAAAATTTGAACACGTGTCCTTTCCGCGTGTAACGATTCGTGTATGTATTATGTTTATGTTTTTACAAGCACAGCTGCGGGGGTCGCGTATACGGAATGCCGTAGAATAATTTTGACGATTCGGATTTTTTTTACCGTTAAAATTAAAGACGCCAAGCGCTATTTGCTCCGGCTCATCCGGTACCGGACTCGTTTCGTTTGTGTTCGATCGCATCTCTTCCCGCCATATCTCCTCTCCGCCCCGTTCTTTGAGTGCACGCTCTACCGCTGCAGTGCCCACGATTACATATATAATATATGTACGTGTATGTCTATACATACGAACGATAATATAGTTTCGAGCGAAACACAAATATAATTATGGTAGTCCACCTCGGAGACGATAAATTTACAGACCCGCGGAGAACTAAACAACAATAATACGATTACTGTCGCGACCGCGCGCGCGCGCTATATTATTGCGTTATAACGGTTCTTAGATACATTTTCCTACGCGCCGTCGCCGCTGTTTAAACAGCCTTTGAACGATTTACATTATTATTATTATTATTATTATTATCATCATCGTCGTCATCATCGTGACAATAACAATGATTACAAAACGTTAAACGGTTACAATCGTTATGTTATTTTCCGCGAACAGAAACGCCGTAAAAGTCCTACGAGCCGCGCGCGTCGTTTTCGGATTAAACGCCGGAAATAACAAACGTTACGTTACGCGAAACGGTTGGGCGAACGAATAACTAGTTACGATTTCAATGCGGCGCACGGCGCACCCGTGGTCCCCGGAGCGTTTGTTTTAAGGGGCCCCGCGGTAGAAAAACGTAAATGCCGCGAAAAATAGCGCGGGATCGGAAGTCGGTGTCGGCGCCGATAATATTTCTAAAAAACAACAACGGACTTCGCGGCGATAAATATATTAATAACGCGTATAAGCGTATTCACAAAAGCGATTTTCAGACAACATATTTCTGACGTCTTCAATTCAACACGCCAAGTCGGCTCACGCGTTCGCCAATAATAATAAACGATCATAGTTTAATATTTAATTGCAGTCCGCGATAGTCTACCAATACTGCGTATATATTATTTGATCTCCGCGAAAATCGGCCAATGACGTTCGTGGCCCGATGGCCGCGTCCAAGCCGACGCTGATGTAGACAATATTACGTCTACATCGTGGATAGGACACCTCTGTACTTGATACACACAGTTTACTGTTCGCGAAGAGTGTAGTTATCGCCGTAATACCATAACGAAACACCTGCGGTACGCCGTGATTTATGATAAAGAAAAACATTTGATCAATCAATTTGCCGATTTTTTTTTTTTTTTTTTTTTAATTCGTGTTAAGTCTAATTTTTAAATTGTACGTACACTTTTATTTATTAGTTCGTTTAATTTAAAAGTAATTATGCCAACGATTACTTATGCACTACGTTTTGCGTGAACACTGCGTTTATCATTGACAAAATAACAAATTATGACATTCTTTATCAATTCTGTGGTTACCACATGCATATAATTTCTCCGGTAACACACACATATATATATATATATACATACTCTGAGAGTTTACTGAAAACAATAGCATGCCCTATAGATGTATTGGTTATGGATAGTAATCCTTTTTGGAAGAGAATATTTAGTAAAACGCTTCTCATTCCACGTTCAAGTGCATGATAACACGTTAAAAGTGATAATTCTCGCGCGTAATTAAAACGGGTAACACCGCAGGTTTAGATATCGTGGTCCGTGCCATGATTATAGATACGGTGGTTACCGATCGATATAGGGTAAAGTGTCTACCGAATTAACTTAATCGGATTCTGTACTGGTAGAGCTCGTGTGATAAGTCATAAGTTAAGAAATCCTACACATTTTAATGCGATTTGTGAGAAACTTTACACGGCGTGTTCCTCGTGGATTTATGTTTTACTGAAGCGTGTAGTCAATTGTGCGTATATCTTTATTCGACATTCTCTCAGACCGTCACACCAGCGGCAACAGTCTAGAATCCAACTGATTCAGAGGATTCAATTCGGTAGACGCTTTTTGGCAATCCTATCATAGGTCGAAGGTTACCATCGCGTCTATAATTGTGGTCGTGGCAGACCGTGAAAATCGAAGATTTCAATATTGATATTTCATTGAAATTCGTTTTTCACGGATGGTAACAAAAAATGTATTATACATTTTCCTCCAAAAAAAGTGTGCTTGCTCTATCCAATTCTAATATCGTTTTTGTAACACGGGGTAGTTAAGAACCGCTCAGTTCGTTCATAATAGGTCAATGATTTGTACATTGTGTTACATACACCAATATAAACTATTGAAATTTCACGAAACCGGAACCTCTGGTGGGACAATAAATTACTAATATTTTGGAACTAATTAAAAACATTTTTTTTTTCTGAGGGAACTTTCATGTTATTATAATAATATACGATTTGTTCAGATAGAAGTTCACGAGTTCAAAAGTCGGGGGTTTTTTGCGGTATTTAACCCATAGCGATGGTATCGTGCGCGCATTATCTTCGGGTCCGCCAAATATTGTAATATCTCTAGGGACCGACAAAAAAAAAAAACATACGAAATAACACGCGAGGGTTAAAGTTTCATTTGAAACACACCGTATTTAGTTATACATGGAGGGTAGATTCATATTTTAGATATTATGTTATAACATAAAGACACGAATTCCCAAACTTTTAACAGCACGTTTATTTCAGTGTACCACCTCACATCTTTACAATATTTATAAATTATATAATATAATAAACTTTGTAATTTCGAGAAATTAATTAAAACTTCGTTATTATTATTATTATTATTTCAGGGCAATATAATTATGAATCCAAATTTAAATTAGTGTTGTTCGTACAACAATATTAGGTTGGGTTATAAATGTTTAGATTCTGAGCGTAGCAGCGATTGCAATGGTTTTACTATGATGCCGGGCGTGTGACGTGTTCTTTTCTTGACCGCTGATTTGTTTTTCTACCGGAAATCTTGCACCGACCGCAATGGTGTTTCCGTGTTATAGTAGCGCATTTTGTCTGTTCGGTGCATCGGCGAGGCGGTTTTTTCGATTTCCTTTACAGTTTTCTAAGTAATTTGGCAAAACCGCGAACAAATGTCGGAAAGACGACAAAATGTACGCAATACCGGCGGCTAGAAGAGGGGGGAGGAGTGTTACTCGTAAAATATATACGTTTTTTTTTTTTTTTAGTAATTTGTATAGTAATTTCACAGCGTTTCTCATCAACGCGTATAATATTCGATTAAATTGTAATATAATCTCGTTATAGTTCTACGGAAACACGATCGGTTGAAATTAATTGAAAAAAAAAAAAATAATAATTTAGTAACATGACGCGGTTCGTTATACGTATTATATTCAATAACACAATTTTCATTCGTTTTCCCTCGGGTGGGTTTTTCAAATATTTTATACTGCAACTATATACGTATTACAATATTATGCATGCATATACCGAGGAATCAAGCGATCAAATGACGGGTATTTTATTTTATTTTTTTTTATTTTTTTATTTTTTTTTTTTACTATACTGTATCATTAAAACGAACGCGGAATTCCCAATGAACTTAATCGTTTTCGTTGTCCGTGTAACGGTTCAATATGCATCAGAACAGTGGCAGATTAAAGGGGGGCTGGAGGGCCCGACATCCCCCCTCACTTGACAGTTATATACAGTTATATTATATTTGTAGTTGTAATAATATGGTTTAATCATGATTGTAGATCGTCGTTAAAATCGCGGTTAGACCAATTATTACGATAGTCGTTAATGTCGATACTCGATTGTAATCTTATCTGTATATTTTATATTTAGCGTTCATTGTTCAGAATTTATGTGAACAATTTCGGCCCCCTCCCCCCCCTTAAAAAAAAAGAAAAAATCAAAATCCTTTATCCGCCACTGCATCGGAATATTGTTGTATTAATTCTACTATACAGAACCCCGAAGAATCACTATTATTAAAATAACGTAATATTTATTAGAAAAAAAAAACAAATAAATATTATTATATGCGCTTACATTTAAAATATCTTTGTACCTGTCCATACGGAATAAAAGCCTCGAGTCTATATACGATATTTCCGATGCGTATTTTTTTTTTTATCGTTCCCCGCGCGTCTCCCTATCGATCATCGTCGAAGCATCGTGGGCGAGCGTGTAGTTTATTTCACGGTCAACTAACTACATCATTTTGACGGGGGTCTCGTGGTATATATACACACAGAACGAGGTACCTACGCGTTATATTGTGGGTAGTTTAAAGAGAGAGAGAGAGAGAGAACGTTTCACGTAAAGGGCACTCTAACCTCGTGGTGAGTCGAGTGGCATTAAAAAAAAAAAAAATATTTCTCTAGTTTTTTCCGAATTGCTTTGTGCCCCTCGCGTTTTAAAAAAAAAAAAAAAAAAATTGTAGTATTTAATGGCCGTCTTGAAACCTCTTTACCTATCCGATGATGGCGCCCATTGCATCCCATTATTTTTGTTCTTCTTCGCCTTCTTCTTTGAAAGTCACGATGACGTAAAAACCCCTATGCGGCGCCCATATATACGTATTAAGTATACTGCATATACCACACAAACACACAAACACACACCGACAGCGGCTTTTTCGTACCCACACTTATATCCATACGTACCACGGCCACCGACGACGGCGTATTGGTTACAGACTAGGGTACAAGACACTTTTGAGTATTCCGAGTACAAATTTAGATATTATTATTCTGGACACTGAGAATACGTATTTGAATACTTATTCACTAGAAAAATAGCCGGGAACGAATACGAACACTTTTGAAATATATTTATAAACGATTTTCTATTATCCCGTGAGTACTGCAGTTGTTAATATTCGGTTGTTTGTAAAATACTTACTAAATACCAGTACGAGACAGAATTTCGAATCCGTTTAACTTATAACGAGGTGAAATAATACGTTTCAATTGGATACCTTATCACCTGTGTGAAGAACAATTTTAATAACTATAAACTTATTTACTTTCAATCACGCAAAGCGCTCTTGGGTAATATTTCAAATACAATACCGTGATAGTTATCGTGACAGAGTTTAAAGTATATTACCTGCCGAAAATGTATTCGAATATATGTATTTAAATACTTTTACTTAAGTACTTTACAAGTCAACGTAAGCATATATGTATATTATATAAAAGTTACACGGAAATCTGCAACGGCAATATTATACTCTAGGCGTTCCCGCGATAAAACGAAACTTTACGCGGAAAGTTTATTAAAATTGCATTACGATAACGTACACTACTAGTAATATTATCATAGGGTTTTGATTATTATTTCCAAGTTCTCTCCGTCAACCACTATATCGCCTATACTTTAATATAGGTACACATATACGTGTCCTGCTGTAACTTCCGTGATAAACTTCTTGAAAATCTCTTTTTAATTAACACGTGCGTAATATCGAATACCATGCCACAACACGAATATCGAAATAGATTCTGGCAGTGGCGTGGCAAACTTTTATGAACAATGACGCATAATGACATGGTATTAATTTTTTGAGTCCATATTTGAATTTTTTTTTTTTATCCACTCGGAAAAATATCCTAAAGTCGATCGACAAAGAAAACACATAGATATACAATACCTATGACTCAATATGTTTGATGACAAATTTGGAAGACAGAAAAAAAAAAGTTGAGAAGATAATAATATCCTACTGGGGAATTCAATTTGTATCCGTACACAACGATAAACCATTAACAACGAAAAACGATTCGAAGGGAAGTTTCTTTTGTATACATGTTCGTAAATTTTCCCGTTTTTTCTACGTTTTTTCCCTGATTATTATGAAAACCGTTAGTAAATTCAAAAAGCAACCCCCATAAAGTACCACACAGATGAAATTTCCTATCAGAAAAAGTACTACACTTGAAAATCGGAGCGAGATTTCTGGTAGAAAAGTTGTTCGCAGATGAAAAATAAAATAAATAAACTTCATTGTAAAACCAAAACATTCCTCGCTACGCACCGAATCTAAAATTACAAGTAAATATAATCGATCCGCGCTATAAAATCCTTTGTGTTTTTCACGATTAGGATAATATATTATTTTACGTCGTCGTTTTAAGCTCTAAGTACTCGGATTCGGCGGTATGTTCGATAAATACGCCACCGTAAATGGATTTTATCGATTTATAATAATATAGTTTTTAAAAATAATATTTCTACGCAGATTGCCCTTATTTTCGACGGCGGTATAGCGTAATTCATAATAATTTCCGGAACCAATAAACCAAAATCGCGGGGTTGAGTACTTACGAATCGTACGCGTTTGATTTCAAAACATTTTGTTTCACAGGTAAAGACACTGACAAAAACATAAATAGTGAGCCGAGGAGAGGGGGGAAGGCTCTAGTAGCATTTGTAAAGTATTTTTTATTTTTTTTTTTTTCTAAATGTTGGCCGAAATCTATGACACTCGGAGATCTGCAATTTCGAACACAGGTATTTCGAAGCCGAAATTTAGATTCTGAGTGTAGCTATATTACTTTTACCGTAATATAAGACGCGGTTTTATTTCTCGAAATACACGTAGTCGGTCAGTAGAAATATTACGTTTTTCACATAACGTAGTGTAGAACATGCGAAATTTTCGGTCGGCCGTTTACTTTATTTGAACCAAACGTCTAAGATTTCTGAAAATTAAAAATTAAAAACGAATGTACAAACAATATCGGTTTTTTTCTGCACGGCTGTTGCGCCATATTTCGTAGCCTCACAGCAGCGGTTCTCAAACTGTTGTACACAGTGCCACTGGCGGTACGCAAAAAACGAAATGCGGAAATCGAACGAATAAATATTGATATTTTTAACGGATCTGTAATGAAAAATTTTGTTGAAAAATGTGGAAAATAGATGGTTATATCGTCTTCGGTTTTTAAATAAACGCGTTACAATTTGAAAAGGTATAATTTTGCCAACTCCCAGTTCGCCGACTCTCGGTTGCTGACTTCCAATCCACCTCGTCTTAACTAATGAAAACATGTATTAATATAAATATATTTTTTAATATCACACATTTCTAATACTCGTTTTCTTCGCGTTTCGGTTTATTCTGTGTATATAATTGTTGACTACAAGTCCCGATTTTTTTTTCTTACTTCATTTCTGACAACCATTCCGCAACGGTGGAACAAATTAAGTAAAAACGTAGGCGCACGCGGTACGTGAAAACAGTATTCCGAGAACTTCTGCTTTACTTCTTTACCGGCGAGTACGACCAAGAATCGTTTTTGATTCATCGTATGTGCGGTACGTACAAAACAAATTACCCTTATAATACCTTCGTGACTTTCGGTCAAATACGAGACCGACGCAGCGGCCCGCCAGCAGTATCCGGTTGGAAATGTCGATTTATGTAAAATACTATAACGGGGCTAATATAATATACAGCAGCTGAAGAGGGGGACCGAATGAAATATAATCGTTAGGGTCGGGGGGTTTTTTTTTTTTTTTTTTTTTTTTGCCCACCCTCTTACTCGGCGACCGGCGAGACGAGTGGGCGGCGTAAATGCGTCGGACGTTAATTATTATCGTTTATGTTTTAACGGGACGGGCGTGGCGGTTCAATACGCGCACCTATATACAAAAAGCTTCATTTCGGCTGCACAGTGTCCGGACGCGGACACGATCTGTCGACGGAAATCGCCGACTCAGCGACGACGACGGCGGCGGGGCCGTATATTTGTTTGTATATATATATATATATACACACGCGAATTCCTGTTGATTTGGCCCCCGGTCGACCGGGGACCGGGGACGGGGGAGTTTACGCCCGCCGCACCACCGCGATATCCCGGGGCTCGGGTTGTATACTCGTGTATATATATATACACGTATAAGAGGACGGGGAACCGCGTGTTGCCCTTTTTAAAGTGCTGACATTTCTAAAACGTCGTCGTTGCGCGACGGGCGAGGAGAAATTAGTGTAATGGACCGTGCGCGCGCGACGGAGCTTTTGTCTCTGCGACTGCGGCGGCCGCAGACGGCATTTTATTTATTAGCGGGGGAAAAAAAAAAAAAAAAAATTGAAAAAATGAAAATAAAAACACCCGCCGGGCCGCAGAGCTGTCTCCCCGGCGTCCGGAAAATTTCACTTTAATTATTCGCGAAATAATATTTAATAATAATAATAATAACATGTATAGGTATGTGCCCGGCCGACGACCTCTCGGCGTCCGTCCCGTGCGGGTTCGCCCGTCGCACTTGCGCGGACGATGACGGCCACGACCGGAAGGTCCGCCGGCCGGAGGCCGTACAGTGTGCGTGCACGGCGTTAAAACGTACAAGCGCCGTGGAGTTTTCAACACGGTTTCGTCATTGTGTGTACGCTTGCTGCTCGTCCCCGGACAGGGTTTTTTCGCCCACGCCGAAAGACCGTCGTTTTACGCGATTCGCTCGACTCGTCGCCCGAGTTTTTCGCTCCGACGACGACGTCACAACGGGCGATCCGGACAACGATAATCGATCGTAACAAATCGCAATTTATTTACGTTTATTCCTCGGTCTTTTGTTTTTTTCTCGTGTAAAATGTATTCTTCGAACCGCTTTCATTTACGTTTTTTTTTTTTTCTCTCTCTCTCTCCGACGGTTCGTCTTTCGGTTCTTATAGATTTTTCGCGAGTTCGCGCACACGGTCTCCGTACGAAATTCCGTTTTTTATCCCCCGATCGTTACTCGGACGCCG
Organism: Cinara cedri; assembly: GCA_902439185.1. Lineage (NCBI taxonomy): Eukaryota > Metazoa > Arthropoda > Insecta > Hemiptera > Aphididae > Cinara > Cinara cedri. The sequence continues at coordinate 422,035 of CABPRJ010001427.1, forward strand.
GAAAAAGAAAACGCTGTTTTTTTTTTTTTTTTTACTTTTCTTCGCTCTCCCGTTCCCTTCCCCTTCGCCACCGCCTTGTTCCGCTCAAAATCCATATGGGCTGTTGAGACGACCGTTTTATGTGTGTCGGAATCGTATTTCTCTTTCTCGGCCAAAACGAACGCCTTCGCTTCGCGCGCACGCGTACACGCGTGACGCACCGCTATAAAATATGTTCACGGCAATCGGAATTGATTATAGTCCGTAATTTGTTTGCCGTTACGCATTTACGATTTTCGAGGCGTACCGGATTTTCGCAGAAACAATAAATTCGTACTATAACGCGATATTGTACGCGTTACGTAATAATAATCGACGGATTCGAGGAGGAAGGCGTCTTCCGGAACGGAAACTAAGTTTCGGAGGCTACACGCTGCCGGTGTGTACCTACGTACAACGGTCGCATTCGGCTTTATACCGGCCGGCTGCCGTTCGGCCGCGCGCGGTACGGTTTCCCCCAATAGCCGCCTGTTCCCCCTCTCTTTAGTAAAATATACGTTGATATACATGTATACACAATCGGTATCGTCGTCACATCGCCGTCTCTGCACTGGTACTGTACGGCGTCGTTACGGATTGAGATGATGGTCCTTTTGTTCGATCCGTACATTATAATCCCCGACGGTTGTCCGCGGGCGCGGAACAATGACTAGCGACTCCGCTCTCTCCGACGCCGCAGTAACGGAACCCCGCGTGACTCCGGCGGCTATCGCGGCGCGCGCGCTTACGCCGCAGTCAACGGGAAACCAATGAAACGGAGTGAAATTTTAAGTCTCGACGGCTGTATTATAACAATATCCTCCGGCCCGCCCGCCCGCCGCAAAATTCCCGCTCGCGCAATCTCCGTTACGGAATTTCGAATTTCCAGATTACGCGCGCCGGATGCTGCACTGTTTTCTGATACGCGCTTTTTAACCGGCTCCTTGCCAAGGCCCCTTGCACACGACGCGTACCCGTGCCGTACATCCGAACTCTACGCCCACCGCCCGACACCCACGTGTTGTAAAATATGTGCATACCAAACGTAATTCGTTTTTCACCGATTCCAGTACACAGTATCTGCGATTTTACTCGGCCGCGTCTTTGAAACGAGCATTTCATTTGAAGGCTAGAACTAGACTACAATTTAAGAATTATTTGTCTGAAATCGGTTCACACGTTTAGGGTTGGTTATTAGGTTACATACCAAAGCAACGCGAATGCTCGGTGCTAGCATTATAATTTGTTTCGTTTTAATTAATTTTATACGGAAATACATTCGCGACGTAATTTTACTCTGTACGGTTTTTATCTCAACTATTATAATGATTTAAAATGTCTCTTATTATTATTATTATTATTTTTTTTTTTTTTTTATTCAGCTTTTACAAGCCATAAAGGTCCGTCATCTCTTCACACAGCCTTTTCCAGTCTTTTCCGTATTGTTTGCAATTTCTTCCGGGTTATCCACCCTCGAGTATTCGGAAATTCTTATCTTATCCGTCTTTATAATTTAGAAAAGAAAAAATCCGCATTTCATATCCGTTACAAAATATTGTAGAATCTATATAAAACATCAATTATTTTAATAGTGCGATATATTTTCGCATTTAAACCGCGAACGAATTTTCGGTACCTAAGTTACCTACTTACATTTCGCAAACATAATATATTAATTTATATTCCATGTAAGAATGGTCGTGAGGCATTTTAGTCAAGACAGTAATATATAATTTCAAACTTATCTAATATCGAGGCTCTTATATTGTAGTATATAAACTTCATGCAAAGTTATAATACTTCCCGACATTATCATTCTCCGTACTTATACCCTACCTGCCTACCCACTCCGAGCAAAATTAATATCAGTTTTGAACCGATAAAACTGGAACGATTCTTTAATGTTATTTAATTTTTTTTTTACATTTTGTTTCATCGAATTTGTTTATATAATGTATCGCTTATATAATATGAATGTCCTCGAGTAAATTATGTTATTATTAAAGACATATCAATAAATTAACTTTCACTTTCCTCTCCCTTCCTATCTATAATGTTAGTAGACAGGAGCATAGGTAGAGATTATTTATGAGGGTGCGGTTGACTTTCAATTATTTGTAATATTATTTGTGATATATATATATATTATATATTATGTTAATTTATGATGAAAAAAACTTAAGATGGAAAGTTTCTTTTCTTGCCTCCCCCCCTTTTGACCGTCCATGAATAAAAATGTTGAAAAGTGTCTCCCATGATTGTTCCCAACTAGTACTATCCTTCTAACTTATTATTATTTCCATGGATTTTCCCTTAAACGTAATTCATTTATTTATGTGTCTATAGATATTATGTATATTTTGGAGACAACAATATACAATTTTGGGTTTCGATACACATTTGTATTTTCATAGTATATTCGTTTAAAGTTAAATATTGATTAAAATCATAGACGGATTAACTGAGACTGGAGGTTTTCGATAGAAAAATCCTAGGGCGTATATTTGGTCCGCGCCTTGATACTATAACAGAAGAATGGAGAAGACGGCTTAATGGAGAACTCCAAAATTGATTCCAAAGACCGCTTAGTATTACCAGGGATATCAGGAAGAGAGTAGTTAGTGAGCCTGTCGTGCTTGGTGGAAAAGAAGCATATGAATAAAAGCTGTGATCAAAGAATATCCGATGGAAAAAAGACCATTGGGCAGACCACGCCTTAGATGGAAGGATTATGCAAAAAAATATGTATTGACAGGGGACCCAGAAGTGAATTGGAAAGGATTGGCGGAAGATAGAAAGCCCGAAATCCGAAGAAGAAGATTGATTGAAATCAAACTATAATATTGTTCGAGCGCAATTTTCCTTTTTTAAATAAAACAAATTATAGTTATGTTAAAAATAATACAGAATACTTGCTTAGTTTTTTTATTTTTTATGTGAAACACGTGTTGGATTTTTCGATACCGAGAGACGCCGATAAAAACAACCGAGGAAAACTAGTTTTTACGATAAACCGATGTTCGAGCGCGGCATAAAATTTAATGGAACAGAAATATCAAACGAGGAAAAGTAAAGTTTTTTTTTTTTTTTTTAACGCCGACGAGTTTTCGTGTTATTTATTTAGAACTGCATCAGTATACTGCTGACAATTTCGAAATTTAAGGTTATAAACCCGACTCAATGAAATGGATATTGGATAAAAAAACAAAAAAAAAAAAAATATATATATTTAAAGAACAACTTTTCAACGGGGGTTGCATGTTTCGATTACAAATAACTCATATTATTATACACCCTATCTACCTTCACTCGATTTTAATGGAAATACGCTACTGATATTGATACGTGACTGTCATTCTTAAAACCGTCGTTCCGTTTTTAATAGAATATTTATGTAGCATTTTGATTTGAATAAACGTTATACTTTTTCCCTTCGCTATATTTTATAGTATTGTATTGTTGTTTAATGGTTATCCTTGTAGCACGTTTTAATATAAAACAAATAGATTCAACGAACAAAAAAAAAAATAAAAAAATACAGGGTACAAAACTTTTTATAAGTGATATTACGAAATTGAATTCGAATGCCTACTTTGTATAGTAATGTATTCCAACTGTTCGCCGTGGATAATCGGTTCGTCAACGAAATAAACCGTATGTGCGTTTCGATTTATTTGATTTCGCCAAACGATTTAATTCTTTATTGTTTGTTTTTTTTATGATAATAATTTTACTACCTAATGCTATTATTTCAGGCCAAAACCCCGACGGTTTTTCCGTAAAATATGTCCTCTATATCAATCGATTACGATATCATTTACACAATTTATTATTATCGTTTACACTGTTCGTCCACGAGTTTTTGGACCCGGCGCGGGATTTTCGGGGTATTCGTACTGCTAATGTTTATTTACCGGTACAAATAGCACGGTGGATATCCAGCGAAATATTCGTCAGCGTAATACGAAATAAAATTTAAAAAAAACAGCCAGAGTCGAATTTTAATACAGAACCGGAATCGACGATAATACACGAGTGTGGTCCGGTGAACTGAGATAAAACGCACTGTCTAATATTAAATAATAATATAATTCGGTTTATTCGACTTGAAATCCAAATCGGCGTAGGCCGAATTTGAATTTTTTTTTTTTTTCTTGCGGACCGCACGAGGAATCAATATGAGCGCGAACCGCTGATGTATAAAACATCCATATACGTATATCATAATGTTATTTCAGTCGACTCTGTGAGCAAATCTGAAAATGTTCGGCTGTCATTGTAACGCGGTAAGCACCGAGCGGGCAGATTTGATCGATTAACCCACGAAATATATTTTGTTTACGCCACGAAAATTAGTTGTATAAGGGAGAAAAATACGCGTATTCGAAATTAATCGAAAAATATTGTTTCTTATTCGTGGCATAAACAAATATTTTACGGTAGCCGTGACTACGTAAGTTGACTCGTCACTCGCATCAAGACGGTTTAAATTGTTATTGTTTTGCGCCATCAGACTATCCGGTTTTCAATTTTTTTTTTCCCCCAAACGAAATTGTTTGTACCGATCAAATAAGTGAACCCTTTAATCAGTCACCTTATTGTATTTTTCGGATAATTGACGTTTTTTTTTTCCTTCCAAATACGTTACTGCCTACGCCAGATGTAACCAACAGCTGTATAATATTAACCGACACCTTATATCTGTCAAATAATTATCAATATTGTAATTTTATACTTTCATCGGCATTATTACCAACAAATATCATTTACTCTGGGCAATTGACATCATAGCGCCATTAATATTTAAAAATTGATCCATACAATTTACCATGTCGGTATGATAACTGCGGCCCCGATTCCGTACTATTACCTATCGTACAGTCGGTAATCCTGCAGTATTGTTTTTTTTTTTTATATTTATGGTGCGGACGGATCCCAACCTACAGACTTGTTGAACATTTGCAATGTTTAAAATGTATTTCGATTTTTCAATATATTTCAACATCGTATACATATATTACATAGTAGTTACACACAATGGGGAAAAGTTATAATTTCGAATTTTTTTTTATTTTGCTTTTTCGCGGTGAAAAAAAAAAATAAGTAAAGTCCTGTTCCGAAAAGATTAAAAACGACGAACAATGAAACGACGTCTTCAGATTCTTTTGCCGAGATTTTACCCCCTTAATATAATATATCTATATATATACGTTCTTGTTCGTAAAAAAAAAAATCTATTATACTGATGTGTGTGTGTGTCGCTGAATACGACCAACTGATCGGATTACGTGAATTTAAAAGGGGAGAAAAAATTAAGTAGACACGACGCAGATGAAAAAAAAAAAGAAAAAAAAAAGAGACTAGATTTCATGACCCAAAATACGATACTCCTGCAGCTCGAAGTTCGTCGTGATGTCATTATGTTATTATGCGCGCGAGAGGGTTAAAACAGCCAGTCATCGGTTTCGCGCGCCAGACACAATGCGGGGAAGTGTTCGTTTATTTCCTTATCGAAAAATCGAAGCGTTCACGATTCCCACGCGTTTAATAACAATATCGAACCGTTCCGTGTCGCCGCCGTGTAGTGTGAATCGTAATTATTTTATGCCATACGTACCTCTCTCTAATATACGCATACATACATACGATCGTGTACCATATATCTTTCGAGATACAATCTTGTCGGGTGACATTATCTTCGCGCGAGTTTTTAAAGTAACAAGTTTCAATCTAAAATTGCATTAATTTTACTAACTGAAATGTCATGGTTTCGCTGTATTTATGTGCGCGCCTTTTTTCTTTTTTTTTTTTTTTCTGTCCTTGAACAACTCTTCTCCCGGATAAACTATTGTTCCGATCATCCGACAATGAAGATTTCCGGTAGACAATCTTGTCTAGTCGGTCCTTAACGTAAAGGACGTTTTTTTTTTTTTTTTTTATTCAATATTCATTTTGGTTTTCTTGCTAATTGTGAAAAAACGGGACGATTTACGCGTAACCGTAACGGTTTCTGTTTGTATCCGATTTTGTTTTTTTCTCAATTACAATTGAGAAGAGCCCGATACTCGTATCAGCCTTTCCTAAAGGCGGCGCGCTTTTCAAATCATTCTGGGCGGTTTATTTTCTTAGCTATTCGCATGGCGAAATTTGAAATCGTCGGGTTTATTCAGTGACTATTAATTATTGATGTGTTACGCGGGTAAAATTGTTCGTTCGCGCGGTTTTGAGTTAACCGTGTTTGTCGATAATCGTAAAAATCGCAACAACCGAACCTCGCTCAGAATCGGTTTTCTTTTCTCGTCTATCTACCGTGGTAATGGTGTAATGATTAACGGGGGGTACACCGTCAAATAGAATAATATAACGACGCTAAGGTAAAAAAAAAAAAAAAAACACCCGAAACGATCGAACCGATACCGACAAGCCGACCGCGTGCACGACGCGTTTTCAATTATTTCCGTGCAACGTCCGACTCGTAACTTTTCCACGAACGGGTCCGTGGTGGTGTCGTGACGGGGGATTTTCGTGATTTTCGAAAACCTAAACCGCGCATACTTTTCCCGATAATTTATTATCACAGAATATATAGCCGCGTTTTCGATTCCGCTCGGTACGCGATGACCGTTCAGAGTTTGTTCTTGTACTGCTGAGCGTCCGTGTTGTACGTTTTATGATATTCCCGTGCCGTTATTATCGGTCCCCCGACGGTCGACGAGCGTTTACGCTAATAATAATAATAATAATAAGAATAAATAATAAAACCGGCGATCCGACATCAACCGTCGAGTAGGTCGTAGGTATTCGACGGTATAATATATTATTTTCTTCCGTCTCCCTCCCCCCCCTCCTCGTTTTTTTTCCTCTCACCGGCCCGCGCACGTATATAATACATATAATAATACTTGTATAATGCGTATAAGGTCGGGGAAAACTTTTATCCGCTAAACATAATTTTCTTTTATCTCTTTGACTTTTTCTCCGGCCCGTAAAGTTCGCCATTTTCCCCTTCAAACATACGTACCTACATAATAATAATAATAATAATACAAAAAGGTTAGGTAAACGCGCGCGCCGCTGTTCCGCGGATCATGGTGATTTTGCGGACGAACCATTAGAATGCCCGCGACCCGATTGCCCGTCAACCGCCTCTACCCTTCTCACGGATCCGCGGATATAACGTTTTGAATAGAAAATAATTTTTTTTTTTTTTGAAATATATTATATTTTTATCCGACACGACGGTCCGTTGTTTTTTAATTGTTCTCAAACGTCGAATTAAACGTCGTTATCGCTTTAGTTAATTATCGGCCTCTGGATGCAGAAAATCGTCCAATTTGGTCCACCGTCACAAGCTTACACGTGCTCTTTTGTACTATACGTCTTCCCGGCTCATCGTCGGCTTCCTCAAGAATCTTTTCACTGTTGGGTTCTATTCCAGCACTGCCCGTGTAACAGAGATGCCGTTTCGGGTTTTCCACCGCAGTCTTCCTTTTTCGAAGATCTCTAAAATATAATTTTCTTTTGTACGTTATACATATTATGTACCTCTCCTTTTTCCCTTCTTCACCTCTTTCCGATAGGAGACGAAGTTAACCTTCACCGGTCCAAAGATCTTCCGCGATATTTTTCTTTCTACCAACAAAATTTATTTTCGTCTATTTCTTTCACGGTGACCAAGTATTTAGGTAACAGTGTGTATGAAACATGCTTTTTAATTTCAATCATGATTGTCAACATAGGTAAGTGTCTGTACAAATTCTTCAGATTTAAATTATATGTAAAAATATTTTACAAAGAATTATTATTGTAGGTATACGTAAATACAATAACGCGTTAAATTTCTAATTCCGCGTTATCCTTTCTTCCCGATCAACAAACGATAATATTGGTAAGGTTAGGTTACGTTCAATTTAACATTACGGTTTTGTTGTTTTAATCGGATTTTCAATCGAACTATGCGTTTATCGTCTCATTCTCGCAAACGCGTAACAATATTGAAAATGGGCGTTCAACAAAACCAGTATTGCGTTGCTAGTTTTATTAACACAATTCACAATGAGTTTACCTATTATCATACTTAGAGGAAACGGCATTATCTGCGTTTGCATTTTGGTATTATTCGTTGTTTCAATCATTAGGAGTGTGCTTGACGATTCGCTATAATATCGAAACAAACAACGTTTGCGAGACGGAAACGAGAAATGCGTGTGTTGCAGATTATCCGCTTAAAAATGTGGCGTCCAGAAAATTATTGTCAATGGTAATTAATCTTTTCGGCCGTAATAATGATAATTATTGTCGTTTGACGGGGCCTGGTATTCTCCTTTGTCAGATTTTATTTTTGAAATACGTTTTCCCAATAATACGTATACACGTATTTATGTATCGTATACTTACGCGCTGACCCTTCGATAATATTCTATACGTCGTCGCGGTCGTATTATATTGCGGGAGAGAACGCATTACATAAGTCACAAATCACGATATTCCGCACCCGCCCACGCGTTTAAGAATATGTGTTTGCTCGCCTTATGGAGGGGGGTGGGAGGAGACGAGAGAGGGAAATAAAGAGTCGGTTGTAATGTTTGCGGTTAGGGCATTTTACGAAAGTATAATGTACGAGCGTATATACTGCTGCAGTGGCGGCGGCGGCGGCGGCGGCGATAAAAGATTGCCACTCAAAAATATATCCAGTAAAACGGCCGGCAAAGAGGAGCCGACACAAGTGCAAAATCATGTCCGCCGGGGTAAATTATTCTAAATGATGTATGAACTCGGTCACATTATTATTACTGTTATATACGAGTATGCGTATCCCCAAGTCTAAGTAACACTGCGCAGCGTCCCTAGTTTCAGTTTTCAATTTTAATTTTCAACCCCTTCTAATTATTTTTCCTCTTTTTTTTTTCTCCGCGGTGTTTTTTTTTTTTTTTTGTTAATGTTCGGTGCCCGCCTCGGGTCATGTATATTTTTCATTATCAGGTGTGCACAGGCCAGCGTTTATTACGGCCTCGGGGGAAAATGTTTGCCGATCCTCTGCGCCGTGGGCACCGCCGCCGAAGAGTGTGCGCTAGTGGAGAAATACCACCGCGTGGAGTATTTATATGTGTATAAAAAAAAAAAAAAAAAAAAAAAAAACCGTTCACGTCGGTTCACTTAACCGGACTGTATGTATAGCAGTTCGAGGGGGTCGGATTTTTAATAATTAAAACGAGTAACGTCTCGTATCGGTACACGCGGTGATATCACGTTTGTAACCGTACACTTTCGCATTGTATGCGTGTAAAATAATATTGTACGCCGCCCGTATACGCTCGTGATATTTTGATAATTTATCGTCATAACCGATTGCAAATGTTTATTGTTATTTCGCGGGGTAGTGTAGGAATAGTATTATTATAATTATTTCATTATAAAGGGTCGTAGGAGAAATTTGAGGACGGGGGAGGGGGGGTTAGATTGGCTAATGGTGTATTTTCGCCGCCCCCTCCACGTTATTAGTTACAATGGAATTTATTTGTTCATAAAAATTAAAAAAAAAAAATAAAAACATGGCGCATCTTTATTCTTCTTTTCGTGATAGTTCGTGAAAATAACAAATAATTATATCGATATTTTTTATTCGTCTATCGTTATCTAAGATCACGATTAAAGATATCTTAGCTCGTGTTCATGGCGGTCACGGGCACAATATTTTTTCCGATCGCCGTGCCACCGTCGGTAATCGATGAGGTTTAACGAAGGCGTGGTCGACAAATTCTATTGAAATAATTATGAATATAGAACATTTGTTTAATATTACAATATTATTAAAAGTTTTTGCATTACAAATTGTAAAACAAATCAATATTTTTAAATCGTTAAAACGTATTTGTATTGGATATCATATTTTATTTGTTCACATTTATTACTGCGTTTTATGCACGCCTTTTCTGTTAGTGTCTGTTTGTAAGTTTGCATTTTTATATTTTCGTTTTGATATTTCAATCTTGAGTATTATATTACTTACTGATAACTGTATAACTGATTTCCATATTGAGAGGAATACATCTGAGGAGATGTTACCTCATTTATATACGCCTAATATATTTATAGTTTTATCACAGTTTGCCACTCCGCCGAATTTATCCCAGATTACGCTTATGTACAGGGTGATCAATCCTCGATGAGATCACAGAGAGTAGGTATAAGGTTTTTTCTGAAGTTTTTGTTTTTGGGCAATTTAAGGAACAAGCAGCTCTAAAATATTACATTACCAAAATAAACTTAATTTAAAGTTAGTTTTTAAAATATGAATTAATTTGAGCAACTCGTTACATATTTTCGGGAAAATAATAATTATTAAGTTGAAAATTACTTTTTTTTTAAAAAATTACTCGTTACACTTGTAAACGTCTTTTCTAAATTCGTATACTCGTCGAATGGAAAATAGAATCGGTGGTGATTAGCGGGCGAACAGTCCTAAGTTGGGACAAGATTTGAAAAGACAGGATAGGGACTCCCAATTTCCAGTTGAACGAAAAAATAAATAAATTGTAATATAAATCAAAACATGTCGAAACAACGTACGTTGAAGTTAGATTATTACTAGGAGAATGAACAATACTTCACAATAATTCTACATTAAATATTATTGTAAAATAAAATCTAATGAAAATGGTATTCTCGAGACCCCGCAACTGTACACTGACTAATTTATTTATAAAAACTAATTTTACAAATTTATGTTCGTGAAAATTACGGTCAAGTTAGGTAAATGTACATAATTTATTAAAAAAAAAAAAAAAAAAGGGTCTGTTAAATATAAAATAAAGGTGGCGTTGCGTATTATGAAAAACATCAAATTCAAATAATTCGCCACACCACTAACATTATGATGATCGATGACAATAATAAATCAATGTCCGAAACGTCGTTATAAGACTAGAATGGTTTTTCTGTTGTGTATTTGTATACCTTGACCGATTACAGATGAAAAGGGAACGAAATGTTACCGCTGTCGTATATTAAATGTTATTCTCGTAAAGTCAATTAATTCATTCCGAAACGCTATACAAATAATAACAGTAATTATACCGGGCAAATACTGAATAACTTGAGTATTCGACTATAATTATATATTCTCTTGAAAATTGTATATTAAGTGGGCCATTTTTTTCTCTCGAAAATATAGATGGGACGTTGATGACTTTTGCATTCTCCCCCCTCCTCCTGTAATCCTACACAACACTGTGAACTTTTAGCTAAAAATTTATCTTATACGGTTCGCGCGCATGATATACACAATTTATTCACCTATTGTAATTGTTTAGTAGAATTTTAGCGGAATAGAGATTATTACAGTCTACCAGAATTAACATTATCGTGTAGGGTGAATTCAAGGGATAAAAGTCGAGATGAATTTTAATACGAATTTCATCATTTTTTTTTTTCGCGGAAATTGGGCGTTTTTTTTATAAAATTTGAACACCCCGCAAACGAAGCCGAAATAATACTATTTCGTACATTCACGGCGTGAGTATTAATGATGATAATTTTCAATTCTCGCTTCTAGAATTTGTGTGTTCAACATTCACGATTTTTTTTTTTTTTTTTTATAGAAATCATTATAGTATAGCCTACCTCGGTGCTAACCTACTATTGTACCTGCGTTATTACGTTGGGGCTATTCTCCTCTATTCGGGATATCGGCCGTTCTATCGGTTTACCAAAATATTAAATTAATACCCGACGTTTGACGGTTCAATCAACGGGCCCACGCCTACGCACACAATTGCGTTGTTTGCGTTTCCTATCGGCGGACGTAACCGTAATGCAAAACACGATCGGTGGCCATACGGGAACTCTAGGAGCGACCACTGTAAGGCGGGTAGAGCCAGGTGGGTAATCATTACCGTATTACGACCCAGCGTCATCCCCCGCGCGTCCGAACCGTATATTTTCGTTTCGTGTAGAACGCCTCCTACAATACACATTATATCATCAAGGTTTTTCTATACATTCAACAATGAAATATTACACGGGTTTGCTCGTGTCGTGTATACACGTATGTACCTATAATGGTTGTGTACACGGCAACAGGGCCTGGAAGTGTACGTATAAAGCCATAATATACTCGCGCGCGGCAAAGTCCCGCGTAGTCGTACAAGCATTACCCATTAGGCTAGCGAAAGCTAAGGGCGGCTATAGGGTCGGCGGCGGCGGCGGCGGCGGCGTCACGGAGACGACTGCGCCGCCGTGTAGCGGGGCGGAAGGTTAGGTTATAATATTATATGGCCGACCCTTCGTTTCGCGCATTAAACGGCTAAATAGAAATAATAATAACAATGAGGGAAAAAAAAGAACGAAGAGAAAGAGGCGAGCGGCCGGAGTGAAAGTTAATTTCCAAGCGGGGTCGGGAGATTAAGCAATATATAGTTATTATACAATGCACTTAACGCGATGTAAAAATACGCTGAAACGACCTTATCGTGTAGTTTTTCTGCGTTTTACAAGTAGGCTCGCCAACGTAATCGATATAATATTATTCGCGAAATAGTTTATACGTGGTAAATGTTATTGCGGCAGAGCACTTGCAGTTCTGAAAAGGCGCTAGATATGCGAGCACTTATGAACTTAAAAATCCTATGATATGCACTGAAAATAGGCTCGAATATTTTTTTTTTTTTTTAAGTGATTTAATTAAAAATATATGCATCATTTTTTACGAAATTGTTAATAAAACTTGACTGTTTGAAAATTCTTCTTCTGATCATCCTAAAAAACGTTCCGTGTAACTGTTTATGAACGAAACCGATCTAATCGCTGCCCCCTAGAGACGCGTTTCAAAGAAAAACCATATTATCCGTACGATAAAAATTTAATTAATTTTAATTTCAACGATATTTTGGTTGTATGTAAGATGAAATTAAAACGCCGACGGAAATGCATTGGTTAAAAGATAAATTATTTGAAACGTGCTTCTAAAAGTATAAAACGGAAGAAATACGCCCCGAAATAAAAACAAAAACGACTCGAAGTATGCGTTTATATGCAAAATAAATTTCAAAAATAACTCTGTGAAAGCATGAAACGTGTTAGTGTCGTATTCCGCTATTTTCGTTAATGTGCTAAAAAAAACTACGCGAACGCTACAAGTCCTCTGTCCTAATTATTATCATCGGCGAGGTAGCGTCCAAAATAAGATGGCAAAACCGAGACGAATACAACGACGACGACGACCGTAATAATCAGTTTTTATATAGAAACAGTATAATATTTGTACGGGTTCTTTTTTATTTTATATATGTATATATACTGTCCCCTTTATCCGCAACACAACTATATTATTAATATGCAAAGGATTCTTAATAGAGTTTAAGGCTTCGGGCGGATCGAAACACAAACAATGCGGTTTTTTTTTTTCGTTTTTTTCCCCGGTTACGGAGGGGACGGACGACTAAAAAAAAAAAAGAGGGTGAATAAGGATTAAATCTCGTTACGGAAAGTTTTTGGCCGCGTATCTAATAACTTGCGGATGACGTCAGAAGTTCTTCGACGGTGCAGCGGCAAACGACAAAGTTTTAAACAATACTTTTGAAATCGGAACAATGTAACGTTACACGGGAATTAATCAATTATTCGAATCGTACATTACAACTGAGGACTACGACAATTGTTATTAGTCTACACCCCTCCTGCGATATACGTGTATATACCTAGTTACCTGGCGGGAGATAACAGTCTGATAAACGTCAATAATACGAGCTCGTATAACGGACGGAGAACGGACGCGCAGGGGAACCGTTTTCAATAATGGCACCGGTGTCGTGGGCGCCGCCGTTTTCACGGATGTTTGCTGTACCGCGTAAATGCCGGTAAATACCGCTAACGCCATTATCGCACTTGGCCGCTACTCCTATAGCGGACCCCTTCACTCGTGTACAACGAACGGGGGTTCCGGCGCGTATCACGCCTCTATAGAACGATTCGGAGTCGACGTAGGACCCGCGAAATTCGCGCGACTCTTTATCGATCTGTTCTCCCGGAAATCAATCGCAATCGCCTTTATTTTATTTGCGGTACGATGCGCAAGTGCGCGTCAAAATGAACGACACGAGGCCGGGCCCGTGCGCATATCGTCCCCGACACGAACGACTCTGTATCACGGCCAGTAGGCGCTGCGGCCGCGCAACGGTCCTCGAAAAAGTAGCCTTTAACGTTCTCGTCGGCAACGACATAGACCTACTCACTGGCAGCGCTCACGGCGGGCGAGATTCGGTGAAATTCGATAAGAACATTTCGCGCCGTTTTTTTCCCACCGTCACGTGACCACGGTGTCTACAGCCGTGCTCCGGGTCCGTTGCATACGGCGATCTAGGGTGAAACTTTGCGTGCAATACGCGAAACAAACGCCGGTGAGAGGAATCGCCCGCTCCGTCGGCCGTCCAATGGACAGACGCTAAAAGCCGCGAGTACCAATGAGGGTACTAAAAGAATTATCGACCCGACTGCGCGCCGCTACGAACGGCCGACCATACGGCACGCTCGGATTAAAGTGTCGTGCGACCTGTTCATATTATAAACGTGACAGTTTGCGAGGACGTGCGGACGTTTTTGTTACTCTTCCACGCGGAGACCACTACGCGGATTTCGATGAATTTTGGTACGGGCGGCGATGGACGTGACCTCGGAGAAAAACGCGGGCTACTCTCGGCCGCGGAAAAAAAAACTCGGAGCAGACGAAAGGAGAACGAAGGAGAATGGATAATGAACGGGACGTCCCGCGTCGTGTTTTTACGTTGAAACGCGCGATGTCGCGCGTGTGGATGATCGGCCCGCACACGGGCGCGGGATTTTTACCGTCGGATATTCTGTCGCGCTCGCGCGCGTCTGAACGGAAAATCAAATAAACAAGTAGCACGCCGATTTCCCTCCTTTTACGCGCCGGAAATGAGCGGACTTTTTTTTCCCCCACTCCCTCCGTTAACCTTTCGTCACCGCGGAATTGGCTCTCCGGCATAAACTCTATTTGAAAATAGCGGCAGCGGCGCGACGCAACGCCGGCGACTACCCGTGCAGCGAATTACCCGTTTTCACCCCTTTATAACTCGCTGAACAAATCGCGTTAAACGCGCGTTTTCATCCCGCACGCGCGAATTACGTTAGCGCCGCAGTTTTACGCCGATCGAACCAATTTTACTTTCGCGAAAGAATGAAAAAACAACAGCACCCCGAAAAACAAAATAATAACAATCAAGGCGATCAGTCGTGACGACCGCGGCGCAACGCCGCACTACAGTTTATATTTCGAACGCCTAAGGAAAACGCGCGCGATTGTTAACCGCCTGTGCAACGGGCGACGTTTGCCGGGATCTATTTCCGCGTACCGGAATCGAAACGATCAGAGTATTGCGACGGCCGAATCGTCCGGGTCCCCACAAAACGCGCGGACCCGCGCGTCCGCGTCGAGCGGACCGCAGTTTTTGAATCGTTGGACCGAGCTCGTCCACTCAATTTTTCCCGATCCGAGCGCATGGTTGGCGCCACGCCGCGCGGAAACGTTCTCCGTCCGAAAACCATTGCTCATATAATATCACTGATGCCGGGGGAAAAGACGACCGACGTTTCTTTCCGGGCGGCAAAAGATAACGGGGATAATCTTTTTTTTTTCATACCGTTTGATACCGACTCGCTCTGTCCCCCGAAAACCTATCCGAAAACTCACGTCAAGTCGCCACGGACCCCGGTACGGCGCCCGCGAAGTTTGCATTGCAGTGTACATGCGACGGCGGCTTTCGGTGACGGGCAAAATAAATCGACCGTGATTTCGCAGCGCCGCGGTAATGCCGACGATAAATAATAAATAACGTATACGACGGCGATGAATAAGTAATACGCGCGCGAATAAAAATAAAAAGACAAACCGCGCGCGGGACGGGGGACGGATAGAATCGCAAGACGGCGAGAAGTGCAGCGCGGGAGATCGGTGATAAGAATACCGCACCGCGAAGAGAGAGAGAGAGAGAGAGAGAGAGTGAGTGAGAGAGCGAGCGAGACAGCGAGTGAGAGGAGCGTAAATATGATAATGTAACGGAGAAAGGGTGATGATTTTCTTTATGGAAATTGACGAAAATATCCGGATAGTAATAACAATAATCTACGAGGAGCGAGACGTTTCCCCGTCCGAAACGCGTTTTAAGTAGGTATATAACGTAATACAACATAATGATATTGTATACGTATATATATAGATATAAAGACCCGGGCGGGGGGGCCGTCGACGCCGAACAAACGGCGGCGGCGACCGAACAACAACACGACAACAATGGAATATTCTCTTCCATGCCCTCCGCGTACAACGGCGTATACGTCATAATGGGTGCGCGCCTCCACTACGGTGCGCGCCGTTTCCTCTCTGGCGCGCCCGCTCTATCTCGCGCCGTCCCCGGGTCTCCCGCAGCTGTTTTTGATAGATGCCTCCGCGGTTATCGGCGGCGGCGGCGGCGCCCCCTCCCGCCGCCGAGTAATTTGCATCTGATGGTGATTGATATACCTGTTCGGCGGCGAAATAATCAACGTCGTCGTCGTCGTCGTCGCCGCCGCGTCTTGCGGGTTCGCCCGCGCTTTTGTTGAAACGCCCGCGAGGTCTCTCGCGCGTCGCTCGCACAAAAGCGGCGGCGGCCGTTTACGGCCGCGAGGACCGGCGTGCGTATACGCGCCCGTTTAAAAAGGACGCGCGCGGGGGCGCGAAGTAAAATACGGCGTGCCGCTGACGGCGACCGAACGTGATAATTTCAATAAATTATTATCGTACATTATAATATTATAGCGCCGGCGACGGCGGAGATTAATGCGTGTCGACCCCGCGACCGTCACGGATATTCCGACGAGTATTCCGATTTCCCGTTAAAATTTCGGCCGGAATTCGATTATTGTTGTTATTATTATTATTATTATTGTCATCGTGTTCCCGTTCGGAGACCCGGAGCCCCGCGACGGCGCGACGTACGGTTCCCCCGGCCCCCGCCGTCTTGTTTCGGCGCACGCGTAAGCCGACCGTCCGAGACATGTTAACGCCGCGGAATTACGGTCATCGTGTGACGCGGTGAGCCCGCCGCGAACCGCCGTGACCGTCGGGTACCGGATTGACGTTGGCGCGCGCCGGCCGTTTTCTCGATCGCCCCGTCTCTGTCCCCGTCATCCCGCCCTGGATTCCCGTGCACCGCGTTCGCTGGATTGTAAGTCGGCCGAGGGACACGGGAATCGGTTCGCCGGTCGATTCGTTTTGAAACTCGCTCGGGGGACAAATCGAAACGCGCGGTCCGATTAGACGAGTTTTTGGTAGCGTTTCGAGACCCGCCACTCGGCATTTTTCGAACGGTTGTTTTGTTAACGAAACCGGCAGTAAATAACCTTTGGCACGCAGAGATCTGAATTTTCGTAACGCTTTTAACACTTATATTTTGTTCGTTTCTTAGGTGCTCATATTATTTGATTTAGTTTTCAAGAATAAATGGGTTGAGCCGTACACGTATTTACAAACGATTCGATAAGATTACAATTTTAAGAGAGAGAGAGAGGGAGAGAGAAAAAAACAAGAGAAGACAAATGAAATATAACAGAAAGAACAGAATCACGAGTGTTTTCGATAAACAGAAACACACAATTAAAAGTTTAGATTTAAGTTGAAGTTTAGAAAAGAAGTATCGCACAGAACTAATTGCAGAAGAGAAACAAAAGGTGCTCATTGGCAAGCCTCGTCATGCGGCTGACGGATTCGGTTTGTAGATAATTAGTAGAGCGAAAGTAAATAAAAAAATTGTGGCGAACTTCGATTGCGCCGGGCCGGGACCTCAAAACGAATTAAACAATTATTGTATTGTATTTATTCACACATTTTTAATTTTTTCAGCAACTAAAACGTGTAATTTACGTGACACCAATTACATTTTCGATCGGATATACGTATCGATCAGTGTATTGTCCATTGTACTTAGTTCGTATATATTCGCGAAAGCGCAGATTGTCCGATAAGGCACACGTCCGAAAATTGTAGAGATGGCAAATTCCGAATTAGTTACACCGACTTTGAAATCTGAACACTCGGCAAACCGTACAGTTGTAATAACAACCACGGAATGAATTTGTATATTTTTATTTGAACTCAAATCGTAGTTATCACATTGTTACTTATGTTCCACTAGCTGCAGCAATACTTGATATTTTCCTAACTGTCTTTTTTACTACTTATTCTAATTCAAACGCTTTTTTTTTAAAAATCGATTTCTTCGGTTGATTTTATCTTATTTATTACTAATTGTCAAGTACTAAAGAGTCGACTACACTTGTTTGCGTGTGTAATAATTTTAGATTTCCGTTTGAAAAATTTTCATTCTGTTTAGATCGGTATAACCTCGCAAAAACTAATCGAAAAACCGATTTGATTTTTTTTGCTTCTATGATTTTGGAAAAAGTGTACCCGTTCCGTACGGATGCTCGACGGATGTACAATAATATTCTCTGGCCGGCTATCGAAGTGACTCTTAAAGCGAGAAGTGACTCTCCGCAATCAGTCGAATGCGTGTAAAAACCGGCAAAAGACACTGGCACACACTCCGTGTGTTGGAACTTTAATTTTCAGTTACCCGTGCCATTATAAACAGGGTTCAGAAACGGACGTTTACCGTGTACAATGTGGATTTAACCGGAAAAAAACAAAAAGAACTATAGCAAGAGATTAATCCACCAAGAGCGCCGAACAGAAAATATGCCTGGACCGGCGCCTGGTCAGGAGCCCGCGGTCGCTTTTTCTTAATCCGTTGGACATCCCGCGCACCATGTTCTCTTGGAAAAACAAAACGAACAAAATTGCATTTTTTTTTTCTTCTTCCCGGACGCCTCGTTTCGCCAATGAAATGCCGTTTAACCAATTACCGCCGGAGTCTCCGACCAATACGATATTCGCATACGTATACGTATACACGCGTATATATATATATATATACATTTTTTTTTTTTTTTGTTTAACATTATCATTATCAATTCCAATACGTCTCGTACGAGATCGGAGCCGTTGTCACCGCCGGGCCGAATATTTAAACATTGCGGAGTGTTCCGCGTTTCATTATTCACGCTCGGCATGTCGGCACGTTACACACGCGCGCCCGCACATATACGCACGCACGCGCACACGCGCGCGCTTACATAGCCTACAATATTCAGTTGCGCGTGTGATAATTAGCGATTTGTCATCCGGCGCCTCGTAAAGTATTCAGCCGTACACTTGTAATTAAATATTAAACGCCGCGCCGCCGGTCCCGTCCTCTCGCGCGCCGTGGCCGCGCACGTCCGATCGCGTCGTCGTTTGAAATCGTTTGCCAGCGCGTCACGAAAGCCTGCTAATCGCGGACGGGACACGATGCGACGCGACCGCCCGCTGTACGGCGCGTACGGCGTTTTCGAGAAAACCGCACGGCACTGGAGTGCTAAGCGATGTGCTGCGCGCAGCGAAAATCCGACGTCCGACAACGGCGAAACGGTACGGCTCCGTACGCGATGCTGACGGTGAAGCGTTCAAGAGACGCGATTTTCCGCACCGTCGATAACGGCCGGGGGCGGCGGCCCGCTAAGAAAATACCCCGGCGCCGCGAATTCAGGAATACGCGTCCGCGTAATAATTATCATTTTTTTTTTTTTTTTTTTTCTACAAATGTCGTCGTCGCTCATCACGTAAAATATATTGTATGTCTTTGAACTGCGGTTACGATTTTTCATCGGTCGCACCGGTAGCACTGTTGCATTCGTCTGCGGACTGTACAGTTCTCAGCTATCGACACATTGTATGCTTACATTGTTGGATTGCAGATGCGATTGACTCATTAATATGTCTATATGAGTTTGAAAAAACGTATTATTTGTCATTAACGTGTTTTTAGTTTTAACTTTGATTAAGTCTTTAATGATTTCAAATCTGTCCGATTTGTGTGCGCTCAACGGAAAAAATGAATGGCAAATGAAGTGTGTGTCCCCGTTCCCCCCCATAAAAAAAGGCCTGTCGATGCCTGCGTTAATGAGTCGCAAATATTCGGAAAAATTTCACCAAAAGTGGCGTCGTCTGAAAAAAAAAAAGCCTCGCGAAATAGGTGTTTCATCTTTAAAGTCATTTTAAAAAGTATTTTGCTAGTTTTTGAAAAATATCACAATAGCGAACATTGCCGATAAATTCGACACAAGCCCGCAGGCTTTGCACTTGTGTGTACGTTTATTATTATTATAATTTTTTCGAAGTGGATGTACGACGAGCTGGTAAATTTGCGTTGTTTTTTATTTATTTATTATTTTTTTTCGAAAAAAGTCCCCCTTATTAACACCTCGAATAAACTAATATATAACAATATTATTATTATTCGGATTTGTCGCCGCGCCGCGCTCCCGGTTAAGAATTTAAATCAAATATTAATACTATAATGGATAAAAAAAATAACAATAACAATAAAACCGGTGGCGGGGGGGAGGGGAGGAAAGAGTAGGTACATCCTTGTGTTTTGGCGTAAAGAATTTTTCAAATAAGCGCAAAAGCTCGTTCCGCGCGCGTATAATAAATATTACTTTGTTGCAAATTTATTATTAAAATAAAAGTTTTTCGAGCACGCTTTCATAATAATTTATCGTCTTGTCTACTGCGGGGCGCAAAAAAAAAAAAAAAAACATTATTAAACAACAAAGTTTTGATGCTTGTTGTCACACGAATGTGCTCTCGTGATGCTATTGCAAACGTTTTGTCATCTCCACCGCCGCCGCCACTGTTTCGTGTCCGCATTATATTATACACTGCAGCTCGCAGTAATAACATTGGGACATCGGGGACGTAAACGATTGTTAAACTGCGTGCGTGTTCCGCAACAAATATCCCCCGAAAACCGTAAACAAATTACAGAAATTGCGAATAATTCCGAAAATATTTCGATTTCGCCAAACGTAAGAGAACGAAATTTCAGTTCGTTAAATTTCGTAAATTCGATATATTTTCGAGATATTTCTTAAATTAAAAACGACGGAGTACCGATGTTTGTTGTTAAAGGAGTGGCCGTAGGTGAAAGTTCGGATGGATAGGATATATTATAATAATTTAGAGTGATTGAATGCGTACGCGACGATAAATCGCATCACTAACGAAAAGCCATTCTGAGCGAAGTTCGGTTAAACATACGCTTTAAAACGTGTTGATTTTTAACACACGATAAACCTAGTGTTGAGTTTACGAGCAATTTTTCTGAACCATGACAATCGTTTACTAGTTACTCAAAACAAAATAATCGACATTTAAATGCTTGTAAATAGTTTGAAATTCGCCGAATTGTTTTTAAGATTTGACCGCGTCTAAAAAATACTAACATAAATATATTCAGGGAAAATTACAGGTCTTTACGGTTATTTCAAACTAAATTATCGAGAAAAAAACAGAAATCGTTATTGCGTAAATTTGTTTGTTATTCGGACGTTTTTCCGGGTTTTTTTCGCATTTTTTAGAATATTACAAGTGGAATTAAAAAAATAGTGACCCTTTCAGTGCGTCAATCGGAGAAAATTGTCTAGGTACCAGGAACCAGCGAACCGGAGCTGTTGATTCGGAGCAGGATTTCTGGTATAAAAGTTTTATACATTTTTTATTTTCCTTTGTGCACATTGTATAGTAAAACCAATAAATTCTTGGCTAGGAATCTAATAGACTAAAATCGTAAAATACAATTTGAATTAGTCCATACAAATAAGACATTTTCCCTTGAACTCGAAAGCTTAATACTGAGGTACACCTCCGTTATGAAAATTAAGTATTTCGAATAGCATTAAAACGTGGTTCCTTTTTTAAAGTCGATAACTGACGGTTTTTATAAAAAATACCAATGAAAACAGAATCGCATATTTCATTTGGAAATATTATTCTCACGCGTCTGCGGTAAATTTACGTATAATTCGTTGAAATAATAACGGCAATGAAAAACCAATTTCCTTTTAAATTTTTTTTCATTTTCCACTTTTATTATTGTTATTATTATAATTTGTATTAAACTTTAGTTCTCTCCGCGGTACATTTAGGTACCTGCGTAGGCAGGTATTGTTTTTCAATTATTTTAAACTCGAGGTCGAGGAGAAATATTTTAATAATAAATCGCGTATAGCGGAATAATAGCGATGGCCACGCGGCGAATAAATAAGAATAAGAAAATATATACGACGGGGTGATGGGAAGGGGATCGGTGGGGAAACTCGACAAACCTTGAAAAAACAAAAGAAATGTAAATTCGAGAATATGATTAGCATTATTTTAAACGCCACCGTGCAGTATAATATCACGACGATGGTAGCGAAAATATTATAAACTCTCGCGAACAAGACTTAGGGGTGCGCGCGCGTGATCTTTTGATTAAAACGTGTTTGTATCTCCTCTCCAATGCGGTCGGTATAATATCTGCTGCTGCTGCTCATTTGAATAAACGCTATTAAAACGAGAAAAAGAAAAAAAACTCTCGAGGAAAATTGTGTATAATATAACAAGAAGGGAATTATTATACTACGTATACCATACTGCCGAGAGCGGAATAAGGAAAAAAAAGACGGGTTTTCGTTTTTTAATTTGTTTTTACAAATATGTTCTATACGTAAAATAACGCGGTATAATTACCTATACGTAATGTGACTGCGTAAACTGCGAAATCCATAGTATCGTTTGGTTTTTTTTTTTTTTTTTACATCATATATTTGCTGAACATTAGAATCGCCGCTGTATATCTGAATCCGCGGAAATCGTTTAGAATATAAGCCATTGGAAGTAAGAGTTTAAAGTTTGCCGGGCGAGATTTACGCCAGGAGAAATTGAAACCCATGATTTCGTGTTTAGTTTTGGAAAAAGACCCGAAAGGGACGAAATAAAATCGCCTCGGAACAACGTGGAAAGAAACAGTCCAGAATTATATGGGAGAACTAGGCAAATGATTAATTTGGAAAACACGAGCGTGAGACATAAAGACCTCTGGAGGTCTGGATGTATGGGCAATTCTAAAGACTGTTTTTGTACACCGAAGGAGAAAAAGAAGAAGAAGAAGAAGAAGAATTTATTGAAAATTATATTTTCTTATAGCTGTGAAATAAATCCAATAATTTTTATATGCCTCGGAGACATAGCAACTTATACAAGGAATGCAATTATGATTGAGTGTATATCTGTGAGGAAAATGTTCAGATTATATTATTGCTTCTGTACTGACACCACTTGGCAGAATCCAATTGAAAACGTAATGGCCAAATATATAAACTCTTTTTAGGCCGGAGATCTCAAAGAAGAAGATCTCGGCTAGATCGTGTGAGGTGAAAGCAAGAGCCGTTAATGAGAAAACTACCGAAGGGATGCCTAGCGTTCAGCGACCACTAGAAAGACCGTGATTATGCTAAAAGGACTGTATCTTGTTAAAATATGACGTGGAAAAAGTGGAACTGGATATGCAGTAGATGATAGCAGCAGAGGAATTTGTTTACTGGTATGATCTCAATGACCGTAAATCGTATAGAAGAAGAAAAATATTTTTGAAAATGAAACCAAAATTGTATTCTAAAACTATCAAAATATAATTATTGTTGATTATTATTAAAATATCCATATAGATACGTATTTTACTGAACAATTTTCTCCTGTTGGTGAAAAATATAAAAAACAAAAACGTTTTTATAACTGCTGATATTTATTGGGTGTATATTAAAATGCATTTCTTTATATAGAATACCAATCGAGATGATCCGAATTTATTTATTAAAAAAAAAACTTCATTATTATTGAAATATTTATAAAGTTTCAGGTGTTTTTTTTTTTTTTTTTTTATTTATAAATATTTTCAAATATTTTAATTCGTTGTTTGGGTGAATAATCTCACTACTTTGCCTCTCTGTTGACTGTTATTATTATTTTACTTATAGGATTTTTTTCAGTTTCGAGAAGAAAATCAGCAGGCGGTAGATTAATTAATTTTTTACATTAAATCTGCATAATGTACCGCGCTGAATATTATAACACTTCACCGTAAAATATTTTGTTATTATTATTATTAAAAATAAAAAAGAAAAATGGCGCCACCATTTTATATAAGACAATCCTCCTCTTAGGTGTTGTATAATAATATTAATTTCACGGGGAAAACTCTCGTCTTGCGGCGGGAGGGGTTCGCGGCGTCCTTCGCACCAAGGACAATACGAAATCGTCCGACATTTTTGCATTACGAACAATCCGTCTTGAATACGCACTGTTTTATTATACTAATAATTATTATTACTTTTTTCTTTCAAAGGAAAAACAAACAAAATCGAATATCCACGCTACTTGTACTATTCCGATAATCATTTATAAAATACAACGTTAGGAACATAATAGGCGAAATGGGCGCGGAAACGTGGGTCTGGAGGAAAATGAGGAAAACATCATCCGGTTGAAAGAAAGTCGAAATACGAGAGTGTTACAAGTACGTAAAAAAGGAAAAGGAATTTAATGAAACAAATATTGGAGAAGAAAACGAAGCTAACAGAACATTATTGATCAGACGTGGTACTTTCATAACCGATATCTTCGAAGGAATGATCTTGGGGAGAAGAACTAGGGTACGTCCTCTATTTTAAAGACCCGAAGCAATTAATTACAGGCTATCACGACAAGGCGCGACAATGTCTTTAGATGACGATGATGATGATACGCAGGTATACTCAATCCCTAAACGATTACTATGTCGGTGTATTGATTAAAGTTTGTTTTGTAATTATTATTAATCGCGGACCCGCGGTTACTGCGGTGGGATGGGATGGGTACAGTGCGGCGCTATACAGTTTAAAATCTATATAAATCATTAATTAATGTTTACACAGCAGAACGCCGCGGCTGTTAAAGTCACGGATTAATATAGGCGCCCGGCAAAAATAATCGGCGAAACAAATGAAAATAAAAAAAAAAAAAAATTAACAAATGGGTTTACGAACGACAAAAAACACTAACAACGCTTTTGTGCGTATGGACGAATGACAATATATAACTGTAGCGGTCGGACGGGTATAATATTATTGTAATAATAACGTATCGATTTTATAATTTTTCCGCGTTATTGCGAAAAAAACGTATTATTTTTTTTTTAGCAAACTATAATAAAAACGGCGCGATCGTCGACCACGGGAAGCGCAACGGTCGCGAGAAAAGTGGTCGGGCGTAGTGGGGACGACAAGCGCGGATAGCTAGAACGAGGAAATTCCTAATAATAGTTTTTTAATAATAACGGGAAAAAAACGATAATTATATTTACTGTTTCGGACAGAATCTATGATTCATTAAGATCCACAATTCGAAATCGGAATTTTAATTTCTTTACGGGGAACTCGAATTTCGGCATTAATTTTTCCATCTGTATTTCTCTTGCTTATACGCAGAGACGTGCCCGAGATTTTGTCTTGGGGGTGGTTTTAATTTGTTAAAGTTAGTATCAAGTTTACAACTACATCGTTGAAATAAGTAAATAAAAATCTGTACGAGTGTATTCATAAAAAACCGTGATCTTTTTATATTACTGTTAAATAATATCGATAAATTATTAAGAGTGTTTGTTATTTTATTGAAAATTAAGAAAGTCGATTTGGGGGGTGGTTTGAACCCCCCAAATGTTGTTCCTGCACGTAGCCGAACAAGGTCTAAATTGTCGTTTTTTTTCCCCCAGATCAGTTCGTGTAGGTGTCACGTGGATCCCGCGAAAGTTTAAACCGACGGCGTACATTTTCATTTTTCTGCGGCCACTCACTCGGAAACTCGTCGATGCGGCGATCACCTTTGAACGCTTCCGTTTCCCGGCAAAAGCCCATTTGTTTCGCAATACCAAGCGTCGGGCGTATATTTTATTCGTGTATTCGCGATGTATTCCATCACGACCGTAATAATAATTATCGCGTTTATACCGGACGCAGGCGTTTATCGACGGCCATAGGCGTGCTCGGGTATATTTCCGGGGGGGAGGTCGGCCGAGCGAGACTAACGCCGCCGTCGTAAATATTCTTAATTGAGCGCCGCGCCTACGCGCGCGGGGCTTGACCGTGTCGCGGCGAACGCGGGACGCGATCTATTCGGACCTCACCTAACGCGATTTCACGACGAGGGGACGGGGAGGGAGGGGTTGTTTTTATCGCGATAATAATTGCAGTTATACGGTGCCCCCCAATCCCCCTCCCCCGATATAGACGAGCTTTGTGGGTGACCTACGAACGCGCGCGTTCTTTCGTCGGTTATGACGGACGGGGACGACCGCCACAAAGGGGACCGCGCGGCGAACGTCGCGGACGAAACTTTTACGGGTCTTCTATCGCGCGCAGGCCGTTTAGCTTACCTATATTTACGACGTACAAGACCGCGTTGTGTAGACAAACCGAGTTTCGGCGCAATAAAAACGGCCGTTAAAAACCGCACCGGAATTATAGCGCGCGCGGGGATTAGACGACGGCCGAAGTCGCCGGGAATTTCGGCGCGATTTCGACGCCACCGCGACAAGCGCGCCAAAAGGTTTTTCGGTCCCCTCGCCGCAGCCGGTCCGCGATTTCCGCCGTCGAATCTCTACGGCCGTTTATCGATCACTACTCACCACTGCCCCGTTGCGGACTTACGCGTTTTACTGCTCCGCACAATACAGCCCCGGAGTGTTGTAAGCCCACACGGCGTATTATATATATATATATATATATGTGTATCATTACGCCTACGTTTCTGTCCTCCCGCTTCTATGTATAATCTCCTACTTATTCTTCGTCTGTTCAGTTTTTTCGGTCCATTCAGCAGCCCCCCGCGGATCCCGCCGTTTCCCGATTTATTCTCCCAATATCCTCGCCGTCTTCCGCGCCCGTTCCTCGCACGCGTGTTCAGCGTCAGTCTTCGCATTCCCCGAGCGCGTCCGTAACAGGACGCATCCGTCAGCCGTTACCCGGGTACGGCGGCTAGGCCTTCTCCGTCGTCGCCGGTCGACACGTCGGATTACTGCTGGTGAACGGCGGTTCAATATCGGCTTTTGATATGACTGGCGGGACTGAACACTTCCCCGGTCGTTCTGTAGTTCGGCGTTCTCGCCATTGTCTATAACAAGACCGTAAATACGTCTGCGCACTCGTTCCGTTCAAAGGTCGTCGAGTTTTCGCCCCGTCCCCCTTTGTTGCCGACCGTGTTTTGCGCGTACATTCACATTAATACCGCGGGCCATTGGACAGCTCGAGCATTATACCGCTCTGGTTTCGGGCCGCGCGGTACACTTTATAAACGGGAATTTCGATTTCAACGATTTCTCCGGATCGTTTCTATATTAGCGGGCGCAATATTGTTTTTTTTTTTTTTCATAATAAACGGGATAGAATTGTTTTTCTGAGCGCCCGACAGAAGGAACACGAGAACCCCCGGCCGAACCCTGCGAACCGGAGCGCTCAAAACGATTACGCTATTTACGGTACAACGAGTATCGGTTCGAACTCGCGCGGTCGACGGCGCTCGTTAATCATAATATTATTTCGGCGGTGCAAGCTTGCTGCAGGTGCGTACCGTATTCATACTTAACGGCGAAAAGTATTCCGTGATTAATTATTATAATATCGGACAGTGTTTTTAATCGTCGCCGTCAGTCTTTACGACGTCATTCCGACACCGCGCACGCCGGAGCTATTACGCGCCTATGCTCGGAGCCGTTCGCCCGTTGTTTACTCGTACGTCGAGCGCCGCGGCCGCCACACCGGCGCGCGGTGTTGTATTAATAAAATAATATTTGAAAAACGATTTATCAAAAGTCGCACGCTCCGCGAGTGTACGGGAAACTTTTGCGGCGGGAAGGAAAAATTTTATTTTATTAATACCCGCGGCTGCCGCGGCCGGGCGTTTATTTAATTTTACACCCCCGGACGCGTTCCGGGCGACTCTTATGCGGCAGGAACGCGGCTCGGCAAAGTTTCACCCGCCAGCAGTGCCGTCGGGTAATAATCCCGAAATCGACTTTTACAAGAAAATTATTTATTACAGGTAATGGTTCGTAAAAATATAATACGATACATCGCCCGCGCGAAGACTCGGTATTATTTCGAAAAAACCTCCGCTCCGGAACATCGTCAAGTGGTATGCGGCGGTATTTACAAGAAGCAAAAAAAAAAACAACCACGTTTTCACTGTTATATTGAAGATCTCCTGCGAGAAGTCAAAGTTTAGCGTTCTCCCGTACGAAACTGATTGTGATGATACACGCGGACCAACGATACATTATTATTGCGTATAGGCACATAGACCTATAATGATAGTACAACTCTTTCGATGATGATAATACTATTATTTGCTCGTGTAAAATCCGGGAACGACCGCTTGTTTTGTAACGGTTCGATGAAAAAGTCTCGCAGAATTTCTTATATACAGTCGGATTTCGAAGAAAAAGAAAGAAAGAAAAAAAAAAAAAAAACCTTAAAAGGGTCGGTAAACAAGTAAATTGTCTAGTACGATTTCCTACCATGTACCGCATACGCTGCTGTACATCGTATATACAGAAAACCTTTTACTGCTCGACCGGATATACTATATAATATAATGTGAAGAGTAAGCCTTTTTGGTATTTACAAAAATCTATACCGCATAATACGGAGTGCGGTGGTAAAGAATGAAAAAGAAAAACGGGGTTCGCGTTATATTTCCCGTCCGAGGATAAAAACGTAGCCTCGCAGGACGTATTTATTTATTTATTTATTTTTATGCTATCGGTAATTTTATTCCGATGCGGTTCGGAGATTTTGTTATTATGATGATGTTTGCACGCGGCATTATGATGTTTTGTATTGTTGTACGCGGCCAACGTAAGTCTTGAACGCAACCGCCGCGCTTCGTATTATGGAAATCCAACGGGAGACGGACGACGGCGGATCGCTTGCGCGATGATACGTTATTATTATATTTCCGTCTTAAAATTTAGGAACGATAAAAAGGTACGGTTTTTTTTTTTTTTAGCCAAGAGTAAACAAGGGTTTTTCTGCTGCGCGCGTAAATATTTACACTGTTGATCAGACAATATGCGAATGCGCCATAAAGAAATCGAAACTATCGGTACACACCGTTTAGAAGTGTTATGATTTTTAATCTCCGAGCAGCGGACGTTTTATTTTTCGTACAATTGTTTTCGCTATTCGTCGTGAAATTACGCAAAACTAGTGACTGCATACACATCTGTATTTTAGGAATCGTATGACTTCCCGTATAGGCTTGGATCGAACTATAAAAAAACTTTCTTCTTCGTCTTCTCCAGCTTTTCGATTAGTCGGTTGCGACTCTCCGCGTTTCCATGTCAGAACTCATATCCCATTGACTTTCTCTCGATGACTTGACATTTTTCTCCGACGATGCATCCTCTTCCGACATGATAAAAAAAAACTTAAAACTTGAAAAACTATTCGAGAACAATAATATAACATTACGCTTTCGGTTGTAGAACAACTCGAGTTCATCACCTATAAATTGTCATAATATTAGAACGCTAACAATTCGTTTAAACACTTATAACTTATCGGAGGACAGAAAAAATTCGAAAATATATAATTTTTTTATTATTGTCGTTTTAAATATTTGAAAATACGATCAGAGATCTAGGTGGTTTTTGAAATAGTTTATTAAAAATAGGTTTGATTGTAGCACCTCGCTATTAATACTGTAAACAATACTTTTATGTTACGCGTGCCCGACGTGTAGGCGAGAATAAAAAGGAATACAAATTATAATAGCCTCTTAACACTCTCTCGTCGACGAATCGGTATTCGCGTTATTATTTTCATTCCGCAGTATTAAGTTTACCTAATTGGATCGTTCGGAATTAATTCTGCGTAATTTTTTATAAAGTTACTGCAGTAGTTTTTTTTTTTTGTCTTTTTTTTGTTTGTTGTTGTTTTATGGAAACTTATTAGGTACACTCTATTCCGGTGAAATATAATAATATATCGCGCCCGTTGCAAATTAAACTCGACGTTTGAAAAATGCGCGTTTTCCCCGAGATAAATGACTGGAAATTGACCGTTTTCCTTTATATTATTCGGTACATGTAACACGCTGCATTGCGCGCGCATATCTCTTCTCATTCCCGCCGCCGTCCCTTGTTTTAAACGCGGGCGAGCGAAACGAAAAAAAAAAACACAAACAAACAGAAAAAAAATAAACAAGCGATATAGATTTTGGATATTATGTGCATATATATATATATATAAATAAATTTTTTTTTTCCCCGATAAAAATCTGGCGGGTCCACACGTCGTATAACTGCTGCTGCAGGTACACAACCCGCAACAAATGGCCGTTCGCGTTTTAATTAAAAGCCCGCGAGAGCCGGTGCCCGGCAGCATATTACGTATACCTATTATAATATAGTAAACTGTCGAAATCAATCCAATTAATCAACGTATTACCCAAACACTGTCGAACCCTCCGCGCGCGTTTAGGACTTACCGAAATCGCTGCTCGCACAAAGGCCGTCGCCGCCGATTTCCCTTCCTCTCCGTGTTATATTATGTGTGTGTGTGTGTGTGTGTGTGTGTGTGTGTGTATATGTTTAGTTATACTACGCCTTTTCCCGGAGAACGTTTGGCGCGCGCTGATGAATGATTTATACACATACATAACACACACACACACACACACACACAGAATAATTAATTCCCGCCCGGCCAACGTGATTAGCATTCCGCCGTGCCGCCGATTAACGACAACTTCCTGGGCTTAAAGTCGAGCTGTAATACCGAAGCCATATACTAATGGCGAACATAACGCGATATCCGGTCGATGACGTTGTAAATCAGTGGCGTGGCGAGTGGACGTGAGGGGGCGGGGCCGGGTCTTTGTGTGACCCGGCCGAAAATTATGAATTTTTTTTTACAATTTTACAGTTATGCGCCAGACTTCCACGCGATGCGCGTTGTGTCGCGTACAGATAACCGTTGAGTATATCGACGGTGACACGGCAAAAGAGTCTAAGCGGCACAATTTATGGTTTTCAGGAGTCGAAATACGTTTATTTGTGATTTTAACAATTTTTTTTTTTTTTTTGTTTTGAAAAGCAGCCGATGAGTTAAAATCGGTAAATGTTTTTTTACCTTCGGTATTTAAAAAGGGCGTTCTTTAAAAATGCGATTTCGTTTGGAACGGTCTTATCGTATTCCGACAAGAACGGCCGAATCGACGGCAGTTTGGATTTACCGCAACAGGTATTTGAAACTTCAATTAATTCAATCGTTTTTAATACGATAATTATCGTTTTCTTTAAACTCCAACTAATATTCCGCATTCGAACGTACCATGTTATTTCGTTTTATTATTTTTCACAATTAAATTTCGAGTTAAGACGTTCAAACGCGTATCTTTTACCGATAATTGCATTATTCATGACCGTGCTAGTTCAGTTGAACGTATTTTAGATATTGGTATTGGTTTTACAGTGATTTTTTTTTTGTTTTTTGTTTTGTAATTATTTTCTCTTGACAACTTTTCTCCTAGCAATTTCGCTCCGATTTTCAAGTACAGCACTTTTTCTGAAAGAGAATTTAACTCTGGTGGTACTTTGAAAGGGTTATTTTTTTTGATTTTCCCAGGTGGTTTTACAATAATTGAGAAAAACCGGGAAAATACGGGAAAATATATTATTTTCAAATCGTAAATATCACGGCCTTTCAAAACACGTACAAGCGAACTTCGCTCAGAATCGTTTTTCATTAGCAAAGATTAATCGTTGCGTACAGATAGACAAATTATTTTCTATATCCTCGTACCTTCCCGAATTCGCGCCTACGACAGTGACCAGCCCATCGTGTGCAAGTCCGTGTCTTTTTTTGTAGGACGGCAGTTATAACACGCAATGTATTTTCAAATGAATAGAATTTTAAAATTGTTCGATTCGCGGCCGTGTTATTAAAGCGGATTTCGTAAAATTTTAAATATAATGTATTATGACGAATCAATTCGATATTTTAAAAACTTGTGCTACGCGCCGTCAATAATGTAATTTTAAAATTGATTTTGTTCTACAATTTTCTGTCAAACACATTGTGTTTGAATACCGTTTTTTTCGATTGATTTCCGTTTTTGTTAAAACATTTTTCCTCGTATCGCTTTTCCGCTAAATGATTTGATAACTGAATAATTCAAATATTTTACTTCCGACGATTTTACCGGAATTCGTGTAATTTTTACGGTCGTGTTTATTTCGATTGACAAGCCCTGTTTTGTGCACGTTTCAAGAATTTATATACATTGTATTATTATTTTTTTTTTAATTCCCATCCGTCATAAAAAAAATATTACATACTACGGTTTGTGATTATTTACGAGTAATTATTTAATGGGTATTTTATCTGTACTTATTCCGATTACAGTATACCATTCGCAATTTCTCGGCTTTTTTTTATTACGATTAATCCGCTAAACACACAACTCGAAATGCGTACATGCAACGCAGTATCGAATTCGATATACTATATTGTTTATATACACCGGTACATCAACGTTTTTCTAGAAAATATATTTTATTTCAGAATATTTATTAAAATAAATACAAAAAAAACCCCGAGGTTGTCATTGCGAAAAGTTTTAACTCAAAAAATCATTGAGCAAAAAAAAAACGTTTTAATTTATTTTTACAAAAAAAAAAAAAAAAAAAAAAGCGTATAGTATTATAATTACTTTTTACTGTAGTTATAATAATAATAATAATAATAAAAACCATTAAAATTGTTTAAATCAACCGCAAAGTTCAAAACTGTGTATTATATAGAATATATAGATGTATATATACTTACGCGAAACGATGAATTTCTAAACTTTGTATACGGTATAGTACAGTGTATATAACGTAATACTGTTTATACGAAAAAAAAAATAAAATAAAATATAACAACTTATAAACATACCATATTACTATACAAAATTTCAAATACTACACGCGAATAATTTTTATTAAAATTTTTTTTCGATTTTAAGCGTAGCGAGAATTGCATTAACATTGATATATTATAATAGGTTTAAAAAATATCTATAGATAGAGATAAGTGATATTTGCTATGACAGATTTCTAGATGGAGATAATCAGTAAATTTTTAACTATACCCAAAGAAATAAAAAAAAAAAAAAATACTACAAAACTAAGTGAAATTAAGATTTGGTACACATCTAGATTTCAAAAATAACGTGCGCTTAATGTGACCTAATTATATTAATGTAAATTAAATATTTTACCGATCGTTTCAAATAAATATTACGATTTTTAAAAATATCTACCCAGACTAGACGATTCGATCTGTTGTTATCTAAGTTGATGGCCCGTATCACTCATTTCTCATTTATCTAGATAAAATAAACACGATTAAAAAAAAAAAACAAACACACACGCATCATAGTAAAACTGTATGTCATACACCTACATCTATATAGTTTATACACTTCTGTGTATTGGTTTCACTTACGTACATGATGTATGTAATTTTTTTGTTTTTTATATATTATTTTATTCGTTTTTATTTCGTTTTACCTTGCGTATCATTTTTTTTTTGTCTTCTTAAAAATTTCTCGTAAATTCGATACAAAGGTCTGTCGTAATATTAGGTTATTATATTTTCCGACTTACTTATACTTTTTTGGCTTCATAAAAACGTTAAACAATTTTAGACGAAAATACACGGAAAACATTGTTATTTTCACTGTAGTTGCAAATCAATAGGAAGTTAACAATGTTCAAAACAAGTACAACAAATCCTGTTTAACCGGACAACGGCTCAGAATCGTTTTTCGTTACCAATGTTTTATCTATCGTTGCGAATACTTGCACAGATATGTTTAATTAAATAATCCCCTATCGCTTATATTATTTTCCTTCTCCATTTCCCGCTTACAACAGCGGTACACTCGTAACGCGAAGTATGTCGGCTTTTTTTTTTTCTTCATATATTCATCGCATAAATATTGTACAAGTACAATCGTCCATGTGTATACGAAGTATATATTTCAGCGTTGTTGGTCGGGTAATAAATGCGTATAGGTACCCCGAGGAAAAATAAATAATATTAAAAGTTTCGACACGACTCGAGTAAAATAAATAATAATATTATTATGTCATAAACGCGTTTGTAATACACATGTTTGGTTTTTTTTTTTTTTTTAATAATCGATTTGCACTTCATTTCCAGCAAATTCAAAGATCTCGGGGCTATTTTTCTTGGTCTTTCGTTTATGACATACGTTTTCGATATTATATTTGTTTAACAAATTTGAAATAAATACACGTGGCGCGATTTATGAACGTGTCATTCGTATTTATTCAATATATTTGTAAAAAAAAAAAACTAAATTTTGATGTAGTAGTGAGTAATGGCGAATTTAAAGACATGTTGATAGTAGGCTAAAGGGCGGTAACTTTGGGATGGGTGGAACATTTGTATTAGGTAAATAATTTTTTATTTGAATGTGAAAAAAATAATTATGACCGGTCGGGACACGCCACGTGGTATGAAAGGAACAAGGAGGGTTGGAGTAGCGGCGGTCCAATGGAAGCCAGGGGAATAAGGTCTTGGGGAAGGCCGATAAAACGTTGATCAGACGAAACACAGAATAATGATCTAGATGTTGAAAGTGATAACAGAAAACGGGAGGAAAAGGTTCAGAACCTTGATTGTTGTTGGACACTGACAATATGGTGGGCTAAACCTCATGATGACGGCGTAAAATAATATTAATTTTTTATAATTGACTTGATAACTTCTGTATCCATAGAACGAATTTCATTCTCGATAAGTAGGTCCTAGATTCCTTACCCGGTGACGTATTCCGAAACATGTTGTTGTGTACTTTCGTTTTAATTTTTCGTATTTATCGTACTTTTGATTGTAATTGCTCTGTACTGTTCCAGTACTATAAAATAATATCAGTAATGGCCCATCACTGGATATCCAGTTATGGAAAAGCATAACCATCCCTGTCGTGAGTTTCCGATTGGGAATGCACAGCTGTATGTTTGAAATATTATACAGGTTTTTTTTTTTTTTTTTGGGCGAGGAAGATGACAACCACTATTTCGGAGTACTATGATAAACATTTAGCCTAGGGTCGACAAAAAGCTTAATATGACACTGATACAATACGAGTACACGTCAAATAAAATATTGAAATACATTGTGTATACAGGGTGTCCTACAGCGTTATCCTTATGCCAATAACTCTGTCGATATTAATTTTTTTTTATGAACAGGTTTTGTGTGGGGAGGGAGGGAGACACATATGTTGAAAAAATTTTGATTTTAATTTTCATTACAAATAACTTTTTATTTTTCCACTTTTTTAAACTTTCAAAATAGCCATTTCGTAAAAGATATTATTTTAAAAATTTCAATGTAACATTACATTCATATTCTATTGATAGGTTTTTAGTTATAGTGACGTTAATATATAGAAAATAGTCGCGAAAACAATTAATAAATTCAATAAAAGACAAGGAATTACTGAGCCGATTGTGATTTCTTGAATTGTTTTCACGTCAACTTTCTAGAAATTAAAACTGCTATTGCTAAGAAACTATTAAATCGGATATATCAATTGAATTTTTCTCTACATAATATGTGAACCCCTCGCACAAAATCCGATAGAAAAGAAAAATTCAATACTCACAGAAAATTATCAGCATAAGGATAACACTCTGTATAACCTTACGAACGTAGTACTCGTGAACAATAATACGTAATTATAATCAAAACTCCTATTGACCACTCGTTGAAATTCTCGGTATCCAATTGCCAAACACAAATATTTTACTTTTGATATCGGAAACCGGTACGATTCAAACACGTACCGGAACATTGGAAATAGTTTATTTTAAAAGTGCGCACTCCAAAAACATCATTCGCCCTTTGACGTTTTACCAAAAACAAACACTACTCGTTAATAACATAGACTATTAATTATTTTTTACGTTTACTGTTTCAAATATTGTTACGGGAGGCGGCTCTCGAGCTTCGTAATAGGCGCGGTGGATATTTTGAAAATTACGAGAGGGAGGAGAGTTGACTGTAGTATAGCGGTTGTCCCGATACATTTTGACGTGCCGGGTTTTTCGGTTACTAAATCGCAAGAAAAATTATTACGAGGAATTTTTAATATTTAAAAAGAAAAACCCTCTTTTTTTTTTCCTTTCTCGCACGCATACTTTGTTTGCGGATTAAAAATATTCTTCTGAAAAATGATTAATATATTTTTGTTTTTCAAAGTTTGTTGACAGCGAGTCTACATTCCTATATAAAACCCACCTACACGCATCATTTTTCGGTTCGATTAAACTTACTTATGTACACGTGAAAATATATCGCGGGGACACGCAAACTATATGTATAATATATTATATTGTACAGAGATACTCTTAAAATTTTAAAAGCATAAACACGAAAAAAAAAAAGATAAAACCTCTTTAGCTCTTCGAGCATCATCTCTGAGATTGGGGTATAAAATATAGCTAACAATGTGCTGATAATGTTTTTCGTCTCGTTTCAACGTAATTTTCGGTCTACGCAATCAAGGCCTCCATTTATACCACGGTCTAATAAACACCAGTAGGTATTTATTGCCAATATTATCACAGGTTTTTGAAACGCACACTCCAATCGCTTAATGTTACTGCACCCGGTCTGTATGCGCCGTAGTTTTTCATTTGATACAGCACAGATTCCTATATAAAAACGCCGATCAATACTGCAGACGTGAAGAGCTATACGAATATTTAAAGACCGAAAAGCTGGGCGTGAAAAGTGAACATGCTGAAATTAAATAGCGGCAGTACTACTTTTTGGAGGTGAAATAATATTCATTTCACGTTTAAACCACGTGATAACGTGTTAAAAACGACGTTGTTTACGCGTGATTATAATATAGATTATTTAACCGATTACATCCCTTTCGTACCAAAACTATGCATAGGCAATCATCTGGAAATTTTCTAACCTTCGTAATTATAATATTTTTCTGTGATGTGTAGATCCGAGATCGCGCAATCAATATTGATGATTCGGGTTTTATTTCGTTGAAATTTTGTTTTTTTTTTTTTCATCCAGAAAACCTCTCGTTCAATAGCTGTATCTCGTGAAACTGTAGCAGACGTATGTATGGACGGCCGAGCGCTCGGTCCACGCATACTATATAATATATCAGGTCAATAGGAATGTGTCGCGGTTTTGATGCGATTTTATTTACGGTTAATTTCCCTCTTTCACTCTCTCTTCACACATCACATAATAATTCCGACGTGATTCCGGGGTCCGCTTCGGGTCCGTTTGTCCGTAGATGTCGCGCGGACGAAAACCCGCGACGAGCGCGGAAAACGCACGATAATAGTATCGACAAATAATAAAAAAAAAAAATAAAAAAATATCGCCAACAAATACTCGCAATACGCGTAATTGAAACGGACGTGGCGGAAACGCCGTACTTAAAGCCCGCGGATAAATGGCAATATAATATGCGAACGCGGCACAATGCAGCGTTGCCGTCGAAAACGCGCTACCCGATATTACGACTGCGACATTATAATGTAACGCGTCGTCGAATGAACGCGCGTGCACACAGGAAAGGATGTGGCGCGGATCCTTTTTATACCGGGGAGATGGGAAAGAAATATTTTCTTCGTACGCCGAGTAAAAAAAAAAAAAAAAAAAAAAAAAAAAAAAGCGAAAAAAATAATAATAAAACGCAATAGCTCGGCGTAACCGACGGATGTCGTCGCGTAAAAACGCGTTGATAATGTGCTCTATATGCTATTATTATCGTTATTATTATTCGCGCACGTGCATTTGCGACGGTGCATCCATTTTGATGTTTTTGTCACTTTTGACAGTGTACCTACACTGCAGGTGTCTGGTGTCTGGCGTCCGCGCGTGTTTACGCAAACGAATTTCTCGAGTGCTGCTATCACATTACAATACGCGCGCGCGTCAAAACGATACGTACACAAAGTAAATAATCAATTCTAACGGAACGCCTATATTGTACACTGGTGATAATAATACATATATTATTACGTTTTCCGGTAGGTACGCGTTTTCGCCTCGCCCTGTATCTCGACTTTTTATTTTATCACACGACGACGTTATTCGGCCGATATCGAATACGTGCGTCATTTGTGATACGCTCTGGCCAGCGTTGTATATTAGCGTTCTTTTTGGACGCGATACCATTTCCAAAAATATTCTGGCGATTTTTGCAGAGCTGTGCTGTTTATGGACGTCTGGAATTGTCGAGATTCGTTTAGTTTTTGTGCTGATAGAATTGTTTTGGCTCACCGATAATTGTCGACTGTTTAACCTGAGGATCGTCAAAAACTATAATTAGGGCCGGTTTTCCAATTGTTTCTTTTAACTGACAATAAGTTAACAGGACTTAACTTATCGGCCTCCGGTAAAGCTAACCGTTCTAAACGGTACCCGTTCATCGACAGTCAGTGCTCGTTCCTTCGGCTAAACACGGTAGGATTCACTGGTATCATCGTCGTGCCGTTTGAAATACACCGATGCAGTTCTAAATAAGTAAATACGACCGTGCGGAAATTTCCCGTCCCGGCAACGGCCAAAAAACCGAAAACCCCCGTTAACATATATCACGCGTATAATATTCTCGTGCGGGGCGAGGGTAGCGGTCGTATACGAGAGCGAAGGGCGGGTAGGTATCGTATAACGCGCGCATAACGTGTGATATATTATTATGAAGGGGAAAGAGAGAGAGAAAGAAAAAAAAGTGAGTGTGTGTCCCGTATACGAGTTCGGAATACAAATCTACGAGTTTGAAAACGCGCGCGCACTCGAGTGTTTCGTATTTTATGTATACGTTCCTTTTTTTTTTTCTGTTTACCTGAGGCGACAAAAAATATATAAAAAAAAAAAAAACAGATATCCGTTTGTCGCGTCCCAGAGGCACAGTTTCTGCGCTCGCACGCGTGTACATAAATCCGGAATAAAAATAGTCTTTATATGTTATACCCACTATGATAATATATACCGAATGTAAATATCAACGAGTGTCTTTTTGGTCCGCCGTTTTGTGCCGTTCCACTATATCGTCGTACTTAAACTAACACGCACATCTCAAAAGAACGTTTAAAAACTACGGTGGAAGTAAAAGAAAAAAAAAAAGAAAAAAAGTTATCCCTGGATCCACGTCGTCATCGTGTGTCGCATTGTCGTAGATAACGTAGATCGTAATAATATTTAGATGTGGGCCGATATGAATCTTTTCCGATGTTCGATAAACCGATTTTTTTTTTTACTCCCCGTTTACATCCGATGGCCGATTCGTTATTTTTTCGAAACTATGAGCCGGTACACAAATATTATCCGACATTTTGAAAAAAATCCGATACCCGGTTTTTACCGATACCATTTAAATTATGCAACAAAAACACTGGTTTTCTGCAAGAATAATAAAAACTATACTATAATATTAAAATACGTGTTTATATTAAACTGAGCGTCTTTTTTTTTTGAAAAATCTCGTGTCTGATATCGGTTAAAAAAAAAAAAAACCGATAACCGATTTTCCGATATCGGTAGCAACAGCAGCACAGCGGTTGTTCAGGAAAACGAACGGGTCCAGCGGGCCGGATGTTTTTAATATATTTATCGCGCGAAAACAAAACGACAAAACTAATGCTCGGACGTTTGCCGTTTTTCCGTTTTTCATTGTTCGCGTCTTACGATATTGTTAAAAAGTCTCGGCGGCACTGCACCGTCAAAACACTCACTTTCTTCCGTTATATTCGCTCGTTCGTAATTTATTATTTCATTCTCGTCGTTTGTCCGCCACGTGTAAATGCAGCATGTTAATCTAATTGAATAAAATAAATATGTCCGGTTGGTAACACCGTTTATAACTCAAAAACGGCTCTACCAATTTTGACGACTTTTGGTATAGAGATAGACGGGACCTCGGAGAAAAACACTGACCACTTTTTGTCGCGGAAATAAAACTCAAACTCGAGGGGAATGATTATAGGGGATAAAAGGTGTTTAGATATTTTTGGTACGAAAATCATTAAATTATTTCCATTGCATTATGTTGCATTACAGTCAGTATATTATGGTTGTTAGTTATTTTCTTACCAATGCCGTACTGCAGTATACTTATACGCGTCAAACTTGTACATCGCTCGAAAAATGACCGCGTTTTTAACAGTAGCGCATACGAGTATAATATACTTGCTGTATACATAGTACCGATTGGCCGTGTTCGAAAATACTTATCAGAAAAGTTACCGCTTAAAACTTCTCGCGTACGTGCGCCCGTTCACTGCTATCGCCCCAAAAAGAGCATTAACCGGAGAAATACGTATATAAACACACGCAGCCGTCGTCGAAAAACAAATATGTTTGTCGGCCGTTCGTCGCTCGGAGTAAAAATTGTATAAAATCGAACGTGAATTAGGTTACGCGTATAAACAAAAAAATAATAATAATAATACGAAATAAGACGTTATTGGAGACGTTTTACTTTATTGTTTCGAAATTGCAAGCCATTCTTATCGCTTTGACGCCCTAACTTGATATTACGTTTGTACAAAACGGTACAGACGGATTTCGATTTTCGAGTACAATACGACGTTCCCATACGAAATCCCGAACAAAATTCTCGAACGATCACTACTATATAAGTATTTATAAGTGCACTTCTACATTTGCGTATTTCTAACCGGGTTGGAAACGGTCTTGGAAATTTTCTCCGATTGTGTAAAATTATATTTAAACTTTTTAATCACCATTGCTTCTATTGACCGGACTTCTCCACTGATCTACTGTCCTATACCCGTTTAATGGGTGTGACTGTTTTTACGGACGAATATGATGTTTCAGACCGATTAGCGGTGAAAAATTAACGCACTTTCCATTTTTAAAGTGAGTATATGTATTTGTCCGGGTTATTTGGAAAGTTACATTTGGAAAATAAATAAAATTTTCAAAAAATATATCTGAATTTTATGCGTCTTCAAAACTGAAAATCAAAAGTCAACTTCCTAAATAATCTAGATGATTTGTCACAAAAGATTTTACCGCTTATCGGTCTAAAATCAATGGGAAATAGCTGGTATGTGTCAACCTGTTCAACATAATTTACACATCAGCTTGATGATTCACTTCGTGTTGTTCGGTATTATTTCCGATATTTGTTGGCACACGCGGTTGTTTGATACAAATATTTTAATTAACTTGAAAAAAAAAGGAAAAACTTTTCATACGGAATTTAACTGTTGAAAAAAAAAATAAAAGTACAATCGGTAGGTAACGTGTTCGGAATGCAAAAAAAAAAAAACCAAGAGCTGAATATTATGATTTATTAATTTCCCTCGAAAAAATGTCCATCATCTCGCGCAAAACCCTTTCGTGAATACATATTCCATTTCCCGAGGTTTGCTCCACACACCTACCCATCACTCGTATATATAATATTATTCTTTGTGATACCGCTATAAAGTTTTATACGTGATGCTGTACGTCATCATTTATCATCATCATTTTTGTGTAGCCATTTTCAAACTATTTAGGGGCGCGCACAGCCTCTTGTTGATTATCTCTTTACTCTCCTTGCTTCCGACTATATACCTATACACCACTACTATAATAATAATAATAATAATAATTTAACATCATCTCCGGAAAAGTTATTTTTTTTTCTTTTTCCCGCAGCACTACTGCACTCGTAACGCCTCCGCCGCTCATCTATTTCCGTCCGTCGGACAGCTATAGTCTATAGGTACCTACTACACCAGAGAAGTATATTATTATTATTTATCTCCACGATTCCGAATCTCTCAGAAGCGCTAATCCGCGCCAACACAGCACGACAGCGGTATAAGTAGGTGTTTTTCTTCGGAGAGGAAGTTGATATGAATATTTGTGAATTGACCAATTGATAAACTTAATTTTTCTCTGTTCTTCTGTATTGGATGTTTTGGTATTCTAGAGGAATAAAAGCATTTTCAAATATTATATTTCATATTCTCACGTCTTGTTTAAAAATTAAAACATCGAGAAAAAAACCGATGCGGGCAATGTTTTTATCTTTAAGTTTGATAATAGGTCAATTGACACTTATATTTATACTAACGGCACGAAATTTGGCCTACAAAATGCAAATTGTCCATGTCATGCGTTTAAAGACGGAGATAACAGATGCTGGCGTCTTCTTAAGCCCGACGCATACAACGCTTGTTTTGCAGTTGGGTCGCCAATTGGAAATAGTGATGAAAACCGTTATTGCGTGATCGCGTGTTGATTGTTGCCGGGCTGCTTTACTGTACTACACAACTTTATTTCACTGACAACTTATCACTGAAACGGTCACGTGCCGAGATGCTAATCTCTGAACGGCCCATACTCGAATCCATCAATGAATCAACAGTACTTAATGTTTATCATGAAATCCAGCACGCGGTCCCGCGGTACCCATCATGGCACTTATCACGGCTCCCGGTTGGCTACTCACAGTAAAACAAGCGTCTCGCGTGTGGCTTTAATCACAAACGAACAAACGATGCGATCGTAACACATTGTTTTACAATAGATATTTTGTATTTCGATTGTATGCAATAAGTTAGTGATAAAAAAAAAAAAAAAAAAGGGTCTTGGTTTTTCCACCGGACTCCAGGCCCCTCTCATAGATATAGTGTATCACCCGCATCACCGCCCTCTCGTACTCTAACTGACCAGTGACGGATCTGCAGGGTTGACGTTTTGTTCTAAACATATCATTAGACACATTTATTGCTTTTAAAGCTCAGCGATAAAATAATCGTGTATAGGTGCTTATAAATGTACGTGTACTGAAAATTCAATTCCTATACAGACGAGAATCCTTTCGGAGAAAGCGATGAAAATTTAGACGTTTCAGACTCACTCGCGCGAACATTTCCAGCACTATATATTTGTAGGAATATTATAATTATTCTTCAATCTTCGGTATAAACTCTCGCGTTCGTCATATATGACAGCTTTATTATATTATATAATGCGAGTATGACAATTTCGCAGTGAAACCGACAACCGTTTGCCTTTATACGTCTCTCGTATATTGTTCTCGTCGCCCCGACAAAGTTTTACAACTGCTTTTACAACTCACTAAACATGTCAAATACTCGATTATCTCGTACTCGCGAGCTTTTATGCAGGTTAGAAATCCTAATTGAATGTACGCAAACGACCAGCGGGTAGAAAAACAAAAAAATAATACGAAACACCGTCATCGGCAATCAGGACGAATATTTTTATTTTTTTTTTGTTTTCCAGTGGTTCGAGATTAGAATAGAACTGCAGTAGCTCATGTAGCTTACCGTAAGAGGCGATTGAAATGAAGTAGCATTAGAATCAAAACGTATACATGTTCCAACAAACGGGGAAATGGGAGAATTAATGAACGCGACACCGTTTTATAGGATTTTTGAACTCTAGTCTGTAATCAATTCGTTTCAAAATGTACAAAAACAGATCTAAATAGTTCATCAAGACACTATAGCGTTTTGTGTCAAAACAAACAAGTTCCTTTGAATCGTGTACATTTTGATACTGAATCCAATTTAAACCGTACAGTCAAAAACACATATATTTTATTTCCACTATTATCAAAACTTAAACGTTTCAAACTTAAATCTGGAAAAAAAAAATAATAAAAAAATATAGATAACGTCTAAACTCGCACGTTTTCACGGTAGTTTTGAGGGTTTTTTTTCGTTTTTTAACTTATTGCATAAGAAAATTGTGTTTCGGATTTCATCGTCGTACAGCAAACCCCGTTTCGCGGTGTTATTCTCGTTTTCTGAAAAACACGATTTCGGAACACGCGAGTGTCGCTTTTAGCCCGCTAATAGCAACGATATTTTCCGTCGATGATACCGTCGCCGTCGGCGTACTATGCAGCTACATTTTATCGTACACCACATATAATGCACGGTTAACAAACGAATAATGCCGACCGCCGTTTGCCGTTTCGGAATATAATCGCTCGTAAAGCTATCACGTCGCGGCGCCCGGCGCGGGCACCTCCTCATATTTTATAATATCGCGTTCAACTTACTCGCCGAAATCGGTTGTTTATTTGTGTCTCGGCGGTACGCGCGTACAGTCTCCAGCGCCGCCGTGTACACCGCCCTTATGATACTGTATTATTACATTCGTAAGTAATGCGTATATACGGCGGAATCGTTAGGGGG
The DNA here is from genome assembly GCA_902439185.1 of Cinara cedri. Taxonomy (NCBI): domain Eukaryota; kingdom Metazoa; phylum Arthropoda; class Insecta; order Hemiptera; family Aphididae; genus Cinara; species Cinara cedri. Next base: position 466,311 of record CABPRJ010001427.1, read on the forward strand.
GCACGGCGATATATACGTGCATAATAATATACGTACGCGCGAACGTCCCTCTCAATATTAATGTTCATTAAAACTTTGTCGGTCCGCGGCCCTCTCCCTCTCTCTCTCTATCTCTCTCTCTCTCTCTCTATATATATATATATATATAAACACAAAACTACACGACTCTACCGGGGATGTAGGTTTTAATTAGGAAAGCGCCATTAATATCTTTACCCGGACGCCGGAAACGGGATCGAGGCGGCTTAAAAAACAGCGTGGAAAAATTAAATAATAAAAAAAAGAAAATACCGAGAGAAAAAAAAAAAAAAAAGGAGAAAAAAACACAACGTCGACAAAAATAATAAATACCTGGCGTCTAGCTATGTATAATACTAATCGCATCACCGAGCCGGGCGAGCTTTGACGCGGTCCGTTATTTAATGAGCGACGGTCCGTTTGTTTCCTATAATATTACGGCGGGTGTAATAGGTACACGACAAACACGTGTCCGCCGTAGGCGAATATCGTATCGCGTAGTCTGTAGAGAGAGAGAGAGAGAGAGTGAGTGAGATACATTGAGGGGGAAAAAAACCGATACCCTCTCGTCGACATTAATTCCGGTTTCCTTCCCAATTTATCGTTAATTCCGGTTCGGTGCCCGAGACGCGCGCCCGTTTGCCGTCCTCGTCGTCGTCGTATTAAAATAATTATTCGACAGGTCTGACCTGTCCGGGCCGAACGCACGACGATCGAGGGGTGTTCGTTACATTACTGGCGTCTGCGTTTCGTGAAATTCGCTCGGAAACGTCGGATCGAGAAGTTTCGGAGATTTTTATTCGTTGAGTTTTCTCCGAAAACAGCGATTATCGCATCGTCGTATTTTTTTCCCGCAGAGTTTGGACACTTGGTGACTCCCTCTGTTCACTGGACCACACGAGCTGCGACTCGAGAGTCGAAGTTGTTCTGTAAGCGGATTGAAACGAAATGATAACATTTTCGGTTGAATTTCACCATGGTATGTTGTTACGAAAGCAGGATGTTTTTTTCTAATCCCTGTGCTGCGCCTTTAAACCAGCCGCCTCATATGAAGCCGGGTGGATGACGTTGTGTATACGTACGGTGCAAGTTATGAAAGTATGCGCTTTTCGGGGATTTCAACTTTCAACCCTTTCTACAATCGTTTGTAAATGTTCGGATTTCACGTTTTTACAGGAAATATCGAGTTATTCCCGACGGTCCTGGCCATAAAAGTTAAAAAAAACAAAAAAAAAAAAAAAAAAAAATAGAAAAACAATGTAGTCGGCCGGGAAAAATTCCATAATATAGTGACGGAGCTCCGATTTTCGCGGGCGTTATTTTTCCTAGGTCTCTATATTACCGATTTATTAGATTTCGATAGGAACCCGAAGACGCGTTAGTTTTCCCGGCGTGATACGCTTTTCTTCTAGGAAAATGCTTTTTCGATTAAAATAAAAACACTCCGAAACCTTCGCGCCGCGTAATACCTTAGAATTTCTCGCCGGACGGTAATAGACACCTTGTTATATATAGAATCTGGATAGGGTTTTTTTTTAATAATAAAAACCGCAATAACCAACGTACACCTATATATACGAATTACATTATGAATGTTATTATAATGCCGGAACGAATGTTCGGAAACGTCGTACAATATTATATTCTGAGTGCAGCGAGGAATGTACTGGTGTTACAATCATGTTTATTTGTTATCATTTTTTTTTTTTTGTGAATAACTTTACTACCAGCAATTTTGTTCCGGTTTAGAATTATATCACTTTTTCCGAAAAGAAATCGGACTGAGTTTTCCCAACAAATGGAAAAAGCCAGAAACAAACACGGGAAAACCGCGAAAAACGGGAAAAAAAATATTATTAATCAAATATTATTAAAGAAACATACATAATGCACGTGTAATATATTCACTATAATATGACACATATTATATTGTAGACAAAGCAACATTATCAACCGAACCCCGCTCAGAATCGATTTTTTCGTTGGCAACGGTTAATCGTTACAGATATACCTAAATTTAATTTCCCCTCTACTATCCTCCCGACTTCTCACCTATAACAGTGGCTGCACCCGTCCCCGGCAGCTTTTTTATAATCGAATATGTTCGCTATTCGGACTGTAAACATGCTTTGTGTCGCCGAAAAACAACTGCAATATTATTGCAACGTTGTAAGCGCGGGAGACTTTTCAATCGGTACGGCGGCGGGGTCCTATACAATGGCGAACCGTTAAAAACGCTGCGAATTAAATGGGACACGTCGGTCCCTTTGAATCCGACCCCGGGAAAACGAACGTACTCGCGGGATTATTGGCTCCGGTCTCTGTGTACACGGGGGCCCGCAAAAAGTAATTAGCCTCGCGCGACGTGAACCGTTCGCAATTAAAGAACTCGCATGTGTGCGCGTGTGTATATAAATACGAATGGCGTAGTATTATATATTGTGCTCCTGACAGCGGACCTACGACTTAGACGACGGCTGTGCTGCTGTTCAAACGCGATTTTTGTTCGGGTTTTCTAATATCCGTATGCGGTATACGTGTATAATACTGCAGCACGGTATACATTATATACTCGGCCTCCTATTCTTTGTGCGGAAAACGTTTTGGAAACCTTCCGCCCGCGCGCGAATAATTTCGTGTTCCGCACTCCCGGTCTTATTGATTTCATCGCGCGAGAAATCGAACGATTTTTGGCGCACGTGGTATAAAAAACAAATGGCAAGCGCATCACCGGACCCAATCGGTTCGGTAATTGCGAAGTAACCGCGAGTATACCGAGCGATCTTTCAGTTCGGTTTTGTTAGTTCAGTGCGGACTAGGAAAATTGGTAGAACCGTCACATCCAGAGTGCGACGGAATCGGACCGAACGGAGCCGGTGCGTGATCGCTCCTTAATAACGTCAATTAGAAAGCCTGTATAATGATGGATATAGTGGCAAAGTGGCCAAATCGTCCCTGTGTCGAACGGACAGTTTTTTTCTTTTTTTTTATTGAACAAGACAGTACCCAGAAGCTTTCTAATCAATGACGAAATTTTTATACTTTAATACAATAAATACAAAAATATAACTTATCATCCCAACAGTATTCGGACGAAATGTACTATTTTCATGAATAATTACGTTACACCTGTGAAACGCAAGACTGGGCAAGTTAATGATCAGTATTATCTAAATTCGTTTAATTTAATCGAAGAAATGTTAACAATAGTTAAAAGTTCACCCTACAAGATTCTGCTATTTTGTCGAAATAGTGTCCAACTTGCCTGGACTATTATTGCTATATTGAAAATGATTATTCCTGGAGTTTTTTTATCGTTCTTTTTTATTTATTTATTTATTTTTTTTTTTTTTGAAAACAAGGGTGATCAATATTGAACACGAGAGGATAATTCCGAAAATACTAAATTACCTGTTGTAATTAATTATTTTAAATTCTGTGACTACATGGAATAATTATAATTTAACGGGACTGCGCTAAATTTAATCGATTATTCTTACTGGGTATTAAATATATAAATATTTCGTTAAATAAATCTAATTAAACATAAAAGTTAAGTTCGTAAAACTATCAAACGTTCCGAGCTAAGTAAAATTATAACTACAAACTTAACTGTTTACTTTTGAACTCGTGAACGTCCAGCGTTGTAACGGGGACATTTTAATGTTATTAATAATTGGTATTAGTGCACAAAATGGCGGCCCATAAACATAAGTATAGATAACCAGTAGGCGTTTTGTTTTTTTTTTTTTTTTTTTTTTTTTGTGTTCGTTTCCCCCGTGGATGAACACCGTGAAATAATACTATAATAACTGGATAAAGCGCCGCTAATGATTGTATACCCACGTGGTGATTATTGGACGAATAATCAAAAAAAAACAAACAAAAAATAAAATTAAAAATATTTCACCGTCGATTCCGACGACAATTTTTGTGTTTTTATGTTTGTTGTTATATCGCTATTATATGACGTGATAAATCACCGACGACGGAAATAAAAGTACGAAAATTAGATCGTAAAATATAATATCGGGCGGCGGCGTATACCATTAAGAGCTGCGCTAGAGTATATAGAGCCGCAGCGTTGTACGCGTTGTGTCCAAAAGTAATTAAAGTTTTTTATTTGTTTTTTATTTTATTAATTATTTTCCCTGTTTAATTATTGATGGATTTTTTTCGTTTACTTTTTATCATTTTTTTTTTTTTTTTTTTTACCGTCTCTGTCAACCGACAAACAAAACGCTGCGAGTCCGACCAAATAATTAAAGTCATTAATTAGGTTATCATGAATTATGTAAAACGTTTTTTTTTCTCCGGAAAAAGACATTTTTATCGCGAAACGAAATTAAACAAATTGCACAACTTCTATTATATATGATGGCGTACGGTTATATACACAGTTAAAACGAATGACTTGTGCACTGAAAAAAAAAAAAACAACTTGTATTATTACTTGAAAATTGTATAATCTAAAAGAAACAAAAAATCACAAAACAAATACATAAATATAAAGACAATGCTTTTACGGTGATTGGAATAAAGAACGCGAATGTCGGCTTAAAAATAAAAATCATCTTTAATTACTACGATTGTTAAAAAAAAAAAGAAATCATTTAATGAGATATCATGGTGTTTTTTGTTTTTGTTTTTTTATTGGCCGTTTCATAGTTTTGGGGACAATTAATAACTTTGAACGGCTGCACGATTTTTATGCGATGTAAGTATTAATAATAGAACGACGTTTGTTCGTTGGCTTTTTTTTTTTTTTTTTTTTAAATTCAAAACATACATTCGCATTTCACGACGTCGCGCCGTTTCAAGCATTATTCTTGATAAAAAAATACGAATACAAATTAGGAACAAATGAGGTTGCTTTTTCGTCTCTTAAAGAAATACACTTCCAATGCCGCCGTCATAGCTGCTACGCCTACGCCCTGAAGTTTTTCGTAATAATATTATTATAAAAAAGGCTATAATATAGCGCTATAGTATTCGAAATACGAAATAACAAACGTACATAATATTATTTACGTTTTTCTAAAATGTTAATTTTGTTGAAACGAGTAGATGCGTTTTTATTTTTTCACAAAACTATACTTTTATAACAAAATATTATTGTTTTGTCGTTTTTTTTTTTTTTCTAAAACTCAAAACATACATTCGCATTTCACGACGTCGCGCCGTTTCAAGCAATTCGTATGAATAGAATAACGTTTTTATTTTAGACACTTCCTAACATACCATACTCATCTGCGCATTTAGGTATATTGTCATAGGCGGTACTCCTCAGTTGCGTCCCGTAAAAGAGGTGTACACGAATGTCGTCCCGTTATACTGATTAGATAGTAGAATCGAATTTCGTTTTCAGGGGTTCTCCGTGATGCATTAATTACGAGGGAGCCTGATATTATGCGTTCCGTTATATTATATTACGTAATATTATAAATTACGATAACGGATGGATTTTGTTACCGATACCTGGTTGATAAGCAACAATAAGCAAACTCGTATCGTTATTGTAACTGCTATTATTTTCACCGGCATTTTGATTGATATCATTATTGTTATTATTATTATTATTATTATTATTATTTATGACATTACGGACTATATTGATTTTAATTAGATTTAAGTGATTTATCGTTTATTTATTTTTTCATTACATTCGATAGACCAATATTCGATTGACTCGTTATTGTATTTATTTATTTTAGTTTAAGAACCCCCTGATTAAAATAAACGAATCGCGTCCTGGATTTTTGGGACGTGATTCATGTATACCTTTTTTACGGGACGCAACTTATGTGCTCTCGTTTAAACATGTATGTTACCTACCTGTTTTGAACATTGTTTTCATCTAATATGCTTTATTGTTATACTGGTCAATACTTGTCATTAATCAGCGATCGGTATGAATAAAGGATTTTCTTCTTTATGTTTAAGGGGTGACCGAATTTAAGGCCATCCTTCCAAGCAAATATTCCTCCGTATATTTCTGTACTCCGTTACCTTTTACACGTACTCCGGATTCCATCGCTCCTAAACCCCTGCCAACAAAATCTTCCCGTCTTAATCGGGGTCCTCAATTACACGCCCTTAATATCGATCCCTGTTTGTCCTATACGTGTCCTGTCCATTTCATTTTTTTCGCTAAAACGTCTTTTGTGACGCTACGGACATACAATGAATCTGGAGTTCTCGATTACGTCTTCAATCCTCCGTTCCCCGGTTCAGCCTCCTCGCGTGTTTCGAAAATTCTCCTCGGCATTTTTCTTTGGACAAACGTCCAGCCTTGTTATTTAACCCGTAATGTAAAGGACGCGATAAATAAACCGATAATATTATTAACCATTGTATTGTATATTCAGTGGCGGCGCTAGGTTTTGCGGGGCCATGGGCATTGCTTTAATACAACTGCTAATAATTGTATGCCTACATGTATAGTACCGCAGGGCCCACAAAAACCGTAACAAGCGCGAGGCCCCGTGTCCCGTTTGTCCTCCCCCACCCCCTCCCCCCCGCCTAACGCCGGTACTGTGTGCATTATCATCTTTACAACGACCGTTCTACAATCGATAACAAACGCTGTTATCGTCCATTTAAATCGGTCGCATTCACCCGTCCGTTTGCACAATACCGAACGACCAGTTCGGCGTGGAATTTCGAAACGCGTATAAATTCCGCGCGTATGCGCGATGCCGATTTTAGGGACTATCGTTATTTAACCGTATAAATCTATTATTATTTATTATATAGATATGTATGTACAGAGAGAGAGAGAGAGAGAGAGAGAGTGATAGGCTGAGAAGTAGAGCTTCGGATTGCGCGGTATTGTGTAGCGGTCCTCCACTCTCCTGCTCGTTCGACTGTTTCGGACCGCCCCGAAAATTCTCGCAGAACGGCCCGGAAAAAAAAAAATAATAATAAAACTACACAGTTACACTATTACACCGACTACGTGTATACAGCAACCGTGCAATTATAGTAACCGTACCGGACGTTTTGGAAATAGTTGCGCTCGCGCGGTTCGTCCCGAGAATCTCTTGTCGTTTATTATTGTTCGGCATTTGGCGCGCGCGCGAGAGAGAGAGAGAGAGATAGGTCCTCGTCGGTCCGAAAACGGCATTCCTGGTGGTGCAACGCGATATCCCGCGGTCGTTCCGATATGAATTCCTCGTACTATTAACATAACGGTACCGCGGCCGTAAACCCTCGGGGACGCGACGCGGACTTGTAGAATATTAATAATAATTAATAATAACAATGTAATATTATTTTAATTGGACGAAACGCGAACCCTTCATTCGTTGGGTTGAGAGGAATCGCACACGACCTCAAATTTTCAAAAAGTCATTATATGTAAATCGTATTTTATTTTCGTTTATATTTTTTTAATTTCAAAAACACGTGGTGGTCGGATGGAATAAACATTTTTTTCCTTTTTTCAAATATATATGATATCGAGTGCAATTTGACGGAGATGCGTTGTATTGCAGATAGTTTGTCGGACGTATTTTAACGGAGATATTTTGTCCGGTACGTTATCATGCCATAAGTGTTTTTTCAATAGTTTACTATTGAAAAACATGAAAAAAAAAAAAAGGAGAGAGAGAGAGTTTCCGTATCTCTTATGCCAAGCTGTGTGTTTCGAATAATACAAAAACCGACGGACGTTCCATCCGCAATATTGTTCTCCATAAATTTCATAATAGGTACGTTTGCTCTGAAATCGAAATCAAACTAGTCTTACTTATTTTGCGTAAGCGTTGTTTACGCGTGTTACCCGGTAATTGGACCGGGACAGTAGACGCGGGCGTACGTCCTCGGAAAACGTAATATNTTCTCCATAAATTTCATAATAGGTACGTTTGCTCTGAAATCGAAATCGAACTAGTTTTACTTATTTTGCGTAAGCATTGTTTACGCGTGTTACCCGGTAATTGGACCGAGACAGTAGACGCGGGCGTACGTCCTCGGAAAACGTAATATTATTATTATCATCATTATTGTTGTTATTGTTATTATTATTATTGTTATTATTACATCGCGTACACCCCCGCGCGGAGTTTAACCGGAGTAATAATAATCGACCGGCCGCGCGTGTCGGCATACCGTTCGCGTACGATATTCGTAATGCTGTTATTTGCGAGCCGGCCGTTTTCGGACGAATAAATTACATCGGCACGTATACCGGCGCGGCAACAATAATAACAATAATAATAATAATAATAATAAATCGTTTTCTGCGATATCCAAAGTGTTCTCGCGTCGTAAACTATCGCACATCGTATCCCGTCGCGCGAAAACGACGGCGTCGTCCGCGGCGTCACCCCGTGTTCCCGGGGACACAACGCGACAGTCGCGCGCGCGGCGAACGCGTTTCCGAATTGTCGCCGGGTGCAATGTCGTCGCCGGACAAACGGACTCGAGGTACCGATACGGGCGACCCGCGGAACGGGGAGAACAGTAGCGAAACACCGTCGCGCGATAGGGAGACGCATATTACGAATTCTCGCGGCGGCCAGCATCGGGTGGCGTTCGCGAACCCTCCCGCGTACGGCTGCGTACGTCCGGCGGCCGACGATGGCCCGCTGTACGACCGAAAAACCATAGGGTTCCCCGTCTCACGCGTACGCGTGTTTTCACGACGCGAGTGATTCCGTTCACGCGTGCTCGTCCGAATCGCGTTAATCGATCGAAACCTCGTCGTTGAATCCGAAACACGCCCGAAAATATCTCTCACGGCGAACACGCACGACTTCGGCGTGAACCGTCAATAAAATTCCGGGTTATAACCGAAACATATTATAATAATGTGAAGCCTCGAGAACCCAAACAAGAATCGGGAGGGGGCGGGGTGGGGGGGTGCAAGATCGGGATGTGTTTGTTCCGCGGAGCTTTGCTTGCAGTGGCAATACTAGACGTTGTAGGACCGCTTACGCTAACTGACAACCCGATTTTTCGTTACAGGATCCGACAGGAGAAGAACGGCGGTGCGTGGTGCCCGAAAGCGCAGATCAGCAGCGAGGTCCGAGAATACCTGGAAATCGATTTGGACGAAGACCATTTGGTGACGTTTACCGAGACGCAAGGCCGGTGGGGAAACGGCCAGGGACAGGAATACACGGAAGCGTTCACCATCGAGTATTGGAGAAAGTCCATAGGCCGATGGGTCGAGTACAAAGACTCGAGAGATACCAAGGTACGTGGTTTAAATTTTAAATGAAAAAAAAAATTCGTCTTCTTACTGTTTTTTTTACCGATTGTCTTCCGATCGGTATCCCCCTCCCCTCCACGTTTCTTTTCGCATGTCGACATAATTACCCGTTTGAACCTGCATTCGATTTTTCGCGGGTCTGTAAAACGATAATATTCGATAATGCTAGGACGTCATCTCTCCTTCCTCTCACCCTTCCCCCCCACCGCCCGGGTAAACTTATATAAGCGTGAGGGATGTTTCGGTGTAACCGAACGAACGTTTAAAAAACGTATTTGGCCGTGATCTCTATTATAATAATTTATTTTTTCTCTATTATAATATATTTTTAGATTCAACCGGTACAATGTGAAATAAATTATTGTTTTTACCTAAACACCATTTCAAGGAAACATTTATTCCGCCTCCTATGTGATCACTAATCATAGTCCGTAGATATTATTATAATAAAAATACATACCGTCACAGAGCAAATTTTAAATTACACTTTTCTAAAAAAAAAAAATTGGTGAGGCCATTCGAGTGAGACTAGGTATTATATACATATATATATAATATTAAAAACTTTTAGATGTTTCGAATACATTTACTCGGGAAGAACTTACATTTTTTTCGCGTTTTATAGCTAACTTATAAATGTTTTTTACCACCTCGCAAAAACCTCGTGCTGAATTTACGAAAATAAAAAAACACTGTTCCACAACATAAATACCACTTATTGCAAGTCACAAACGAAATATAATATAATATATATATATATAGTTTTAGATTCTGAGAGCAACGACGGAACGTATTGGTTTTACTATGATATGTGTTTTTTATTTCTACTCTGTGAAATAACTTTCTACTAGAAACATCGCTCCGATTGTCAAGAATAGCATCAAAACAAATTGTATCTCGCTGTGGGTGTATCAAGAGGTCGTCTGTTTGATTTCCTAATGGTTTTCTTAATAACCGGGAAAAACATAAAAAAAAAAAACAGAAATAATAATAATAATAATAAAACCGGGGAAATGTATGAAAATAACGATTTAATTATTTTCTATTTTGTAATTTTATTTTAAATACCGGACAATTATTTTGCAAAATAATAGCTTTTTCTAGGCGCGGTTTTAATGTATTCATTATCAACAATAAACCATTGCTAATGAAAAAACTATTCTGAACGGAGTTCAGTTGATAGTGATGTTAAAGTATAAAACAAAGAATTATAACATAAATATTAATATAGTTAAAAGAATGAATTGAAATCGAAATTGATTTTATTTTAATATAGCTTCGTCTATAGTATTGCTTTTTCAACAATATGCGTTTCCATGACAACAATGATTGTTTAAAAAAAATGAAAATAATAAAAACTTAATAAGAACAAAAAATAAATAACAACGGTTGCCAATGACAACTTTATTTTTAATCTTTCAGTATTTTTTTACCTAAAGAACCAGGTTTTCCTCATTATTTTGAATATAAAAGATGATTTCAAAAAATGAACTCTTCAAAGTACAATCCAAAGGACATTTTCTTTCAGAAAAGGCGCTTTACTTGAAAATCGGAGTAGCTTTCTCGTAGAAAAAGTGTTCACATAAAAAAAAAATAACCATCGTTGTAAAACCAATACATTCCTCGCTTTGTTCAGAATCTAAAACTGTACGACCAATTAGCCATAATAATTATGGTAATCAATTAGCGTATGCAATTACAGTCTGCTACATATAATTATAGGTATGTACTTTTCTCTGAATTTTAAAAATTTTTAAAAATAATTTAATTTATTAAAAATCGCAAATTTAATGAAAACAAAAAAGTCGAAACGTCAAAATGTCCAGATAAAAATTAACTCTACAAAATGGCCATCTTCAAATTTTTCGAAAATAATAATATAAAGTTATTTTTTTAAGTTTTTTTACCAAAACACAAAAATGTAATTCAAGTGTAAAATATATTTGTAATCCTCATCCCTGTGAATAATATCAAAAAAACAACAGAATTTGATTATTTTTATTATCTCAGAAGATATTTCCACGGGCATATTTTAGTGGGACACCTTTTATAAACACATTTTACAGTGCGCTTAATAAGTATAGTAATAAAACGACGAATTTTAATTTTAAGAAGTGGCGGAGAAAAAATGTTTAAATTAAAATACGTATATAATACAATTTTATGTAATACGCAATGTACCGTTATTATTATTTATTTTTTTTTTTTTCGATTTCGAGTATTATATTATTAAAAGGGGCGTAGACCGCATATTTCTTTTAGATTTTTCTCGACCATAAACTTACAGCTCGTTTGTATATAAGAGAACTTCGCGAGAAGTTTTCCCTCTGCTCTCCTCGGTTTACTTTTTGACAGTGTTTTAGATTTTCCTTTAGTACTGTAACTGTCATATTTAGCGAATATTCTCAAATTGGTTCATCCCCCCGAGTTTCCAGTTACCACTCGTGTACATATACATTTACTGCATCTAGCCGAGTTCTATATTAATATTATTATTATTATAATATATTATATATTTTGTAGAAGAATTTACCGCGTGCAGTTAAATTTTAAACTATCGTTTCAAACGTATTTTTATTTTTTTTTTAAATAAAAATATTTTCTTATATAATATAAAAACTTTGTATATTTTTTTTAAAAATATAATATTAGTACCGCGAAACCCGGTTTAAAGTTTTTTTATTACTTCAGTGGCGATAGTAATAATAATAATAATAATATACGAATAGTTACAATCCGTACTTGTTTTTTTTTTTTTTTTAATCAAGTGTATTACTTTTTTTTAATCGAGTCGCAGTATATACGCCTTACTTTTAGTTTTTCGTATATCTATACATGTATATTTTTTTTTATCGATAATTGTAATTGTTTAAATGTTTTAGTTTTTTTTTTTTAAATACATTTTTTCACGACTTAATAATATAAACAGTAATCTGATGACGATTTAAAAAGTTATATTAAACGTCGGTATTGTATTGATATTTTAATAACGATAAAAAAAAAAATGTTTCTAAAGACGTCGATTTTTTTTTCTCCTCCAAGTTTGTCCCGATTTTTTTTTCATTAAGAAAAACTTTTTTGAATTTATAACAGACACGGGACGTAGGTAAAGGGGACTGGACCTCAAATCTCCCCCTCCTAAAAATTATATTTAAAAAAGTGTTTTCATCAATATGCGTTTTAATGTAATGATTTAAACAAAACTTAATGAAAAATAAAAAATTCAATAACGAAAGTATATAATATGTCTATGTTTTGGCATATCTTGACTACAATATAGGTACTGTATTAAACACAGGGGCGTCATTTGAGGGGTTTGGAGCAGTAACTTTGGCAGCTCTATATTTTGAAAGGTTTTTTTTTTTGTTTGGTCCGCGACAAAATTTTGTACTTACATATTCGTTGGGCATTTTTACCACGGTTAATTGTCAACTGTTCATTTGTATCATGGTTAAATTAACAGTTGTGTTAGCAAGATAATAGTGCGCGTCGAAACTAACGCCACGTAGAGTAAATCACGGTATAACGAGTTAAGTATTTCATGGAAAAATAAATCATTGCCGTTTAGTTAAGTAATGTTATTGTAATACCAACAAACCTATATAGTGTATTAATATTAAAATGTAAAACGGGAATACGAATAAAAGCGAGCGGAGCGAACGGATAATTTTCAGAAAAATCGGCCTGATTCAAATGGTTGCATCCTTATTAAACAACCGAAATGACGCCCCTGATTATACACAGAAATAACTATAGAAACACTGATGTCGAAAAATTGTACGCTTACATATAAATACGATAGTGCACGTCCATTTATTCACGAAAATGCGCGTGAAATTATTTCTTTACTATAAAAATCGATTTCGCATACGTTACGAAAAAATAGGTGGCGGACAAACAGACCGAAATTTTAATAGAAATTATGTTTTGAATCTAAATGATCGTCTTTAAATAATGTTAATTTTACGAATTATCTTAAACGTACACGATTAGGTATCATATTTTTATCATTTGTTTACGTTATTATCCAAACCGTGTAAATAACTGAAAACAGTGGTGCACACAGAGGGGGGGGGGATCTCGGGGTAATAAATCCTTTTTCCGAAATGCCCACCTTCACTACATTTTCTTAATCAAGTTTTACACTCATTAACATAATATCGTATACCACGGAATATAGTAAAATTTAATTTCATCGAAAATAATTTATTCAGTAATAAAAGTGATAGTACTGGGTATACTGATAATATGTGCTATCCCCTCTCTCTCTCTTAAAAACTATTAGAAAACAAAAAACCTCCCGAAAAAAAATCCTACGCGCGCTACTGACTGAAAATGACTCTTTCCCCTTAATCTTAGATAAATATCATTGTCATTTATCTTTCATCCGGATACGAAATATAATGATTATCTTTCCCAAAACTGATCATGTTGGTGTTGGTGGAAACAATGCCATTTATATAATATTTTCGATTTATTTATCCGCCGTATAGCTTTTCGTTGTCACGATAACAGCAAAATATTATTTTAGTTTTTTTTTTATTTTTTGGTTTAATACGAAATATATCTCATACACGATCTGACGTTTGATTTTTCGCCGGAAAATATTTACCGAAAGTGCGTTTCTTTTTCACGTCAAAATAATAATATTCGAAACGTGTCTATTTATTTAGCGCGTTTGACGAACATTGTAGATTATTTATTTCGATATCAGTCAATAACGTATTATTTTATCGTGACGACGACGTGTGTCGTTTAAGAAGACGCGTTTCGAGACTTTTGAAATTTCGGTATGTAATATTATAACGTGTTATAATATAACGTCATCCTTTTGGCGATTCGTCACGATTCCGAGAAAAACTGAAAATGCATATACACGCCTATATAACAGGACACGGCGTTATCAATCGGTTATATATGCAGGATGTATTTGAATTTAACGATGAGATAACAACTCTGTTATAGTGTTTCCTTATGTATAGAACTTGATCCACGGACTTCCGAGCGTTCTTTCTGTTATTTTTCATAATCGCCGTCGACGATAATCTTATACAATAGTTTCGGTGGGCGGTGTCACATAGCAAGCACATAGGGATATAATATGCAACTCGAAAATGTTCAATTAAACCATTCGTTGACGTTTCTGAACGATTTCAATAAGTATAGTTGAACATTTACAAATTGTGTTTTTTTTTTTTCTCGAATTCGCGAATGATAACTGCTGAAGCGATATCGAAATAATTGATGTTACGTTCAATGATTTATTTCCCTATACGTGCGGAGGTTGAATCGATTCCGTCCCGTCAACAGCGCTACAAAACTGTTGCTACTTATCAGTTATCTATTACTTGCATAATAATGTTATTTGCTCACGATGCGCGTTATTAATTCATTAAGCGCCTTAACGGCTTAACGTGTAAGAGCCGTGTAACTATTGTCACTGTGAATACCGAATAATAATAATAATAATAATAATACCTATCACTCAAGGCTGTTCGCATTATTTTTTTTTCGATTGTGTAAACCGTTTGAAGTTACCTGTAATTAGTACTCTGATATTACAATATCAATGCATGCGTTTGGAAAACGATTAAACACTCGTATGAAAGTTTATAGACCGAGAGAAACATGTTATTATTATCAGGATAAAATAATTTAAAATATATTTTTTGTTGTTTACGATTAGAGACGGGCGATATGTTCGATATGTTCGGTACTTAAGACGGTATAGAATATCGAAAACGACGAGATTTTCGGCATAGGTTTCGATATTTTATTACGTTAAAACGTTAAGCAATAAACGCGGTTAAATATACGGTATAAAATACATTTTAATGGGTTTTTTTTCTTTTGTGTTTGTACATCTATAATCTGAATAGTTTTTTTTTTTTTTATGTGGACACTTTTTCTACTAGAAAGTATATTCCGATTATTTAGTATAGCACCTTTTATATGAAGGTAAATGTACTCTGGATGGTACTTTAAAGAGGTGATTTCTTGAAATTTTCATTAATATTCGAGATAATGAGGAAATGTTGGTTCTTTAGGTTAAAAAAGATTGAAAGATTAGAATTAAGGTTGTTATTGGCAACCGTTTTTGTTATTTTATTTATTTATTTAAACTTTTTTAAACAATTATTGTTGTCATGGAAACGCACATTGTTGTAATCATTTTACCATAATATGACATACTCATAATCATTATACTGTTGACAAAGCAACACTATCAACTGAACTCCGCTCAGAATCGTTTTTTCGTTAGCAATGATTTAACGTCGCTTACAGATAGGTAAGCATTAAATACATTAAATGTCTTTCTGTACACTACTTTCCCAACTTCCCACCTACAAAAGTGGGACGTCTACGTTTGAAGTATGTCCGTCCTTTTTTTTATAGTATTTTTATTGTTTGAAGAATAAACTGGCTGAGCCCGATGTTCATATTATTTTCAAACGGTACAATTAGATTATAACTTTATAAAAAAAATAAATCATATTAATGATTATAATAAAACGTATATTCGTACGTGCATTTTTTTTTTATGTTTGAATAAAGGTGTCGAGTATCGAATTTTAAAAAACTTTTGGTATCGCTCATCTCTATATAAGTATATTTTATATTATTATATAGGTGCAATTTATTCGTCTAAAACTTTATTCAAATGTATGCGATATACGGTTTCAAACGGTTTGAATTATAATATGCTGTTCTAGGATAATGGGGACGGGTGCAGCCGCCGTTGGGAAGTTGGAAAGGTAGGATATAGACGGGAATTAAATGTATATCTGTACGTAACGGTTAACTATTGCTAATGAAAAAAACTATTCTGAATGGAGTTCAATTGATAGTGTTGTTTTGTCAACAATATATATTACGTCATATTATGATAAAACAATTACATATGCATTCAATTTTTCGGTTTTTTTTTTCTCGGTTTTTACCATGTTTTTTCCTAGTTTTTCACATTTATTGGGAAAATCGAAAAAGGACCTCCATAAAGTACCACCCCAATCAGATTTGTTTTTGAAAAAATGTCTATCATTGTAAATCGGAGCCAAATTGCCGGTAGAAAAATTGTTCACAGATAAAAAAAAAAACATCATTGTAAAACCAATACATATTCCTCGCTCCACTAAAAATCTAAAATAAGGCAACACACGAGTGTTAATAATAATATTTACTAGTAAGCCGTTCGGTTTTGCGTTACCAGTGTTGTCGCCGTAGGATATTGATTTTGTAATCCGATGTTATTATTTTCACAGTTATTGCCCGGCAACGTGAACACGTATTTGTCGGCCAATCAAAAATTGGATCTGCCTTTCGTGGCCAGCCGAATACGTTTCGTACCGTTCAGCCCGCACCCCAGGACCGTTTGTATGCGAGTGGAAATATACGGCTGTCCGTGGGAACGTAAGTATATATACTTTTTTAATACATTTTTCGAAAAGTTATATTATTACGTATGATATTGTACACATTTACACATTAATAAAAGATAACGCGTTAATCCGAAAAGGGTTTAGGTGATTATAATATCACTATATTATTATTATTATTATTATCATTATAATATTGTGTCAGCGAGAAGATCGAGTACTCATTACTGCAGGGTTATATAGCCGTCATCGTCCCCCGAGTTGATATTTTCGGGGGAGGTTTTCTGGTCGGGTCAGATTAAAACCAGTATACATATATACATTATACAATATACACAGGTATACCCCTGACATTAAATGTTTATAGTTTTTGGACATCTGCCGCTCTCATCAATCAGGTTCCGGAGTAATATTTATAAACGTATATGGTTAAATTTTTCGATTTATTTTTTTTAAAAAAAATTAAATGTTTTTATCGTTTATTCATTATTTCGTTAAACTACACTAGCGGTTCGTAAAATGTGCACCGCAGTGTTTCGGGTGTCTCGTCATTTCAAAAGCACAGCGACTCGTACAAGAACGAAAAAAAAAAAATGATTTACTTATGTTTGTTTTAGTCGATTTAAATTTGTTCGCGCATCATCCTATAGGATTACATGGATTTTTTTTTTATAAAAATATGAGTAATATGGATATTTTATTTAAATTGGACATCAATAAGAACTGTAGTATTGTTCATTTTGCGTTCACATTCCTCGTGATATTCATAACGGGACACCGCAGATGGATTTGTTCCAAAATAGGACACTGCGCAATATCACTGGGCATATGATATATAGAGCTAACGCATAGATATTTAACATGTGGATGCTGCTTTCTTATAATTCAATCGACCATTTCACGCGGCAAAGAAAGTGATAATTGTTTCGCGATGTTATTCAAGAAAGATACAATATTTGTCAGCGGTTGAGAATCACTATTTTGGATTTAGTGCGCTATCACTATCGCTACGTTTATGAAAAAAGAGAGCTCCCAACAATCATCGTTAATTTTTTTTCATAACTAAAAAATTCGCTTTGTTCAAAATGAATGCTTTACTTTTTTCGTTTTAGAAAACTCGACATTTTTTTATATTCAGACAATTTATTTATTTTACAATTTATATAAGGAATCTATTACTTACATTAGACATGTTTTATTGCATACAATGTTTGTAAATGTTAGTAGGGAGGCTAGGCTTATGCCACGTCTAAATCGTCTGAATCCTCAGCAATGCAGAAGCAGATCAATAAAATCAATAAAATGTTTTTAATACTATAGTGGAGTTGAAGGCGCCTCCCTCCTCAAGGTTTATAACCTAATTGCGGCACTGCGTTTCACTGTTTTACCAAATTAAGGTCGTACGCCGTCAGTAATAATCGTTTCAAAAAAAGTTAGCGCGCCACTTCCGACCAGTGATTTCGGTAATAGCGAATTCTGCAATTGTGTTGTAGTGTAAATTCGTGTTAGTATTATGTTTACTATCTATAGCGGTTATCGGACATCGGGAAATTCGGCTCGCCGTTAACAATATTCGATAAACAATATTTCGAAACACGCGTATCGCATAAATCACGATTCCCGCATAAAAGTCTTCGCGTATTAAACGGGGAAAGTTCCGGACTCGTAACCGTCTTTATTCGTGTAGTCGGGTAAATTATTACGTTTAATAATCTATACAGCGTCGGAAAATCAGAATTCGCTTTTAGAATAGCTGTAATAATATTGTATATTATCCCGTCCGCGTTGTCTGCGGAGATTGCACGTATGTTACACACTGTGTGCGAGTGAACAATGGACGCTGATGTATTCTCGGTTATGGACAGAAACGTCATCGTTTTCTATATTATAGCTAGTATAATAGGTATACACGAGTATAGCGTCGAAATTATTCGATTATTAGTCGAGGAAATACCGCAACATCCGGTCGATACCCGAGTTTTTTTTTTTTTTTTTGACAAGTTATAATTTATAATACTGCCCGTATATGGGGGGACGCCGACGACGCGGAGGGGAAATATTCGACTTCCTTCCGGTCTTGTGTACGAGAAATTTAACGAGATGTAATTTTTATAATGATGCGCGTATCGCGAAATCACGTTTTCGGCGATTCTACACAGATAGCTTGCAATACGTGTATATATATATATATATAAGCAGGTAGATCGGTATAAAGGTCTCTCTATTCGCAATATAAGCTTTTATGCGCCATGTCTTTGCAGGGATATCGTATCGTATATACAGCGCGAAGATAGATCTCGCGACGGCGAAGGGTTTTGTCAAAGGCCGTCTAGAACGGCCGTGATATCACTGCGGCGTAGTATATTATTATTATAATATTTGCGGCGAATATTCGTAAACGTTTTCGCTATACACACGGCGACGACTACTATACCTACTAGACATTGAGTTTTGACTAATGGAGCCTTTGAAACGCGCGGCGAACGTCCGCCGCCGCCGCCACCGCCGCCGTAATAGCCGCGTGTATAGGAAACGGTCCCTTTTCTGTACCTATTTTCTATTATACCGTACGCCGTAAACCGAGGAAACGGCCGTCGTCGCGAACAACGTCGCTTTTGACCTTTTAAATAATAATATATACATAATAGTGTATTCGATAATATTATACGAGTATATTACTAAATACGTATACCTAAAAGTTATATATGTGACACGAGTACCGCGGAACCGTCGTCGCCTTTGTCGGTTTTTCTTCCGGTACTATAGTACCGCGGTAGTCCCGGACCTGCAATTATATTTCATCGTACGATAATAATAATAATAATATTATTATTATACGCCATTTTAATTGGTCGCTTTACGATGCGCTGTAGACGCGCGCGCAAAAAAAAAAAAAATTTAATGTATATTATAATATAATAACATATTGTATAGACTCGCCATTCTGCCCTCGTCTTTTAAATATATAAATACCCCAACCGAGCCACGCAAGCAAAAAGCTTATTATTGATGATTTGTTGAATACAAATTGGCTTTTTTATTTATTTGAATCAGGTTTTAAAATTCTTTATGTCAAGATAGGTACTTATAGTATAGATAAAAAGATTCTTCGTTATACGTACTATAGTACGCGTTACACGATTGTTATGATATTTAATACGCATCTGTTCCCATTAAGAATTCCTGGATACGCCGTTGCGTCCCCTGTCCTCCCCTCCACCACAACATTTCGCATAATATCTGTCGGTCTTGTCTCTCGAGTCTTGCAGGTGCCGAGGAAAATATTTTAAAAATAGTTGGGGGTGTTGATGAACACGGAGGGACGAGTGTATCGGAACCTATTACTAATATAATTATAAAATAACGCGCCGTTATCACTGAATACTATTTGTTGACTTTAGGTTTCAGTTATCGGTAGTTTTTTTGAAAATTTAAAAATATTTAGTGTGTATAGGTATTTTATTTTACAAAAACAGGTCGACACTATGTATTTTGAACGAGATTCATTTTAGGATATTTAAAAATGGCAATTATAATAAATTATGAGCCGCTGTTACAACATGTCTTCTTAACCCTAGCACAACGAAAACATTTAGCGATTTAGCAATTTAGCGGGACATCGTAACAACGGCTCTAAGTGTTTATTTTAAAATTACATGTAATAAAAAAACTAAATTTTAGACATCGCGTGCAGCGTATCGCTCGCTTTAACTGGCGAACCGCCACTGAATTATCAACGGGTATATAATTTTTTACCGAGACGTTTTATCAAAATAAAAAAAAACCAGCGCATCGCCGTATCTCATATAATACAAAAGTCGATATTACGAATAAAATTCAGTAAAAGTTGAATTTAACAATAACATAGGTACCGGAAACAAAAAAAATAAAAATATATATATATATATATAAGAAATCTTTACATTAGTCAGTATAATAATATATAGGCCAATTCCCTGCGGCTGCGTGCTTATTATTATCGTCTCTAGACGTAGGTATACGTTTCTTACAATAAATTCGAAACTTATAACAAGGCGTATCATTACCATAATAATATTTAAAGACCATAATTTATAAGTGTTTAAGTATAATATAGGTAGGTATACCTAACCTATACCTACCTACCTACCTACCTACCTACCTACCTACCTATCTACCTACCTACCTACCTACCTACCTAGTACTTCGGAGTACTCAAAAGTCTGCTTATTATTACTGTCGCTGAAGTTTATTGCACTGCTGCGTGCAGACTCAAAAGTTAAAAAAAATAAAATAAATACAACCGCTGCTCGTTATAAAGTTATACATTATTTTATTTCCCATCATTTTTATCTCATTTAAATTAATAACAATTTGCAGTACCTGCCCATTGGTGGAGTTTCGGCACACCATAACATTATGGTATATCTTTGTTATAATAACCCGAGTGATGTATTGTATCGAATCGAGGAAAATGACTGAATACTTGAATGTACATCATAAACAAGACTCTAGAAAATCTTAATTGGACACGCGATACGCGAATATTCGAAATTCCACCGCGAGTGTTTTTCTTTCGGAAGTATAATATATTAATAGAGTCGGCGTAATGTTTATACAAAAATGAATACATTTATGCATTACAGCGTTAAAAAAAAAAAAAAAAAATATGGCTAAATATGCATTAAAATATAACGAAAATAGCGAAATATGGACAGAAAATATAAAATACAATAAAGATTATTATCAAATTATTATCGTCGAATATGTGTGCTTAATCATCGCTAACGATAAATGATCCTGAGCAAAGTTAGGTAACATATGTTTTGAGAGGCCGGAATATTTACGATTTTACTAGAATACCGTTCGTTAGTTTTCCTGTTTTTCCCACTTATCATGAAAAATTCTAGGAAAATGAAAAAATTACCTCCTTTAAGTTCCACCCAGATAAAATTTCCTTCCGAAAAATGTGCTAATCACTTGAAAATCAGAGAAAAATTGTTTAAAGGAAAAAAAATAAACATCGTTGTAAAACTAATATATTCCTCGTTCCGCTCAGAATCTAAAACCATAATAAGCACTCACAAATAAAAGCCGAAAAATATGTAAATAAATACAAACTAAAACTTAGACGTTTATTATAGTGCAGTCATCGTTAAACGAATTCCTATTTAAGAACCCGCTCAATAGAAAAGTTTTTTTTTTTCAAAAACTACGCAAAATCATAAACGTCCAGATCCTAACCATTACATTAAAGAAAAAAAAAAATCATGATGGCCCATTAAAATTGAAGATTTCATCAATGCGAATGTGGTCCGTGGTCGTAATAATGGAATGGGTAGGTTAAATAGGCCCCAGCCACCTTCCACCTCGATATTCGAACATATTCGGTTGTATCCAATTTAAATTGTCCGTTTTCATTTTTTTTTTAGATTTTGAGTGGAGCGAGGAATATAATGGTTTTACAATGATGTTTATTATTTTTCTATGTGAACACTTTTTCTATCGTAAAGCATACGCCGGCTATCAATTGTAGTACCTTTTCTGAAAGTAAATGTTCTCTGGGTGGATAATTTAAACGGTTCATTTTTTGAAATTCTCATTAGTATTCGAGATAATGAGAAAAACCTGGTTCTTTAGGTTAAAAAAGATTGAAAGATTAAAAATAAGTTTGTCATTGGCAACCGTTTTTATTTATTTTTCGTTACTATAAAGTTTTTATTATTTAATGTTTTTTTAAACAATCATTGTCATAAAAACGCACATTATACTTTAATGTGACAAATACATTGTTGACAAAGCATCATCACTATCAATCTAATTCGGCTCAAAATCGTTTTTTCGTTGGCAATGGTTTATCGTTGCTTACAGACCATACATTGAATTCTCTTTTGAATCCTACATTCTAACCTTCCCACCTACATCAGTGGCTGCACCCACATGCGAAGTCACCCGTACTTTATTTTTAATAGCAAAAAAACTACAAACAGTATGTAGAACGAATTTTATTTTGTTGGTTCGTTTAACTAAATTTGACAAATCGCATCAACGCCGTATTTGTTGTTTTTTTTTCTCTCATATTATTTTAAAACCGAGTAAAACCTTTCTTTTCTTTTGTACCAAAAGTATACTTGACATTTTTTTTTTTTTTCAAATTTCACCGAATGCAACGTTAATACGTACTACCCACGATATTATATTAAGTGTTACAAACTTATTTCTGTTTTTCTCGCGATACTACGGAATATACGCACTTCGAATCGTCCAGAAAATATTATTTAGCGCATCTTTAAAGCTCTAATTACCCGCTCCGCGAAACTTTTTGAAGAGTAACTCACTATACATAAAATATACAAAACTCTTGATTAACAAAATTAGCATACGCTATTTGTCTGTAAATTAAATTACTTACAGTTTTTAATTGACTCTACGCATATAGATTTACGTTTATTTTTCCTTTTTTTTTTTTTTGAACGTCCATAATATAATAAAGTTTTATTATTCCCGTATACATGTATACATATTAATATAAACACAAAAAAAGAAAAGACTAATGGACAAACATAAATTATTTTGCACATTTAAATTAATTAACAGCGATCTACAATAATTATTTATTATCATTCTCGTATTGCTTATACAAAATCCGTATACAACCGATTCATAAATTACGTTATTATATAGGTAGGTAGGTACCTACCTGCATGGTAAAAATTTGTTCAAGTTTTCCGACGGTTTTTTTTTTTCATTTCGCACTGCTGCAGGGTCGCGATTAATTTATTTTACCCCCCCCCCCCGTTTTCAAATATTATTATTTATTACGAAAATCCATAAATTATGTTATTTCGGCTTTCCCATACATAACCCTCCCTTCCCACCCTTCCTGCACAAGCAGTGTTATAATATGGAGATGAATTTTTATTTAGAATAATATTATCTAGATGACCGTAAGAGACACGTTCAAATTTAATATTATCTAAAGATAAATAATCAGCAATTTATTATCAATATGGAAAAAAAAAAAGGAGATATATTTCATGGTATAGTAAAAATAAATGCTGAGAAAAGTAGTAAACGTTGAACCGCAGCAGAATATTTTACACGTCGATAGATATCAAAAATTTTGTGCGACTGATGTAGTTGTTTATGTAATTATTTGACCGTGTCGCCTAATAAAAATTAAATATGTTAATTGTTATGTTTAACATTATAGTATATAAATTATGATTCACAGAGATTTTTATCCGCGGACGATTCAATTATTTAACTCGGATAATGTATTTCTCGTTTATCTAGATAAGGTTTAAGATAAAAAAAATATACAAATCTAGATAAAACACAACACTGTACACAAGTACCGAATTGAATTCGAGGGTATGAACGGTTTGAACAGAAAAACTTTGCGTCTAAAAATCGTTTAATCTCGAAACGACTACGACCTAACGTAAAATAGTTTACAAAACAAATTAAAGAACACAACTTTCTCTAGTGAATGGCGTCATATCCGTTTAGTAAAACATTAATTTACGAAAAAGAGTTACGGGTTATTTTAATCGTGAAAATTTCAATTTTTTATCTCGTACGTGTCCACGGTATCGTTAAAGTAAATTACAAGTCCGAAATATTTATGTCGGACCATGTAAAAATAATGTCGATGTCCTCGAATATATTCGTAATAAGTCAACAATTCTCCAAGTTTCGTTTTGTATTACGTGAACGGTTTTCGTTAAAAACTACACAATAGTTCACAGTATTCAATCCTTCCTTCGCAAGGAATTGGTATTATTTTTAATTTTTTTTACAAAAATGAATATGTATAGTACGTATAGTTGCAAACACCCTGGCGTTGAACAATTTCCATTTTTCAAATACGTTTTGACAAAACGCTCATACATAGGTACCCTCAAAAGTACAAATTACTTAAATAAATGCAGTGTGACCGCCTCTTAAAAAAAAAAATAAAAAATATTATAAATTGTAATACGCAATATTTATAGCATATACCTGTACTCGTTTGTTCATATTATATGCCCATAATGTGCCGTTTATGCGTTTATGCAGAGTTATAATAATTATTGTTGTTGTTCAGAAGTTTTTATTTTCCCGACGTGTTATATACGAGTAGTACTTATACACAATAATTTTAAATTACTCCCACATTGTTGTATACGATATTATTTAAATTAAGGGTTTTCTTTGTGCACAGAGAGGTGCGTACGGTGTATAACATCCGAGTCGCGAATAACGATCCCTATTGTAGAAAAAAAAGGGTCTGTAATTACAATTTTTGTAAATGCGCGGAAATTCTAATTACACTCGAACAAATTGCAGTTTGTTATTTTATAGTTACGAATAAACAACATGCGGAAAAAAAAAAAAACTGCCGGCGTCACGACAGACAAACGTTCAATAGACGGCCGTTAAATTAGTTTTTTACCCCCGGCAATGTCATCAACTCGGTGGCGCGAAGAAAAGAAACGTCCGAAATTCCCGCGCCCGTATACGGAAATTGAAATTTTATAAAAAATCCGACTTCGCGACCACCGTTGTCGGTTCGGAAATTTCAGATTCGCGCGCGCTATAAATGTTGTCCGGCACGGCCGGCGTCGTGTCGGAAAAAAAACATTTTTTTTTTTTTTTTTCGGGAATCCGTACGGAAATCCGGAATTTTTTTTCTCGTTTAAATGTATCTGTAACGCGGCCCACTCCTCGTACAGTCCTTGTCTTACGCGCGACTCGTAAATCATAAACGAGTGCGAACACTCGCGATTGTTCGCGCGCGCGTCGACCGCGAACTCGCGGCGACGAAACCGACGATTTCCGCGGGAGTGAAACGCGCGCGAATCGTTTTCTTTTCCACCCGCTTCCCGCTTATCGGGTCCGGGCTGAGCGACGTTCACGCGAGTAAACGTCGCGGACCGTTCCGGAGGGTTTTCACCGACCCCGCCCCAGAAAAACCGCATACGTCATACCGGCCGTAAACATCGTACCGGTCGTCGTCGATTCGGGGCCCGCGGTTATTATCGCGCGATATTACGACGGCTCGGCGCACACTCGTTAAAGTCCACCTTTTTTTTTCCCAAAACGCACTTTTCGACGCTAACAGTGCGCAGAAAATCGAATTCTCTTTGTCCCGCGGTACGGCCTTCGTAACCGATAGCCGGTGATTCGCGAACGGCCGCGGTTGTTGTCGCCCCGGCGGCGAAACGCCGACACCGACGACCGCGAGCGGCTCTCCCGCGCCATTTCGGTTTCGCCGAGCGCGCCGTCGACTGCTCGCTGCTGTCGGGCGCCGCGCGATCGAAAACCGCCGCGGCTCCGGGCACACCCGGCCGCGCGAAATTCTGGAGTGGATTCCGTTCGCGTGCCGTCTAAAAGCAGGTATAACGTTACCGCCGCGATCCCACCGGTACTCGACCGCCGGCCGCGGCCGCGCATAACCGCAGGGTCGCCGCCGTGTATTCGGCGCCCGCCGCCCTCTCGAACCGCGTCGTTTTCGCCGCAATCCGAACGGCCGGACAATATTATTGCCGTCGATGTCGGCCGCCCCGGAGAGCGAAAACCAAATCGCGCGTATCACACGCGCCGATCGTTGGCGGCGTAAAAAACGACGAACGATTTTTTTTTTATTTTTTTTTTTTTTTCCATCCGAATTGCTTCGATCACGTTAAACACCAAACATAACCCCGTTAACAACATACGGCCGGGTCGCGATAATCCGAAGTTGTGCGGGGATAAAATTTTCGCTTCGACGTTGACGTCGGCCGGTTTAAAACGGTCGAATAATACTCGCGATAATATTGCGATGCCGAAACGATGGAAACGATATTGTGTTATCGCGACAATTATCGTTCAGCCGTGCGTCGCCAGACATTGTCGTACATAACGGATCGCGCGCGACGGCCGTTTGATAAGCGGAACGATAACGGCGGCACACCGGCCGTCGCCAGTCGCCGTATCGCGCGACACGCGTTACAATAAATAACCAAAACAACAACAACAACAACAACAATAATAACAGCAGTAACGTCATTGCCGCCGAACGGCGGCGGGTTCGAGTCTCCGTCCGCCGGCCGCCAAGCCGATGATTTCCGCGCGCGCGCGTCGCGGTACCGATAACGATATTATTAGCGCGCCGCGTCATCAGACGGGGGGCGCGCGACGGTGACAATAAACAATAATAACATTTACAGCTGCTGAACCGGGCTGAAATACGATTGTCGGCGTCTGAAGTGCTTGACGGCCGCCGTCGCGGTATGACCCCCGCGTACACATACGTACACGCGAACGTATTCGCTCTGTCGCCGTCGTTTTCCCGTCCATTTCCCCGACTCCCACCATCCGCCCGCCCCTCCGGCCGTGTATTATCGCGTTGTCGTATTAACGGCGACATTATTATTATTATTATTATTATTGTTATTATCGTCGCCGTCGTCGTCACGATCAGGGCCCGGATTTTGTGTGTAGCGAAACGGCGAACCCGTGGAAAAAAAGCGTTCCGAGTGGCCGAAAAAAACGAGCAAACAACACGTTTTTTCCTCGCTTTTACCCACAAAAGTCTCCTCCATCACCCAAATCTCCCGTCCCCACCCTTCAACGATTGGCTACAGAATGAATATTCGATCGTGTCGCAACTCGTTTCGGGAAAACTATGAGCACTGTCGCGGGACGACCGACCCAACGAACTATTAAAAATATCTCCACTCACACGGTCTAGCGTGACTTTTGCTCTCTATAGAGCGGCACATTTACGTATCCGAATCTCTGGCACGTTGTTCAACTAACAATAATTTGTATTACGGTTTAATTTGAAATCTGCAAATCGAAATAATTGAATAAAAACGAAATCACCCTCGCGCCAGGAGACGGGGACACACGGTTGGTCATAAATCAAAAATTAATTTTTTTTCGTTCATTATAATATTATATATAACTTCCGGGTTTTTACTTTATTTTTCTTTTTGTTCTTGATAATTTTCGGTGAAAAAAAAAAAAAAAACTAAATTAAATCGGACGAACCGGGTTTTTTTCGGGTAAATTTTATTGTGATATAATTTTAAGATAAAAAAAAAAAAACCATACTAAATCATCGGAGTTTTTAAGCGAAACATCAAAACTATCGTAATGTTTTGTCGTAATATTTCTAGCCGATATTTTTTCATTTCACTCGGGAAATCCATTGCGAAAATCGAAAAATTAATTGATTAGAGTACCGCAGCCGTGCTCCGTTATCAACGAAATCGCTATAGATTTTAGATTCTGAAAATAGCGAGAAATGTTTTGGTTTTATGTTATATAACGTTGATACGTGTTTGCCCTCCCCCCCTTTTTTTTTCTTCTGTCTGCAAAGTCGTAGAAATCACGAGATTTAAACACGCGTTTCACCGAATTTCACTCAAAAACGGTTTTTTAGAACGTATAGGCTGATCAATTTATCACGAACCGACTCCGAATTTTCGGAGAATTTCAAGCGGATTCGATTTCAGTTTTTTATGTATTTTTTGCGCCTCCCGTAGTCGGTTCGGATCGTTCTCGCGACGTTTTTTCGTTTCGAAGCCGCCGGAACATCCGCCGTCCGCAAACGGCAGTGGCGTCGAATAGCTCCGCGGAACGACCGACGGTAACAACGGTAATATCAATCCCGGCGAATCGGCGGGCGTACCGCGAGTGGGTCGTGGGGCGGGGTGGTGGTGGTGGGGGGGGTTGGGTGAGGGAAGAGGAGGGCGAGCGTCGGCGTAATAACGCACGCGGTAATACGCGACGACGATAATATGATATACGCGTGATTCCGGCGCCGGCCGAGTGTTTACGGCGGTCGCATAATGGCGCGGCGATAACGGTACGATAATAATATTCGTGTGCCGCGCACGCACGAACGCGGCGGCGAAAAAGGGGTAATGAAGAATTATTACGCGCGCCGGGGGATTCGAGCCGCGGGCGCGCCGATCCGTTTTCCGGGTATTTTCGCCGCCGCGGCCGCCGCTCCGGAAATCGGACGCCTCTCCCGCCCCCCCCCCACACGCGGCGCCCATTTTTTCGGACGATCGACCGGGAAACGGGCGACGCGAAATGTCATACGCGCGCGCGGGGCGATGACGTTACGGATTCGCCCGTCCGAATTTACGACGCTCGCGAGACTTGCTACGACCGGCCGCGTCGTCGGCTCGTCGTTCGGCGCCGTAACGGCAGGCGATACCGACCGCGCGCAAAAGTGTCGCGCTGCGTTGCGCCGACAACACCGCGGCGGGCCGCGTTGTTCCGCGCGCATTTGTTATTCCGCTCGCCGTCGCGGAAATATCGCGTCCGACCGGCACGCGCGCCGTACGAATAATTTATCGTATCGCGCGGGTCGCGGCGGCGCGTGTACAAACTCTAAAACGATAACACAATATCGCCTCGGCCGTGCACGCGATGTCGCTTTTGGATCCCGGTGTCTTAGTTCCGTTTTCAACCGTGGCGGGGGAAGTGGGCGGGGAGCTAGGCGCTAATAAGCGGCGGCTCGACCTGAGGCCATTCGACCGTGGCGCGTCGAAATCGAACGGATTTAAAATACGAACGACGCGCGACGCGAATATCGTCTGCTTTTGTGAGTTCGCACCCGGCGCTTCTGCCCTAAAACCCACGTTTAGCGAGTCCCGCGCAGTCTGCCGGTTTCGCTGTTCCGCTAGTCGGAGCGGGCATCACGCGCGGCCCTTAGCGTCCACCCAAGGGGCCGCGGACGACGGTTTTCCTCGGATTTCGAGAAATCGACAAAATCGTTTTTGACATTCCGGTCGCCGCCACTCCGTCTTTTCTCGAAGGATTTCCCGCGCTGCAGATCTACTACCCGATACCCGTTCGGGCGTAAGGGGCGGACGACGAAAACGTCCGCGCGCGGAAATAGCGATAGCTCAATTTCAGTTGTACGATATTTTCATAAACATTTATTAGATTTTTTTTTTTTATCGATACACAACAACGTACTGCGAGCCGCATTGAACTCCGGTTGTTTAATTTCGATTTCGGATAACGGGAAAAAGAAGCTTAAAATTGACTTTTTTTTCAAAACCCGTTATAATAATACCGAGAATAAAATATCGGAAAAACGGAGTTTAGCGCGGTCTGCGGAATGTCTCTCTCTGTTAATTAAACAAAAAAAAATAAAATAAAATTTTGGTCGGTCATGCCGTGGACCGGTATCGCCGTTTCCGTGGTTTTGCGGGCAAAACGACACCGGCACCGGGCGCCGTGCGCGAAATATTAATCGATATTGAGTTCGAATCGGCGGATCCGGTAATCGACGTTGCGCGGAACCGACAAGTCCGGAACTGCACGCACAATAAGCGATGGTGCCCGCGAACCAATAAGAAACCGCGTTTGTTCGCAAACCGCGAATTGCACCCGGACGTCGCACGGTTCGAACGGAACCTCCCGAAACGTTTCGGATTTCACCGTTGTTCCCGAAAAGCCGAAAACCCCGCGTCGACGTTATTCACGATAAACCGCGAACCGCGAATGCCCGTTGAACGATGCGTCCGGGACACGGAATATCGAATCGCGTCGACGGTGAATTATCATTGTTGTTGTCCGCGTAAAACACCCGGTACACCGGCCCTGTCCGTTACACCGGGCGCAGTTACGGGCGCGTCCGGTCGCGGCGCGACGGGTCCGAAGCGAAAACCGATTCGAATCGACCGCGTAACCCGTCGTAACGTTCACACCCGTCGCTCCTGCGCCACTCCCACCGTCGCCGCCGCCGCCGGGACTCGCGTGCGGATCGGACGCATGACACACGCAATAATTGATCGGACGTTACGCGATAGACGTCCGTCACACGCGTTATCTGCCGTCGAAACCCGCACGACTGTGTTCCGGCGCCCGCGTCGTTACATCAATTGTGCGCCGCGATCCGAACCGTGGCACCCGCGGCCGCAGTTTACGGGCGCGCGGACGCGACTGCTGACGACTACCGCCGCGTTTCTCGGACCGAAATAAGCCGCTTATCGAGGGAATTAATCGATCGCCGCCGCGTAAATAATGAAATATACTTACTCGGCATTACCCGGAGCCGTGGAGAAATTATCGCGGGGTCTCGCGCCCGAATAATAAACCCCTCACCCCGCACACGTAATGTCGTCGCGAGTCTTAAACCCGAACGCGGAATTATTTATACGTATATAAATGTGTGTGTATGTGTTTTGCGGTTCGCGCCGCGTGGTGAGCGCGGCGCGAGTGTGATTATTAACCGCGCGTCGCGTACCGCGGGCGTTATTGTCGCACGGTCTCGCGAAGCGTAATCGAAACGCGGTTGCGAGAAATAACGCGCGCCGCGGCGGACGGACGCGGACGGAGCGCGACGATTTTATCGTTTTCCCCGACGGTTGACGCGCGTCCGCCGTTATAGTTGCTGTTGGCGAACGCCCGGAAATTTCGCGGCGCTCGGGTCGTTTTCGGGTGGGCGCGCGAAAGCCGACGAAAAAAAACCAACCGATCGGGATCGCTTTGCGCGGGCCCGGATTACGCGTGTAGGCGAATCGGTGGGCAGCTGGGAAATGGCGAGGGCTGTTTTCGTTTTTCTACTTACACGCAATAGCGTCCCGAAACCGAGCACGTCCAAACGGATTGAGTTAGTATAGAGTAATTTAAAAATCGTAAAATTCAAACCGCGCACAAGTGATAAGACAATTGTACGGTTAAAACGTTACAACGTTATAATTATATCATTTGTGATAACTTCACAACGGGCCAGTAACAAACGATGACTGGGCTTGATACGGCCCGAAAGTGCGGCGTTTCACGCGCAAATTCCGTAAGGTCCGAACCGATGTCTAGAAAAACTGCAGTAAAATTGAGCATGCGAAGTCTATAAAGTCATGTGGCTGCGGAAACCCGTAGCTCTCTACGGAGGAACATAAGGAACAGTGGCGGTGAGAAATATTCTTACCTCGAACAACCGATTTAATTTTCCGACCGTCCCAACCCAAAAATACTTCTATTCTATCACAAATGTTATGAAATTCGTTAAATTTCAATCCACTTTGTCAAATTTTCGCATTCTAAAATTCTTTTAGTGACTTTTCCTTTTGTAAAAACATAATAATTTTCGTTATATTTCTGAACACGGAGCTACCCACGACTCACCACCCGTTTTTTTTTTTTTTGTGAATCACGTGATTCAAATATACCTTCTTCGAGCCGCCACTGATTATGGAACACAAGAATATAAGCTGGTCGACGGAGGAGAAGAACAAGACGATCACTTCACGTATAGATTGACTGTTGAACACGATCAAGACGATAATATTATTATAATCCGCGCGGATAATCAATTTCTTCTTTCCGTCCGGAAGCGTATTTAGAGACTCCGTTTGAAATATAACGGAGTTAGTTTTATGAGTTTTACAAAACATAATCTACTTAAGTGTAGTTAACCCGAACAACGATTGTTGGTCCGAACCCGATACTGTTCCGAAGAAGTTAGTGACCTGAATATAAACATAATAATACAACCCGGGACCTAGTGGTTGAATAATCACGACGGGTCGTATATTTACATACCGTTCGGGCTGAACTCGGGTGAGGTTTGTAAATACGCCGTCCGGAAAATGTATGGAAAATCTATCGAGCATCTCTCTCGTTATATTATATATATATATTTTTTTTTTAATATTTTGTCTTGTATACTCATAAGTACTATAGAAAAAAAACAACGGTGGCGGCGGTATGAACAACAAAAGATATGAGATTTTTTTTTTTTTTTTAATTATCCTTACCTATAAAAAAACAAACTTAAAGGACGTTTTTCTTTTCATAAAATATTATTATACAAATACAAGGGAAATAATAAGACAATATAATAATATAGGTACATATTTTATTTCGAGAAACACCACGTTAATAATAATATTGTCAGGAAATATCATTAAATAAGGAGAATTATAATAAATAATACAATACATTGAACTATACGGTTTATTATAGTTTTTTAATTTTTTATGAACCCTCAATTTTAATAAGGTATACATTTTTTTTAATACTCTTATATTTTAATAAGAAATATTTTCAAGAACGAACAATACTCAAAAAGTCGGTCATATTATATAATAAATAGTCGGAAATTTTTAGTATATAGTATAGCGTACTTGAATCGGGTTTTTCATCATCGTGTACGAAAATTAATTTCTATAAATAAAATATGTCTGCGTGGATACTGCAACAGTCTCTTGACCAGGAACAGATTAGGCCATCGGGCAATCGGGAAATTACCGATGGGCTGCTTGTTAACGAATCAGAATGGGCCGATGAATTACAGATTGTACTATTTTATGTTTTTATTAAAAAAAAACATTT
The DNA here is from genome assembly GCA_902439185.1 of Cinara cedri. Taxonomy (NCBI): domain Eukaryota; kingdom Metazoa; phylum Arthropoda; class Insecta; order Hemiptera; family Aphididae; genus Cinara; species Cinara cedri. Next base: position 499,230 of record CABPRJ010001427.1, read on the forward strand.
TTCTGTGCACAACTTTTCTACCAACAAGTTTGCACGAATTTATAATGAAAGCAATGTTTCTAAAAAAAAATTTCACTCAGGAGGTACTTTACAGAGGTAATTATTTGATTTTCTCAGAAGTTATCCCAGCAAATGAGAAACACCGGGATAAAACATTGGAAAACCAGGAAAAACGTAGAAAAACTGGGAAAATCATTAAAACATTAAACAGATATTATTAAAGAAAATATATTAAGCCTATTTAATTATTTTACTATAGAATGACATATATATTGTTGACAAAGCATCACTATCAACTAAACTCCGCTCAGAATCGTTTTTTTCGTAAGCGATCGTTTATCTTTGCTTACATGTATACATTAAATTATCTATAACAGAAGCTGCACCCGTCCCCATTATCCTAGGGCGTCTTTTTTATACTGATAAGAATAAATGTAAACTGATATAATATAATCAACCTTCGTAATAATATTATATGTAGAATCTATATTGTCGATATAACTGGTCACTGGGGAGGTACTTCAAGTAGGTAAGTTTTCGATTTTTCCAAGAGTTTTCCCAGGAAATGTGAAAAACCGGGAAAAACATGAGAAAATCAGGAAAAACGAAGTTAAAAAAGAGAGAAAAAAAACACTCATTATAAATTACCATTGTTACCAACATCATTATTTAAATAGGTTAAAAAGGTTTATGCACTATATAATTATGATATATTATAATACACATTATATATTGTGAATTCAATTAATACACCGTAATGTAATATGTACAATAAAAAAGGACGGACACACTTAGCAAGTGGGTGTAGCTTACTGTTGTAGGTGGAAAGTTGAGAAGGTAAGATACAGACCGGAATTCAATGTATATTTGTAAGCAAGCAGCAATGATAAACCGTTGCTCACGAAAATACGATTCTGAGCGGAGTTCAGTTGATTGTGTGGCTTTGCCAACAATATATAAGTAATAGTATAGTAAAAATGTTACGACAATGTGCGTTTCCATTGTACCAATGATCGTTTAAAAAAAGATTAAAATAATAAAAACTTAATATTAACAAAAAATAAATAAAAGCGGTTACCAACGACAACCTTTTAATTTAAAAAAAAAATCCTAAGGACATCATTTTGGTCATCAGTCCATTGTTCTCTTGTATTGACGGAAAAAAGGTATAATTTATTATTAAAATATATGAAGAGACCAATTTTATTAATTTTTTATATTCATGAAATATGAAATCGCCATGACTTAAAGCATATGTTTGTGGAATAATATATCGGTGAAGACGACGGGGGGGGGGGGAAATTGTTGTGTGGGGGCGTCGTCCTCACGACGCTGTCTAATAACACTTAGATGGAGGTGGTCGAACCTCTAACATCTATGTTTTCCTCATAAAATGAAAAGGTTCACGCCACCGCTGGCTTTCCTACAGAAAACTTGTTCACAAAAAAGCAAAAATAATAATAATAAACATCATTGTAAAACCAATACATTCCTCACTCCGTTCAGAATCTAAAATGTAATGTAAAATAATGTAAAATTGTAATTGGCTAAAAAAATTGATTCAGGCAACAAGTTACGCTTGCAGGTTGTCCCCACGCTCCCCTCCCGAATATGGGCCGCTACATATTAATTTTCCCGGGCTGGTCTAAAGTTCCAATCCGTCCCTGCTCTCCCGACAGATCGTCATCGCCGTCCGCGTGAGCGGTAATAATTACATTTTCAGTGGACTTTCCGTTTAGCCAATTTGCATTTTGATGTCATTTAAATGTACGATTATCACCGCGATACGGCCGGGTAGAAAGGCGAGTAGGTGTGCATGTACAGGTATAATCGATGAACATTTTCAAAGTACGATATTAATTAGTGCGTCGCGCGAAAAAGTTCCACTCTTCAAAATGACGCTGCGCATAGTTATGTTTAGGTACGGTGCGTCACCGGCGACGCGTAATTATTATTAATTATCATAAGAAGAAAACGTTAATTTTTTTTTTTTTTTTTTTAAATTTTTATCTAATCTGACGATTGTTGTTACTCGGGCGGGCGTGTACGCCACAGTATAAAAACGCGAAGAAAGTTTTTGAAATTGGGACATCTCAAATTTATTTACCCGTAAGTAAAAATGTACACAGGTATAAGGTGTTCGCGGCGAGGGGAAAAAAATAATAATCGTTTTAGTAAATTTTAATTAACTGTGTACCGTTTTTAAAAGGAAATCGCCGGGTATGTATGTATATAAAGTAATCGATTGTTAAAAGTTTTTTTTTTTTTTTGTTCGGGCCAACGTTATAATTTATATTAGCTGTTGCTGGAGTAAGGCTTTCGAAACCTTATCGAGTTTCTCGTTTATCGAATCCGATCCCCATCCGAAAACCGAGAACAAAATACCCAGTAAGACGTTTACCAACATGGTCTCCTAAAATAGTTTTTTTTTTCATCATAAATATGTAAATCAACGTTTGAAAAACGTTACGAAAAATTCAAAATAATCCAAACCATAAGACTGATCCCGGTCGTCCGTACGGAAACGAGTTTTCAAATCTCTGCTGCTCGCCGTAGGTTTTTCGCTCCGAAACCAGTGTGTCGTCATTATTTCGTTATCGGTTTTAATAAAAAAAAAAAAAAATAAATAAAACGAACCGTCGAATACGCTAAAAACTATGATTGATAACAAATTCTACCGAAAAACCATGTGAATTTTTGTTTTCTTTTATGTCGGAGCATGTTTTCGATCGTAATCGGATGGAAAATAAACCCACCTCGTAAAACCGATACACCGCGATTACTCCGCTCCGTACAGAACCTTAAAGGAATTCAACAACAAAAGGAAAATAAACCGCGAAGTCGTTTGTAGTCCGTACGCTAAAGTTAGAAACGTCACTTTTGACGAAACCTCCGAAGCGCCGATAACAGCGGGAAATCGGTCGGCGAAATTTTATCCGCTTTTCCTCGCCCTATGGGAGGGTTTTCACTGAACGACATCGTTTATGCCGTTTATTGTTTATGTTGCCTTTTCTCGAATAGTCGCCGCGTAAAATAACCGGGAAACAAACTCGTACCGTGTAAAACGTTACGATTCAATTGCGCCGACGACGACGTAATAATATTGTATATTATTCTGAATGTATACATACGAGACATCACTACTATACGCACGTTATGGCGGGTTAGGATGGACGGAAACTAAACGCGCGGTAGAAGAAGAAGGGAGGGGGGGGTAGAGGACACAGGAAGGCGAGTTTGTAGAAATATAGATCGATCGCCGGTGAACGCCACCGCCACCGCCGCCGACAATGGCGAGGGACGGGAAAAGACAACTATGCTAGCGAGCGAGCACCGAGGAGATAGAGGGGTGAAGAGAATAATATATGTATAATAATAATAATAATAATAATAATATAGTCTTGTGAGAAGTTTGCCCAATTCGGACGGATGACGGGCGCGGGGAGGGACGGGGGAGTAGGGGTTATGGGAGGGCTGTACTAATGCGAAGACTTATACGGTTGTTGAACGGGCGGACGTGTGTGTGTGTGTGTGTGCGTGCGTGTCGGGAGAAGTTCTCGACGGTGGCGGCAACTTAACGCCCCAGGTACGGATACCTACCCGGCGCGTGAGATACCCGTGCAGCAGCAGCAGCAGCAGCAGCAGCAGCAACAGCAGCACTCTTCGCTGCACACACCAAACTTTGAAGTTGATTAATTTGGTCGGGTCGTCACGGGCAGCGGTACATACCTATACACGCGCGCGCACCTTGCCCGGTCACCTGCACGTGTGCGCGTGCCACACGCGCGGCGGAGCACGCGTGTAATATTATAAGTTTGTTGCGCGCGGATAATAACAGCGCCGAGCGCCGATCGCTTTTGCACGGGACGTTTAAACGGTCGCGTTTTCGCGCGGGCGCCGAGCGCGGGTGCACGGATAACCGCCGTAACGCGCGCCCCGCGCCTACGGTGATAACGCGGCCGGGGTCGCGAATGCTCTCCGGGAACGCGACGCTCGTGACTGTTGCCGTTTACGGTTGAACACTTGCCGAAGGGAGAACTACGGATATTAACGCGGCACAATGGGTGTCGCGAGTCGCGCGGCGGCGGGGACCTATGACGCCGGCGGCCCTTTCCGTAGCCGGGCGTACCGTGTGCACGTGCCGTTTCCCCGTAAAACCGTTTTACCCGCGGCGGTTTCCGCAATGACCGCGGAAAAACCGACGGATTCGCCGTTTCCGATTTTCCCCGCTCTTCCCGTTCCCGTTCCCGGAAATCGCGCGGCGGTGAACGGTTCGGTTGTCTACGATTTCGGTGTTCCGCTCTTATCCGGCCGACAATAACCGCGCGTGAAGACTTGCGTGTTTTGTCACCGACACAACACTAAAAGTCCCGGGTCCGTTCGTCCGGCACGTCGAGACCTCGAAAACGGATACGGTGCGGGCGATAACCGGTATTCCGGATTGTGCGTACACGCGGGAAAAACACCAGAGGCCGATACCGACTCCGCCGCAAACGCAACAATCGGGATGCGAAAATCCCTAGGCGTGCGTTTACAGCGGTCGTTTTGAGCGGACGTTAGTAGCTGGTGGTCCGCCGATCGTTGCGCGAAACGCGAAATGCGTTTTCACTACTCGCGGCTCCCGGCCGACGGCCGTTCCCGGCCAAAAGTCCGCGCGCGACACGCCAAATGTCGTGTTGTTGTTGTTGTTGTTGTTGTTGTTGTCGTCGTCGTTATCGTTCCGATTGTTATCGCCGTATAATCGCCGCGCGCGTCGATCGTTTTCGCGGTTCTGCCGTTGAATTAATTGAATGTTTACCGTCCCGTTGTTTAACGGCAACGCTCGCCGGATATTATCCGTGTTGCGGTAAATCGCGGGCGCGATACTATTAAAACCGCGGCGGCGGCGACGTGGACCGCGGGCCGCCGCGTAAAACAAACGCGGTACAGGTGCAGGCGGAACATCTAACTTTGTGCGGTCGCGATAATCCGGCCGCCCTCGCCCCGTCCCGTCCACGCGCCCCGTTCCCGCCGGCGAATCCAAAGCCGGCCGGGTAATCCGCGCGAATCTCATTACCGAACGATGTAATAATGATGATGATGATAATGGTAATAGTAATAATATAATATAGAGTCCTTTGGGCCCGTTTTCGAAAAAAAAAAAAAAAAATACGTGCTCGATGCCATTTCCGTAATGTTACGATAATAATAATAATAATATAGGTAACACAATAAACGGGATTTTTGTTCTTCCTCCGAATTTGATTTAGTACGACTATTTACCCCCTCCCGGATATAAGTGACGGCCGTACGATACAATAATTGTTGTAGTTTGAATCATAACGTGTCGGTCGTATTGTTTTGTCGTGTGCGCGCGCAATACAATACGAGTGTGTAATTGAAATTTTTGGTTTACCGCGAACGTTCAAAGTTAATAATAATAATAATAATAAAATAAAAAAATTAGCAACAGAGCTCCGTCACTATAGAGTCGAATTTTTCTCCGGCTCCAGACTTGCCCCCGTTGCAATATTTCGTGTCTTTTGTTTTTTTTTTTTTTTTTTTAATCACAAGGTATCGTACAAAAAAACTTCAATAAAAAAATTGAAAATAGTTCTCGTGATTGTTGGTATCATACAAATAATAGACGGTTGGGTCACGGAGGATGGGAGTTCAAACCTTCTAAAGACACATCTGTGACGACAATTATATTTACATGTAAAAACTAAACACGTTATAATCAAGTTACTCTACTTCCATGAGTCTGCAGAATATGTATTTAAAACCAGATATTCCCTGTTAAAATATGAAATCTGACCATAAAATTGGGTTTTGAGAGGGTTGAAAATTAAAACTATCAAAAAACCTCTTTGATACTTACACCACACTTATACAAAATTTCATCCACCTAACTTCGTTTGGATAGTATGTAGGTGTGTACAAAGCTAAAAAAAACACCCTCCTCCCGCAACAACATGGTGAAGTTCATAATATTGAAATTCAATCAACATATAATCACTTCGATCCGCCTATAAAAAAAAAAAAAACTCTTGTTCCCGAGTTTGAACTCTATTGGTCCACAGGGAGTCGATAAACGTGTTCAAATGTACCGGGAAAGGATATATTATAATAGACACGATACAGTGACAAAAAAACGAAAAAACAAAAAAACAAATCGTCGGTGTTCAAATATTTAAAGGAAAATTTGATTGGAATAAAAATTAAAATTGATTTCGTTTACATAAATTAACCGACGGGCGAGAAGAATAAAAAAAAAAATCATAAAAACTGAAAATCGAATTCTATGACCGTCAACGTGTTTACCAGTGATTGTCGAAATTTTTCTTCGGATAATCGCGGTAACGTCGGTGACATATTGTCATTATTATATTTACGTACGTACGTAGTTTAACATTTACGATATTATAAGATAAGCTTACACACTATATCGTATTTTGGAATTTGCATTGTCTACTGCATCAATGGTGGCTGGTGATAATAAGCAAAATGTGTACAACAGTGCACTGGTAACGCGAATGGGCATCCTAAACTATGAGTTAAATGATTCTTAACCTAAATGGCAAGCTTGGGCACTAACGAGTAAAAATACTAACAGTCAATTTTAAATATTCACTTGGGTTAAAACAGTTTTTTTTTTTTTTTTACTAACTCAGCTTTTAATTAATTATATTTGTTTCACATTAAATTACTGAATAACGAGTTTAATTCGAATTAAATTACGTTATGTTAAGTCCTTTTTTTTTTTTTAAATTAACAAAATATTCAATTTATAATTTATAGTTTTTTTTTCTTTTACTCATGGAATTCAGAATTTAAAAAAAATAGACATAATTTGATATTCCCGGAATAATCCTCTCGTTTTTAACATTGATCATCTTTAATAACACTTTCCATATTTAATTATTTTTTACTACAACAATAAGAATAATTCTTATACTAACGTAACAATTATTGTGAAAAAACAAATTAACTTTTATCGCGTTAACTCGTTAACTCTTTTTCAATTGACTTAAATAAATTCAGTTAATATTATTCAGTAACTTGTCCAGCCTATATGTGTGACACTCTATCATCAGGAATTTTAACTACGAGAAGTACGAGAGCATCGAGTGGCCTTATGCTGGCGGCTTGCGATTCGTCTGGCTTTGGATTGTATAACGTTTATCGCAATTTCACTGCCACTGCTTCACGGAAAAAAAAACCGTTCACGTCACCACTCAGTGCAATCAGATTGAAAACACTATGGTTTTCCTCCGGCCGATCGAATTGAACTATAATAATTCATTATGGCCGATATCTCCGTAGTGCAGTTTCACTTTCCAGAGGTCGTCGTCGACCCGTCACGAAAACGGTATAATATTAATTCGCGTTTAACGACATTTTCCTAAACTAAATGATTAATTCGATCCGTAAATCGGGTCTCTTAGAGTATTATTTATAGAAAATCGACGTAACCGCACGCGCGTTCTGTCACAAATGTCAATATTGTTATTGTAAATTCTCCGGCGACACGCGCGCATCACATCCACTCGTGCCAGTTGTTGCCGCTAATCCCTCTCGGGATACGCATCTGTGTTCCGGTCGGATTAAGGAGACTACCGCCGATCCCGCGGGAGGGGCAGGCGAGTCTTAACTCGTCTCCTCTCGCCAATACGTTACTGCACGTGTACAATAATATATTATTGTATATATGTGTATACATATATATAGACAGCGTACCACTCCGTCGAAACGTGCCGTTTACAAATGCTAAACCAGTCGGAGGCGGCGGAGAAGTTTGTTTTGCTTAATGTTCGCGCCGAGCGGAAGTCCGGAGCTTATGTTTTGCAATACACAAAATACCCCCGTTCGCTACGCCCCGCCCCGGTCATTCGACGGAGCTTTTGCGGGGAGCCGATGCCGTTGCCCGTTAAATGCACCACGAACTTTCGGTCCCGCTGACACTCCATTATAACTAAAAGTTCATCGCCGTCCTCCCACCCCCGCCCACCGCTCATATAAACCACTTTCACGTGCTCAGGTGTGCATATATATATATACATATATACACGAGTACTTGGAGGGGAAAAAATAAAAATTATAATCATAATAAAAGTTAAAAGTAATACACGTTACCGAAAATACTACACACACACACACAGCGTATATTTTATATTTTCTGTAACGCAGAAAAAAAAAAAGAGCGGAAACCCTCGGAAAATATACCCACGTTATTATCGTTTCATCGAATTTTTTCTGTTTTTCGTTTCCAGAGAGCGTGATCAACTACCAGGCACCCAGGGCCGACACCGAGTTCGAAGATGTCAGTTACGACGGAGACATGGGCCGGTCGCTCATGCAGGGGGGCCTCGGAATGCTGACGGACAGCCTGTACGGAGCCGACGATTTCTTGCAGTCCGATTTGCAATTGCACAAGCCTCTCAGTAAGTACCTACTCGTTAATTATTATTATAACTTTTTTGGTTTTTTTTTTTTTTTTGTGTGTGTTCAAGGGGTAACGACCTTTAAAGACCATCCCTCCGATAATAATTTCCTCAGCCTATTCCCTATCTTATGTTGATTCTCTTCATTATATTCCGGTTTCCGTTATTTCTACGTCCCTTACAACACAATCTCCCCCATCTCGGACCAAGTCTCCCCAGTGGTCGTTTTCCTACTGGATTTTCCTCGATCACTGTTTTAATTAACGATGCCCGTTTCCGCCAAGCATACCCCGCCCATTTCATCCTTTTCGTTGAGATGTCTCCAGTAGGATATAGTATATACTAGGGCGTTGAAACAGACCCTCGGTTTTTCAATTGTATCTTTACCTCCACCCACCAGTTCAGGCGTCTATTAAATCGTTCTGAAGATTTTCCTTTCAAACACTCCAAACCTCATGTCGTCCTAAGCGAAGGCTCGGTATCTGAATACAACCTAGTACATCATAGGCTTTCAAATTTTTGAAGACAGCTTTTGAACTCGAGAGCTTTCTCGAATCGTGGTAACGGTCAGTACATTTTACCATTTTTTTTTTTTTAGCTGTTTTATGTCGACGGGACGGTCTTTCGAAATCGTGACTTATTATACTGTACTTTCATAGTACATCATATGCACGGGTTATAGTCTCTTTGCCTGTAATTTAAACTTATTCTCGTTAATAATATATTATTACTCTGGAAAACATAATAATATAATAATATTATATAGGTAAATCGCGAAACCGTAAAAGATATTATTACATCCACCAAGTCGGCGTAGTTGTTTTAATATTACAAAATTCCCATAAAATATTACTGCAGTTCGTCGGTAAATTTTTACTCGACGACCACACATAATATCAGAAATAATGGAGAATTCGTATATAATAATAATAATAATAATATGTACAACGTAGGTACGCATTTAGCGATACGATAAATCACGACTGCAGTTAAAACCGGCGGCGAGCGTATATAAATTACTCGACTATAACTTTACTGCAGCCGCATTTATAATAATAATAATGATAATATATTTGCGCACGATGCGGCACATCTAAAATAATATCTATTAAAAAACCGTTGTTTTCTCGACCCCCCGTCGTCGTCTCTTCTTAATAACAATACCTGCAGTATAGTAGCATAAAAAATTATACGCCACCGTAAAAACAAATGCAATATTAAAAATATAAACATAATAATAAGATCCAGACGTAGAATTTTAAAGTTTTGGTTTGAAAATGAAGCGGGAAGAAAACTGACATCGTGTTGGATATAAAAAAAAAGTCTCGGATATCGAATCAGAAATCCTTGGGGGAAATACGACGATTATCATTTTAGTAAAACAGCCGTTGATGAAAATTCAAGATACATCTCGGAAATGCCGTTTTTCAATGTTAATATTAAAATATTTTGTTTAGGCTTTACAAGCCATTTAGGCATCCGCGAAAACTACTTCCTTTCAAAACGGCTTCTATCACACGTTGACTCTCAGTGGTTCTTTGAATTGTTAACCCGTATGGTTCATATGGGTCATTATATAAGTAATCCGTTATCAGATTGATTCTACTATCCCAATAATTGTTACGTATCTAATTTTAAAAAACTTGATTCGATTATTTTATCATGCATTATTATACAATATGGAAATGTTTCCATTACAAGAACTATTTTTATTTAAAATTCTGTATGTTTTTGCAAATACGGAACGAATCAAAGGAACGGAAATCTTAATTATAATTTCCTTCGTTCCACCTCTCGTTCCTTTGTTATAAAAATAAATCCCTTCCACGTGCCTTTCCTTAAAAAAGAGAAAGTTCTCCCCAAACACTGCTGGTATCGTTTACACTCCAAATTCTACTAACAACTTTTCAACTTTACTATCTTCTTCTCGATCTATTCCTCGGCCTTTCCCCCCATAGTTATTATGCCCAACATTACTATTTCTCCGTAAGACTACATAATCATTCCATCGCACATGCCCAATCTAGTATTGTTCCGTCGATGAACTGACAAACTGGATAATATTCTCTCTATTTCGCATTTCATACGGTTGGAAGTTAGGTATACAGATTTTGCCATTTTTGTCTAGCGTTGTTGAACCCGGGTCATTATATTTTTTAAGTACTTTCCTTTCGATTAATTCTGACTTCTCTTCATTTTCTCTCGTCGTCGCCCTTGTGGTACACGCGTATATATATATAACTGTAATAAGACTTGTGTAAAAGCTGATATTTTTTTTTCCTAGACCGTAACTTAGATTTAAATAGATTATCCCTATATTCGGATACTTCTGATTTTTAATGTCTACGGACTCGTTCGTGTAAGTTATAATCGGAAATCAATATACTATGGGAAACTCGAGGCAATTCCGGTGTTTTTTCGCAATCAGCGGAACTTCCGAAATCACTTCGACGAGGGTGTTTTTATTATTATTATTTTTTTTTTTTTGACCAGAACGCGTTTTTTAACCGATTTTGCGATGATAACATTATTGCGCGGTTCACGGGACCGCTTTTATACATTGATTTAAAAGCGACTGTTTTCGATACGAAATCCGAGAACGAGATTACACGGACCGAGAGGCTGAACACATTATAAAAGTATAGTGACGGTTATTGGGACGTACGCGACGTAACGGCGTGACGGACGTTAGAGGCGAGACGTGACGGGCAATTAGATGTAGTGGTGGCCGAACGAACATAATATACTCGCCGCGGTGCCGGGAGAACGAGAAGAAATATTCGCGCTATCTTCCGGGCAAAGTTATTTAATATATTAATTCGAATTCGGGCGTACGTCGTCGATTTATGCGCGCGGATGTGTATTACGGGGTCTCTCGAATCTTATTAACTCGGCGGCGGCGGCGGAGGAGACGGGCGCGAATTTCGGCGTACGCGGCAAAAAGCGGCGCGGCCGACTCCCGCGATAAATCAACGGACGGAAACGTGCGGTTACCGCGGGCGCGGCGTGACCGTAGTGAGGGCAGCCGCGACGACGGCGACCGCGTTATTATTTCCGACGCCGCCGCCACTGTTTCTACACGCTCGCCAACCCCCCCCGCCTTCTCTCTTCCCGTATATATTGTAAATACGATACGGTACGAGGCGCCCGGCCGAAGATGTATGCGTCACGTCCCGCGAAACGTCTCCGGTTCGCCTCCGGAGGCCGCGTCGAGAACCGTCCGACGGAGAAAAAAACAAAATAAATACGAAAACGCCGCGTAGGCCTTTGGCCGCGGCTGCGGGCTTTTAGAGATATTGCGTTCCGGCGCATCCGCGGCGGACGCGTTTAATTACGGTAATTGGGTCGTCCCGTCGATATTTCGACCGGCGTAACGTTCGTGATAATGTTATCAGAACGGACGGTGTTCGACAAAACGCGGGTGTATCCGAATCGGTTATCGTTTAGAAAAAAAAAAAAAAAAAAAAGTATTTTATGAAGGTTAGCCGAATCGGTGTCGGGAACCCGGGAATTTACCGGCGGGTTCCTCCTCGGTGGACGCTCTTGGACTGCGCTCGATAGTGATGGACGAGACCGAATGGAAACTATCGAATTATCGGTATATCCGTAGGCGGAAAAAAAAGAGAGACTTACTTCTCACGTGGGTGCAGTCATTGTTGTAGGTTGTTGAGAAGTTGGGGAGGTAGGCTGCAGACGGGAATTTAATTTATATCTGTAAACAACGATAAACCATTGCTAACGAAAAAACGATTCTGAGCAGAGGTCGGTTTATAGTGTTGCTTTGCAAAAATATCATGGAAAAATTATTATAACAATATGTGTTTCCACGAAAACAATGGTTGTTTAAAAAATATTAAAATAATAAAAACTTAATAATAACGAAAAATAAATAAAAACAGTTGCTAACGACAACTTTATCTTTAATCTTTCAATATGTTTTAACCTAGGTTTTCCTCGTTTTCTTGAATATTAATGAGAATTTCAAAAAATGGCCTTTTAAAGATGGCCTTTTCCTTTCACAAAAAAAAAAAAAAAATGCTATACTTGATAATCGGAGTATGCTTTCTGGTAGAAAAGCGTTCATATAAAAAAAAAAAATAAATAAACATCTTTGTAAAACTATTTCATTCCTCGCTTCACTCAGAATACAAAAAAACGAAAAAAGTCACCAATATTTTTTTCATATAGGGGCTATTTTTAAAATTTTCCGGTAGACCAAAATTGGCCTGTCCGCCCATGGATGTATCCGCTTCCGGTCGAATCGGTTCCCATTGTTCGCAAATAAGACAGTCGAACAAGCACATTACCCCTCCCGTTCTTACAGCCTTAAGACAATCGACTCAGAATTACTTTTATACTAGACATTTATTTTTAATAATTTTATAATTAAATTTTATATTGGATATATTATTATTTATAGCCATATACGTATATCCGGATAAATTGACGTTATCTTAATCGATTTCGGTATTTTGGCGACACGCCGATGTAACATTATTTCATTACCTTGATAACTGTAAAATTCCCGCACGGTTGTATGATGAAAGTTAAATACAAGTTTTAAAATGTACTACGGTATACCTAAAATTGTTGTGTTTATTGTATAAATGTGTATAGGTGTTAAACGGGAACCAAATCGGAAATTAGATTAATTCGTTTTGTAGGCGGATCGAAACGATACAAGTCGCGTTGAATTTTACCACGTTCTTGCGGGTAGGAGGATGTTACCTATACAGACACTGCGAATGAAGTCGTCAGGAAGATGAAATGCTTCGTACATAATAATATTTATTTTTTTTTTTGTGCGAGTTATCGAAAAACGGTCCGCTCTGTACAATAAAAGTAAAACAATTTAAATCGCAATATTCACTACGAAAAAAATGACAACGTCGTATGCTAACATAATATGATAGGTACAGTGCAGGATGTCAGACTATCTTTTGCAACCGAAATGGCGTATGCACATATCTCCGTCTTATCCGGTACTCCGGGTGTTATTATATTGTAGTATGATAATATTATTATCGCGTGTAATAATAATAATAATAATATTATCGTCGCTTCCGATCATCGCTGTGCTGGTACTCGGGTTATAAAAAAACGGCAGCGTCTCCTGGAAAATTGGCTCCGGCAGCGAAAAAAAAAACACCTCCAAAGCGTTATTGACGTTTTTGTTTGGTTTTTTTTTTTTTTTTTTACGATCGCCGACGATTCCGCTATAGAAACTCGACGAAACGGGTTTCGTTTCGCGGGTTTTTTTCCGCGTCCGATTCGCAGACGAAAAGAATATCCCTACAAAAGTCGAAGGGTCCCAAACTATGCACGCCACCGGCCGAAACGGCGAAGTAATAATCGCCGAGTGCAGTGAAAATAGCGCGAGACAAAATAACGAATATCGCCAATGTTAAAGCGGATAAATAAAAAATAAAAAACCACCCCGGCATTAAAATTTCGAGTCCAAGTTTATGACGAAAAGATGTCGTGTCACACGCAAGTCGTAATTCGACCGTAACAACTGTTTCGCGTTGTTTGTTCATTTGTTTATAAAAAAAAATATCCGGTTGTGATATCGAAACAATAAGCGCCATATGGCATAGACAAAGTAATAATGTTCTTCACCGCGCATTCTGAAAAATGCGAAACGGGTTTTCGGTAAACATTTCAGCCATACTTGTAACGGTCGTAACAACGACGCACAAACACTGAAACTTATTCGGAAGTGAATATTTTATATTATGCTTGATCATTTGCCCTCCCCCCCACTTTTTACCGACATTTCGTCATTGGCGACCCGTTAAATATTTGGCGAGTACACCGGGGTGGTTGTAAGTTGAAATTCTGAGCGGAACGAGAAATGTATTGGTTTTACAACGATGTTTAATTAAATATATAAATAAATAAATAAATAAATGAATGCGTCACCCGCAGTATTAAGTTATGTGTATTGTACGACCGGTTTCGAGTTAAAAATCCATATCAGATAAATCACAATGTGAAAAAGTAAAACGCGACTGAGTATGGAAAAATAAATGAAGGAAAACACAGAGAAAGAATATTATTCAAATTGGTCGTTTTACATAGAAATAATTTTTTTCAAAAAGGAGAGATTATTTAAAATTAGTTTTTCATATTATTAGACATAAATATGTTAAGAAGTATAAATTATTTGGTTATTATTTACAATCTAAAATGTATTGATTGATATAAAATATTATTTTTAAAATCCGTTTGCAGATTTAAACAATTATTAAAATAATTTTTCTTTTTTTTCATTGTGTATTGTTTAATTCTTTTAGAATTTTAAGTTTAGCAAATAATGTATTGGTTTTACAAAGATGTTTATTTTTTTTTATGTGAACACTTTTTCCACCGGAAAGCTTACTCCGTTTATCAAGCACCTTTTCTGAAATGTTCTTTAGAGAGGTCATTTTTGAAATTTTAATTAATATTCAAGCTAGTGAGGAAAACCTAGTTCTTTAGATTGAAAAAGATTGAACGATTAAAATTTGGGTTGTCGTTAGCAATGTTTTTATTTATTTTTTGTTATTATTAAGTTTTTAATATTTTTTAAATAATCATTGTCGACACGGAAACTCAAATTATTGTAATATACGTACTATAATATGGCATATATTGTATTGTTAACAAAGCAACAATATTAACCGAACTCCGCTCAGAATTGTTGTTCATTGGTAATGGTTATTCGTTTTTCGTTAGCGATGGTTAATCGTACGTACAGATAGACATTAAATTTCCTCTCTGTCTTCCCAACTTCTCACCTACAGCAGTGGCCCACCCACGTGCGAATTATGTGTCCGTCTCTTGTTCCGGTTTAAATCCAGCCCTTTTCAAAATACTCCTTTTTAGAATATTAATGTCATTCAACTAATTGGAAACGTAACGTTCGAAACATTTTGCAAACGTTTTTACAGACTGACAGCAAAAGCACCACGATAGTATTGTTGTTGTTGTTGTTGTTATGGCGATGGTGTGATTAAAATTGTTGCGGCCATACAGTTAAGTTTTTAATAAATAATATAACAATGACATTCGTGCAACTGGGACCGGTGGCCTTTTTTTCGAGAGAAAGAGAGAGAATTGAAATGCGGCGAATTCGGACATTTATTATGGTACGCATTTGTATACACTCGCATTATTCTGTGAAGCGATGGTATAGGAAAGAAAAAAAAAACCCCCCGTGTCGAGTCGTGTACTCGTGACACGCTATTTTACCGGTTGCAGTACATACAAAATAACATATTCGTGTCGTTTATCTAAAGTGTTGTCCGGAGCGGTTTTACAAATAAAACCACAATATTAGGTTTTTAAAAATACGCACGTTAACTTTATTTCGAACGGGTCGGATCGCGGTTCACTTGAAAAATGAAACCGGCACGACATTGGCTATTCCTTGGCGTTAATATTATGTCGATCGCTTAGAGAGACGGTTTTAGTTCACTTTTCTTTAGAGAACGCCTCGATCCAAACTTTATTGGGGTTATGTTTAAATGTCAAAACTTTGAGTATTTTTTTTTTCGCTTCAATCTTTTTATCGAATTTTCCCATAACTGTTGCACTGTATAGTGTTTTTTATTTAAGTTGATCAATATAACGCGTAAGACACTCATTATATTAGAAAGTAATAACTTTATTCAAAATTTTGTTTTTAAGAGAATTTAAAAAATTGAGCGGCTCTAAAATATTACTCTCTCTATCGTTATTTTCCATCACCTTTATTTTTGCGGGTTAAACCACTAGGTGTCCATTTTTGATTTTCAAAAAATATGTATTATCGATACTTTTAGTGGCTCCCTTTGGATCGAATGAGCTGGAATTCGGGTATTTGAGTTTTTTTATAAGCAGATTAAAATTATAAAAATTGAACTTCGCCATATTGAAGGAGGGTATGGAAGGAGAGTGTATTTATAGCTTTTTACACCTCTACAGGCCCTCCAAATGAAGCGATAGAATTTCGTATGCGCATCGTATAAGCATTAAGAATATGTTTTTTGGAAGTATCAACTAGCAATCATTTTTATGCTCAAATTTCATGTTTTTCAAAAAATACCTAGAGTCTAAAAAATCTTTAAAAACTCGTCAGAATAATTAACGGGGTTATAATTTGTGTACATCAGTAGTATTAAGTATGTGTCTTTAGAAGGTTTCAATTTCCGGACCCCGCCCTCGATGTCTGTTTGTATTTGTTAGCAAAAATCTCGAGTACTACTTTACTATTTTGATGAAACTTTTTTTATTAGACTCCTCATCATTATAGAAAAGTCAAAGGATATTTTGTATATCTGAAAGAGGGGAGGGATAGTAAACCGTGAAATAAGTCAAAGAGTAAACGTATATAACGGGTGTCGAATAAATAGTAATTTAATTAGCTAAGTATAAAGTAAAATATTGTTAATACTAATGTTCAATTATTATAATACAGAATATAGAAAAAATACAACTTAAATAAAAAAAAAAATTAATATTTTAACGACAGCAAGTCGACTGGCGGGAAATTCGACGGCGCTCTGCTTCTCACGGGTGTTTTACATATTATGTTTGTAAACAAATTAAAATATAATTATTATTTTTTATTCGAATTAATTATAGTTATAACTTTTAAATTTAACCAAAAAGGCACACTGGTCGTGTTATCATAAAACAATGAAATAGCGGATAAAATAGATAAGAAAATTGTTTCTCAAAGCGTTTGCATTGACTAACCGATATTCCGGACGTATCTTCGAGATAATACTGAAATTCAGTTCGGATCAACATACTTTCATCTCCTTCTTCTACTGGCATATCCCCCCTTTCCCATTATTATATCTAAGAGATATCGCTTGCACGGCTCTATTATACGCTTCGCCAGACGTATGTATCTCGAAGTACTTCTCTCCGAGGTTTTCAATTCCCAAACTGTTTAAATCTTCATCCGGCGCATCAGTCCGTATTTTCCGTAGGGGTCCCCGTTCCTGCATTGCTGCCCTGTCGCGTATACGAAAAATTCTGATAATAATTAGCATATTATTACAATATAGGTAAGTATTCGTTTGTTCAATTATAATAGAACATTTTTTTCCACGTTTCGTACGTCTTTTGTGGCGGTGTAATACTCTTTCGTTATTTCGGTTTAGTTCTTTGAATACAATATAGGTATAATATGTGTACACGTCGTATTTTCTCCTTTTATTTCTATATCCTTTATACAGTATTTATCCTTTTTATATCATATTATTTGTGAGCACTCGAATATATATACTCATAATACGGGTCGGAGGTTCGCTACGAAAAAAATAAAAAAAAAATACGTCCCTTGCGATAACGTAAAATAACGTACCGGCGTACGTAACCGTAACTAATGACATTATACAAATTTAATATCATCGAATTTTTTTTTCGTTTTCAGACAAAAGGTGGGTCGGCTGGTCGAACGATTCGATCGGCGATAAGTTGGACTTGGTTTTCAGTTTCAACGGGTTCCGCATGTTCAAAGAAGTGAAAATACACACCAGTCATATACCAACCAGAGACGTAAAAGTAAGTGCGCCGTTGTATTTTACGACGAACGCGTTGAACTCAAACGGAAATCGCGCCGTAAACCGCTCGCTCGAATTTCAATTTACGTGGATCGTTCGCGAGGCTGCTGACAAAACGATTCAACGGTCTACAACGCGCGCGTTTTCCCCGGAAACCAAATAAAGGGCTAAACGATAACAATTAGACGTGTAATGACGAAATGAAATCCATTTAACGTACCGAAAAATAGGCCGTGAGAGGGAGGCCACCCTAATTTCAGTTTCCATATAAAAATACATTGCCGAAAAGAGAACGCCGTTAAATCATGCGTGCGTAGATGATGTAAAACCATGGGAAGCGATGTGACATACTATTATGTAAGAGAGAACACAGCGCGGCATTAAGTCTCGCGGTTTAATTAAAACGGCTAAGCTGAGTGATTACGCGTCGAATATGAATGTACGGTACATTGAAACGTTTAGAATAATAATTTTTTTTTTTTTTTTACAAAACTGCTATTTCGAGAATTTTCCCAAAGTGAGCAAATAAAATGGTTTTTGTTTTTTTTTTTTTTATTGGCGTGTTGAAGGGGATGAAAATAAAAATTCGATTTTTCTCCAGACCGATGTCCGCCTCGAAAACGAACCGATTGAAAAACAAAAAAAAATAATTGATATTAACAGCGCCAGAAAAATCCGTCGACCACGGTGTTGGGACACACCGCCGTATTATTGTTCTCGTCTTAACGCGAACTATATAACACACGCGAGTTACAATATGCCCGCCTAACAGTCTTCCGCGCGCGCTAAACATTGCACAATACCGCGGTCGAGTGTTTTCCGATTGTCGCGCGTATAATATTATAATGGGGGCTTTTTTTTTTTTTTTTTTTTTCAAATACGCGACTCGATAACGATAACAATGATAATGTTCGCGCCGTCCCGTTTCGATTGTCGGGCCGGCGAAAAGGTCCCGCGCGTTTTATTGTTTCCCGCGCCGGCGGCCCCCTTTTTCGAGTATTATCGTATTTGCCGCGCGCGCAAGTGGTCGCGGGGCCTTTCTCGGCGGCGGCGGCGGCGGCGGCGGAGAGACGTGCGCGCATTCATTACACACGCGTATAAAGAGGTCGCGCTAAAACCCGATGGTTTAACGAGCGGGCATTGTTGTGAGCGAAGAAACCCCGCCGTTCGTTACGCGTACCACTCCGCCGCCGACCGGCCTCCGCCCGCCAATCGGTTTGCAGTATACGGCGCGGTACTCGGCGGGAGAGTTAATAGTGTAACGTTTATTGTTTTATCGCGTATAATGCGCGCCTTTGAACGCCGCGCGCGCGCGAGTGTTTCGCGATGTCGTTTGGAGTATCGCGCGCGCGCGCGTATACGAGAAAACATCAGTGTTCGGGGTGGGATGGGGTGGGGGAGGAAACCGGATAATCGAACGGCGGCGTCAGACCGCGGACCGGTGACCGGAGTGGACGGGAGGCGTCGTAACCGCTCAAGACGCCGCCGCGTACAACACAGCGATTATTGTGACGTTAGACATTATTGGATTTGTTTATTTGATAAACGCCGTACGGGTCAGGTTCGAACGGAGCGTGAGAAGTAACGTATCATTTACCATTTGACTATGGTCTGTAGTAGTTTAAATCGACACTGCGAATGAAACGGATGCGATAAACAATGCGTATACGAGCGAATAAGTAAAAGAATCGACGTGCACGGTCTGTGAAGTAGATTAGATGGGTGGGTAGCTACTTGCGTACGTCGACGGAGCGGTCGATAGCATAATGCAGTGAGTTCCGCTCAATGTGATAGGCGTTTGTTCAGGCCATTTCGATTCTATTAACCGGTTGGTTCTGTAAAACATTTTTTTTTTCTTCTTTTTATTGATTCTATATTTACACGTAAACTTAAAATAAAATAAAGAAGCTAGGCATCTCTTTTCGGTTCTACTTGAGAATCTAATAATTTTTAATTTTCATATTAACCTGAGATTAAAATCCATATTAAACTAATATACGATAAAAAAAAAATACGTATAACATTAATAAAAACATGAAATACCATAAAAACGATAAGAATGGCGATAAAAGTGATTCAATTATCCGGTACTCGGTGATTCTAATAAAAGATTAATTTGACATTAATAACATAAGATTTGGTTTGGGATTTTTATTTTTGATTCCAATAAACGGTTCATTCTATAAACCAATGGTCACATTAAGCGGAATTCACCGTAGTAAGAATATGACCTAGGGACGTTGAAAGGGACAGATCGAAATTTTGACGAAAATCGTAAATATTACAGCCTTTTAAAACGTGTATAACCGAACTTCGTTCCGAATCATCTCCCGTTACAAATAGTTTATCATTTCTTACAGATATACATTAAATTTCTCCTCCATCTTCCAGACTTCTCACCTATAACAGTGGCCCACCCGTCGTGCGAATTTGTTTGATTTTTATTTTTAATATTAACCTCATCCTAACCAATGCCAGTGCGACGTACAAAACTGTGTTCTTATATGATAGTAATAGCGCCCCGGGTCGCTAAAAATGTAAATACGTTTCTGACGAAGGTTGAGTCTCTCGAATTCGATTATATATAGGTACCTAACTTGTATCGAAAGACTTATGTGTCTCTGTTAGTTTTACTGTGAAATAATGCGCTTCTATTCCGACTTCGTATGAACGCTCGAAAATTATATTCAAGGTTTCTCGCAAGTTATAGGTCTTGTAGTGAAAAAAAGTTAGCACTGCAGTCAAGGACCTCGGGTCCGATAAAACGTTTTAACTCACGGCGCCATTAAAAAGCCATATTATAGGACCGATCCACGCGAGAACGATGATGACGAATACGTCTCGGAAACCTTTTTTCTTTCTTTTATCATAATCGTGCGATTACTCAGAGATAATGTTTGCGTTTCGCTTCGTATACGCGCCTTTGCATCATCGTAACGTCCTCGACTCGTCACGATTATTCTGCTGTGCGTCAATCATAGTATATATATTTTATACCTTTATATGTATAGTCCCGTCGTGGATCCGAAATGGGATATAGGCATCTATTTTTTTTGTTTTTGTTGTTGCTGTTTTGTTTCTCATCTAATATCCTATCTGACGTGACTGATAGCTTCTTTTTCTCCTTTCTGGTGACGGTCGAAATCAACTTTTAACACACGGTTTGCCGAATATAGTATACGAGCCGAACCTTCCGTATAGGTACTTATAAATATATACTCTCCAATATTATTTATATCATAGCATCACTCGTTTATTTTAATCATTCAACATGTATCTATCGCTGACGTTATAACTATAGGGCTGAATAAAACAGAACGATATTTGGAATAAAACGGTAATTTCGAAAATTTAAAAAAAAAAAAACAAAAAAACTGATTGTTTTAAGGAACCTCGGGCAAACATTTCTGGTTCCAACAACGTATTTAAATCTTTTTGTAATGCAAAATAAAAGTCTTATAGACGAATTTTTCTAAAATATTTTACTTTCATAAATTTTCAATGTTTCCTAGAAAAGAAAACGGTTTTGTCTCCAGTTCTAAAAAGGAAAACCTATTTCTCGGAAATCTCTGTCCTTATAAATTTAGTTCCATTAAATTCTTTATATACAAAATACCAATAAAGTATTATAATAATAATATCCAGCATGCGCGGTCAAATAAGGGGTATATTAACTACTATAATACTGCAAACTGATTTCCCTCCAATATTTATACTAAAAAATAATATACTAGGTATATATTTATGTATATATATATAAAAAAAAAATGATGTGTTTAGTAATAGTTGTTAAAATATATATCCTTATCCCTCAACCCATCATGAAAAAATCGTTTGACCACCACTGATAGCCAGACTTTCTCAAAAAGAAAACGATAAAAAGAAAAGTGCGGACATACTTCACACGTGGGTGCAACCATTGTAGTAAGTGAGAAGTTGGGAAGGTAGGCTACAAACAGAAATTTAATGTATATCTGTAAGCAACGATATACCATCGCCAACAAAAAAACGATTCTGAGCCAAGTTCAGTTGATAATGTTGCTTTGTCAACGATACAATATATTATGGTAAAATGATTACAACAATGTGTATTTCTATGACAATAATGATTGTTTAAAAGAGATTAATATATAATAACCTAATAATAAAAAAAATTAATAATAACGGTTGCCAATGACAACCTTATTTTTAATCTTTCAATCTTTTTTAACCGAAAGACCGAGGTTTTCTTCACTATCTCGAATATTAATGAGAATTTCAAAAATGACCTCTCTAAAGTATACTTAGAGAAAATTTCTTTTCAGAAAAGGTGCTATACTTGATAATCGGAGTATGCTTTCTAATAGAAAAAATGTTCACATAAAAAAAAAAAAAGTAAAAATAAACATGTATAATCAATAACTTCCTCGTTTCACTCAGAGTTCAAAATTAATAAGTTAAAATATTTACTTAAATATTATGTTTTTAATTTTGAAGTACTTGGCCACGATTTGTATAATATTTCATGTCTTTTTCTGCATTCCGATAAATCGCATAATCTTGTGTACCTGTGAAATGTATGTATTCTCCTGTTACATAGCTTTTTGAAAACTTTTATTTTTGATAACGTGTACGTTTAGCCTTTTACAGCGGAGCTCTTATCCAAGTAATAAAAATTCCTTGATGATTTTTTTATTACTTAGGCACTTCATTATTTTTATAGTATTGTTCATATTCGTAATACTATAACGTACGCCGCCATTGTAAATAATGAATGAGATACTGCACTTACTTATATTATACCTACATATAATAATATAAGCATAAAATTCAAATTATTTCCCATAGTCGGTACATATTACTTATTGATTTTTCATTCGCCACAGACGTTAAAAACTCGGGTACCTACAATGTAGACGGGTTTAAACATTTAATCTATAGGCTGTCCGTATATACGTATCAATAACATGTAGGTACAGTCATCTACTGGACTTCAAACAAATTGTTTTCCAAATCCAAAATTTTATTTACCTACTCTGCACAGTACAATATAGCTTCGTTGAATGACTAAAGCATACATTGGTTAAGCCATGATAATATACCGACTGCAATATGGGAAATAATGAAACGATAACCGGCATTTGTATCTAGATATCAGCCATAAAGACCAGAGATTTGTCAAAGATAAAAGATAATTTTCAGTTGCCTAGTAAATGTAAAAAAATAATATTTTAAAATAATTCGTAAAAATATTATTATAAGAAGCTATAATCGTAACAGAACATTAATTATTAATTTATCAAAACAGTGTAAAGATACTACAATAGGTCTAAAACATATTTTTCTAAATTTTTTTTTATGAAAACTCAATTTATGTTGTATTATATATTATAATATTTTTATGGCATGATTGATGTACCGAGGGCTGATTCGCCAAATTGATTAAAAAACAAAATTTAAAAAACTCGAGGAAGAATGATATTATAATATTTACTTATTGTCTGCGGGTTTAATAAAAACTGTTAAACCGATGAGGATGTTTCGGTTTGATTTAATAGATAAAAGAAAGTATATAATACCATCGTTATCCAAATTAACTTTTAGACGATTTTTTTCAATCTTAACAATACCGACACACGGATAACGACGAGTAGAGGATAAAAATCGACACGGTTACGGGTAGCAACAACGCGGAATGGAAATCCCGTGTGAGCCCCGGCTAGCTGACCTATAGGGAGACGCGGGAAAAAACGGATTGGCGCGGCTGGAGAAGAAAATTCAAAAATGTCCGCGAATCGAGAGATGCGAGGTAGTTCGAGATAGACGGAGAGACGGTGACAGACGGTGAAATGCGTGTAGGTTATGGCCCTCGCGGAGACCGCGGTAAATTTTCGTTTCGGTTTGTTCCGCGACATAATAATAATAATAATATATAACGATAACTTAGTGTTCGCGCAGTCGTATATTATTAGACAGGTACGATACATCTACCGTCGATATTACTGCTGAAAAAAAAAAACAAAACATACCGCAATAATAATGGGTCCGTATAAATTACAAGCTCGCGGTAAATCCGACGTTTCCGATATGTTTTTTTTTTTTTTTTACTTTCCGTCGTACGTATAGCTATATGATTCAATTTAGAAAATGGAACAACATCCCTCGTATATTATATACAGGTTAGTGTGTAATATATACACGCATAAAAATATTTATCATGTCGCGGTGCCGTTATTATTTCAACAGATAGTGTGTTTTTTTCTCCGACCACAGATACTCACTTACTTACCAGCGGTACGTTGTACGCCATCAATATCGTTTTATTCGTTTTTATGGGTCGGTATAGTAATAATAGTGTTATATACCGGTAAGACCGGAAAATAAGCTAACTCTACTGTAAATGTATATATACACCCACTGTAGACGCTGCCGTTTAATCCGCGAGATCAAATTGCACGCTAATGAATAATAGGTACCCCATAAATGTATAATATTATCAATAACACACGAATCCGGCGGCGGAAATTGATACTTTTACACATTGCTATATAATAAGGCACTGTACGTCCGATAGCAAAACGGTTTTCTTTGAAAATAGCCACAAGGCCGCGGGTATTGTGAAAACAGAGACAAACGCGGGGCCTATATTGGGAAACGCATGGACAAGAAAAAAAAGGGGAATTTTTTAGTAGATTTTCCGTAAAACGAACTGAGCGGTTCTTTATTTTCACCCCTTGGATTCTGAGCGTAGCGAAAAAACTATTTAGGAATATATCTCTTGTATAGCTTTACTATGATGTATAGATTTTTTTTTCTCGCAACAGCACACTTTCTCGGTTTGGCAAATGCTCCAATGTTTTCACGCAACGGGAAAACTCGAAAATGGGGATCCATCGTCCCGTTACAAATGTCTAGATTTCAAACAGTTTTTCTTTAAAATTTAAAAAACTAAATTAACTTTTGTTTATTTCTGCGTTACCTCAACTGCGGCACAAAAAAAAAACACAATTAATATTGTACTACTGCTTAGCTTCAATGACGAATTCTACCCGCTTACAACAGTGGCCTATACTCATGAGAAGAGTCGCCTTTTTCAATAGTATTTTTCGGGTAGTGTACTTTCGGTTCTAAATAAAAAATAATATTTTTTTACCCGGCTTTATGTACCTATTACATAGGTCTTGTTTAATACAATATTATGTTATACAATATATATTGTGAAATTATTCTACACAAATTTGTATGTGAAAAACAAATCGTATTAATTATCAGTAAACAGCCAAACAACAATTATAATGATTCCGCGGCAAGACAAAACGATCAGTAATAATATGAAATTAAGTACAAAAAAAAAAAAAAAAAAGAGCGAATTTATTGCACTACGGAATTAATAATACTAGAAATACGAAATTATACTGAATAATGTAAGACACAAAACAATAATTAATAGATTAATAAAATATAGGTAGGTATATACGAATAAATGTTAAATTTTCGATATTTTATTATTTTTACACAGCGCGATAGCACAAAGACAATTAATGCTTTTGGTTATGTTTTTTTATTTTTTTCTAAAGGTTCACGGGTTATACGGGTCGGCACAAAATAAATGTGGCTTGAAACACAAACATCTAACAAAAAAAAAAAAAAAGGTAAAACAGAGGAAAAAAATGTTAGGGTCGGTAAAACGTATACAAATGTATAGTAGAGGTATATCGAGAGGGGGAGTACAGGGTGTTTTTGCAAGTTACTAGCCCCAGGAAATGTCGAGTTAACCACAAAAGTGTATTTTATTACATATATACAACGATAGGCATGCGTTTATTTTCATTTCTGTTTAGTTTGATTTCAATCGAAAGAGCTAGACAAATCCAGATTTACGATTGTAAACAGGTACATGTTTTTAAGCAGCGCTTGAATTGGGAAAAAAATTAGAAGGAGGACGTGAAAATGTGAAAAAAAAATGAGTGTACATCGAAATATTAAGATTTAATTGTCTTTGTTCTTTGTATTATTCACAATAGCCGTCCAATAAGGCCTTGGCCGAGCACTACAGCATTGAATAAAAAAAAAATTAAAAAATTAAAAAATAATAACGTGATTTCACTGACAGTTCTATCTCGGCGTAAAATTGTTGCTCGGTTTTTTTTTTTTAAAACTAGTACTTTATTCTTGCCCGTGACAACATAAAGACAATTAATAAACATTTAGTCTTACTTTTATATAAAGAGACCGCGAGTTTTACGTTATTGTCGCTAATCGTAAAAACTACTGGAAAAGGAGATAGTCCGTCACCATGCGCAGCCACCCTCTCCCCCCACCCATACAAGCACTTCATTTACGGTTGTCTGCGATTCGATATTTGATAGTTTATTTTTATTTTGATGAGAGCTTTTTTTTCGTTGTAATACGAATTGAACGATGATTTCGGTCGATGGGCATCGCGGCTTTAAACTATACCTTAGTCATTTGACGTTTCGCCGTATTTTCGTTACATTAAGTAATGACCATCACAGACAGGCGAAAAAACAGTTTAAAATTAATTGCACAATATAGTGCCCAAAGTCAAATAATACCTATACAGACTAGAATTATAACGGGGGGGGGGAGAAAAATCTTTTTAATTTCGCGAAAAACGCTATTTGTATGCAAACGGTATAATAATATTATTTTCAATTTTTACCGTACATTATATGCTTTAGAATTGTTTTTTTTTTTTTTTTTTATCAAGTGACATATTATACATTTTTTTCCTGCCCATTTCCAGGTGTTTAGTATGGCGTTGATTTACGTCAGCTTGGACGGGGACAAATGGCAAGAATGGCCGATAAAGTTAAGCACAAAGTCGGAGGCCATTAAGGACACCGCTGTAAACATAACCATCAATCTGAAGTGCAGGGTGGGCATGTACATCAAGATACGTCTCTATTTTTCCGCCCGGTGGATACTCATCAGCGAGGTCTCGTTCGAGTCCGGTAAGTAATATCATAATATTATTATAATATTCGCGATAACACGACATTTCGCTGTTAGCACCGTAATAAATTTAAATAATACAGGGATTTTGCGTCTAGGTTTTTTTTTTCGTCTCGAAAATAAACTCAAATCGATCGGCGTTTATAAAGTTATAATAATTTTCATGGAACATTTTACTTTTCAATATACAATATTCCTTAAAACCAATTTTGAGAACATATTCAATGTGATAACAGCGGCGGCTTTGCTGGGATCGTGAACGGTTGGGCTATCAGTTATAATTACAATACGTCCAAGGTACATACTGACTGATAGCAATGTTTAACCACAACTCGGCCGTTCCTGTTATGGCACTAAAGAAAAATCGTTTTTAATAACCGATACCAGTATAGCACCTTTCAGAAAAGGTACTATACTTGATAATTGGAGTAAGCTTTCTGGTAGAAAAAGTGTCAACATAAAAAAAACATCCCTCACTCCACTTGGAATCTAAAATAAGACCCTTTTCAGAGAACTTTTCTAATTAAATCTATTTGTTTTACTTAATTGTAATAGCTTACCAATGTCATTAAAAAAATATATATGAGATTTACCTGTTCTATTGGTATATACAATTGTATTTAAAGATAGTACATATTAAGGGATCCCCCTCCCAACAAATCAGAGTCTAAAGGATTTTTTTAGCGATGTTCGAATCTGTAGTTGAATTTTATCGATTTAAAAAATTAACTTTGAAAAAATAAAAAATGTGTGCGGGTTCATCCTGTTGATAATAAAATAATTCATAGCTTGGTTTCTATAGATTTTTAGCGAATTTAAGATGCATCATCGAATTTATATTTCATACAGTCACGTTCTCTACTAGTTTTTTTTTTAATATACTTAATATTCTTTGAGTCCATCATATTTTTGGTTTGTTTTTCCCGTGCACTATGCATTTTAGCTGTGTTAACATTCCACGCGCAAGTACACAATATAACTGTACAACACGGTATTTATTTATTTAATTTTATTATAATAAGCCCGTATGAAAATTATTTTTCAACGTTTCTACAACAAACCAATAGCCAATTGGTCGGGTCGAAACAATATAGTGACGATGGTCACTCCTAATCCGGATCAATCCGAACACCGGATTACCGTTCCTGATTGACCGACGCGACGTAACGATCCGTATAATCCGGATTGGTATTGTTATGGATGTTCCTAAGGATTATTACACGAATTCAATTTATTCATACAAAATCACTAAAGCCGCGTGATGGCCACACCATAGTCATTTGGACGTTCAGTCAGTCACTGATCCCTAAAATTCATCTCAAATTGTAGTTTTCATTTTAATTATTAAAAATATTTCCCTTACTTTTACTTCTACCGATCAGTGGCATGCGCAGAGCGAGATGTTAGTGGTTGATCCCCCTCCCCATCGACTTAAATATACAACAACTATACGAGTATTTACAAAGTAATTTCAAATATTAATTATAATATATTTTACCCAAGTTAGAAGGATAAAAGCTTGATTTATTAAATAAACATTGGATATTTGGTTCCGGCTTCTAAAATCTCACTGTCGGGTTAGATATAACAGAAGATGATAATACGATTTATTCATGAATCGTGATTATTATTTAACACGTCCCCTCCCGTTGAAAATTCCTGAGAAGACCATTCTCGCGACTCGTTCGATATGCCAAAATGAAATATATCATAATAATAATTGGATTTAATACCCGGATTTACGGATTCTATACGTAATCCGGATTGTATATCAGATAAGCCGGATTAAATAGATTTTTTTAAACTGTTCAATCTTTTTTTTTTCCAATTCGGATTCGGATTTAACAAATTATTCCGCTCTGCACCAGTCAAGACGCTTTTGATATAGGTACGAAAATATTGCCTTTTTTTTCACTCGATTAAATTTTAACTGTAAAATCGGAGCCACCGTTAACAAAAATCGACGGAAAGTTGAAAAATTACTCCAAAAAAACACAGAATTTTTCGATTTCTAACAAACGATTTTATCCATTTTTATTTGTCCTTTGACAATTAATCGTACATTTCGCGATATAATATAACTACGACAGACGTGTAACAAAAAAAAAAAATGAAGAAATATGAACAACTTCGAATCTTCAGTCCAAAACATTCCCATGTCTGATTGGCGTCGCCTCTTTGAACCCCTTTCCTCCTCCCTCCCCCGTAAGGACGCATCGCGTAAAACATCCGCGCTCGATACCCTCCTACCCCCCCCCCGTGAATCGTCGACGAAAACAAACAAAACTCGGTGCGCCTCCGCACGGACGTATTGTTATCTTTCTACGCACACCATATAGTGGATTTTTGTCGGAAATTTATGGAAAATATCGAATTACCTACCGAAACTTGTACGCGCATATACATTTTCTTTCTATTCTGTCGCGTTTTGTATACAATATAATAATATGTTATGTCGCACACGAACTGCGCGAAAAAAAAAACACACACACACACACCTCTATACATCCGATATGCCCGCGCGCGCAATACTTTGGAATAAGTAAATATAACTCGAGAAAACGAATATACCCGTATAAATAATAACAAGAAAAAAAAAAAAAGAAAAAAGAAACGCGAAATTTATAAGTTCCCGTATATATTATGCCGTCTATACACCGTTCTTTTGCGTGTATACGCGTATAATAATATACGGCCGTGCGCACGTATATACCGAAACGATGACAAACATACCGCGCAAATGCCAACGACTGCACGCGTTCTATACGTACGCAACGCGACATTATGTACCCGACGGTATATTATTTATATTATAATATTATATTAGAGAAACAAACAGAAGACAGTCGCACGCGGAAACGATCGGGGGGAGGGGGTTGGCGGAATCGGGTGGCGGATATGCGTGTAAAATATTTCCCTTTCCCCGCCCCCTCCCACCCCCTCGCGGGCTGATATCCGCGGAAAATCTAATTTTTTCTCTCGCGTTTACGCTACGCGTGCTGCTGCTGCTGCTGCTGATATTATTGTGCGACCCGACGCGCGCCGGTACAAAGGTACAATCGGCACGTGATCGTCTAAACGTCCCGCGAACGTTTCAGTTTCCGATTTCTTTTTTCTTTTCGTTTTGCTCGCGCCGTTATTAAAATTCGATTCGTGTAAAACCGCGCCGTTTTAGCGCGACGTAAACATTTTTTCTCCTGCCGTTCGACGACTATACGTGTCGGTCGCGTTGTGTCCCGGATACGCCGCACTGATAATGATGATACAGACACTGCAACCGGCTCGCCACACGCCGGGACCGTGTTATTGCGCTAAACGCCGACGCCGCTGTGCGCGCGTCGGTCAATGTTTACGTTTTGATTGTTGTCGTCCGTTATCACTGCGGGTGTTCGGGGTAGTCTTTGATCACGTCGTACCCGTCCGCCGGCCACGCCGGGCGCGGGTCGGTCGTCCGAAAACCGGCAGGGCGCTTTCATCGCGACGCGTCCGTCGAGCCGATGCCGTTGCCGAACGGAGAATGTCTTACGATTTTACCGCGGCCTTATACCGTATTGTGCTGTAATCGATGTCGACGGACACATACTCGTTTTATTTTAAGTACGCGGAATTAGACAACTGGAGGTGCGCGAAATCCTACGGACGATTCGCGTGTCCGACTTGACGGTTCCGCCGCGCACCGCTGCGGCGGGCCGTCAAATGAAAATGTCAGTCGACTATGCACCGTCGTGTAACATGCGCTTCACATTGACATACCCCTTCTGGATACCACGCGGTTAGAAAAAAATATGATACAGAAAACTTTGTTGAAACACAAAGCACAAAACGAATTAAAGAATGGGTATTTAAATGTTCTCGGATCGTCGAGCTCGCTTGCACAAAGATTCGGAGCTTCGTCGGCCTAAATTTCGACGTTATAGTGCAGCTCGATTGTTATTTGGTGACGCGTAACACACCATCTAGTAATCTACGTATATTATACGCTGAGTGTTTAATAAAATTTCAAAATGGATATAAAATAAAGCATACCACCGATACTACGATGATTAAAAAAAAAAAAGAGAGACAGAAATCAAATTCAGTTAAAATTCTTCGAGAAAATTGCAGGTTTACGATGGATAAAAAATCACCCTGTATACGAATTATGGAAGGGGTACGTATTGTACTATTGTTTTTAATCGCGATTGTCGATAGAAAAAAAAAAATATGACGTTTCTAAACACGCCATATTTAATGTAGCGATTTTCGCATTGCTGTTGTGATTGACTCTGCGAAATGTTCTACGCGTCAAACCGCCGCCGTCGATAAGTCGACGACTTGTTTTCACGTGAAACCGACGACGATAAAAAAAAAGTAAAATAAAATAGGGGAAGAATGGAAGAAAAATTTTTTTTCTTTTTTATATTCACCGTCGTCGTCGTAGCCGTCGTCGCGTTTATTGGTGGGATTTAAATTTCCGGTCGGTCGGTCGGTATATCGGTAAAAAGAGAGAGAGAGAGAGAGAGAGAGAGAGAGAGAGAAAAACGTTGAATGATATTACGCGCGATACGATACGAGATAGAAGAGCTCCTCTCTCGGTACACGTCACACATCACGACGGGGACAACAATGTGCGCATTTTCTTCTGCGACAATAATATTATACGCGTAACGTCGCCGTCGTGGCGAGAGATTATT
Source organism: Cinara cedri (assembly GCA_902439185.1). Taxonomy (NCBI): domain Eukaryota; kingdom Metazoa; phylum Arthropoda; class Insecta; order Hemiptera; family Aphididae; genus Cinara; species Cinara cedri. The sequence continues at coordinate 530,817 of CABPRJ010001427.1, forward strand.
TTTTTCTTTTTTTACTATTTTTGCTTTTTTTCACTATTATTATTTCCATACTCGAAACGGGTTTTTTTTTTTTTAGTATAACATAATATACTGCAGCGTCGCGAAGACGCGTATACGCATCAAAATATTATATCGTCGTATCTAAGTGAAAAAAAAAAAAATAAAAAAAAATAATAATATCGGATAAGCGTAGGTACTTACGTTATTGATTTCGGCCATGATTTACCCCCGTACAGTTATTATCGTTTATTGTTACCATTTATGACCGTCATATACATTATGGCCAAAGCACTGCAAATATCAGAACGGTAATTATACTGGCATACTATTCTAACGAAGGAAAACGTGGCCGTGGAAAATAAACGTCGAATTTTTTCTTCAGACTTTCTTCAGGCTATTTTCGTATTTATAACTCTCCCATGGCGTATATTTTAGTGCACGGTAATTTTCGATTCTGCCATTATTATATAAGTACCTAGATTCGATTTTCACTGCACATTCACTTCGACAGTTATCCCCGAAATAGCCATTAACCACAATAATAGTATATTGCGTTTGTCCGTCAAACATTCAAACGACGTGTTATTGACACATAATAAAGACGTGCGATCCGTAAAAATCGTCCATCCCCGTGTCAAATCAAATCAAAGGACTTTCGAATGTTACAGTTTTGAGACATATTATAAAACGGTACATTATCATAAACTCGCGCACTCGATACTAAAACACATATTATTCCGGAAAACCTTGTATGGGTTAACTATATACAAATATTAACATCCGAAAATATCGTTTCACTATTGCATTTACGAATAAAATTGGAATCGGGAACTATATTGTAATTCAAAATGGGCGCAGTAGTAATAAATGTTAGACCGGATTAAGTGGGGGGGTCCAACGGATAGGGGGGGTATGGCCTCCTCCGATTACCGCCCACGCGCTCACTATTGCACCGTATCTCTAGGACTATCGGGTCTAGAAATTTTAAATTTCACGCGATGGTTCGTTGTTGAAAGATTTGTGCCGAGAAGAGATTTTCATTTGGTATCATTAAAATAGGATAATTCTGTTTTTTTTTTTTTATTATTTATCGACTACCTCCTATCGGTAGTGATACAGATGAAAAATTATATTTTAAGTTTTTTTTTTTTTTTTTTTTTTTGTGTTTGCTATTACAATTTTTTGTAATATTATTGCATTTATATTTTGTATCGATTACGTCCTAGTTCATGTGTGTCATAGTTCTGGTATGATGGAACTACGAGTTGCGAAAAAAAAAGGTTTTCCGAGAAAATAAAACAATTATCAGAATCCAACGGATGAACTGCGTCAAAAAAATAAAATCTGTAATTGTTTTTCTCGTTTGTGTCAACAATTTCCTATCTTTCGGTAAAAAGGGCAATTATGACAAGAAAATAAAAAATATTTAACACAACTAAAGTTATCGCACTTAACAGATAACCGTAAAATACCCTGTATATCATCATCGACACTGGAATTTATAACATTGCCACGATCACTATACATTCCTCCATCTCCCCCGGTCTCGAACAATTTCCCCCCGTTCTTGCATTCCCAGAGCTTTAAGACCCTGTTCAAATGCGCCTAACCACCTCTTCATCGGTCTACCTCGAATATACTATTGTTGTACAACCTTACTGTTTTAGCGGTTTGCGATTTTTCGCCGCGATTTTGATTAGCTTTCCAGCTTAACAATTCATCAATAGAAATTGATAACAATGTGATATTATGTTCGTTATTGGCCGAACGTTTAAATATCGCATTATATTAAACGGTATTATATTGCCGTCAAATAATACCGTTAACATTGACATTTGGCGTTGTTTGTTATCGTTCGTTTACATATTTTGTTTTGTCTATCTCTGTTTTTGACATGTTGCCAACACAATAAAATACGCAAACGGGAAAGCGGACTAATCAGCTGCACAGTAAATCCGTCTGACCTTTATACATAACATTACGAATTCGCTGTAATATCGTTTACATAATATAAAATCATTATATAGTTTTCCGTTCGAACGATATACTTTTGTTGTGTAAAAGGTCATAATATTATTATTGTGAGTTGCGTAAACAGTTTTATTTAAAAAAAAAAAAGTCATCTTTTATCCTTTTAGAGGTAGGTACGCCCATAAAGAACTTCCTCGTATCTCAATGTAGCACTGTAATGGTCGGCTAAAATTTCCACCCGTCATCGTCGGTCGAATATCGTACCATTAGATTTTTTTTTTTATATACTCCTATATGCAGCAAACGTTTTCGATTCGCAAAAGCCAATTGTAAAAGAAAAAAAAAATGATTTCATTTCACCGACAATGGCATTACCTTTGGTTTTCGCAGTTATACTGCGCCACAATAACAACTTATAATAACTTATTACCGTTGGGTCTACGTCAAAAGTTTGCTTACAAAAATCCATCGAAAGTATTTTTATTCTAGTAGGTTATTCCTTTGTAGCATAACATCGCGATCCTTATCGTCATTATTAGCCATAACTCTGTTAGAATTTTATTCGCCACTGTGCCATTGTCCTCCAATAATCACGGTGTTCCCGATCATTTCCGCCAACCCTGCGAATATCCAACTCAGTATTCCGTCTATCCGCCGTTTTTTCGGCCTTTCTCCGAGTCTTCATTACTGTGACGTCCATTCGATCGCCACTCTAACTTCAACCTTTTGCACGGCATGCGTCTCAGAAGTATTTGTCCGTCCGTGCGACGACAAAAGAGCGCCTCCGGAGTTTTCCCTTCGCCGCCACCAATATAACATTACCCGTAATCGAAAACCGGTCCCTTTTATTCCGTGTACTGTTCTGAACACCCCGTTCCCAATTGGATCTTATGATGGATACGGTACTATTTTCTGTTTGTTCGATGAACGCGGTAGTCGCGATGGTTTTCAAACGAAATTCGACGTCGGAAACAAATAGCGAGGAAAAAATAATTTCCGGACGGCCGACACGTTCACGTATACGTCGTTCGCGTAACCTGGGGTCGCATTATTTTCGCGGTATATCATTGAACGCGGCGGCTCTACAACAATCGCAATAACCGTGGTCGTACCCGGGGCTCGTCAATATCAAAAACATCTCGTAACGCCGCCGGCGGAAGCGTTTCGTTTTCCACGCAACGTTGTAATAACGTAGGCGCACCCGCGTGCGGCGCGCGATGTTCGCTGAAAACGTGTTTAACGGATTTTCGCCGTTCCCCGGGCTTAGCGTAACGATATACGGTACGCATTGTTCAACGTTAATTAAATAACTTAATAAAGGTTGGAGGGTATTAACTGTTTTATACGATACCGTAACGCGTTAGACCGTCGCGCAATAATATTAACTACCGATATTGTGTTCGTACGCGGCCGATAAAACGCGCGCCGTTTGAACTGTTTGTTCCCGTTCCGCCGAACGACATCGCATCATTTAAAGGAGTTTCCGTTTAGTTTCGGACGGGCGAAACTGCGCAGCGCAGCGTACCCGTGCGGCGCGACATTAAATCCCCGGGCAGAGGGTCAATCTTGAAAGTCGGTTTGTGTGCCGCGGGGCCCGTACAAAAGCAATTATTACGCGACTCACCTTGCGATTATTAATTATAATTGTTGTATTCAACTTTTCTCGTGGGAAATATATCCGCGCACGGCCGTACGGCCGCGGCATTTTACGTGAATATTATTTCCCAACAATACACGCGTCGCATTTTCAATTAACTGTTAATTCGGTCTGACCTGACCGCATAGATGCGACCCGTGTAGAACGGCTGCACGGTGTGCGGTACATAATATTATAGTCCCGTAATGAGAGGTAACGAAGCCGTCGGCCATTGTGTGCGATTTAGAGGACGAACCGTATCGATTAGACCACGACGTATCGTGTCGGTTCGTGCCGTCGACCGCGTGACGAAATAATTTCCAAGTGTTTATCACGTATATTCACGGCAAAATGTTTCGCGGGCTAATCGATCAAATTGTCCATCTTGACGCTTAGACATTTTTATTTTATTTTATTTTTTTTTCTTCTATCGTCTTACGTAACAAAATAAATTACACACGACAATAAATATTAAGAAACCGTTACAATACGTATACTCGTATATCTACAGTACCATTAAGCAATACTTTCGTTGATGATCGACAGTTGCATATTAGACGATTAATGTTACGTTAGGTTAGGTTCAGTAGTGCCAAAAACGGATAGTTACGAATCAATAATTTACAACGCACTTGTTTATATTGTAACTTCAAAAGCTGTAAAAAGAAAAACTTTAAATAGTAATTATTGAATTAATACGATTATCTAAAAAAAAAATATTGTAAATTAAATATTGAAATTGGGCACATTGGTACGCGTTGTAAATTAATTTAAATTAGCGCGAACGCGTGAGCAACCAGTTCAAAATCATTTTTTCGAGGCTATAATAATTTTGAGATTTCGCTGTCTTCGGGAATAAATTCGTTTTGACATGGCCGCCCAGATTCGGATTCACAGTTTTAGACTCATTGTGTATTTGGTTTGATCTGAAAAATATTACATATAATATTATAGTGTACCAGCTGTGCCGCGCCCGTGTAAATTTTTTTGTTCTTTTCACCTTTATTTCCGTTTTATTTTTTGTCCGTATCAGTATATTAAACTAAAAAAAAAAAAATAGGCGGAAAGTGGGTTGTCCGTGGACTAAAAGTGTTCTGGTGTATCATACATTTTTTCATTCGTGTTACCCATAGATACCCGCCCAACACAGGGATTAAACTATAATATATATCCACTATAATAACCCTAAAATTATGAGAACAAAATATTACTGTAGTGTTGTCACTGTACCAAAAAATACAAAGATTCAGAGATGACATTTTACATATTTTCATTTTTCACTTACACACGCAGTACAGCGTATAATTTTCTGTTTTTTTTTTTGTTTTTCATTAATGCTACTAAGGTAGCCCATTCTATTTCAAGTAAATAACAGACGGTTAGATAGACTCTTTGTTTTAAGTTGTTATAGTTGTTATGGCATTTTTATTGCTGTTTGTTGTTTATTTTTTTTTTCATCCGTGTTACTATAGTAATCCATAGTTCAACAAAAATAATTCAATTTTCGTACTAAAATTACCTAAAATCTTTTCACCCTTTATTTCATCTCCTTCAAGTTTTATTTTCGCAACGAAAAATAGCCTATGTTTTTCTCCAAGATTATATCTATCTCTATACGGAAATTCATTAAAATTGATTCAGTAGATTTTGCGTGAAAGAGTAACAAACATCCATACATCCTCACAAGCTATCACATTTGTAATATATTAGTAGGATATAATATTAGGATGAACCACAAAAAAACATTTTTGTAGATCTACTTTTTCTCAAGTTCATCCATATTTCGGGTAATTTTTAATCTTTTTTTTATGTGATACTCCTCGACACAAACGTGTCTCTTTTTTCCCTAAATATTTAATACTATTTGAGCAATTTCACGAGCACTTTCTTTTATACTTTTGTCTTTTTTTTTTGTACAACTAGAGAAATTGTCGAAGAATATTGTCTTCAGATGGTAGAAAATCAGTTTATTCACTAATTACTTTTTTGACCCTTCCTAACAATTAAACTTTATTAGTTTTTCTCACTGTTTAACTCATTGTCGTCACAAGTTTGCAAAAGAAACAAAAATTGAATTTTGTACTTTTAATGTTTTTTCGAAAAATTATTAAGGATTGTATTTTTATTTTATTTTCGACCGATACAAATCTTTTTCGAAGGGTAGTTATAGCTGATGATTCATCAACATTATGTAATCTTTTTAATATAATCGTTTGGCTTGTTAAATTACGCTAATGTTTTTCTATTTTTTTTTTTCTTTTCAAATTCGGGGTAATAGAAGATCCAGGCCCCTAGTCTCTTGGGTGCAATTCGAGTATACATATGTGTGTGTGTGTGCGTGAATTCTATCGCCCCCTCTCCCCGAGACGAACAACACCCAAATGCTGCGCATCTGTCTCGAGTAGATGTCTGCCTTAATTACTATTTCTTTTTTTTTTTTTTATCAAAATTAAATACGAGTCTCGTGAATTGTAAGTTTTATATAATTTTAGATCCTTATATAATATTATTAATGTGGGCGTGTATACTCGGTACCGAATCGAAATTAACGAGATCGAACGATACTATACATTATATATAATATTACCTCGATTCTTGAACCCTTACTGGAAAAAGTATTTAACGTCGTTAATAGTTTTAAAAACGACTTTTCTTTAGAACTTTTTGAGCGCGTTAAACGTTCGTATGGGTTACGTGTACACATCAACAGGAAAACGTCAACAATACTGACAACCGTCGTCGCAGTCGTTGACGTGCGTTTTGAGTGCGGGACTTCGGGAAGAAAACCTTTCTGGTTTTAGAAAAAAAAAAAAAAATAAATAAATAAATAATTTACAGTCCGGAAACTTTTCGCTCGCCTCTAATATTTACGCCGCTCCTCCTCTCGTGCCGCTCTCCCTCGTTACATATTTTAGTCTTACACCACTATAATACTACACACCGGAACATTTGGCGTTAATTAAGACGTCCATTAGTCAATACCGTCGACTACGAACGACGACGACGGTGACGTCGACGTAGGTATAGCGTAAAGCTTAAAACTTTTTTCCTTCTTTTTCTTATTATTATTATTAGTGTTTTTTTTTCTTTTTTTATCCACACGGCGGCGCGACTTGAAATTTATGTTTTGAGACCAGGTGCGTTTGCGTTTCCAAATAACGGGAGCGCTTTTAAGCCCCGCGGCCACCGCCGGCGGAGCTCCTCTGCACCGTATAGCTCCTTAGGTACTTTAACGAGCGCATTCCATTAAAACGCGAATTTCGCGTCCTTCGTCCCGCGAACAAAACACAACAATATGACCGTACAGGGGGTACCCGACATTAAAATTTACCGCTGTATACCCGCGTGTATACATTCGCTAATGTGAAACACAAACCGTAATATATGTAAACTAGACTGTATATAGCCTATAACGTACCCATACCTACCTTCGCCCACATTAACCGCCAGTGGGTATAATAATAGTGGGTACGGTGTTGTTAGCCGTACGAAATAATAATAATTATCGTCTGTTCGCATGCAGAATTGATGGCGTCCAACATTACTGAGAGGTTGTTGACGCAGTATTACATGCAAAAGGAGACCGGCTACGAACTGCGTCAGAGCGGCGACACGACGCATGCTAGAAAAGAAGTCACCACGGGTAAGTTACATTTTTTGTTTCTTCTTCTTTTACGACAGGAACTATACGGAACGGGTTCTCGGTTCAAAAAAAAAAAAAAAAACCATTAAAGTAAATATACGTGTGGGTTCTCGATAAAAGTTACACGGCACCACAGAACCCTTTGAATTGGTTCCCGTACGTAAAATAAGTTCAAACAATAAGTTTAAAATAGCGTTTTATTGATCACGAGGGAAAATGTAATTATTCCCGTATCGTCCGACCCCAGAAAATACTTATCAATAGATCAAAATCCGTTTTCAAAATTAAAATCCGTCATAACCAAATCCAACAGGTTTGTCAAGCTTTTTGGTCTTCAACGACTGCGACCCTTTTGACGACGGACTTCTAATAGGTTTTCTAGACAATCCTTTAGTCCGGTGTAAAATGGAAAGAAAATCGATCTTAGTTTGGAATTCTATTTTTATTATTAAAACTAACTATTCCACCCGGCGTTACCCGTGCCAATATTTTTTTATTACTTTTCTTTTTATCGATTTCTTTTTTAGTTTTGACCGTGTCAGTATCGAACAAAAACAACTAGGTGGAAAGTGGGTAGTCCATCTACAACAGAATAATAGTCACAACAAGGCATTTTTTCATGATTTTCATACCAAAGATTTCTAAACACCTAATTTTTTTTTGGGGGGAGGGGAGTGTATTTCAAAGAAATTGAAGCCTATCCTAATCTATAAGAAGTAAAGCGTGTTAATCTATATATATATATATAAACGAATCAATATTTTTTTTGGTGACACCATAATTCGAATGTCGTCCAAACTTCCAACTATTCCGGTAAATTTCCCAAACAATTTCTTTCATACAAAACCTTTATTCGTATTTATTATCGATTTACTGTTCTTATGGAAATATATGACAGTAGAACCTAATATCAATTATCGAATTATTTTTGTTGATTTACGGGTTACCTTGGTGATACGAACAAAATAAATAAAAAAAAAATTATTGAGGTATTCATACAAAAATACCATCCAAACTTACGACTTTTCCGGTAGATTTTCCAAGAATTTTCTTTCATAGAAACCTTGTCCTAAAAATTATGAATACGACGAAAAAAAATCAGTCTAATCGGTCCGTCCGTTTTCAAGTTATGGTGTCAGGAACAGTATACACATTCATTTTTATATAATATTTAGATTACAGTTTACCGAAATCAATTCGCATTTTACCTGTAAAACATCCACACACATTCTTAATCCTCGTTCACGCGATTCTGTACTTGACGTATCTCCAGTTTATTATTATTTGTCAGCCGGGCATGGCCAACCCTCTCCAAAAAATTCCACGCTACGATTCACAGTGTATACTTTGATAATTTCTTTTTCCTTCGTCTGCACTTACGAAAACTTCGGCCCACTCCCGGATTATTAGCTGTTCCGCGTGTCTGCCGTTGCTTCGCCCTTACGTCTCCCCTAAATAACCTCTATAATATACACCTAATCGCTTTTTCTCCGGCCTACATTCCTGTCTCTGTCACGTTCGTTTTTATTCCATATCAAAAATCAATATTGTTACGGTCATTCTTTTTTTTCTTGCTCCCTTCATAGGCCCGAGCCCTGGCAACAGCACTCAAACATACGTGGGCCTGGTGACTGGCGCGCTGGCCATGACCGTGTTGCTGGTGGCCGGCGTGGCCGTGGGTCTGGCGCTGAAACGCGGCCGTCAAAAGGTCGCACTACTCCAGTTCAAGCAAGCCACGCTCGGTGCGCCCAAACAGCAATCCATCAACATGAAGCACCTGAACATCTCCAAGACCTCAATGGTCGGTTCATCGTCGCTCTACGGACGCGGCGGTGGTGGCGTCGGCGCCTCGATGATCGGAAGCGGCGTCGGCGGACTCGGGGTCGTTGGTCACGTGGGTCACGAGTCCGAGGACAGCGACAACTCTTCGGTGTACCACGAGCCTTACAAGCGACTGCCGTCCGTCAAGAATCACGACTACGCCCCGACCACGTTCCTGTTCAAAAAAGACGTGTCGTCAGTGTTGACCACGAGCAAGAGCAGCGAGTACACCGGTAAGTTTTTTTAATTTTTGTTTTTCTGATATACTTAGAGATCCATGTCCGGTTTTGAACAAAGCGATGATTTAAATTGTCAGACACCGGCATGATAATATTATATTCCACCATCATTACTATTTTTGTTCACCTTTACAACACACTGAGACAAGTAAATAAAAAATAATAATAATAATAATAAATAAATGTCGGTCTTTTATCAACACTAGTTGTTTGTCCTAAGATTTAACCGGATATCGTTCGGGGTGTAATAAAGCTATTTTCTTTATTCTAGGTTTTACTGGAGTTAATTGGTAAATATCTGAAATTTAAAAAATTCGAAAGCTGAAATTGGGACATTTACTGACAGCAGTCAACGATACCTAAAATTTACTGGTCAATCTTACGTTTTATCGACATTCTTACTTTTACCGTAAATAATACGAGTAATTATATCACGAATAAAAACTAAAACCATAATACGAAAGAAAAAGTTTACAAAAACTGATCCAAAACAATTAGTAGACACGTAAAACGATAAGATCGCACAGCAATAACATTGATTTAATTTAATTTTTGAATCGTATCTATTTATAAAATCAATGTCAATGGGTAATAGGGCTCTGAATTTTAAGCATTTAAAATCCACAAAAACGTAAGAAAAAAAAACTAAACAACTATTTTAACGGCAAATATGTTAGAGGGATTTAGAAGTCCCTCTCCCCTCTAACGACTCTAACTTGTTAAATACAATTTTTTATTATTACGAAAATGTTATTTTATAAGTTAGAGGAAAGACTTTCAAAACTCCTCTTTTTGACGTTTTTAAACGATCTCTGAGGATCTTAATTGCCGAGCCTTGACAATAGTTTTAATCCGGTTTGCAAATTGAACGGTTCTGCAGTAAGTGTATACACTATACAAGTATTATGTAATTTCTCGTTTATCAAATTGTTTTATCGATGCTTATAAAATTCTGTTGATACGTCATGTTCGGCGATATTTTTTCTTCACTTTTCACTCGGCGTGTTTTTTTTTGTGTGTGTGTGTGTGTTTACCGTCTGGCGTGTTTACGAATCGTTAACACCATCGTCTCCTCAAAATCCGTCTCCCGCGGATTATCCGTCCGCCCGGCTCTCTCCGCGTCTTACCGAGGATTCCGCCATAATATCGTCCAATTAGTCGTCAGCCTCGTGAACATAATACCTTACGGTCCCCGCTGCCGCGATAACAACGCATACACAAAATGTAAACACGCGGCCTAAAAACATTGACTTGGATGGGTCTCAACACCGTGCAAAAATCGCGACCGAAATTGCGCAAACTCGCAGTGTTCAAAACCCGACACTCGCATAGGTAATTGTATTTTCGCATTAGATCGATTTAAACGGTTTAATCGATTTAAAGTCGAACACGCTATCAAAATATCGTTAGAAAAGGAAAATCCAAAAACCCGACTGCGGAAAAAAGCGAACAAAAGTAGATAGAACAACGAAATATGATAGATAAAGCAGCCGTGGCCACTTATACCCGCTCTTGAAATTCGATTGATATTGTTCACGAATCAGTTCGCGAGTGTAAATTCTTTTTCATCGCATTCCGTGTTTTCTCTTTCATATTTCTATCCGTTTCGTTCGTTTTATTTCCGATACTATACACACATCTTAATCGGTTCAGACGTTTATGAGTTGGCGGATTTAAGAAACTCACGTACACGCACGAAAACGAAACACTATTATTATTTGCAATCGGGTAATGAGAAAAAATATTTAAAAAAAACTACGACGTTTTTTCCGAAACACCGTGATTATTCGTATTTTCCCGAAATGTATAATCTTGATTCGAATACCGGTTTCGATAGGACTGCAATATAATTGAGATCAAAATGATTTTGAACTCCGACGACGGTTATGATTGCGACGGTATAAATTTTGTTTAAACGACATATTCATAATTATAGCGCAGAGATTTGTATACATTTGCATATTTTTTTATAGGTTGGTCGCAAAAATGGCTTGCAAATACCGAAGTGCATATCACGACCAAATGGTTTTTTTTTTTTTTTTTATCACAAAATTATATTTTGTAAATTTTGGCGTCATTAACTTTCAGACCATGTTTTAACGATTTTGTAAATTTTCAAAACATATTTCAAGATATCGTACATGTCGTACATAAAGTTTTGATTTTTAGAGCACATTCCGGTTATTTTATTACATGTATCTTTATAGGTTTAAGGGCATAATTTTACCCTGTTATAAGTAATAAAACCCCGCGGGGTTTTCGCGAATTTGTCGTGTGAAATTCACTTGAATTCATTTTTTTTTTTTTTTTTTTGTACTTTTGCACTCGTTAGACTTTACCAGCGTCGGTAGTTTCGGACAGGACGAGGTGAAATATTCGTCGCCTTCCATGTACACCCTGAACCCGCCGCCACCGCCGAGCACCAGACCGCCGCCGCTTTTGCAGTCCGAGCAACTCGGCAAATCGTTGCCGGCCAACTTGCACAACTATTACGCGGCCATCGACATAATCAAAGTGAGTCCATCCGGGTGTTTTCGGGCGTCCGACAAAATTTTCCAAACGGTTTTTCTTTTTTTTTTCATACGAAGACGGATCGCAAAGAACAGCATTTCACGCCGGGCATGTTTACGTGCATGAAACTGCCGGAAGACAAACAGGACGAGTGCAGTCAGACGTCCCTGTACGAGATATCCCGGAACCGACTGCGAGTGATCGAAAAACTGGGCGAAGGCAATTTCGGAATGGTGAGTAATAGACGTATATATTTGGGTGTGCGGGCGCGGGGCGGACTTTTTCGCGAAACGTGATTGGAATATGTACGACGATAATATTATTTAATAAACGACTGTCAATTCCATATACGTATATAGATCCACTTGTGCGAAACGGACGGGATACCCGAGTACAATGCCACGTCGACGTTCCACAAAAGACAAGTGATCGTCAAATCGCTCCGGCGCGGCTGTGGCGAACAAAATAAGTAAGCCAAAGAAAAATATATTATTATGTATAGGTAAGCGTGTATACAGGGAGATTATTTTAACCCCGCACGGGCCAGAGATCGACCCAAAAGTTTGTGAGTGAATATAATTTCAGTTGTTTTTTTTAAGTTTTTTTTTTTTTTTTGTTCAACCATGGGTTTATTTTTAACGCCGTTTTCGAATTCATTCTCATATTCCCTATTTCGTGTACCTTTTAAATTGTACATTTTGAATTTTCAAATGGAACTCCCCCCTTTTGGGATTCGGCGATTCCGAACGGAGAGTATTTTCAACAGTTTAAAATTCAGATCGGAGGCATATATGAACAAGGTTACAAACTTCGTGCTATCCATTTTTAAACGTTAACGCTTCCCTGCTCATCCGGTCTGAATTATAAGGAATAGGAGCAAACATTTTAAAACACTATTAAAATAAAGCGTAAACGATAAAAGAATCGCTCTGTATACACCTAGTGACAAATTCTCCCGTTTATACCCTTTACGTCCCAAACGTCCTAAGCGTTCCGGTACATGAGAAATCGAAAAATCAGTTTCCACCGTATAAAAGTACCATACTTATACATAATTCGCACGCGGAACAAAATTTTTCGGTTTTTTTTTTTTTTTGAACTCGCATCATTTCTATACACCGCCCGGTGCATGGAATTCTTTTTATTCAGTGGGGCGCTGACATAAAGAGAATTTCTACGTGCATATTTTACTTTCATTTTGGACGTCCAAAAGAAACCCTATACACGGGTTATGGACATATACATTGCCGAATCGATATTTATGAATGTTAATTCTATACCGTTAGAAACCGCGCACTCGTCACTGATTGTCATGTTATTTTTGTTCCGCCGTTTATAGACAAGATGTTATGCGAGAGACAAAGTGTTTGTACACTGTCCGTGATCCGAATTTGGCGCGGATAGTGGGCGTCTGCAGTCCCGACGAGCCTTTGTGCATCATACAGGAATATTTCGAGTTTGGCGACTTGCCGAATTTCTTAAAACTGCAGACCACCGAGGCCACGGAAGCTCATCCGACAATCAAGTAAGCATACTGACAACGATTTTCGTATTTTGATGTGCCGTATTAATATTTTGTTTACTGATAATAAGGTTTTTATATAATACATAATATGACTCTTGATTTGGTAAAAATTTCTCGGCCGTTTAAAATGCCTAGTGAAAAAAAAATTGTATGATTTATAACGCTCAAGTGTTATATCAACTGATGAACGATATTATAAAGAGTATTTAAAAAATAGTTTTAAAACATATAATTTTTTTTAGTATTTTATTGTACGGCTAAACGAACTTTGATGAAAAACTATAAAAGTACATTTGAAATAAGTTTAAAAACAAAATTAATGTTTCAATAAGACTACATAATACTTTGTCGAAATTCGTTCGGGCGTTCTACAAAATGTATTTTTTTTTTTTTTTTTTTAGTTTCCTTCCTTGAATTAAATAGCAATAACTTATGATCTCCTCACGATTTCTTACGTATCCTTTAGTTGTCCGTACGAGCCGACTCTTGCATCTCGTATTATCTGATTTAGATAATTCGTTCTTGCCTTCCTTCTTCTCCGTTTCTTTTAGTATGAAGAGCTATGGAGTTCCTCACATGTCCCAACGTATGACCTATTTTATGCTACCGTCTTGTTCTTATACTGTTTAGCAAAACTTTTTTTTTGTACTAAATCTTACACTTTTTGTTTTGTATCCTTTCCGTTCACTTTATTTTATTCATTTTTATCCAACACAATACATCTCTGTTTTCATCTTTTTGTTTAACGTTCGTGTTTCATTAATATTAAACGCCGCTACACTCCACATCACATACGTTTTGATTATGAGTTCTCTTGAATTCATGTTCACATTGTTTGATGTTGATAATTACTACTTCTTTAGTAGGACTACCTATTTTTCTTACTCTATTCTACTTTTTATTTCCTTTTCTGATCTTCCATCACTACTTACTATGCTCCCTAAATATCTCAATTGGTCTACTTGATCTATTTTGTATAATAATAGTACTTATCTTTTTCTAATACGATTTTGCGTTGTTTTGTGTTCCGCAGTTACGGTTGCTTGCTGTACTTTGCCACTCAGATCGCGTCGGGCATGAAACATTTGGAAGGCAAGGGGATCGTTCACAGGGATTTGGCCGCGAGGAATTGCTTGGTGGGCAAAAACTATTCATTGAAGGTGTCCGATCACGCGTTATACTGCACTAAATACGACGCGGATTATTACGTAAGCGACACAAAATCGAGATTGCCGATCAGATGGATGTCGTGGGAAAGCCTACTGCTGGTAAGTTCCGGGGTCGTATTGTTCGAAATTTCAGCGTATCGGAGCACAGTATTTTCTTTCTCATTGGGATTTGCGAAAGAAAAATGATAAATTAAAAAAAAAAAAAAAAAAAAAAAAAAAAAAAAAATAGCTTCCATATAGACCGGGGAAAATTATAGTGGCGCGTTATTATTTATACGTATGGTACCTGTGTTATGGGTATAATACGACGCGAAACAGAAAAAAAAAAAAATAACCGCGACCCGCGGTTTTCTCGACGTAATATTCTTCTTCTTTTATTGGACCTATAATATACCAGCTAACTCTTACATTCTCATTCGAATTCTCTTTTTACCGTATATTATTTTCGTCGCGGTGCGACGTGAATTTATTTCGACTCGAGATTTTCCGACTCCGGGCCGAACTCCCAATGTACATATATATTACGCAGGTATAGCGGTAGCTGTAGCCATATTTTAAATACAATAATATATGTAAATCGTTTGTACAAATAAAATATGTACATTATAGTATATGGGCACATGTAACGGGTGTTGGGGCGGCATTTATATAGTTAAAACAATGGAAACGACTTTAAATTTATTAACGCGTATACGTGCGAGCGCTAAGTAATTGTTTTAAAATGTATGTACTTTTTTTTTTTTTGAAAGTCAAACGAACGACGCGAAAAAGGCATATTTTTTTTCCCCCAAAGTAGCGCTCGTAATATACTAATGGAAACGTCACTGCGACATAATTATATTTTAATATCACTTATTATTTATTAACCCGCGAACAAGAAAAATGACACGTGACCGATATTTTACAAAGACGGAGTTTTTTTCCCCGGTCGGAAAACCCTTTTTCGGTTCCGCCGTTTTCACGCAGTATTTCCTTAAGGCGCAGATTTTTCACTCGATAGTATCACAGCTTTTTCGAAACATATTTCGCGCCCGTTTCTGAAAAAAACACTTTTTCGGTTATCCGTTACAAAAGAAACCCCTCTACCGCCGTTTTCACGCTGTACCTTTGAAGCGCGATTTCAGATAATACTCGTATATTGATTGCCCATCGGCAATCCACGGTAGACACCGTAAACTCACCGATACCCGAAAAAAAATTAACTGCCAACGCACCGGGCGGAAAAAGTTACTATACAGCGTTGCCATAAATGTGGGGAAAAAATGTACCCGTTATCGTTATAAAAAGACGTGGTCCACTATTTCGGTTTCACACTGGAAGTATGACATGAAATATCATATCAGTATAATAGCACCGTGTGATTCTGTTATCGGATATTCGAACTATTGTCTCCCCGAAACACCGTGTATTGTCGTTTTTAACAGCTGTATTTTGAGTTTTGTTTTACGAGCCCACACTTTGGTTATCCACGCTCAAACGATGCGCAATTCACGGTCGCACCCTCCTCCGTTTAACCGGTTTTCGGGTTATTTTTCTTTCGCTGTGCTCCGAACGGTCCGCGAAATACTCGCGCGTGCAACACAAAAATATTACGCGTACCTATTACCCACCCGTGTACTATAATATGATTTCTGTGCGCGCGCAGGGCAAGTACACGTCGAAAAGCGACGTCTGGTCGTTCGCCGTCACCCTCTGGGAAATACTGATGTTCTGCAGCCATCAGCCGCTGGCGGAGCTGACCAACGAACAGGTAGTCGAAAACGCCAACCACATGTACCTGTCCAACGGTAAGCACAGGTACGCGGAACCGCCGCCCAGTTGTCCGCGCGAAATGTACGAGATCATGGCCGAGTGCTGGAAACGCGCGGACGCGGACCGGCCAAAGTTTTCCGAAATACACTTGTTCCTGCAACGCAAAAACCTCGGCTACGTCCCGGTAATAATGTGATTATAGTTAAAAAAAAAAAAAACAAAAAACTCGAGACCGTAACAATGTAAGAACACTATAANCCGAAATACACTTGTTCCTGCAACGCAAAAACCTCGGCTACGTCCCGGTAATAATGTGATTATAGTTAAAAAAAAAAAAAAAAAAAAAATGTTTAAAAAAATCGCTTAAAAAGTCATGCAGAGGCGCGGCTGTACACGCGATACGCGTACCTTCGAAAACGATCGTTCCTTCCAGCGTCGCGACGGTTCTCGTCATTTATTTATTCTCTCGATTTTTCTGTCCGTCTACGCGTCTATATCCGGCCGGTCTGTCCTATATGCCCGTCAATCTGTCCGGACATTTCGTCCGTAGAAAAAAAAAAAAAACAAAAAACTCGAGACCGTAACAATGTAAGAACACTATAATATACTCGTACGACTCGCGATAGCGGTGTAGGTGTATTAGGTGTATTATAGGGGTCGGCGGGGACGTGTTCAAACACCGAAATATTATAAACGCGTATCGTTTCGCATCTCGACTTATAAACTTTAGTTTATTGTTATTTCCGAAAACACGTTTGTTGTGTTATTATAATAGTGTACACTCGGCGTGTGTTTAATTTCTCGTTTAAATATTTACACTCGTCTTTCACCACCACCACCACCACCACCAACCCTCTTGTATATGATTACGAGTTTGTTTATTTTTCAAAATTTTTTCCAAAAATACTTAAATACTCGAGCTATATTTAACGCGCAATGTCTTCCAAAAAAAAAAAAAAAAAACTAAATCACTTTTTTCTGTACTAATATGTCGACACAATATATTATAAGACGTATTAAATACTGTTTAAAAAAAAAAAAAAATCATCTTCTCATAGTTTGTAAGTTTGTACATAAGATGTTTTGGGTCGTTAATTTTTTATTTTTTATTTTTATTATTTTTGTAAATAATTTACACGGTTTTTACGAGATCGTCGAGCGTTATAGATTCTAATTAAAATTAAAAAAATATATATTTTAACGATCAACGAATAAAAAACTTCACACCGTTCGCGTTTATAAAAACACGACTATTCATTTTTTTTATGTATGCATATATATATATTTTAGGTCTCAATTATAAATCATTTTTTTTTTTTTTTTTTTAATATATATATTATATATTATGCGATTCTTTATTCTATATAATTATTTACTATATACTCGATGTATAACATTATAATATAGTGATGACAAAAAAAAAAGTGGATAGGCACGCGGACAAATAATATTTTCGTCCGCCAACTCGTCCCGATCCACTGGATTTTTATTGATAATATATATAATTTTATTATTACTATTAAAAAAAAAAAAACAAAAAAAAAAAAAATATAATATTATTTAAATAATAATAATAACTCACTCCGAAGTCTTTCCAAAATATAGTAGTCGAAACGAATATTAATATGACCGTCGCTACGACGAGTTCAGTCCGGGCCACGCGACGATAGTGATGCGATCACCCGCGGAGACAACGTCTCGGACGACCCGACGACTATTGTCCTAATCAATTGTCCGCTAATCCGAGACGGCAGTTTTAGTTCGAATTTCGCGCGCGATCGCTGCAGGTTATAGTCGTATCATTACAGCGTCAACATCTAAAGGCTGCGCCTTGACGTTACGGCCGTGTATCGTTTGCCACGCTCCTCGGCTGTGAATTTCGCGCGACATCCACGAGCCGCTAGAGATGTTGGAAATACGAAGTTCTTGGTCGTCCCCAATCGATCTTTTAAACCGAGATCTCAATTTCGAAAACGTGACTAAATAGTCGAATAACAAAAAAAAAAAAAACGAATGACCAGAACACGAATCCACGATAATTATACGTGCAATCACAATTGCACTCAATACGTAACAATAAGACTAATTGTAAACACAAGTCTTGTAAGTCTGTTGGCAAATTTTTAATAACCTCAAATAAATATGACCTGTAGCGTCGAATGATTACAATTCTAACTAATTCCGCCTCGACAAGCGGACCTCGTTTTAACAGCTGGTTTACTATCTTCAAATGATATAATACGGTAGTCCGTATGCTGCGTAATTATACCTAGTAGAGGACAGTGCATTTCGGCAATAGAAACGCATTACCGTTCGGGACAGTGTAATTGTTGCTTTCGCGATAGTTCAATAGTGACCGTATCGGCAATAGTATTTCACGGGCAAGTTTCGCGGTCACGCATTTCACTATCGTCGCGCGTACTCGGGCTCGAGCATATATTATTATTACTGTGTTCGGTAAAATAAAATAAATTATAATACGTTTTAAGGGGGTTCGCCAATATACAATTATTTTGTTTTCGAAAATAAAATATTGCATTTGTTTATTTTTTAATATTATTACTATTATTAGATTCGCCGTTTCGGCTCTATACGAATCGAACCGACCTTTTTTTTTTTTCATTTTTTTTTCTCTCTCTCTTTCTCTCGATAATATTGTAAATACCATTTTTTTTCATTTTTTTTTTTTTTTTTTCAATTATTTCTCCACAATATATGGTCTTGTATAATAATATTAAAAACGATATTTTGTATTTACCGTACTATTTATTTCGATTAATAATAACATTAACATTATTATGATTTCCACTATACTGTATCGAAAGCTCAAAAGTGGATTATATAATAGCTGGGCTCGTGTAAAAACGCAATAAATCGTCTATATCATATTAATAAACGAAAATTGCGCGTTCTAATAACGAACGCGCGAAATTTTTAATATTGATAAAGTGGTGCCGAATACATAATGTTATTTGTTTTTGATTCGGGCGAAAAAACCCGTTCCTTCCCTTTATTATAATTTATCACACCACTATTATACACAATATTGTGTTTTATAAATTAAAAATTTTCTTTTTCTTCTGTTTCTCGTAAGACGTGTGATACGTGTACTTGAATAATAAATTATATTTATTTTTTTTGAATTTGCATATCATAAATTATCATACAATATGTATTATTACCTAATAGTGTGTACATATAGTAAATAATGTATATTATGGTTAAACATACAGGCACGTCAGCGGGATAATACAAAATTGCACTATCACAGCGCATTTTTCTCCAGTGTCAGTAATTAGGAATTCACGTTGAAAGGGGATGTATATTTTTTTTTAGCCAAACTGTTAAATAGATCTATGCATTAGAGGTTGTTTTAAAAAAAAATTCTCCTAAAAACAGACCATTTTTGCCGCCAACGTTAGCAAAAATACTACAATATTCACAAACATCTCCAGATTCCTCTTCTGATTAAACCGACCAATCGAACTCCAAAAGCATTTGGAGGGGATATTCATCTTCTTCGTTCCCCGTTAATTACTCCCCTGTCGTTGGATGCTACATACTGCTCAAGCTGTCGAATGGTTGTACAATAACGTTGGAAAAATCGATCGTTGAATCGTTTATTATTATTATTATTATTTTTTTTTTTTTGTTCTATGATATTCGCCAGTGGCGGCCATGTTTTTACGCGCATTATTATCTATAATATCTTGCCGACAAGCCTGTATTTTTAACCGCTCTAGGTATCTACGTGTTTGTCGGATCAAAAACGCCTATGGGCAGTACCTATATACGTTATACAAATATAGTGTTATATTCCTCTTTTCGCAATTTTTCATTTATATATATATATGTAAATTTTGAAATCATTTTTTGTTTCTGTATAATGTTTAGACCACGAACATATAACAATATCGATAAACCGACACTTTTTGATAAAAAAAAAAAAAAAAAAAAAGAAGAGTGACACGATAAAGTTATCTGTAAATAATATAATATAATATTAATGATAAAAGTAATATAATATAATAAATACTATACCATAATATTATAATAATACATGGAGGGTATATAATCAATTATTTGATACCCACACGTTGCTAAGAGACAATCAATCTCTAACACTTTTTTGATTTATATATACATATAATCTATATGTATGTATATATATATATAATTTTTTGTATTAAACAATTGATAAAAAAAAAAAAAAAACTATTATATATATATATATATATAAAATTATTATAAAATCAATCTTAGAATATTATTACTATTNNTTTAGACCACGAACATATAACAATATCGATAAACCGACACTTTTTGATAAAAAAAAAAAAAAAAACTATTATATATATATATATATATAAAATTATTATAAAATCAATCTTAGAATATTATTACTATTATAATTATTATTACTATTAATAGCACACATGTTTAAAAATACTAAAAAAATAATAATAATATTATGTTTGATCTCAAAACAAACATGATGACATTATGTCTACCTGTATTTCCTCAGAGTGCAGTACCTACACACAAACGATGATATTAAATATCAATCAGATCTTATAACAATAATATCGTTTCCTATACCATAAAATATTTTAATAGGACGAATACAAATAATTTGCAAAGTAACATATAATAGTCGCATAGTAATAAAAAAAAAAAAAAATCATATTACGATTCAAATAATATATCAACTAATTTGTTGAACATCACTAATTAATTTTAATCATAGTCTTTTTGTAATAAAAAAAAAAACATAATAAAAAAATAGTACTTCTATTAATTATTATGTTTAAGTATATTATTATAATATAAACTTGAAATTTAAATGTATTTATAAAATATATTGTATTTTCATTGACTATATTAATGTAATTATACCTATATAATATTAAAATAAAATTGTTGTTTAATTATTGTCTTTAGAAAAAATAAATCAGTATTATTATTATTATTAAACATTCCTCTGTCTTTGAAAAAAAAAAAAAAATGAAAAAAAAAATGTTATTTAATAAATATTATGTATCATATACCTTTGTGAATTTTTCATTATTTTTTTTTTTTTTTTTGCTACCTGCATTTAACTCGTTTACATTCCTACTGTACATTTTTGTGCGAATATAATATAATATAATGGTAAAACTTTGCTGTACTCGTGAGCTGTAGTTCAACCAACCAAGTGGTTTCCAAAAAGAAAAAAAAAAAAAGGTACGTAATATCATTTGTTTTTAAAGTAACTCCAGAGTTCCCTTCCGCAAGGTCTACTTCCGTAGACGTTACTCGCTGTAATCACTTACGCAAGCGCGTGTGGGCCTGATAAGCCAGCTAATTTGAAGTTATTTTTTTTTCGATTTTGATTTAATACTTTGATGATCGATTAATAAACGATTGCGGGCTGAAGTTGGCCCCTGGGCCGTAGTCGGTCACCACCGGTATGGGGCAGAGGCCTTTAATTTATAATACACGTTATCGGTTTTTCTCGCACCTATCGCCCTAAATCACCCGTTTTTAGCTTAGTGTTGTATTCAGAAAGTACTTACGGATGTTTATAATTTATGTTTTTAAAATAGGTCCCAATATCCCATCTATTTCCGATTATATCATTTTCCGATGTAAAAAAATGACCCAGTACGTGCCTAGTCTAACGGAACCTTATATCACCTGCAGTGATTATAATGACTGCCTATTTATCGTCAATGACAACACTAAATTATTTGTTAATTTCTAATCATAACGAACATTTCATACTACAATATACTTTTTAACATACTGCCCGATAGTAGAAAATATCTTCGAAGCCCGTGATTTTTAAAAAACGTCTAAAATAAGTTTTACTAAAAACATTAATTTTATTTATTCTTCTGCTGGGTTTTGGCCTTTAAGGACCACTACTAGTACAAAGTCCCGCCATTCTCGCTATTCTATAGATCCTCTTCAATGGATTTCCGGGTTCACTATCTCAATGGTCCATCTAAACACAGTCTTACCACTACCATCTCCTCCCTAAAATCCTAAATCGCCTGATTTACAATAGATTCATGTTTACGCCACGGACCGCGAACATCAGTCTTATTTTAGTTATGTCTTTTTATAAAAATTTATCGGCCAGCCTTTGGAAAACTGTCTTTGAAGTCAGTACAATGCAATCATTATGATGGACATTTTTGAAATATTTTATGAACGTATTTTTCACCACAAATTTTTACCTAAACTACACAAAAGTCGTATATTTTATAGTTGCGTATGCAGTACCAGGATGGTAATATTGCGCTGTGCGATTTTAAAAAATTTGTTTGATTTTAAAGCGAAAACAAAACAATTCGATTACAAAACAGATATTATATAATGTGAGTACAGCAATTTAAAATACAGAACAATAAAAAATTACAACGTTTTCCAGAGACGACTGTGAAGAATACGAATAGGGGTAAGTAAACGTATACCTGTATAATATACGTAATAATATTATTATTCTATCGTCATCATTATGTAGCGTGACCGTCGAAAAATACCGTATTATGATACTGCACGTAAGTACCGAATAATAGTATTGTTACCTCGTCGAGGGGAAATAAAACGTAAAAAACTCTTCGAATTCATTGCGACAAAAAGAAACTCGTCTCGCTCAACTCGTTCACACTAATAACATTACATAAGCTCTTTAGTGGACGCCCAAATACATACATTATAAAAAAAAAAAAAAAAAACGAGATATTTTTTCTGTTCTCTTCGGACGGAAAACTGCACTTACAATATTGTTATTATTATTATATAATGATGACGAAAAATTATTATGATATAATATTTTTATTGCCGGAAAACTTTGACCGAGAAAATTCGTTCTCAACGTTCTCTATCGTAATTTCGATCAGTCTTATGTGAACCGACTATATGGCCGACACGGTGATATGATAGTTACTAACACGATAGTTAGTGTCAAAACTGTCACGGATACCGGGCCCGCACGGTAATATGGCACAGTGATAGAAGCGTGAACTTCGGTATAGGGACGTTAGTGAAAGTGCGACACGACAGGAAAAATAGAACAATAGTGTAATAATATGTGTCACTCTGAGATGGTCAGGGTTACGGTTTTTAGATACAATAAATGCACCTTGTGTTCAGTTCTAGAACGTATCGAGTGTCATTTATTGCGATACTAAAATCAATGCATCCAGGTAGTATCTAGTCGATACATAAGTATCTGTGGTAACTTGTATCTAGACGAATGTAAATCAATTTATCAATTTAAATAAAAATCGTGAAAAAACGTCGGGAAATGTACGAAATGTATTGTTTAAAATTTTGTTTTGGTTCAAATAGAAATATTTGTAGATACCAATTTTCGAGCTATTTGTAAACATTTTTATTTCGCGAGTTTTTTACGTAAATTTTAATCAGTAGGTACTCTGTGGATAAAATTGCGAAACCAATAGAAATGCTTAAAAGTTTAACAGGAGGTTCATTATAAGAAAAATAATTTTAATATCAAACTTTGACGAAAATCGCGAGTATTACGGCCTTTAAAAACACGTTTAACCGAAATCCGCTCATAATCGTTTTTCTTTAGCAACGATTAATCGTTGCGTACAGATGTACATTAAATTTCCAACATTTCACCTACAACAGTGGTCGCGAAACTGCGAAATATGTCCGTTTTTTTTTTTTTTAACTTGATCCTGATTCCCGAGTATTACGAAAAAATATTACGTCTGTACGGAAAATTCTGCTGTCGAAGTTTTAAAAACATTATCCGTAAGTATATTTCGGTGTATGTACGGATGATGTATGAATTTATGTGATGCAGTATGTGTCTAAATAATAAGGTAAACGAACACAGGTGGTATTTCAGTAGTGGTTTTTTATTTTTTTTTTTTTTAAAAAAAAATAGGATTAATTATATATGAAAAAAAAACAAAATAACGTGAAAAACTGTGAAATAGACAAGGGAAATCGCCCGGTTAAAAAAAACAAAACAAAACAAAAACTCGACCCATTTCGGGTAAACTGCTGGATGTGAATCGTCGTTTTGGATTTTGTTTTTTTTTTTTTTTGTGTACCTAACTCAGTTTAAAACAATTTTAGAAACCTGACATTTCTACCGAACACGCATATTGGACCTATCTAGGCGCGGTACGGTTTTCAAATCAGTCCGGTGACTTTTCAGCGATACGAGTATTGAAATCCATTAGAAATAATTCTATTTCTATTTTTTTTTATTTTTAGTTTTTTACCTATTCGCGTAAGTGCACGGAAATCGAACACGCAGTACGACACGAGTACGTTTTTCTCGAACGGCTCGGTGCGATGACCGGACAGCTGTCGGATTTTCCGCGAGGTTTTCACGGTCAAACTCCCCGTGTTATAATATCACAATACTGTTATCGCCCCGTGAGCTGAGAACCGCGTAACCCAATTGCACTTCGAACTGTTGGACACAATAATATTATTACCGCGCCTACTTATGTTAACGGCATTCACGCTGTAAACCGGCGCCGCCGGGAAAATTTACGAAATGTATTATTTTCGAATCGTAAATATTACGGCCTTTCAGAACAAGTATAACGGAACTCCGTTCAGAGTCGTTACTCGTTAGCGAATATTAACCGTTGCGTACAGATACACTGAATTCCTATTTACATCCCGCATTCCCGACTTATCATCTACAATAGCGGCCCACCCCGTCCCGCGAAGTACGAGGTCTGGCTATTAAATAACGGGGCTGCTTATGAAAAATAGTTTTATTTTAAAAATTATTCCACAACCAAATTTTCCCCTTCAATCCGCTAATCGTTGACAGTTATATTGGCGCTATATCATTGCTGCGCAACGCCAATGTCAAATAACAATGCAGTCAAATAACAAAAGCTTTCATAATGCTTTTCGCAATGCTTTTTTATGACGGCACGCGATCGCGTCATGTGTGTCGGCTGTACGGCGGCAGTCGCGTTGGCGCTGTGCGACGCTATAAGGTGACACGACATGGGCGTCTGATGCCGATACCGAATGGTACACACGGGCCGGCGCACGGTGCTACGCGACGACAACAATGCTGTACGAGGTGCGGCTATTAAACAACGAGACTGGTTACGAAAAAGTGGTTTTATTATAAAAGTTATTCTACATTCAAACGCTCCCCTTCAATATACTGCCCTCCCCTCGCCACGCACCGTTGCGTTCGTTCCTTCCGTTGCTCGAGGCAGTGCCGGAAGTCTGTTTTCGTAAGACCATTCAGGATTTTCGTTTCACCTCTTCCATCGAATCAAACCGGATTCCTTTTAAGGCAGACTTTATCTTCGGAAACAAGTAAAAATCGCAGGGTGCCAGTTTGGGTGAGTAAGACGCGTGTTCGAGTACTGGAGTGCCTTAAGCGGCCAAATAACGCTTCACAGACAGCGCGTTATGGGCAGGTGCGTTATCCTGGTGCAAGATCCACGACTTGTTTTTCCACAATATCGACCGTTTCTTACGAACTGATTCGCGCAATGTTGCCAAAACTGTCGAATAGTAATGTTGGTTCACAGTTTGACCCTCTGGAACCCATTCAGTCATCACGATGCCGTTGATATCGAAGAAAACGATCAGCATGGTTTTGAATTTGGATTACGACTGAATTGGATTCCGGTGCACTCTCGACCATCAGAAAATAATTTATGTCACTCAAAAACACGCGCCCGAGACAGGAAACCCTCACTATAGGCCTCTTTAACAACTCATAGCACTCAGTTGGAGTTTTTTTTTAATTGAACGAGAAAATTTTACGTTTATCCGTTGCTCATATGTTTTTCGTCACACGTGGTTTTCGGTACGAGAAAAAACCATGTTCGTTTCTAAACGCTACAGAAAAAATACTAATGCACCAACAAAAACCCAATGGCATAGTAGACACTTCCAGCTAACCAGCGCTGTATTCGGTTTTCCCCGAACCTTTTTGGGACGCTCTGTGCGCAGTCTCGTTATTTAATAGCCAAACCTCGTATGTTCGTATTTTTTTTTGGTTTTAGTTTTTTAAAAAAATACGCATAAATCAGAGAAATCATAGGGCAACGTATCGGAAATTATTACAAGGAAAAAAAAAACCCCTCGAATGTATCGAACAGAACAAAAGTAGTTCGGGGTATCGGACGTCGCACACCGTGCACACCACACCCCCTCCGGCTTTGACCGCGGGTTTAACGACGCGCGAGACTATCGTGCGGTTTTGAAAATTTCGTTTTACTGTCGATTTAACCGATACGACCTAAGCTGCGTACGGTTTGTTTTTTTTTTTCTCTCTCCGAGAAAAATTATTTATCATATTTTCCTGCGTTATACGCGCGTATTGTTCGTTACCTACGGCCGCAGAAAGCGGTTCGGGTTTGAATTCGATTAATAATAAATTACGGCGCGATGCTAAAAACGTACGCCCGCGCGGCGCGCCGACCGCGAAAACCGCGAGAACTGTATTATCGTGCGTCCCTCGCTCGTATTATTCGCCATCGTTTGTACAAATATCGCGGTTCGCTTATCCCGCGCAATCGTTCGCTAAATACTTAATAGTATCATCGCGAGCCCGACGTGCCGGTACCGGGAACACAGCGCCGTCCGGGTCCCGGGCACGCGTAGCGGCCGTAACGCGCGCGCGCCCGCGGCCCGTAACGGGTGCCGCGGTTCCGTTAATATTTCATACGGTTATTATTAGTTCGGTTCCGGCGTATTTTCGAGGTTTAGGCGCGCCGTTCGTTATTACGGTAATACGCGCGCGGGTTTTCATATTTCCCCGGCTCGACTCCGCACGGGAAACGAGAAAATACCCCTCGGAAAACTCCCGTCCGCGGGTCGAAATACGCGACGGGCGTTCGTCGCGCGGCCGATTTCCGTTTTAATTTTTAACACGGCCGTTTATTAGTTTGTCGATTATCCGTACAGTTTAGGTTTTCGCCGAATAGACGCGGCTGTGCGCAGTTAATGTGCGCGGGCTAACGATTGCGTTGGCCAAGTGTTTGCCCACCCGGAAGGCGTGAACTGGCATTGACTGGAAAAGCGCAAGCAGTCATCACGCCGGCGAAACGGTACACCGGTGTCGAATGTCCGGCAAACTTACCTCCGTCGTCGCGGCAAAAGCAAACCGCGGGCGTACCCGAGTAATCGATTAAAGTAAATAATGTACACGAATTCAATTGACGACTGTACGAGTATTCGATCTGGTGACCGCGCCGATTTATCCGATTTCGTTTTAAATGTTATTGTTATAAATACAAATTCCAAGCCAGAAGTTCGATCAGAATTTACAATCGCTTGCTGTTAGAAACAACCAACTCCTGCGGAATCGTTTCGCTGTCAAAAAGAGAACGAGAATGTCTCGTACTGATTGCAAATTAGCAAACTGGACCAGATTAGTATACTGTCGAAATTGGTTCGGGACCGAACCAGCGTGCTGCATTGTAAAAACACTAGGGACTCGGAGACCCAGCTCGAATGCAGCCGAATGGCGTATGAAATAATTATTCCTACCGTGTGGCCGTGGTAAAATGTGTGCAGTTGTCCGGGACGTTTAAAATCCTTGTGGCGCGCTCTATTTGTGGAGTTGATGAACGATAAAACAACATGTGCAAAAATGATGTACGAAAAGCATACTTTTCGTCAATTGGACACTTGGTGGTTAGTTTTAAAGATTCTACGAGAAGAAATATATAATATTTAAATGAACGCATCTAGTTAATTTTAATTTTACGTTTTGATGCATGATTACGTCAATAAAGCGTGTTACCAGGCAACTGCATCCGGACATTAATAATTCGTATAATACATATGATATATTATGTAACTTGTATCTGTATTCGTAACTGAAATTTGATGCTCTTCCCGTTGTCCCGCCACGCTGAAATTCTGTTCACAGCTTAAGTTCTGATGACAATACAATTTGACAAAAAAAAAAAAAAAAAAGCAAAACCGTTAGTTTTTTTTATATATATTTAAATATTTTTTAAACCGTTGTTTGATGAGTGCTGGGTTCGTAATGATGGAAAGGCCGACAGCGTACGGTTATCGTTTTATAAAAAAAAAAAAAAAACAACAATTTTTGGTTTGGGACACGACTTGTGTGTATAATTATTTGTATGCGGTACGTGTGTAAATCGCACGCCGTTAACACACCACGGATGATTTAATTACGTATAATATTACGATGAAACACAAAATGCCACCAAAAAGGAAGACGCGTGAATAAAGCAGATATCCGTCAATTAGGTGGACATTTCCCACGTCTATTTTTCTATCATAGAAATATTCTTTGTGAAACATTAAATAAACGAATTTACTGCTTAGAAAAAAAAAACAAAGACGAAATTTGAGCATAGAAATGGTAGAGAATGTTGAAATCTGAAGCCCATCCTTGATACCAAGGCAGCGCGCCGTGCATTTATACAATTTCATACTCCCGACTTCGTTCGGAGGTCAGTAGTAGGGTTGTTTAAAGCCAACGAAAATCACCTCCTTCCAGCAACAACAAATTTCGTTCGTCCATAGTTGTTTATCCGAAATAATTTGTTTTAATAAACGTTTTCTATCGTTATCTGTAACCAAACGATTTTTAAACCGTTATCTTTTGTATATGTCAAGATACATTTCGACTATAGGTAGGTATACGAAATATGTCTCGGTGCTGATTTCACATTCACGGTTCTAAAACAGAATTATCGCATCGACTGACCGAAAATATGGTATGTCGTGTTTCTCATTAAACACCGATTGTCGTACATTAAATCCAAATAAAAATAAAAAAAATAAATATACCAGGTTTCAAAATAATAGTGATTTTAACTATTCGGATTCCGGACAACGAAGATGTTTTGTACAGGTACACACACGTCCTGCACACACTGTGTATTATGTATAGGAATCACTAAGATAAATCGGTAAAAGTCCGCGATCTGGACATTGTCCAAAATCCGTTCTATACAGTTTTAGTTTTCTATGTATATATATATATATATAGGGCGTAACATGATTCTTATTTTGTTCAAAAATCAATTTCCTCTTTTCGCGCAAAAATAATTTCGCTTCTTTCTCTTCCCGACCCGCCAAGTTTTCTCAGTTTTACTTTTCTTTCGGAAAAACTTCACTTTTATAGTATAGACACTCAAAGTATTATTTGCATTTGATAAAACCCATCGCATATAGTCTCAAAAAAAACCGGCACATCCACTTTTTTGCGAAAAAAAAAAAAATCAATTTTATGATTGTGGCGATGTATGTTTCACGTTGCGGTCGAATTGCCCATGAACTACTTATTTTCCAATAAATTACTTATTTGAGAACAATTGTATAATTATATATTCTGCAATGTTACATTATCCTTATTTTTCTCGTTCGAATTTAGAGAAGCTTTAGAAACCATTCGATCAGATGTTGAAAAATGTTTTAAGGGAGTAATGAAAAACGTCACCACAATAGCTTCTGAACTAGACGTTGAAATACGCATGCCTCGAACTTTTGTGAGACAAACTGCCCGAAATAATTTGAATTCCAAAGACGCAGAGGAATATAATAAAATAGCAATATTTATACCATTTCTTGATAATCCAATTACCCGGTTACATTCGAGATTCGATAAAAGACTAGAAACAATTATACCACTAGAAAGACTCATACCGTCTAATTTGACACATTATGACATTATGACGAATCTTAGCTGCTGCTTCTATTTACGAATATTACTTTTTAATAAGTATGAATTTATGCTTGAAAGCAGAGTTATTCATACGGAGAAAGCAATGGCAATTAAAAGAAAATTCACCAGAGACCGTTATAGAAGAAATTCAACACTGCACAGAGCTTTTTCCGAATGTAAAAAAGATTCTTCATTTGTTCGCTACTCTGCTTGTAACATCCGCTACCCCGGAACGTACGTTTTCTGTTCTAAAAACACTGAAAACATATTTACGATCTACAATGAATGAAGAAATGTTGGATGTTTTGGCATTAGCAACAACAAATAAAGACGAATTAGAATATGAAAACATCGAAAAAGAAATATTGAACGGTTTTATTGAAAATGCCACTAGGTGGATGAAAGTTACAGATTGGACACAATAATAATGTTATATTAAAGTCGTAAGAATTAGGTAAGTAACTCGTTAAGAATATTTGCCTTATAATTATTTAAGTTGTTTGCAATAAATTATTATAAATGAAGAGTTGTTGAATGTTTTATATTTTTATTAATTTCAGCAGGATGTATTTAGTATTTTATCTGGTCAAATTAATAATTATGCAAATTAGTGAAAACAATACATATTAAATTTGTATAAGATATTTGTATAGCCTCTCTCCCTCGAGAAATTCTCGCTACGCCACTGATAATATAAAACGAAATAAAAGATAACGAAACAGTTGATAGACATAAAGTGTAGGTATACAAACAAATAAACCCACGATAAAAAGGGAAAGAAGGAAAAGCTAGGTAATCAAAAAATAAAATAAAAATGAGTTGATACTGGGGATGGGTACGGCCACAGTTGTAGGTGAGAAGTTGAGAAAGTAGGATAGGTAGGTAGAATTACATATTAATAAATGTTTATAATATTTTAAATCTCCAAACGGATTTAAAATACAATGATATACCGTACATCAGTATTTATTAGATAACGAGACTAAATACATACTTGTGCAGCTGCCTTTTTTTATATTTTCAAATAATTTTAATTTTTCAATATTTTTTTCCCGCTTTCTTTTTTTAACATAGATTTATTTGCTCGTATACCTACACTCAATGTCTATCCATTGTTCCGGTATTTTTTATATTATTTTGTATTCATTTACTTGTGACCGAAACATGTTGTAAAAAAATATATGTGTAGATTGCTATAATGCTCGTGACTTATTATACACTTTATTTAATTTTACTGTTTAAAAATTTGGTTCATTATTATTGCATACGATTATAATTACTTAAAAACGTGTTACGTTTATCACACTGCAATAGTGATCTGGACAAGAATCCAAATCCAGATTCCAGATGTATGTTATTTACTCGATTATTGCAGTAAGTACTATAAGAAATCTAAAAATGTTCAAGATAAAAAAAAATGTGTATACTTTATGAATAGGTAATCTTCAACAAAACCATACTGGCCTGTACTTAATATTGTGTCTATGCTATAGTTAAGGTGGATATATATACAACTTGGCTATATATATTTACTGACGATATCAATATTTAAAAAGAAAAATACTATCATATCTCAACTTTCTTTAATACACTGCAGTATACCTACCTATAGAAACTGTCGTTCGAGTATATGATAATATTTTTTCCAAAACGAAATCTTAGCTCTTATCTTAATTAAAAAAAAAAAAAAGAGAGAAAAAAAATTATCTAGAAAACTCATTGCTATATGCAGACTTAAACCTCATAATATTACATTTCCTTCGTAGGTCCTTGTATAATATAATATCTTCTATTTTTTCTCTTCTTTTTTTTTTTTTTTTTTTTTTAATCAAACGTGTTTTAAGACGGAAAATGTTATAAAACCGAGTGTCGTAAAATGATATTTTCATCATAAAGACCGTATGATATTCTGTTATAAATTTTCGAAGGACTATATGGATAAGGTTGTGCTATTACTTATTGCCCTTATAAGTACGGTACATTCTTATTGTAATCAAACGTTGACAGCTGTATAAGTACGAATAATGTAAACTCGACCGTGACGATTTACAATTTTTATGCAGGTATATCGTTTTAACATTACGTATCAGAAATGAAAATTGTATGAACTTTAAGTAGATATCTACTTTAATTGTATTTATTTAAAAAAATAGTTGTCTACGATGTGTGAGGTGTACTACAGTATAGGACTGTGAAACATATGCTATTACATGTAGAACCGCAGAGGCAACGGAAATATGGATTCGGATTAAAATGATGCGGTTTAATTGGACAAAAATAAAAAGCATTTTAGAAGTATTTAACCGAGTAGGGGAAAAATGTTTCTGCTCAATAGGTACTATAAGGGAGAGGAGCGAGTTCGGTCACTTATTGAGGCACGATCAGTCGCCGTCGAACACATTTGAAGAACGGATAATCGGTCTTAAATGAAGAGGAAGATCCAAGAAGACATTATGAGATTCAGAAGTTATGAGACAAATTAATTGAATCCGATATGATGACATGAAGAAATTAGATACAAGAGAAAAAAGGAAACACAGATTTGCAGTAACATTGCACAGTCTTTAATGGAAAAAATAGATCCGTGATTATAGAATTACATTTTTTTTTATAACACATCAACCTCCGAATGACGTATCTATTTATAATATTAGTACAGACGGTACTAATAATAATGGTTCAGATTTCTACAGGTTCGCGTAATTTTGCCGATTGATTATCTTAATAGTATTATTATACGATAATATATAATATTTTATATGATGCTGCGATGTCCCGTGAGTTCCGCAGCAGTGCCACACGGGCCGGTGACTCCGGTGTCGTACAATTTTGTTGCTATACCATGTTATAGCATGCTATATAATACTATCGAATACTATTTAATTATAATATGATGCTATATGATGCTAATGAATGTCCTATAAAAGCTCAAAAAAGCTAAAATGTTTTTTTTTAATTTAACAGGTCTAGAAAAAGCAAATATAAGTTTTCATTTCTTTTTACGTTTTTTTTTTTTTTCCAGTTTTACCTAATTATTAATAAAACTACCGAGAAAATCAAAAAAAAAAACAACTCATTTCGTGAGCTACTCGATCCAATGTGCAACATAAAAGTCTCTAGGATTTTCGTAAAACACTTTTAATTATTGCTTAATATTATAATATTAAACCTGTTATTATAAATACATAAATAAATAAATAATTAATTAATTTTCTAAAACCATTTAGAGTCCCTGACATAATTAAGATGAAAACACGTAAAACTGTAACTGAAAAACATAATATATCACTATGTTCGTTATACGGTCGAAAACTGACTAACGGAAAACAGCCAATTCTTTATAAAATATCCATTTATTTAATCTAACATATCTTATCGACCTTTGGTTATAAGCATGACTCATAACTCATGGGACGTAAATTAAGTAGGTACATTGCGTTTTTCGATGGCAATGTCTTAAAGCCGTTTTAACTTTATCAAAATAAACCAAAATACATGCTTAACATAAAATTTGTTCGCAAATCTCAAATAATGATCGGGTGGAGCGTAGGTTGAAAGCCCCCGAGTTAAAATATAGTATAATTTTATCGCATATTATATTATAGCCGAACAATTTATAACAACAATGAGATACGGAGTTAATCAGTGTACATTCTACTATATAGTAATAAACCAACCTTACTGTGTTGTAAACTTTTTTTTTTTTATCACTATTCGTTTTTTTCATTTGCATGGAAATTGATACTAATCACTCACGCAACAGACACCATCATCCGAAAATACCTTGAGCCATAGCTACAATATAATACTATGCCACTAAACTGCGGATCCTGTAAACTGAGTGATTTCGTTGTACACCTGTCTATCGTTAAATCCATTAGGTCGGCCGAGTAATATATAGGAGACATACTTCAATATCATCCATAGCCCGTCTAAAATTGTTAAAAAATAAATAAATAATTATCCTAGTCCACCGAAAAAATTATGTTTATACCGAAATTAAAACGAAACTTTTATGGTTTATTCCGTTTTTATGTGTGATAAATGATATAATAAATAGGTATAATACTCATACAAATAGTGACTTTTTTTTTTTTTGATCATCATTGATAAAGCACCCCTCTCCCCCTAAACTTCAATCAAATGTCCGCGTATATAGTATAGGCATTTTATGTTTGTACGTATTTTTACATAGATTTTATTTGGTAGGTACTATGTGTGTATATAATTGTTAGACAAAACGGAAATGCTTGAAAATTTAACAGGAGATTTATTACGAGTTGTACATAGTGGTTAAAAAAGATAGAGTGGAATATAGAAAATGGGTTTTACAATTGTTTTATCATCAAATTTTGATGAAAAACGTAAATATTACGATCTCTCAAATCATGTATAAATGAACTTTACTCGGTATATTTTTCGTTAGTAAAGATTCATCGCAACTTATAGATATGAATTAAATAACTTTACGAGTTCTATCTTCCAAACGTTCCACCTACAACAGTGGTGAACCCATTAACAGTATCAGCTCTTTTTTTTTTTAGTATAAAGGTATTCATTATATGGATGCAGACAAATATTTCAGAAATGATTTTACACGAGGAAGACGAACAGACCTTCTCTTCCTCCACGTAGTGGCTTCTGGGTAATGCTAATAGGCCAAATCATAACAAGGACATCATTATTACTATTAGAGT
The DNA here is from genome assembly GCA_902439185.1 of Cinara cedri. Classification (NCBI taxonomy): domain Eukaryota; kingdom Metazoa; phylum Arthropoda; class Insecta; order Hemiptera; family Aphididae; genus Cinara; species Cinara cedri. Next base: position 565,447 of record CABPRJ010001427.1, read on the forward strand.
CACAATTCACCTATTGTATAAACATTTTGGGAACGCAATTCGGACTTATACCTACGAAATAACGTTTAGGACATCATAATATATACTCTTAGAAAAATTAAATAATCACCAAAAATGGCAGAATATTTGTTTAAATATGCTATATTTGCAGGGTGATTTTTTTTTTATCATGAACCAGCAATTATCTCAGAGTATTTTAAGTGAATTTGATTTCTGTTTTTTCCAATCATAATGGAATCGTTTTAGCTTTATTTTAAAACCATTTTTAATTCTTACCCCTACTCCATGTACCTTAAATAAGTACATACTTTTGATTTTTAAATAGGAACCATCCCTTTTGAATACAGAATCTTTTTCTAGAAATTTTATTATGCGTAACACTAATATCGGATTTACCGTTTATGAGTTATAACAGTTTAGAGTTTAGACCGGAGGAGTAGGGAAGTGTAATAAATTGCCTATCTATAATTCTCCTCAACGACTCCGGACTAAACTTTAAACTGTTGTAACTCATAAACGGTAAATCTGATATTAGTGTAATGCTAACCAAAAGTGCGCGCTTATTTAAGGTGTACGGAGTAGGGGTGAAAAATTAAAAATGGTTTTAAAATAAAGCTTAAACGACTCCATAATGATCAGAAAAAAAAACAGAAATCGAATTCGCTTGAAATCCTCCGAGACAATCGCTGGTTCACAATGAAAACACTCGCCCCGTATAAAGAAAAAAATATTACCTTAAAATCGTGAAACACCGATGCCCGAAACGAAACGCACGCGCTAAAATGTATGCACATTTCTGTTTTCGTAATATTAAGAACCTTTTATTTTTTTTTTGTTATTATTTTAACGCATATTATTATATAGGATCGTTTTATTATTGTACGGCAATACACAACACGCTATACGCCATGGTGTACAGCACGGCGTTCCACAGCAACGCGTGGCGTTATTTTATTATCATACGGCGTTGTTTAGCGTCGTTTAGTAACACGGGACATTGTGCAGCTTTACGTGCCGCCGTCTAGCGCGGCGTAGACGAATTCGGCGATCTATCGCGACGCGCAGAACACTCGCGTCGTTACGTAACATTCCAAAGCTAATGTTTCGACACTATACGAGGTGTGGCTATTAAACAACGAGACTGCTCGCCTAAAAGACGCCCTAGATAGGTAGTTGAAAAAACGAGTAACGCGTTGGGTATCCAGATATCTTATCTATGCACGTACCAAAAAACGTTTTCGTCGCTATTATAGTATTTGTGCAGTAGTGGTTTGAAACGAACATGGTTTTTTCTCGTGCCGAAAACCACGTGTGACGAAAAACATATGAGCAACGGATAAACGTAAAATTTTTTCGTTCAATTAAAAAAAAACTCCAACTGAGTGCTATGAGTTGTTAAAAGAGGCCTATAGTGAGGGTTTCCTGTCTCGGGCGCGTGTTTTTGAGTGACATAAATTATTTTCTGATGGTCGAGAGTGCACCGGAATCCAATTCAGTCGTAATCCAAATTCAAAACCATGCTGATCGTTTTCTTCGATATCAACGGCATCGTGATGACTGAATGGGTTCCAGAGGGTCAAACTGTGAACCAACATTACTATTCGACAGTTTTGGCAACATTGCGCGAATCAGTTCGTAAGAAACGGTCGATATTGTGGAAAAACAAGTCGTGGATCTTGCACCAGGATAACGCACCTGCCCATAACGCGCTGTCTGTGAAGCGTTATTTGGCCGCTTAAGGCACTACAGTACTCGAACACGCGTCTTACTCACCCAAACTGGCACCCTGCGACTTTTACTTGTTTCCGAAGATATAGTCTGCCTTAAAAGGAATCCGGTTTGAGTCGATGGAAGAGGTGAAACGAAAATCGGGCGGAACTCCTGAATGGTCTTACGAAAACAGACTTCCGGCACTGCCTCGAGCAACGGAAGAAACGAACGCAACGGTGCGTGGCGAGGGGAGGGCAGTATATTTAAGGGGAACGTTTGAATGTAGAATAACTTTTATAATAAAATCACTTTTTCGTAACCAGTCTCGTTGTTTAATAGCCGCACCTCGTACAGCATTGTTGTCGCCGCGTAGCACCGTGCGCCGGCCCGTGTGTACCATTCGGTGTCGACATCAGACGCCCATGTCGTGTCACCTTATAGCGTCGCGCAGCGCCAACGCGACTGCCGCCGTACAGCCGACACGCATGACGCGATCGCGTGCCGTCATAAAAAAGCATTGCGAAAAGCATTATGAAANCTTTGCGTAGCGCTGTGCATTGTTATTTGACATTGGCGTTGCGCAGCAATGATATAGCGCCAATATAACTGTCAACGATTAGCGGCGTACAGCATTATTATTATTATTATTATTTATTTAAACTCCACAGGGATGCATAGTACAGTTTACAAAAAGACATTACGGTAGAACGTACTGGTTTTCAGACTGCGGTGAAACGCGTACGGCTAGTAAATCGTATTAGATCGAGAGCATTGAGAATTTCGAAACTTTTGAAAAAAAAAAAAATAGATGCTGAAAACGGTCGATATAATTTATTTAACCGATGTTCGTTGGCTCAGTAGAGTGAAAGTCTTACGAATAGGTTTTCGATTTCGATTTGCCACAAGTAGAGCAAACGTTTTTTTAACAATTTAATAACTCTGAATTTACAAATGATTTTGTGCGTCTCGTAGACATTACGTTGCACTTCAATAACTTGAATGTATGCTTGCAACGTCAAAACTGATTAATTCTCAATTAATTCAACCATATTACATTTNCGTTTGTCATTGCTGTATAGACACACCCTTGTTTCATCAGAAAAGAGCACAGTCTTCCATTGGTCAAGCGTCCAATTAAAATGTTCACGGGCAAAATGTAACTGTTCTTTGCGGTGCTGTGCAGTCAGTTTCGGACCGGTAGCAGGTCTGCGGGCCACAATTTTTTGTTCTCCTAACCTTCTCCTAACCGTAGAGGTGCTTACTGTTGTACTGCGAGCTGCGCGGAGTTGCTGTTGAAGCTCTACAGCATTGGAAAATCGATTGCGCAAAGACGTCGAGACAATAAAACGATCATCTCTGTCCGTTGTGCAGCGTTGTCGGCCTGATCCATGCCTCCGGATAAAGCCACCAGTCTCTTGATAACGTTGGAAAACTCGTCGAACGGCAAAACGGCTCAAGTTTAGTTGCCGTGCAACATCACATTGACGCATCCCTGATTCCATTAATGCTACCACTTGAGCGGCTTCGTTAGCAGTTGTATCCATTTAATACGTTATTTTTTGAAATAATATTGTTTAAAGAGTATTCACGTACGTCCTTTTCAATGTTTAGGAAGTGAATGACCTGCATTTGACACTTTAAACTGATTTTTCTATAGCCAAAGAATATAAGATAAGATAGGAGTATATTTATACATTTTCCTAATGCACCGTATACTCCGAATATGATTATTGTTTATGAAATGAAACTACTATCGGATAAGAGGTCATTAACTGTACTTTCAATTTATATCTTTATTGTTTGGATTAAATGTTTTGGTTCGGGGAAATGCCCGTTTGAAACTTAATTTTAAAGATGTGCGATTTTTGTGACGCCAAGTGTAGATGCTGAAAACGGTCGATATAATTTATTTAACCGATGTTCGTTGGCTCAGTAGAGAGAAAGTCTTACGAATAGGTTTTCGATTTCGATTTGCCACAGGTAGAGCAAACGTTTTTTTAACAATTTAATAACTCTGAATTTACAAATGATTTTGTGCGTCTCGTAGACATTACGTTGCACTTCAATAACTTGAATGTATGCTTGCAACGTCAAAACTGATTAATTCTCAATTAATTCAACCATATTACATTTTTTTTTTTTAAATAAATTTCTATTGTGGGAAATCTAATTTAAAAAAAAAAAAAAAACAACAAAACTGTCAACACACTTCCTAGTTGTCACTTGTTTGTCAAAATACAATATTACTTCAACAGAGAAATACGCAGAAGCAATATCTAATTAAAACTCGAGCTTCTTAGATTTTAAAGCTACCTAATGAATAACCGTTTAATTTGTTTGCCATTCTATTTTCAATATCAGTTGAAGATTTCTCAGAAAATATTCAAATGGAAATTATTATTAGCAATATTACAAGCTTTTCTTTTAAAATTGTAATATAATACCATCGAACCGTCAATTTTTTTATTCAGAGTAAATGAACATGTAGACATATTCTAAATCAATAAAAAAACACTTTAATGATTATTTACTATTTTAGTAGTACCTACAAATAGTGAACATTATTTATATATTTGTTCACGAATGGAAATAATCAAATCAAAAACTTAAACTCGGTTAATTGACACCCGCCTAGAAAACTTACTGAAGATTGCACCATATAAAATTCAATCAAATAACGACAAATTATTTAAGGAAAAATAATGTCAAATATTCCACTAAAAAAAAAAAATAATAATAATAATTTGTAATTTCAAATATAAAATTATAGATTTTAATAATTAATAAATAAACAATTCATAATTTAAAATTTAAATTTATGTATGTTAAAATAAAAAAAAAAATTTTAATTTCCGTTTAAATTACATGTTTTTATTTTGATTGCGGCGCCGCGAGATTTAAAAAAATAATATGTCGTTCGATGCATAAAAAATTTGAAAATTTCTAATTTAAGTAATAAACTGACATATTTATACATAGAAATTACTTTATATTTTAAATTAAGTGTATTTGATATTCATTGTATACCAATATTACTTAGTAGGTAGGTTAGGTTAGGCATTGCTATGGAAAAAAATTCTCAAAACTCAAGAAAATTTGCAGACCCAGAATCATCTCGTCTCGTTGACATACAATGGGCGAACACGATAAATGCGAAATCGGTTGGATAATATGAGATCAACAGTTACAACCTATCCTTTTTGATATAACATGACTTTTTGACGTTAAAGCGAGTAGCCTGTCGTTGAAGTAGCCCTGGAAATGGTTTTTTGTACCAAGTTGACCAAGACGTCCGAAGACATTTAGCCGCTGAGCAGATGACGTTTCGTTAAAATGTCACTCCTTTCGACGACCCGCACCCAAAATTACCTGAATTAGATCTTCCCCGTTTATTATGGACAACGCTATGCAGGATAAGGACTAAACGAGGCAAATGCAACTGTCTGCTGTTCAATTTGGGTCTTTCAGAGACGCCGTACTGCGCCTATGGGACTGAATCAATAGCCAAACACATAATAGAAGAATGCCCTCAAACCAAAATTGATGGTGGACTAGGAAACATTCACAAATGTTGCCATGAAGCTATAATATGGACGGAAGAGTTGTCCGTAGTGGATAGAACTGTTAACAGAAAATATCTACCCTATCATATTGTAATTGTTTTATAATTTGTATTTATTGTTTAATTATTATTATTTGTGTTATTACCGACTACCCCGGTATATACGTGTGGTTCGGCAGCGTTACCGAAATATTATTTGTGTATGAAATTCGCGGTAGATTGGTTATTGATCTTGCGAAGGGACTATATATTCTCGGGCTTAACGGCCACTGAAAACCACCTGTACGGTCACACTGTATGTATATCAAAGTGAGACGTCAAAATTGGGGGATATATTATATTTTGAAGTGCACATCACGATGGTGGACAATATAATACCGATCTAAACTAACTTGTACCAACGTCCGCCGGGACATTATAATAGTAGTAGCACGCAATATTCTCTTATTGTCAATATTATAATAATAGCATTGGAAATGGGCGGGATACAGAGATAGGTGATTGGCCTATAACCCGAAACCCGAGTAAGTGGATAGGGTGATACGTGACGAGACTCAGGCCGTGAAGGCCCTGCGGGACGATAAAAAATGATCGTATGGACTATATATGATTAGGTACGCGTATTATGGTAACCTGACCTAACCGCAGTACCGCACACAAAAATATTATACGAAATATTTAAGATCGAACCGACTCCTGAGAAATTTTCCGTTAGGATCATATTATAATACATTATGATTGATATTACCTGCATGCATACAATATCCAATCAGTATACGATAAAAGCACACGGACAAAAATATTATTTTAAATCGTAATAAAAACACACAATCTATAAATAACTGAGGGGAGCTAGAAAAATCAATAACTTTTTCGTTCCGATAATTTTCTAATACTAAGTGTAAAAAAAATGATAAAATTATTATGATACAGCTTAGAGTGTTCTCCCCGTCGGGCGGGACAAGTTGTAGATTGTAGTACACTTTTCTAAATAAATTCTTCCCAATCAATTTTTCACAGTCAATTCTTCCGAATAAAATATTTTCTAATGTCAATACTCCCAATCTATAATTTATCCGATTATGATATTTATCAATTTGTTCTGGAATAGCCCAGCGGTATGTTATTATTTTTATGCCTATAATAGTCTATAGGTGCATACCTATTCTATCGACTAACCTGGTTTAGTTTCGTTTTATGGTAATTCGTAATATGGTACGACTGAAAGTAGAAAAACGAATAAGAAATATTGTGTCTAAATACAACGAATTTGTGGATAGCAATGTTATAATTGAGTACCTCATTAAAGTCATTGGGCATTATTTCTAATTTAAATTTGTATATTTTTAATAGCGACTGTACGAGCGGAGTGGAATATAAATTAATATAAATTCATTATACGAAGAAGGGCACATATTCAAATTTTAAAATTTTCCTAGAAAGACAAAAAAACTTCTTAGTTTCATCTTTAAAGTCATTTTTACACGAATCAAACTATTAACTTGGAGAGTATTGTCTCCCATCAAAAAAATATGCATTTTGAATTGAAATCCAGGCTCTAGTTATAAAAATAAAATTTGTTGTTTCAATTTTTTTTAGTCGTTATTTTTTTATTTTTTTAGAAAAATTGTAAAATTCCTACATTTAGAGATTTAATTATTGACCGACTTATAAAATATAAATTAAATCACACATTATGTTTGATCCGAAAACCCGATATTGTTTCGGTGCGCTGTCGGAGACGTTTACGTCGTCGACGCGACGACACGCCGCCAGTGATTCGTAATGACGTTTTCACGGGCTACAAGTTACGACTACGCTAAGCATAATACGAAACTTCAAACTTATAATCGGATTTAGACTTCGCATTACCTGCGGCGGGGTACCGAGGGGCGTATATGCTGCGGTCACGTTTTGACGCCAAACTAATTTTAACAAAAACTATATAATAAAAAAAAAAAATGAAATAATTTTATATGTTACATTAACCACACACTGTTGTATGGTGGCGATATGATGTTCTGCAGGTTAGAAAAAAAGCTGATACTGCTGACGGGTGTACCGCTGTTACAGGAGGGATGTTGGAAAGGAAGATAAACAGAGTGATTTAATTTAAATCTGTACGCAACGATAGACAATTGCTGACGAAAAATGATTTTGAGCAGAGTGTTATTGGTCGTATTTATGTTTCTTGTTACCAAGATGACCCAAAAATCAACAAACATTATTTTTCAAATGTAGAATAATTTTAGCAGTAATTTAATGTTTAAATTTCGAATTAGAAAATTATTAGTGTTATTAAAAAAATTTAATCTACACCAAAATTATTTCTCAGATATATTTACATGTAAATAATATAATACATTTATTCCCGTTGAAAGTTTTGCTAAATGAATGACTTCTTTCTTGTGTAAATACAATTAAACCGCTATCGCTACTTTGGTATTATTCTAATGATTATGTTTGTACAGATTATGCATTTGTGTTTATTTTAATTATTTTAAAAAAATTCCGTGTTTCTTACTTCTAACGATTTTGGGCGGTGTCCAATTCGTCCAATTTCAAGTAGGTCCGAAACCCACGATGGCTTTGAATGTGAGTAAGAAATTTATAAAGCGGTAAAATCGTTTTATATAATACACAATATAGTATTATTTATATTATTTCACAAAACGCATTAAGGGTATTGGTTGGATGATGTATATTTTAGAAGATTTAGGCTTAAAAACTAAACAAAGCTGTAGAAATTGTATTGGACGGATTTCTGCAGTTTTGAAAACGGATTATGATTCTTTAGATTCTTTCCTAGATTATTTTGGAAAAGGAAAATTGATTTTTTTTAATGGACATCGTAAACAAATTTGTTTAAATTTTCGAAGAGAGAAAGAGAAAGAGGATTCAAATTTAAAAAAAAAAAATAATTCGTATCCTAATTAGGAACTCATGGTTCTACAATAGAACCATACGAACTTGATAAGTGTCTTACCAAATCATAAAACGTTTTCAAAACTAAAATCCGTCAAACGCAATTCTTACAGTTTTGTCTGTACGACCGAAAAATCCAAAAAATCGATTCGACTCTACTCCTTCTATTAAATGTGTAGCGTGCAGTGGATTAGAAGAAAAATCGAGGAATGGCCGAGGGGTCATTGAAATATAAAAAAAAAAAAATGTACATCCAAATTTTACAAAATTATTGAAAATCACCTTAGTCACATATTATTATGAAATTTTATTCTTAAACTTAAAAACATTTAAAAAACGGAAAAACGATAGAGGGATTCTAAAGACCCCCTCTAATGACTCGAAATTATTACTATTTACTAATCATTTTTGCGTTTTTATATATTTGCTAAGTGGTTTTTTTTTAAAGACTTTTGGACGTTTTCAATAATTTTGTTTTATGGATTTTAAGAACATATATAAATCCGGCCTCTAATTGTTATTATTATTATTGTAAGTATTAAATCCTCGGCGACGTGATTTGTATAGGTCCGGTATTTATTGGTTAGTTCGGGACAGGAAACGCACCGTATATTCCTATACATTACAATAAACGTTGTTCTATACGTTACGTCGGTTAGCCTGGCGCGCTCGTCGTACACGGAAGCACGCGAAACAAACGGCAATGCCTTTTACTATATAATATTGTTGTGTATATTCGTATGCGAGCAGATTTACACGCACACTCAAACATACGTATAAATATACATGTATGTATCGTATACGGTAGTGATAATGCCCGTCTATAGTTGCAATTATCCGCGTGTCCGGACGAATTTTATTTACTCTTTCTAATTGGAACGGACCGACACGACGGCCCTTTGTCCCGACAAATTGAATTGCTCCGGCGCCTCCTGTATTTATATACGTGTGCGTGTGTGTGTGTGTGTGTGTGTGTGCGTGTGTGCGTGTGTGCGTGTGTGCGTGCGCGTGTGTGTGTTGCGCACGGTGTAATATATTTCGCGCGCGAATTCTCTCCGAGCGGACGGTAAATTCAAAAATGTGTTTACCGCGCGGCAACGATGATCGACCGTGATGATAATATTACACGCGTGTGGCTCGTTCGTAAAATACATTATATACGTACGCGTAATTCCGCGTGTATACAATATGCAATGATAAGTGTGTGCGTACACAATACGGTACACGTGTTCGTTACGCGCATAGTCCGTCCGCGTGAACCCACGGAACGTGCACACGGTTCATTTGGTCCGGTAAATAATGTCCGGCGACGCATGATCCGACTCGCGATGACGAATTCGGTCCGGTACAGTGGCGCAATCGTGGGCGAGTGGAGCGAGGAGAACCGGGTGTCCGACCCATTCGTATTTCGAAACGAAAATCAAACGTTTTGAAGGAGATTCAACGGTTTCTTTCCGTTACGTCGATATCGACGGCAATACGTACAGGACGATTCACCTGAACGTGCTAACGCCATTTTGTTTTGTTTTTTGTTTTTTTTTGCTAAATTTCGGGTACATTCAAATTCCGATTTTTGGAATTTTTTAAGTGTGCCTACTTAGTTAAAGCTGATACGTTCGAATACTTGGGTTTTTCGCAACATTTAAGGAGTATCCTGTGGTGATACCAACTTTGGTTTTTGAAATGAGAACCTATGTTAAATTCCAAAAATCAGAGTTTGAATACACGCAAAATTTAACCAAACAAATGGGGTGAACACGTTTAGTGAATCAACCTGTACATATACAATAGTAAAAACCGACTGCCGTCTGAATATCGGATTACCGTACGTTTGTTTACGTCAAACATCGCATGATATTAACGAATCGAAATTCGTATGGTAAATCACGGCACGCTCGATGTTTTAATATCCTAATAAAAAAATTATCCGTACTATTGATCATTCCCGGAGAGTTGCTCTGCAGAGTTCCGGCGTCTTTGGAAAGGAAGACGAATCGATTTTCTATACTTTAGATGCGAGAGAAAATCGTCCAGTGTCACGTGTTGTCAAGAACGGCCATTTGGAGGGAGTGCAAGAGGGAGACATATCGCCCCTGGAAAATACTAAAACCCGCAAAACATTGCTATTATTGAGGCTTGACGCATGACGCACAACCTGGATGATTATCGATTCGCCATCTCGCAATGGAACTACCATAACTTTCTATAACATAACCAAACTTTTGGCACAGGTCTTAGGAACCCGTTCCCGCTTTGTCGTTCTCTTGACAATTACGTTATGGGCACCCATGCGTGTTGTGTTTATTTTTCGCTGGTTTCCGAAGACGTTATATTATTTTGTTTAAAATCATCAACAGGTTCGCTTGTTTTCGGGGCGTATACGCACGGCGGAAGTAACTCGTCACTTCAATAGATACGAGTACAATACTACAATAATACGGCCGTTATACGAATACTACAAGGCGCGGGGACTTATAACCTAAATGGGTATCTACCTAAATAATAATATTACAAACAAATACCTACCCGTTATCCATTGTACTCTGCCCCGTTGTAGTGTATAATTTGTATGGTCGCTATAAGTAGTCGCTGGTAGATATTCGCACCGCGTATTCAGAGATTGTTGCCGCAATATAACACGCGAATTTCGGAGTGCAAAATGACGACGCTGGTTACAATATAAAGGTGCCTATTCCCTTTCAACCCGCTGTTACTGAAACAACATACCGTCTGAAAGCTGATAAATATTATTACAGTCTATAGGTAAAACATCGAGAGGTAGAAACAATAATAATATCGATCGATCGAAAAAAAAGTACGATTCTTGTGGTCAAAATTAAAAACTCAAATGCAAACACCCATATGGATATTATAATTTCAAACAAAAATAACGCTAAAATTAAAATAAGGTTTTTTTTCTCGAAAAAGGACATTTTAATATTTATAATTTTATATTACATTATTTTATATTATATTAATTTATAATTATTTGATGACACTTGAATATCCAAAATTACAAAATGAACAATATTACAATGCTGTGTCCGTTTTTACTGTTCGTGTTTTCCGGTTTTCATTATAATTGTGAAAACTGCTTGGAAAATCAAAAAAATGATCTTCTGAATGTACCGATATTATTTCTTTTTATCGGAATAAAATTTATCGAACTATCTACATTACTGCATTATCTAAATTTTTTTCACCAAATTCATCCAATAGAAACCCGTTGAAAATAATAAATACTACTTTTATTTTAAAAAAAAAAATAAAAAATGTACAAGCACTGAGATATTTTAAATATTTTGTATCTTATATTGCAGTATGCAAACATAATAATATGTTATTTATAAAACGTTTATGAAAAAAAAAAATATCAAAGGTTTAAACTTTATAAGATATGTAGGCATAATATTTTATTATATTACAAAATTATCTATCTAGGTAATATAATTTACAAAAATGACGACAAAATGTATGAAATACTTTAAATTTAATAACATTTCAAAACGACTAATTTAAAATAAAATATTGTGTGCGATCATGGAAAATTGCATATTATATTGAGTTTAACTGGTTATGAAGAGCTCTTGCTGTGGTTTTTTTTTTGTTTACAAATAAGTATAGCCGCGTTTTTTTGATCAAATATAGTTTACGGGCTATATCTCTTGCTTTGTAGAGACGTTTGATTTTGGTTTTGTTTTTTTTTTTTTTTTGGAAAGGAGACAACTTCCTACAGAGCGCATTGAACTTTTACTTTTTTTTTTGTGAACATTTCTACCAGAAATTCAACACTTTTTCTGAAAGGAAATCAGACTGGGGTGGTACTTTATGAAGGTAATTTTTTGATTTTTCCAGGGGTTTACATAATAAATGGAAAAATCCAGGAACAATCGTAAGAAAAACGGGAAAATTTACAAAATGTATTATTTCCAAATCGTAAATATTACGGCTTTTCAAAACACGTATAAGTAACAATCATTTTTCGAAGTTAAATATTAATCGTTGCGTACAGATTTACATTAAATTCCCCTATATCCAACCTCCACATCTTCTCACCTACAACAGTGGCCCACCCATCCTACGAAGTATGCCCGTATCTTTTTTGATTATATAACAAAAAAACACCCAGATAAAAATTTCTTTCAAAAAAAATCGTTGCACTTATTGAATATCGGAATAAAATTTCTGGTACAAAAATTGTTCACAGAAAAAATAAATAAACATCATTGTAAAACCAATTCATTCTTCGCTACACTCAGAATCTAAAATTAAAATTAATTTATGGTTCATAATAAAATAATATTCTTTATTTTAAATTTTTAAATACAATTATAATGTAAATATTACTCTTAATATGTATATTGACTACTCATTTCATGTAATAACTAAAATATTTGGTTGGTATGATAAATTCTATACGTTTTTTTAACATTTTTTCATACACTGGTGATTGTGCCTAATAATCATGTCACATAGACGAAAGTGACCAATTTGTCATAATTATCTAGAATTTATCATTTTAAGAAACTAGTATGCATAATTGTGATTGCTTTTTAATTAGTATGATAAATCTATTATACTTTATATTTATTATATTATCTCCGATTTTTGCGGAATTCTTTACATGTTTGTATCATTGACGACGACAGTGGTATTTTTGCCTCACACAAACATACGTAGGTTTATTCAGAAAACGTCTGAAAGAAAGTTTCCAAAGGTCCGGGTACGAAACACTCTAGTTCCGGAATGAGAGAGGAAAAAGTAATTTTAAAAATATTCTTGTAATTATTTCTAAAACAGATGAGGAAAAATGTATGTATGTGATTGGTACAAAAGAGGGAAATTCGGCACAAACCTATTCCAGAAACCAGTTTAAAATTTGTAAAGAAAAGTTCATGTCTAAAGAAGGTGTTCCTGATGTAACTGATGTGCCAGGAAATTGTCGGTTACTGGAGGCCAGGGGCTTAAGAGATGTAACTGCAAAGGAAAATGCTATTCAAGAGAATTCAGATAAAAAAAAACTGATACATTATACGCAATTGGAAACACAACGAACCACCGTAAATAAATAAATCATTATTACCCTAACGTCGTTCCATATAATTTGTTTTGTATCATAAATAATTTGCAGGTTGTTATCTGTAACAATCGATTATACCAGTCGATGTGGTTCGGTTAATGTCCACTTATAATCAATAACTGATCGAAGCGTTCGATTGTATGCAATTTACCGTATTATTTGTTTTGATTCGACACTACGCGAAAAGGCCGATTCATTTAATAACATAAATATAAGGTATTTTTATTAATCAAACACGGTTATTTCTTACACAAAATAACTGGTCATCAAACATACCATCCGATTTGTCACATCGACATACGAATACAGTTATGCTTTTGATTTCCGATGAAAATTAGAACTGTCGTCATACGCCAGCAATTTTCGCACGTAGACCCTGTTGTTTATTATTACAATGTAACAATCGCGCCGATTTCATTCCTACGTAAAATATTGCTTAAATACGGATTACAATTATTCCTTTGTCGTTAAAAAATAAAAATAAAATCGAATTATCAGCTACCTGCAGTTGTTCAACTGAATCGTTTTTTATTTTGCTTTTTTTTTTTTTTTCAACTTTCGTTACAGTGCGATTAAATTGTATTTGTACACGAAAAAAAAAAAAAAAAACAAAAAAAACAAAAAGTGTAATTGAAAAACGTGTTTTTGTTTACCGCACCGCACCGCACCACATACACACACACACACACACACACGCAAACGCATCACAGTAGGACGCCCCCCATTATCTTAATTTGAAAAGTATTGCGATTAACGTCACCGCCGTCGTTGTAGCAGCACTGCGAACAATTACATTTAAGAACGCGGAAAACGACGACGACGACGCTGGAAATTGTAATTTTCAGCAAATTAAAAACCGAAAGCGCCCGACCGAATCGCGCAAAGCACAGTACGGCCCGGAGGACGACGAAGAGATTACGCGGCCATAAAATATATTAGAATCTCCTCGAAATTTAGACGACGACGGGACCGCGTAACAGCAACTTACTAGGTATATACACTCGCCGGTCTTAAAATTATTTACCGTCGTCTGACTGACGGCAAGAAGAAGAACTGTTGTAAATACATGCACACATAATAAACGTTTTAACAGCGAACGCGCGTCCGTTCGAGACGAACGAGCGGAGTAGTTTGTTATTCTGTTGGCCCGAGAATAAATCGCGTGCTGTACAGCGCGTTCGCGTTTCCATCAGGTAACGCCGAAACGTTTCCACCGGACGAGTTCGGATGTGAAATCCCGTTTTCGGCAGGCGGTACGGAATACTGTTTTTTTTTTTTTTTTTTTTTTTTTTTTTTTACGGAATACGGTTTAGCGTACCGTTTCAAATTCGTAACGCTTTTTGCGCGCTCGTCCACAATACAAACGACTTTTTTTTCTTTTCATTTTTTTTTTTTTTTAATAGTAACGGCTGATATTGTTACCCTGTTCAAATAGTTCAATACCTTCTGTCAGTATTGCAGTGCCTCTTCATTTCCCGAAAACGGAATTCAAATCCTAAGGTCACCCGACTGAAATGTTTAGCGATAACTACAAACACACTGTATACATATAATACGCATACTAATATACCATACGTTTCAACGACAAATACGCGTCCGTTCGAAACGAAAAAGCTAAGTATTTTGTGGGTCTGGTAATAAATCGCATCTATACATATTATATACCTACGTCACCGGTGGTTAGACGGAAAAAGGCGGTGGATTAACGTTTAACTCCCGCACTGTCCCGAAATGTCTGTAGAAAAACCAATAAGAAAAAGCTTAGTGGTACATTTTTTAAGGATTTTTTCCCGAAAGGACGCATAATTTCATTCGTAACAATTACAAATAAATTAAAACATTGGTAGTGATTATCATGAATTTCATCATAGCTTTGTACACGAAACGCATACATTAATAACGTATTAATTATTAATAATTAATTAATCAGTGGCTATTTTTTCAGACTTTCCGCAGTACACATACAGTATGTATTTGAATTCAGTATTGATATTATGTACCACATACAGGGCGTTGACAGAAATCAAAAATCTCAATACAGAAATGTATGGAATTTTGAATGTAGGTTGATATTAAAAAATGAAAAATCAGTGGCTTCGTCCTCGAAAACATGAATACAAAAAAAAAAAAAATCGATTATGTAACATTTTAGACCTTGTTTTATAAGTCGTTCAGAAAAAAAATTCCGCAAAACTAAATACTTTCCGAGATGACGGGAATCTTATCGAGGTTTCATTACACTGTAAATGTATAAATAGAAAAATGGTCATCCTTACATGTGCAGAAACTGCAGGCGATGGCAGGCGCGCGTGTTTTGATTTTCCGTAATGCGAATTCGGGATTTCGTGGAGCGCAAAGTGTGTCGTAGTGCACACAGAAGTGGCCACCACCAATGAGTGTGTTACGTGCGGTTTCCGGACCGAAACCGCCCTCGAAGTTTACGATTCGGTACGAGTCTTCTGGCCGAAAACCCGTTAGCTTCGCTCGGAATCTAAAACGCGTGTAACGTTATCATTTCGCACCCCCTACCCCCCCCCCCCC
The DNA here is from genome assembly GCA_902439185.1 of Cinara cedri. Classification (NCBI taxonomy): domain Eukaryota; kingdom Metazoa; phylum Arthropoda; class Insecta; order Hemiptera; family Aphididae; genus Cinara; species Cinara cedri. The sequence continues at coordinate 581,265 of CABPRJ010001427.1, forward strand.
CCCCCCCCCCACCGCACCCCATTACCATCGCCACCTGTAACTTAGAGCTCCGTTTAGATAGCGTACGTTACCAGCGTATAAATTTTAAAACGCGTGTCGTTCGGCGCGACGGACGATCCCGCGGTGCGCTAAAAAATAATACGCCGCGGCCGAAAATTCGCGTTTTTTCGTCGCCTCCGCGACCGCGACACACAGATAGCGGGAGCGCGACATTGTTCGGTTATCATCGCCGTGCGATATTACCGTTACCGTTATTATTATCGTATTACGCGACGTGCCGCGTTGCGGATAACAATATAATCCGACAGATTTGCAGATTTCCGATCGGGCGTGTAACGACCGGACATAATATATTGTACACGATGTTTATCGAGCGAAAAAAAAAAACCGCCGCCGGACGGACACGCGTTCGGGCCGGCAGCCGTTTAGCAATGCTGTACAAGTGCGTAATCACATTATAATAATATTGTATATATATATGTGTGTGTGTGTGTGTGTGTGATATAATTTTTCCGACCAATTACCGCCGCTACCGTAACAATCGTGGCGGATTGACCGCGGCTAATGCGTATCTGATCCTGTAATAATGACTTTTGGTCGCGGAATCGGACCACTCTGCCCCCGTCTGTCGAGGGTCTGTTGCCGCGGTTACGTCGGTCGGTGCATGATGTACATACAGGGCGATCGGAAAACAATATCGCGTCGTCCGCGCGACTCCCGGACGGTCGAAGCCGGACGGCAATCGGGGTTTTAAAAAGTTAAACGTTAATATACTAAATAGTGTTGTTAAGATACGTTTTTTTTTTTTTCTATTACCCACTAGTTAAACTAATAATCATTAAACGAGTAAATAGAACGTTCGGAAATAATACTCGATTGAAAACTCGCACTCGCGCATAACTTTTTCTGAAAATGTGTTTGCGAATCGTTCGTGTAAACATCACGCGGTTTTCGCGTTAATTTTAAAATTACGTATTTTTACTTGAATATCATATGATCGCGTAACAATACGGCCGGAACGCGGCGTACGGGACACCTACGGGTCGTGCACCGCAGTAAGTCTATTCGAATACAAAACACGTTTTTTAGGATAATTGACTTAAATTAGTTTGTAAAAAATTCGTTAATTTGCCCAGCTTTGTATATGTGTACAATACGTAAAACGAAATTGCATCTATTCCTACCGTTTCCAACGTCATTGGCGTGCTCACTGGGAAGACGGTCCCTTATCGATACCTCCGCTCCCCCTCCATTGGCTTCAAAATACAAGGACTAAGAGTATTTAATCTTGAAATGTGTACATATTTCAGCCGTGGTACAAAGAAAAGCTTAATTTATTGATTAACAATTTACCATTTCGGATCCGGATTTTAAATTTTCGTAAATAGAGAAAAAAATTCTACGACTTACTCGTTGTTATAATTTACGTTTATTTGCTACAGCCCTTCCCGCTGAAAAGTACACCACTGTCTATAACACCCTGGATACGTATCAGTGTAGGTATTAGATACCTACATAATGATGTAGTTGTCAAAACGACCTAATAAAAATAAATCGATAAATAAAAACGTTATTTTTATTTAGAAAAAACTCAATGAAAATAACAGTTCCTTCGAATAGACACGATATTTCGAAAATCATTTCGTCTTAAATATTTAGTTATTTCGATTTCCATTGGAAAGAAGGTACTATACTCTAATTAGAGAACGCGTGATTATGGTTACGTTTGATTTTTGATCGGAGCCAAATGAAATATTTTTTCCCCGCTCATCTTTTATATTATATCGCTACTGCATCTATACAAAAACACATGTTCGACGTCGTTTTTTACGTCTTGCAGGAAACGGCTAATATTTATAAACCCATCGGGTAGTCTCTCAATATAATTTTGCCCGGTCTTATTTCAAAATCGATCTTTTTTCCTCCTCGTTTATAACCGGCTGAGTATATATTTCCCCTCCTCTCCTAATCTTCTTTCATTTTTACTTTTACTCGAACACACAGAATGCGTTCGGATGTTCCCGTTCGTGCGAATTTTTAATACTTACTTATTGAAATATTCTGACCTATATCAATAATTGTACAGAATAAATCACCGGGATATGACTTTTGAAAATATATTTTACGATTTTTTTTCTCTTAATTGTCCTCTTCACCATAATCCCATAACATCGATGTGTGGTCAACTACTCTTATTCACGCCCTTCACAACTCCTTATCCGTCAACATCGTCCGCTTCCTCATATTTTCTTACCCTAATAAACTTCAGCCATTTTTCCTTTGCCTTGTTTCTTCCCGGTGGTCTTTTCATCTAATACTCACGTGTCTTCTCGACGAATTGTCGTGTATTTTACAACATCGTTGAATAATAGAAATAATAAACTAGTTTTTAATGCATCTGTTTAATAATGTAAACGATGATAAACATACATTTTTTTTTTTTTTTTTTTGATTCTTAGTAGAGAGAAGCTATTTGTTTAAGATGTGTTTCTTTATCAAAAGAAACGACTTTAATAGTTGTTCATCATTTACCCTAGTGTGTTTTTTTTTTTTTTTTACTGCGGGCCATAGGATAAACAAAGCCCGTGAATAGGTGCTAGAGCCGCATCAGAGCCAACATTTTTTCCCAGCCAGTTGGTTGTTTTTTTTTTCCACCAATAAAGTTGAATAACCAACAAATTAATTTTATAGAAAAAAAAATAACGATCATAATTACGATAGATGGGTTAGACTTGGTTTTGCTATTCAGTTAAAACGAAAATCGCATAGCTACTATAAGAATGTTAAATTATTAACTCTTTCGTTTTAGATTCTGAACGTTGCGTGAGATGTAATTGTTATACTATCACGTGTGTGTATCTTTTGTTCTGTCTGTCAACAAATTTTCTACCAGAATTCTTACGCCAATCGAAACAAAAATGTCATTGTTGCATTTAAGCGGATGCGCCGTTTTAGGCCATTTTTTTTTTTTTAATTCTCTAAGCCCTAAAGGGAAAATTAAAAACGTGTTTTTCTCACGAGGGAAATAATAAGCGACTCTTCTTGTTTTTTTTCCCCCGTACCCAATACGCGCGTTACATTTTTTTTTCTCGTCTACTTCTAAAACGTTGCGGTACCTGTTATTATTATTATAATTTTTTTTTATTTATTTTCTTTTCACTATTCAAGGAGCGCGGTGTGAATTAAAAACGACCCATTTTTCGCGCGGCAGCGGCAATCGCTCAACAACAACGACGACGACGACGACGGCGGCGGCGGCGGCGGCGGGGGCGCCGGTGACGTTCGCGGCATTGAATTTTTCAACCGTAAACGTATTTCGTATTGTTATTATTGGCATAATTATATCAGCGCGCGCTGAATAGGAAAATCTAACGAACAACGAGGACGATGACAATAATAATAACAATAACGGCGCCGATGGTGATAACAATATTATTATAATAACGTTCGCGAGCGGGTTCGGCGCGGCCGCGCGCAACTGCGTCACGGTCGCGCGCACAGTCGTCGGTACAACGCGGGAACTCGTGTAGGCCAATTATGCGGCGGCTCTCCGTAGAAAATATAACATACACCCCGCGTCATAATGAAAATCCCTACTCACGAGCAGCGGCAATAATATAATATAATAATAATAATAATAATAATAATGACGATGACGATGACGATAATAATAATATTTTCCGTTTAATTAATCGCTGTATACCGTCGGCGCGGGGGCGGCGGTTTTGTGACCGTGCGTGGTGTAGTGCCGGCGGCACGTTGTCCCGCAATAACACGGCGCGTCACGCCAACAATATTGAATCCGCTCGTATAATATTCTTTTGTGCTCGGGCGCGCGACGGCACAACGGGTCCGGACCGCGGAGCTTATTATTTATTCGCCCCGGGGAAACCCGCTGGGCAAAACGCTCTTTGCGTGCCCGAAAACGTTCAAAGGATTTTTCCCCGGCCCGCGCGAAATCGCAATTTAATTTCGGCCGTCCCGTCCGTCCGCCCGCACTCGCTCGCTCGCTCCTAACCCGCCGAACTTTACCGGTACGCGCGCGCGAGGCACCGGAACGACGGGCGAGTGGCAGGTATCGCATGCCGCGCGTTCGCCTGCGTCGCCAGCACCGGCAAACGTCCCCGTCGCGGAAACGACGACGTCGGTGCGTTTAATTATAATAATAATAATAATAATAATGTAAATATTCGTACGCATTTTGTCCGTCGACTACACAACGACCATGCGCCCGTCGGATTTACGATCCCCCGAAATCATCGCCGACCTGATGCGACAATCGACGTTTTTCACTCCGTTCACATGCAACGTCTCGCCGGATGCCCGAGAGCGTCCGTCGGGACTCGACTTCTCGCCGTCAGTCCGCGCCCGGGCCCGTCCGTCCGTTCTCCTTAACGCCTATTCGAAAGTTCATCGTTCAAAGTGAAACTCACACCGCGGATTTCCATCCGCAAAGTATGACACATCTGTACAAATACCCGTTAACGGTTCTCTATATTAATTTCGATCGTACGTCCGGCGTGTCCTGCTGGACAGCACCCGATAGAATACGCCTGTGTAATATATTGTCAATAGTAATTACACAACTTCCTATGCGTGATAAATTATCAATACACGAATAATCGTCGTTCGGCATTGAGGCCACTGCGCTCGGCATACGATTTTCGTCAAACGACCTAAATAAACGTTTGACAAAACATAGGGAACATTCTGTGGTTCGATTTCAAGAACGCTGTGATGAATAAGTTATAGACGAGATTACTTTACGCAGGTCGAATCTTATTTTAGATTCTGAGGGGAACGAAGGAGCTTATGGTTTTGCAAAGATGTTTATTTATTTATTTTTGTTTTGTGAACAACTTTTCTACCAAAGATCTTCGATTTGCTTCGATTGTTATGTGTAGCATTCCTTTTCTGAAAGGAAATCGGTGCGAGGGGGTACTTTAGGAAAGTCAATTTTGATCGTCTCAAGATTTTCTCATCAAATGTGAAAAACCGAAAAAGACGAAGGAAAAACGGAAAAAACGAGATCCATTTTAATTGTGGATTCGGAATAATTGGAATTCTACCATAATATGACATATTTAGTGTTGACAAAACAGCACTGTCACCTGAACTCCGCTCAGAATCATTTTTTCGTTAGCAATGGTTTATCGTTGCTTACAGGTGTACATTAAATTACTTATAACAATGGCTACACCTGATCCCATTATCCTAGGACGTTTTCTTCGTATTAGCATTTAATAGAGATAAAAATGGACACCGTTGAATAGGTCAACCGGATAAATTAAATTTTCTTTTTTCTCAACAATGTGTGTTGAGTTCAAAGTTTAAAATAAACTAGCATAATTAATTAATTTTCCCGAAATAATTCCCTTGTATTTTTTACAAAAATCGATATTCCTTAATTTAAAAAATAACAAACTTTAATTATAATAGTTCTTAACAATAACAACCGTAACCAAAAAAAATGTAAAAAATGTATTTAATTTTCTAACTGAATTTTAACTTAACTCGGATGAAACGATTAACCTTTAACGTGTTAACTCGTTAACTTTTTTTTCAATTCAATAAAATTCATCAACTTGACCCATCCTTGCACAGATTAATATTAATAATACAGGTAATATCCCGATATTACAACATATCCCAGTGGTTTATTAATAATTTACAGTTTTAGTACTTGATGTGCGCGTCTCGCGGCACGGTCGGGATTTGACGGTTGTTCCGCGTTTTGTTACTCGAACAAACTTATTAAGTCTCCGGGTATATATAAGACGCCGGAGAGCTTAACGGATCGTGTACCTTATGGTTTATAGGTACGTTAAATTATTATTGCATTACGCGAACGTCTGATGTTCCAAAGTAATCGTCTACGCCGTAAGCATATTATATACTTATCGTAAAAGTTTATATAGACGGTGTTTTTAACGTCCATCAATTTGTATCGGAACTCAATCGATATCCTCGTAGAGTCGTATACATACAGGGCGATCGACGAATCAGAAATAATTAACTTTTTTCCTAATATTGTTTTTTTTTTTTTAGGAAATTTAAGAAACAGTTTTGTTGGTCGGGGAGAACGGCATGTAACACTGTTCAAACGACGCGTGCCGTGATATCACACAAATGGAAAATCAAATACGATATGCTATTTATTTATTTATTCATAGTAATAATGTTATGCTAATTTGGACTAATTAAACAGGTTTTTTATTGAACGTTTTGTAAATGGAGGTCCCCTCCCCCCCTCCGTAAATCAAGAAGCAATATTAAAATTATACCTCATATTATAAAAATATCTCGTCATTGAATTAAAAATATTAACACCAGAATTCATATAAACGAATACTTTTTCTAAATGAGAAATTTTTAATATAAATGGGCACTTGAAAATCAAAAGTGGGTAGTAATTTCAACCGTGAAAGTAATAATAAATAATGAAAATAAATAAATAAATGTTAAGCTACTTTTTTCCCAAATTTTCTGAAAAGAAATTTATAAAAAATGTTAATACTTTCCGAGATAATGAGCACGGTTTTATTAAGAACCTTATTGAGAATTGATAACCCTGTATATGTATGCAATGTAGTCGGTATAAACGGCCGATTTATTTATTTTTTTTCTTTCTTTCTCTCTTTATAATATATAAAACTAACGGTATTTCTCGAGAAAATAAAAACCGTACTCTATAAAACCTGTTCATTTTTTATGTGTCCGATTTTTTTTTCGCCATACAATATTAATATAATGTATACACGCGTGTAAAATTACGTGCAACGTATACTCGTATACACTTGCTGCAGTGCGTAGTAAAAAATTAAATAATTTAATTTCATCTCGATGTCTCGCACACGCTTTTCGAGCGCCAATATATTTACTTAGGTAGGTACTTCTTTTTTTTCTTTTAGAAGTCTTGATTAATAACGTGACTCCTATCGTTACATGCGAGAACTCTGGACTACCAATTGCAATTAAATGAACAATTTTAATTCACGGGAGTTTGCTAAATTATCTGCAAACACGTATTTTAACGTTATTTAGATATTATTAAGCAAGATTCAAGAATGCAGGTTCGAATTCAGGATTGATGGTCAATTACAGTATTCCCTTGTATAAAGAATAAAAAAAAAAAAAAAAAAAAAAACAATTCAAAATCGACATCGATTCTATTACGATGGCTAAATATTTAATATTATTTAGGATGGTAATTTTATAGAATGGCATGCACGTATCATGGTCTTATAGCAGAAATTGAAAGTGATTTTAACATATACACAGTTGCATGTACCTAGAATAAAGATCTGGTGATAAAAGTCAGGCACGGATCTAGAGCAAAGATCTGTGAAGAGGAGGCGGTGACTAACAATTTTTTTACAATACAAATATAATTACAATATAATATAATATATTATATTGTCATACATATCTGCGATTAGAACATAGTAACATCAGGATATATATAGAATTATAAAAAAATTAGAGAAATAATATGTCTGGGGGTCCCTAGGGGGGTGCCCTGGATCCGTCCCTGATAAAAGTCCTTAATAGCAGAGTTTTCTATCCGTGAAATTACAATATTTCCAATAATATAAATATACGCATGTGCAATTCACAACTGGGATCCGTGTGCGATCACAGTATACTGTATTTTTTTTTTAACATTTCGTTAATAAAGTTTCTGTTCTACCATTTCTTTTGGAATAGATTTTACTCGTTGTAATTATACCAGTTCGAATTGTAGGATATGGGAGTAACGGAGGTACTAGTTACAATAACAATTTTTTCAGAAATTGTAGCGTACCCCTACTATTTACATACGGATTATGTAAGTTTAGATTAGTTTAACCATCGTAATTGTATTTAAGTCTCATTAAATCACCTGCTGCAATGCAAAACGTCGTATCTAACTTTGTCCAACTTCTAATCGAATCTCATCGGACAAGTGATACGATTTTGAAGATACGATCTGAATTGAAATGCGATATTTTTCGTTTCTACAGGCGATATAGCCACCTAATTTTATTTGTTCGATTCGGGCACTGCATTGTTCTTATCTATGTTTGCACTAAAGTGCTCCCGAACCTGCGGTTAAGAATTCGTTTTCAAAATTCAAACATTTTGACTGAACTTTCAAACTTGAATACCTACGCATTTTAAATCTCCGGCCCACACTGCACGTTATTTTATACTTCTGAGGGTTAACACTATAATGCCCGTACATTATATTGTTTGTTCGGATATTACAAAACAAGGTGTGCGCGTGTGGTGTGTTTGCGTATTATATTCTATCGGGTGAAGCTCGAAACGCATTTATTTTTATTAATTTACCCAACCGTAGCGTATAGTTAGTCACCTATATAGGTACGTACCTACTTTGTAGTTTATCGTACACGAAATTGAATTTTATAGGTAAAACGTGTGACGGCAAAAATATTCGGTACATTATTATTATTATTAATAATTTCCACCGCTCGTTTTTTAATTATGTTTACCTACCTACCGGATTCTCGCGGATTGCAGCAGTGCAATAACTTTAGGACCCGAAATTTTTCCGCGTTTATTCGGCAATATCATTTCAACTCGCTAACACGTAACGTCGTCGTCGGTGTAAGTACGACGTCCCGAGATAACTCGCCAGGGCGAATCGCGATGTTTACGTTGTTGTTGTTGTTCGTTATTAGACTATCTACGTTATGATACATTCGCCTATTTATACGTGCATAGAAATACGGAACGAGCCAAAAAATGACAAGAATACAAGATTTGTACTAATAAACCAAAACTAAAACTAAATTAAATAAAACAACATGAATTTTTGATTTGTACTACTTTTACACACAATATTAAGTATCTACCTACTTAAATGGGATAAGTAAACTCGGCTCATAATGCCACAAATGTATACCTTTTTTTCCACGATTTTAACACGATTTCCCACGATTTAGCCAGAAAATAACGATAAAGATTTTAAAAAAATATAACATAACCCATTTTGATCATTTATGAACATAACCCCCTTATTCCGAAAGTCCGGGAATTGTTTTTTCGTATACAGTTTTTTTTATTTAATCTTGAACTTCCCTCAGATGTTTTCTTAAAGCCTAAATATCTTTCTGGGATTTTTAGACTCTTTCGTTCGAATGTAGCTAATTTATTTTCATCCGTATTTGTTATAGCGTATACGCCACTTGCTTATCAAATATAGAAAGGCATTGCCTTCCTCCTATCTAATAATATAATATTATGCCGTTCCATTGTATTGTATACTATTTCAATAATATTGTTATTAGATACTACTGGCTGCTCTCTGCTAGTGCTGATGGACATAATCAATTTCGTTCTCGCATTCTTTTCGCCGCCGTCGATAACCCGTCGTCGTCGTCGTCGTCGTCAGGCAACACGACCTTTGGGATTTCGTATATATTAAACAAAACAATTTTTATTTCGCATTAAAAATTCCTCTGCGCATATTGCCGTGGCATCACCATCAATCAGTATAACAAACCCGCCGCCGTCCGTATAAAAATCGTAGCACAGAAGAGACCGGCCACCCGGAAGAAGAATCCGGCTAAACTTTTTTATCAAATTTAAAAAAAAAAAACACGCGTTTTGGAATTTGATTCGAATATTTACGATATCGGTACCGTATCCGTCGTCATGTGTACCCATAAATCTACTCGCTGACCCGTCAACGGTATACCTGAAGAATATTATACAAACGTTCGTATAATGTTATAAACGCACACGCAAATATGTGCGGTTCGAAAGTTCAAATAAAACTACCATACATCTTTGTTCTTTGGAGTTTCGCTTCTTGTCGTCACATATTTTATGGTAAAAATAAAATGGTAAAAAGTAAAATAAAAGATCCTTTTTATTACTTTTTTTATCACGATCCAGCGATTGTCAATAAAGATTTTGAGTAAAATTGATTTTGTTTTTTATACGTTAAAATATTAATATATTTCAATAAAAATAAAAAAAACTTCTCAAGTACCTTCAGTTCAGTGGCGTTTCCACGGTATCAGGACTCCGTAGTTAGCTCACGTTGTAATTTTGTGTATGTTATGATTGTTTTATTTTTTAAATTTAAATATTTAACTAGTCTATGTAATTATTTTAGATTCCAAGCGTAATGAAGAATGTATTTGTTTTACTATGATGTGTTTTATTTTTGTGTTTATTGAAAACTTTTCTAGCAGACTTCTTGCTCCAATAAAACACGAAAAGACAGTTTTTTTTGTAGTATTTCGCATAAAATTTGTACAATTTTCTCTATAATTTCGTTAAAAAATCGTAGGAATACGAATAATTTTTACTCAGTAAACAGCGGTTCTCAAAGTATGCACCGAGGCGCCCTAGAGTGCCTCAGTGTCTGTACGGGGGTTCCAAGTAACCAAATTGAATATTTACTGGCCTAAAAATAAATTCAAAACCCAAATGACAACGGAAACGATAAAGTCGGCGCCTTTTTTTGGATTTTTCTGGAAAAAATTTTTTTCGGTTAGTAAAAATGCTCCAAATTATCAAATACTGTACTTTCAAAGATGTAAATGCTTCATTTAAATAAAAATGTTTAACCTCCCGATACTTTTTCTCGAAAATTTAAAAAAAAAACTAACAATAATAAATTATTGATACATATCGCTTTTATATACGTTGGTTATCATTGGTCACAATGAGATAAACACCGCGACTAATATTACTCCAATCAGAATAGATTTTTCATTGCAATGAGTTGCAAGGGGGCTCTGGGAAAGCCTTAGTTCAAAAAGGGAGCCATGAACCAAAAAAAGTTTAAAAAGCACTGGTACATGGAATTATGATTTCATTATGTTTTATTTTGTTTAGATTCTGAGTGGAGCGAGTAATTTATTGGTTTTACAGTGATGTTTATTTATTCTTTTTTTTTATGTGAATGATTTTTCTACAAGAAAGCATAGTCCAGTATAGCACCTTTTCTGAAAGGAAATGTTTTCTGGATGACACTTTAGATAGGTCATTTTTTGAAATTCTCATTAGCATTCGAGATAATGTCGAAAACCTGGTTCTATAAGTTAAAAAAGATTAAAAGACTAAAAATAATGTTATCATTGACAACCGTTTTAATTTATTTTTTGTTATTATTAAGTTTTTGTTATTTTAATATTTTTTAAACAATCATTGTTTTCATAAAAACGCACATTGTTGTAATCATTTTACCATAATATGACATATATTGTTGACAAAGCAACACTGTCAACTGAACACTGCTCAGATTCATTTTTTCGTTAGCAACGGTTGATCGTTGCTTACAGCCGATATACATTAAATCCCCGTCTGTATCCTACACTCCCAACTTTCCACCTACAAATGTGGCTGCACCCACGTGCGAAGTATGAAATTTTAGAGTCGTTTATAGGCATTTATCACTTTCAAAAATTTTTAGTTAATTTTTTGGTTTCGTGTAGATACAATCGTTTTGGACGTGGGAAAAAACTAGAAAATTAAATACGAGGTTCATAATAATTTGTACAAAGGGTTAAAAAGAAAAAGTTGAGCTCAATACCGGTATTTATTTTTATATAATGTTCAAAATTCAAATTCGTATGATAAACAAAAAAAAAAAATCAAAACCTGTTTAACTGAACTTCGCTTGAATCTTTTTCCGTTAACAATTATTTATCGTTACATACATATATATATTATATGTATATACATATCATACCTTACAAACTTCTCACCGTAAATATGCTCGTTTTCAATAAATTATTATGAAAATCGCAGGAAAAAGAGGTGGGGATTGCGGTTTTTACGCAATTGATTCTTGGGTCCGTAGAATGTATGCCCATAGCGTCCTTTCTTCTATTGGGTCCTCTTCAATAACTGTTTTTATCTGTTATCAATTTATCGTATATTCATATGGAACCGCCGGATATTTGTTAGGATTTTTTCACCAAAAATATTAAAATATAATCTTATCTTACATTCACTGTTACGCATAACAATTCGATCGGCTCCCGTACTAAACTTTATCATATTCGCATATATTATTATTAAAATTCAAAAATTTAAGTTTGAATACGACATTTAAGCTTAAAAAGTTTTAACCGTATTTTCGAGAATGAGATGTAACGCTGTGGGGACGTCCCTAGACAATTTCATAGGGGGGAGAAGAACCATTACAGAAAATCTAATGGGAAGCTTAACTAAAGTTTTAGAGGACTTAACTCCCTTAACTCGTCACCATCCGCACCTAGTTCACATAGAACTAACCTATTCTAATTCAGTGATCAGATATATAACTTATTTTTCTTTTTTCAATAATTTCTGATAGTTTTAATAACAATTGAGAGAGATTAATATTAATGACAAATCTTCACGATTAGTGATGCATTATTATGAAATTTCCATTAAACACGTTTCTAAAATAAAAATGTTTTATTGGTGGACATTTCAAACAAAAAAACAAAACTTACTTCGTATTAGTTTGAAATATTCGTTTTATGTTTACTAGTTATTTAACAATTTATCTACTAATCAATAAACATCAAGCAATATTTTTTTCGTGTGTAATATGTTTGTCCTTATAAATTTTTAAATTTAGTATACAATTTTATGATATTTTATAGAATATTAAATTTTCAAATTTGGGACACTACGTAATTAGATATATATATATATAATAAATTCGAGTATAAATTTCCGAAATTTCTATTTGATAATATTTCTCAAAAATAAAATGTCTACAAATTCAATAACACTGCAATGAATCACTGCGCAGTAACGACTGTCAGTACAGGTATACAAAAAACCCTGTATGAGCTATCCGTTGGCGGTTGAATTTCGAAAATCCGTCTTCGACATGCACGCGGACTCGTTCTTCTAATTGGATATTTTCGGATCTCTATATTATGATAGATTCAACCATAGATCGTGTACAGACAAACAAACAAACGCCTCTTTTTATAATATTGCACAGAGAATATATAATCCGATATTATAACTGCAAATGTCGTCGATCGTAGAACATAGTTGCCATTCATAGAACTTTCGGCCAAAAGTCTAAATGAAATCCACTCATATTTCCGGCAACATTTCCCCGAACTCTCGATATTTTGTTTTTCTCTGGATATTTGTATAATTTATAATTCAATCTGCCCTAAAACTATATTATTCAAATCATATAACCTAACCAAGTAGTAATTATTAATTAATTTATACTGTTAAGTAATCTAACCTCCTCCATAATATAGAGGTTTGGATTTGGTATCGTTTTAAACAAATATACATTCCTCGGAATATAAAATATTTACGTTTAAATCTTTTTGATACGGTAATCGTAGGTATATCAACACACCAATTTTGTTTACCACAAAAATTGATGAAATTTAAATTTAAAAATAGATAGCCATACAAATGTAATAGATAATCAACAAAGTGGAAATATTGGTGAATTATATCTCTCCCCTTAATTTTTTTGCTACGCCACTGCTGCGGGCTACATACTATACATCATAATTATAAGTATAGAATATATAGCATAACACGATTATAGTTTGAGCACGAATCGTTAGTGCCAAAAACGACCGTCATCGACGATATAATATATTATTGTAGTCGTCCCATGATAATATATCAATATTAACATAATACATGTAGAATAATTATTTCGAAATTCGGGAAATTAACACGTTCAGTATTAGCGCGGCGGTTAGTAGAGGAGAAAAAAAGAGCACTGCGATAGTATAACACGGACGAGATATTACAAATATGAATTCGGTAAAATATATTATTTTAAAAATGTTAATTTATAGTACGTTCGTATCTGATCAATAGTGTCTCAGTAACAGCCGTTTTGATTTCTAGCGAAAAAGTATAAAAAACTAGAGTACTGCATAACGCGGCGGGAGGAATAACTCGATTCATTGTGTTATAAATCGATAACGTTACCGAAAAAATAACTATTGATCGAATATGAATGTATGATATACTCATAGAACTGTAGGAAAAATGTCTTTTAAAAGATGACAATTTTAAAAACGTTTTAAAGTGAATACTGTGGATTAAAAGATGGAAATGACAAAATATTAATTTTTCTCCAAACAGATGTCGCCGTCAAATAAAATCGAATTGAAAAAAAGGACAGACATACATCGCACGTGGATGCAGCCACTGTCGTAGGTGGAAAATTGGGAAGGTAGGATACAGACGGGGATCTAATGTATATCGGCTGTAAGCAACAATAAACCGTTGCTAACGGAAAAACGACTTTGAACTGAGTTCAATAGGTAACGTTGCTTTGTCAACAATATATAATGTCATATTATGGTAAAATGATTACAACAATGTGCGTTTCCACGACAACAATGATTGTTTCAAAAAAAATATTAAAATAATAAAAATCGAATAGTAACAAAAAGTAAATAAAAACGGTTGAAAAAACAATGATAACCTTATTTTTTTTTGTTAATCTTTCAGTCTTTTTTAACCTATAGAACCCGGTTTTCGACATTATGCCGAATATTAATGAGAATTTCAAAAAAAAAACGACCACTACCTAAAGTACCACCCGGAGAACGTTTCCTTTCGGAAAAGGTGCTATACTTGATGGGCTTTCTGGTTGATGAAAAAATAAAAAAAACAGACATCGTTACAAAACCAATGCATTCTCCGTTAAACTCGGAATGTAAAAATACACGTAAACCGTATTGACTTCTTGTATAATGTCCTCCGTACGGCCGCGAAACGGTGGCGTATCGCATCCATCGGCGGCGGTATCGGTCTCGATCGAGACGTTATTGTTGTTGTTGCTATTGCTGTTATTGTTGCGTCGTCGTCGTCGCCGTTGTTGTTGTTGTTGTTGTTGTTGTTGTCGTTGTCGTTGTTCTCGCGTGCCGCTACGGTATAACTGCCGGCGCGCCATTTTTGCGAACGAACGCCGCGTCCCGGGCCGAGTGAATAATTAATACGGTCGCTCGGGTATAATGCAGTGGCGGTACACGGGAGCGGAGGCAGGTATACTGCCCGTGTAATATTATACGCGCCGCAGTCGTTTTCCTCATGGAATATGTATGGGGTACGCGGCCGTTCCCGATTGACCGTTCCGACGATGCCTTGTAAATATTTAAAAACGGTCGGCGTCGGCCCTGTCTTTTTCGGCCCGAAATTACATTGTTTTTCCGCGCGTAAAAGCCCGCCGCCGCGCACATTATAATTATTATTTATAACGCTACAACAACGGGACAAGCCGACCCGAATTTACATCTCGTATATTATTATTGCGATACGGTGTATATAATAATAATAATAATAATAATAATATTGTCTACGCCTCGAAATTCATATATTATGCATCATGCACGGCCGTGCGCACCTATATTACGTACCCGCGCACACGCGGGCCGCGATTCCGCTCCGTTTATTTGTGTACGCAATAATACCGCGCGCGCGCGGTGGACGTAATACGAGTAACAGACGCGGGACGTGCCCGTTTTAAGAACGTGGGCAGGTAAAAAAAATCGTACAGACCCGCGCGCCACCCTCGTTTACGAAACAAACTCCCGTGTGCACCGCCCTTAATTAACAGGTATTCCGTGAGTACCGGTTCGATCGAAAAAAAAAAAAAAATATATCACGAATCTGCCACCGTTGACTGCTGGTTTCGGCTCCACCGGATGTACCTACGTACATTTAATAGCCGAAAGTTAGAATCGAGTCGTCGGACAGCCGCTTTGAATGACAAATTTTGTGATGGCGCGGAGAATCTAATGGTTTAGAGTTACGGACGTGTATGACGAGGACACCGGAATCAGCGAACCTAAAGGCGGCAGCAACTACAGGAAAGATCCCGTAGAGGCCTAGAGGGCCTCCCTCCAAATAAGAGTTGGGTGAATCATCAATGGAACGAAACAAGACTTTTGAATTTGTTGAAATTTATTGTCGTTAATCAGCGATATGTATAGGGAGGAAAACGTTTGAATGTTGTTGTTTTTACATCGGTGTAAAAATAATTCAGAAACCTTTATAGAACGTAAATGATGTTTCCTATAATAATATTATATAGAACCAAAATATGATGTTAAATCTGATCGGATAAAAATAGTTGTCGAAACCAAAAAACTGTCAATGCTAAACCAATGTTAAATTATTTATTTTAATAACACTTGAGTAAATATAGAGTTTGCGAAAATATAACGGTTGTGACGGGTCAACGCGAATTACGAGTGATACGGGTTTTCGCATCTAGTTTGCATTTACACGATTTTAAAATTATCGAATAATTTATACTAATATTATTTTTGATAATTTTTGTACAAATGTTTTCATTGTTCTTTTTCAAAAAATAAATTATAAATGTTTGTTCGTAGGTCTGTAATCCGCTTTATCAAAGCCGTTCCTATATATGAATATCACTATTTTTAATGTTTTATTTGCTTCCTATAGTTTGTATTTAAAGTTTGTTAAAGAATTGTGTTTTTAGAAACAATCAAGTTTACATGCAAAATAAAAATACAAACATATTGATGATGATATAATTGCATTACTTTATTGACTCGGAATTGAATATATAAACTCGCTAGGGCTAATAAAATTACGATTGCATTAAAACAAAATGTAAATCAAATTTTTGTTTATGAATGAAATTCAATTTCAACCTGCGAAAGAAGGCGGCAAATTTATTAAGTAAAAATAATAATCGTAAATTTGTACTAAACACTGAGAAACAGCGCAGTCGTGTTACTACGCATGCCATTTATTTTTCATCAGTCATAAAAAATACGCGTTATTTATTTCAGAATATTACATTTGGCTATACACCTGTAATATATTTAATACGTATTTCGATACTATATATATATATATATGAACTATGTTCGGTAGGTATCTCGTAAAATTTAGACGAAGCCAAACTATATTTACATATCAAAGTTTCACCACGATTTTATAGATTCCGAGCAAAGTTTTTATATTTTTTTTTCCTTCACGTAAAACACTTATTCGCCTCGGAGGTTGTAAATGCATCTCTAAAGTTTTTTTATATACGAGGTATAGGTTATATACAATCGAACAAAAAAAATCGAATGGTAGTACTGTTTTTCGAGTTTATTAAAATTGCAAAGAAAACTGTTATTCATTTTTTTTTTCAAAAAATCGTAAAAAAAAAAAAAAATTGAAACAATATTCAATTTACATAATGAAAATTCGGTTATTTTAAGAGGCAATCATATTCAGTGGAATTTTTCGTCTCGGTTTTTATAGTGGGCAATATCTATATAAAAATGTGTTTGTGACAATGGCCTTTAGAATCAATTTTAGATATAAAACAATGTGTAGATGAAAACATTTTGAAGACAAACTAGTTGGCGTTTTATGAAATATTTTAATTTAAAAAGTTATTCTGTTATTATAAAAAAAAAAAAATGTGGAATTATATTTTTTTCGTACCTTCGACAATGAATTGAATTATATCGTGATTATTATTTTTTATAATAATTGCTGTAAGATCAAAGAGACAGTATAGCAGTCAGTGGCGGTAATTTTTTAGCCGTCTAGGACGTTACCCGGAGTGCACTACGTGGAAGCGAAATACCTTTGTACCGCCCTGAAAGACAAAACATTGTTACCCATCCAACAATCAAACAACCAAGCTTCGACTTGCTAAGAAAAACATGGGTGACTTTAAATTGCGACCTGCCACGGATTCGAAATCACTGGATGCACAAATGTAAAATACATACTACCTCTGCCTGTAACTGTAGGCATGAATCGCAAACAATCTCGCATATACAGGGTAATTTACTAAGCGTGTTCACCCTAGTTTTCGGTTAACCTTTGCATATATTCAAATTCTAAGTTTTGCGATTTTTTTAAGTGTAGTCACAGCCAATATTTTCGAATACTTAGATTTTTTTATGACATTTAAGGAATAATAGTACATATATACGTAATTCCGAGTTTATAAAATATCCAATAATAAGTGTGAACGTAAATAATTTATACGTATTCATTACGCGCATAGTTCGTTCGTGTGAACCTATATAGGTACCTATATAAACTCGACCTATTTGATTAGGTAAATAATATCCGGCCACGCATGATCCGATTCGTGATGATGAATTCGATCCTGTACAGTGGCGTAATCACGGAGGGGAGAGATCTTCTTGTGAAAAGCCTCAGTATTCGAAAATATCGGTTTTACTGCAATTAAAAATTCCAAACATTAGAATTTGAACCAAAAAAATTGGGTACAGAATGATACAGAATGCCCGATCCGAGCATTCAAAGGCATTCCAAAGAATATTCACTCAGCTAATGAGGATGTAG
The DNA here is from genome assembly GCA_902439185.1 of Cinara cedri. Taxonomy (NCBI): domain Eukaryota; kingdom Metazoa; phylum Arthropoda; class Insecta; order Hemiptera; family Aphididae; genus Cinara; species Cinara cedri. Next base: position 599,574 of record CABPRJ010001427.1, read on the forward strand.
TTGAATGGACACAAAATCTAGAAATTAATTTATAGTATCATGTGTAAGACTTCTCTATTATAGTTACTATGTATGAATCCCGCTAGCTCTTAATTTTATAACCATTGTTTACTTAATGTTTGTAATATTTATTCCGTTTTGTTCATCTAATTTTAAATACTATGTCATGTTGAATTTTATTACATTTGTATTTTATTTATATTCTAAAATAATGACAAATAACATAACAAATACATATTGCGTTGCCCTAACTTGTCACACGTGATAACAATGTTAATATCATAAAACGTAAAAACACCAACGAGTTTATCTTCAAAATTTTATCATCTACAAATTATGGTATAGTAGTTTTTTTTCCTCTCGCACGTTTGTTATACCTCTCGCTAGGGAAACGGTCAGTGTGTGGCAGCATCCTCTTGATGGATATTAAACATTATCATTTTAATTTCTTTCTCCGTTAAACTACCTACCTAATTATTAAACGTGTTTTTGAAACTTCACAAATTCCTACGTCAATTCTCTCATTGCCGATTAATTACATCGCTCGTCATATGATATTACATAACATTAATTGGTAAATTTAAACGAATTAATAAATAAATAGAAATCAGGATATTCACTTGCTTTCCACCGCAGTAAGTATAAATAAACGTCGTCGAACAAGACGTGTAAGTATAGGCATTTACCAATCTTGTCGTTTTTGTTTCAGAACTACGAAGAAAAGTATTCATTATAAATTGATACCAATAATACCTAAAACAGAGGATTTCCGATTTTTGGAGAAACCGCGGGATATCCGCTGTTGAACGTGGGGCTTATAAATTATTATTATTATGGAAATCGTGCGGCAAATTTACCGCAAAACATCATATTATAAATAAATGATTATCCCGTTTGGGAGACGTTTTATCGAATACAGCGCAATAATTAATGTCGGTAAACGCGCGCAAATCACTAGGGTAAGTATATCCTAAATAACTACTCCGATAGCAGCGGCAAACCTCTTCCGGTATATTTATTTAAGCTGAATTGAATTATATTTACGCAGGCAATTCGTTTACATTCATCGTCATAATATTATCATTACAATTTCCCGATGGTTGATCTTATATAATTTTATTATACAGGTACCTATATAATTACGACCGAAGTTTAAATAATGATCAATTAATAACCGCATTAGAATTTCAAAATTGTTTCACTCGCAATTAAAATTAAATATCTTATTCTCTCGAAATGGTGTAGTTTGAGAACAAAATACTGTGAATTGTCTGCAGCGTTCCAGTATACAATTATAATGTTAACAAACTGAGATCCTGATCGCTAAAGGCGTAGGAGGAAGACCAAAAAGATTCTGAGATATAAGAGATGATAGAAGAAATAACAATTGTTGTGAAGGCACAGGGAATCCAATGGTTTAGAGTTTATGGCCACTTGTGATGAAGGTATCGGAATCAGCGAATCTAAAGGCGGCAGCAACTGCAGGAAAGATACCGTTGAGGACTAAAGGATCTCCAAAGAAGTGATAAGATGAGACGAAACAAGACCTTTGAATTTGTTGAAATCTATTGTGGTAAATGGACAACCTATAGTGGTGAAAACTTTTAAAAGAGTTGCGATGCCTGAGGAAAGAAGATAAATTTATCTCTGCAGTCAATTATAACTCCAGTGCTTCAAAAATATAAACAATTTTAAATATAAGCATAAATTATAGTATATAATACACAACGGCTATATGATTCCTTCCTTCTCAACTTCGCACGCACAAAAGTGACACATCCATCAGCAGTATCCACTTTTTTCTTTTTTTCTTTTTTTTATCGGGTTAACTTTGCGGAAAAACACTCACGATCGTGATTTTTATAACCAACGGAGTGTAAAATTATAATATTTAAAATTAATTAATATATACGTGTAATATTAACCTCCTTTGTATATTCCGTAGCAAACAAACGTTATCCTCTTATGTGCGTTTAACACGTATGAACGATTTTTCCGCGGTCGAAACAATAATAATAATAGTAATCCATGTTGATATAATATTTTGTTTATTTTCTGATGCGTGTATATTTAAATCTAAAAAAAAAAAAAACCACTTGTTTCGTTATAGTATTTAAAAAAATGATATAGCGTGTTCCACACGATTAATTTAAAAGCGCGCGCACGCGTTCAATTAGAAAATATAACCATAAAAATTTAAGTTTGCGCATTATGCAATGCTGCTACCTACGTTTACATACAATTTAAATGAGCCGTTATTATTATTATTTTTTTTTTTTTTTGTTTTTTATCGTTCTAAATACACCTATAAAGTGCAATTTAAGATCCATTCCGTAATACGATATTAATTTATTCTTTTTAATAAAAGATAATTTATTATGCCGTGAATATTATAATCGTGTACATTACTCTCTCCGCGACCTCTGCGCTACCTATATGTTGTTTAAAATATTATTTTAACGGCACGGGGCGCGCATATAATTATATTATATAAATGCAATTAAAAACTTGTTCGAGTCGGTTTCACAAAACGAATAGGATTTTATACGAAAAAAAATAAAATAAAAATAACACTGAAATCTTTTTGTTTGGGTTTTTAACGTAGCAAAACTCGCGGTTTAAATATCATTATTGTTATATATAGCCGTGGAGTTCCTTTGTCATTTGATTCTAAAAAAAAAAAAAAAATACGAAATGTGTTTTAATAAAACATTTTTTTAGGAGAACAAATAATATGCAATGAAATTCGTTTATTAAAAATACTGTTGGATCACAGGGAATTGTGTCAATTAACTGATTTTTTTCTAAAATACGATTGGTAACTGAATAAATTTATATTGTTATTAGCCTTAAATTATACTATTAAAAATAAATAAAAAAAAATCGAGACACCCTTCGCACGATGGGTGAGCCGCTGCTCTAGTTGAAAAGTTGTTGGGATATTGAGGAAAATTTAATTTATATCCGTACGCAACAACGAACCATCGCTAACGAAAAATCATTCGGAGCGAAGTTTCTTTTACACATACGTACGTAAATTTTCCCGTTTTTCCTACGTTTTTCCCATTTATAATGAAAATCACTTGGGAAATCAAAATATGGCCTTCTTAAAGTACCAAGAAGATAACATTTCCTTTCAGAAAAGATATTGCACTTGATACATCAGAGCAAGATTTCTAGCAGAAATGTTGCTCATTGAAAAAAAAAAATAAACACATCATTATATAACGAATACATTACTCACCACGCTCCGAATCTAAAAACTTACAATTGAACAAATGTATCGAAGATACTATTATATCATATTACCAACATACATTATATTGTATATTTTTTTATAATATATATTTTATGTAAAAATGTATCTGTCAGTGTTTATTTTTTTGTTTCGAGTTACTTGATTCCTTTATAGGAGTATAATGCTGCTCACGGCCTTATTTCATCTGCTCGGTATTATACTACACTCCCGAGGACACGGATTAAGAGCGTCTACATTATTCCACATTACTGTTTTCTTGTTCTACATCATCAGTATCAACCTATTCAAGTATTCGAGGATTCAAGACCGCATTGCAGGTTTGATTATTAGCCCTAGAACAAAACGATTAATTTTGTACATGAAAACGTCTCCGATGTATTGGAAACATAACGAAATAGAAAACAATTATAAGTAGGTACATAATAAACTATTCGGCTCACGATAAAATGATTTATTACAAATTCTACGGAAATGTATTTTACATAATATAGCTGAAGAGTAAATTCAACCTGGACTTTAACATATTATTGTATTTGAATTACATTTCAAGAAAACCATTTATTTTTGCACCAAACCTATATGTTAAACATAATAGGTATAACGATGAAATACGAATTTCATTCGAATTATTCAATTTATTTTAATTACCCGAATTACTATTGGAATGGTATGAAATAAAAAAAACAAAATATAAAAGAAAAACCCAACTTGATGGTTTAAATTAACACCTACAATCAAATAATATTCAGTGTGAAATTTCTATAATGTTAAGATTAATAACTGTACAAAATATGACTGCGTTATAATATTATATGAATGTGATACTACTCTTATTTCTTGAAACCTTTCAAACGCCCGTGCTTATTTTAAATGCAATCAAATACCAAATTGAAGTACAATATTTTCTATACTGATATATACGAACTGCAATCGACTGTAACAATATTATTCACGTTTACCTAGTCACTCGGTGGAACATGGCAAAAGTATATTATAGATATAGGGGTAAAATATTGCACGGTCGGACGAGAGTTATACCAACTGATGCAGGACCCTCTACGATCGTATAGGAAATAATATATACCAAAAATTTAATGAAAAATAAACGCACGTTGCGGGAATTGAACCATCATCGTCGCTAGTCTACACTCCAGGGATGCATGTGAGTAAAACCGTTCGTCGTTATCGAAATGAATGTATCCGTTAAACCAGTGTTTCTCAAACTTTTTAAAGTTACCACTCCCTTAAGAAGGGAAAAATATTTTTCAACGCAATCCAATGTTAAATTCCGTTATTAACAGTATGGGATATTTCCCATACTGTTAGAAAGAACTGTTACATAATAAAAAGAACTATTGAATTGAGAAATTTAAAAAATTGAATAAATTACGAAAAATTATTTAGTTTCATTCCATAAAAAAGCATAATGTATACATATTATGTGAAAATATGCTCGGGACCCCCCCTCCCCCCTACTGCCCAAAACAAGTTTACCGACACACATTATTACTACACCACTTATCGGTGGACATTATCACCTCCGTTGAGAACCACTGCGTTAAATAGTCTTTCAGAAAATATACACCACCGCGCGTCAACAGCAGCAGCTGCAAGAGGTTAAGGAGGGTTTCCGAAAAATTGAATAACCTTATTTTTTTTCTCCCTTATATATTGAAACGGAGAACTTACGATACGAGGAAACAGCTTTCCCGCGGATTACTTCCCGTAGAACGATTATCGAACCCTTAAAGAGGGTAATATGTTTGTTTTTTCCCCTTCCCCGAATAACAAATACTAAACTATATATATATATATATATATATAGGTAAATACCTATACTAAAATGACCTGAAATAATATAATACAATTTCAACGAGTAAACATGACTAAACTACAAAATCAAAATACCTATATATAGTAGATACCTTCGAAATTAAATTATTATAGTAGGCACTTAATTTTTTTCCCTATTGATATAACCATACCGTCCGATATTTCTATCAATAATCGATAATTATTATTAACATTCCCATGTAAACTGCAAGCGACAGAGAATTCAAATTAAACTAGTTTACTTGCACGCAATTTGCGGTTTAAATGTTGTAGTTTTTTACGAAAAAATACAAATCGTACAAATCTCTCATCCCTTCAATTCAGTTCATCCTACGATACAGAGTGATTATTTCATCATGAACCAGTAATTTTCTCGGAAGATTTTAAGTGAATTTGATTTTTGTTTATATCTATCATTATCGAATCGTTTTTAGTTTTATTTTAACACTATTTTCCATTTTTTTACCTTTACTCCTTATACGTGACATATCTACTTTGGATTTTTAAACAACAGCCCACTCTTTCAATTATAGATTTATATAGAGACAATTTTTCTCGAATTTTGATATACAGAACACTAATATCAAATTTATTATTTATGAATTATAACAATTTAAATTTTTGAATGAAGGAGCAGGGAAGTCAGGAAGTTATCAATTTATAATTTAAATATAAATATGCAAAAATGTCTAGAAAAATATTCTCTATTCAAAATTATGTTGAAAACTAGAATTCCTATTTGAAAATTTAAAGTATATAGTTATTTAAGGTACATGGAATAAGGGTAAAAAATTTAAAATTGGTTCAAAAGAAAGCTTCAACGATAGCACAATAAATTGGGAAAAAAAAAACAGAAATAAAATTCACTTAAAAATCTCTGATGAAATTACTAGTTTATGAAAAAAGAATCGCTCTGTATTATGTATATTATATTCAAAAGAGAAATTATACATTCGAAACTAACGTCTCTTCGAGAATTCATTTTTACGTAATACAGTTCATATTTATGATATAAAATATTAATTATTATGTTAGAAGTCACAATAAAAATTATCATTACTCACCAAAACCCCAGATAGAATTTAAAATTATGTTTTAAAATTCTACAGACTATTTATTTTCAAAAATGTCCATATATTTTTTTTAAACGTGTTCATCTTGGCACTTTGGAAATAATATATTTTAGTGACGACGAGTTTTTCCCGAGAGATATTATATATTATCAAGATTCAAGAAGTCTAATTTAAACAAATGGTATTTTCGCTATAAACTGCAGTCGAATATATACGTAATATGTTGCGCGATATGTCCGTGTCTCTAGAAACGGGATAAATGAAAAAGAGGTTCACCCTATATCCCCGGGGGGGTCGTGATGTAGGTGATGTAGAGGACTTTAATTGTATTATATTGTGAAATATTGTGCCGGTGAAGTTTTGAATATCTATACACACCAAGTTTCAATATTCTTTATAGAAGCGCCGGGATTCGGATGAAGAGAAAACTCGAAGGAAAAACATATTGCTTATGTTTATAAAAAGATAAAAGTGCAAAAACCGATAAGTATAAGGTATTATCGTGTTAAATTAATAGATGATTAATAGATTGATAGATTAATATATTTTAGTGTTTACAGCTTACAAGTGTTTTAGAAAACACAATATTATTTTTCGAGGGTCGTAAAAATAATATGTGTATATGTGTGCATGTGATAATCAACAAAAAAAAAAAACCAATTAATTTGTCTTGAATTAAAAAAAAAAAAACTTTTTAATCTTATTTTAACAAATCTATATTATTTATACAAATGGATAAGAGCGTGTTTTTTTTTTTTTTTTTTTAGGATGAGTATACAAAGGGTAGAAGCTTTTTTGTAGTTTTCATGTTTTTAAAACTTGTTTTTTTTTTTTTCAAAAACAAGAATATATATAAGACTTTTCTAAAATCTAAAAGTTTTATCGGTATACACTATATTTAATTGGAAAAGCAACCGCATTATTCTTTGTAAGATATTTAATGAAATATTAATGATAAAATGTAACAAACGTAATAAACGAATTGTTCATGATTATGATTTTTTTTATAACGTACTTATTATTATATTTAATTGTACTATTTACATGGTATATAAAACAATAATTTATTAATTTTAATATGATTAATTATAATTTTATAAAGGTTAAAAGAAAATTGTATTTTGTTTTTTTCTTGAAATACCAAATTATTGTATCTAAATTACCTAGGTAACCTAGGTTTCTACGTAACCACAACGTAATAAGAAATAGTCTTTTTTTTATGGGATTCGATCCTGATATTTTCTTTTTTTGATCAGCACAGCATACCAATTTAGTTAGATTTCTACCAATTTATCAGTCCGATCGATGTAATGATGTGAAAACTATTCTGAAAACAGATTTGAATTTGAGCGTGAAATGTATCCATTGAATTGGTCAGATCACTTTTTCGACATTCAGTCCTTAATTTTCCAATATTTGATTTTAAAATACGATAAAAAAAAAACTTGAATTAAATTTTAAAAGGTCGCCTTACAGATCTCATGTTCTTATACATTCTGCGCTTAATTCAAATCTATTATTTAAATTCTTATCACTCACTAAATAATTCAAACTGGTTGCAAAACAAAATGTTCAATAAAAAATAATTATAATAATAAATAAAAGGTCAAATAAACAAGTCTGGTCTTTTAATAAACGCAGGTGCATAAAAACATAAATTCATTATTTTGAGAGATGAAAAAAATCGTGACCGTAAACGATTTTATATTACTGTCTTCAGTGACCGTAAACTCGAACAAATTAAATTTTAATAATACTATTTTTGACTTTTTGTAGTGAACGTTCCAAACACTAGATACCTATGCAATATTGCATACTATTATTAATCATATTAAAAAATATGATAACGAATCTGTGGACTCTGTTTTATCCTAAATGATCGCAAACAATAGGTTCAATAAATTTGCAAATATTTCCATTTAGAATGAAGATTTATCAAACATTATTTAATGCATGTTATTTATCATTTAGAATCAAAAGCAGATGATAATAGACTGGACATTTCCCGTCACACTACAAATTACGTTTGTTCATCACGTTCTCGAACCATCAATGAGATTAATTTATAATTAAATTGTAATTTCAAATATTTATCATACTATCGCATTTATTACACAATTCATGGCATAAACAAATATTTCTTGGGTTAATCATTACGTATTGTCATCTCGGTATAATATGCATGGCATGCAGACTTCTCATATTTAGTTATTGAATCAGCTAGTTGTTTTAAATATTATTTATTATAGCCCGGCGTACTTTCACATCAGTCGTGGTTTTGTTTTCTGATCTATTTTAGCATCAATATTGTTTAATTAGAACAAAAATCAGTTTCGTCGATGGATGACTTAAAAATATTTGTATTTTTAACAATAAAGGCCATTTGTGTTTATTATGCTACGTGTATTTTAACATTTATAGCAGAGCTGTGCGGATGTACTTATATAAGATGGTCGAGTATTAATAAATAATAACATCGTGCGAGTATTTAAGAGCTTCTAGGTACGGAAATTTAATCGTCAATTCATAAATATTCAATCGTTTTAATATGATATAGTTAATCGTTTTTATTTATACGAGTATATAGTTTCTAGAATATTCTAGTACTTACCTACCGAGACCGAGCGATAGCATATAAGATTTAATCCGGTTGAAGTTTTTATTCTGCAGAGTTTACGATTTTAAGCCCGTGTAGGTACACCGTGCGTGTTTCACGTACGTAGGTAAGTAAGTAGGAATGGTAGGCGTGTAACTAAAGACTTCCCTAGAGGAAAATAAAGAAAAACAGATTCCCATCATAAGATATTCATAAAATATTCGTCATTTCACAATTTCACATACAGTTTAATAAAGTATTTGATAATTTTACTAAATCTGATTTGCTATTTTCGATTATAATGTCTACGATTCGTATTCCGGAATTATTCCGACTGTAGAAAGTGCCATCTATAATCGTAGTAAAGAACTATTTTACTGATCAATTAAATAGTATTCATTTGTAATTATTTAAAATTGTATACAAAGTTTGTCGTTGAGAATCGATAAAAAAAAAAAATGAAGTTGCAGTGACATAGTAGTCGTCATTATTTGCATTATTTTATACGACTTTTAAATATATATAGACATGGTTATATTGAGTACGCCTAAAACTTTTTAATCACATACAGGCGTGGATTCAGGATGGACTAAGGGACTTATTTTGTCCTTTCATGTGTACTACCGTGTTATTTATTATGTAAACATGTACAGTATACATAATACACCTTTAAAAAAGACTATTTACTAGACCATCATTATTTGATAAATTACAGTAAACTTTGTGCTGAAAAGGGATCTTTTTTCATAAATCGAATTCCTACTGTCTTAAAATTATATTTGTCTGAAAATAAATCTGAAAAAAATGTAGCTCTGTCCAATGTGAAATTTTTAGATCGAAAACTGATCACACGTTAATTAAAATATCATACATTAGTATTAGTCCGTGTATTAGTCCACAATCATATGATAATAAAGAGTAAAATATAACGTTATAAAACAAGGACTACATAATTTGTGATCGACCAATCGGCCAAATTGCTAAACAACCAAAATTACAAATCGACATGTCTAATGAATTTATAAATACTTATAAAAGTTAATATACTTTCATACATCATTTCACATAATACGATGCGTTACATCATATTATATTATACCAATAGGGCATACTATATGTTTGCTAGTGAAATACAACGATATTGAATCGGACAAACATACCGATGTCAATATCCCTCAGTTATCGACAGTATATTATATATATGTATATATGCATCGATATTATTACGCTGTGATTTAATAATTTTGCAGTTTATTTATAATTCAAAAGCAAAACGTGCTATAGTTTATTAATTTAGTCAATTACAGTTTACAAAACCCGAATGAAAATGAATTAAAAAATAAAAACATTGAATTATGAATGACAACGCAAATGAAAACAATGAATTGAAGAATTGTTTTAGTGTGTATTAGAAGTAGTTTAATGAATGGAATGAATAATGAATATTTTCGAAAAAAAAAAATTGTATGAATATATAAAAAGTTGAATAAAATTAGCAATATTAGATAGCCATAAATTATGACTCATAATTTAGTATGAATATGCAACAAATGAATTACCATATTCGTGCTCGAAGAAAATTCACAGCATATCTTCGAAAAACTATGACGTAAATGAAATTCCAAAAAAACAATCAAATAATAAACAATATTAGTAATATTAGGTATACATATATACAAGATGTTCCACGAAGATATACCCATTGTAATATCTCCGGAGATAATAAAGATAATCAAATTCTGGTTTTTTTTTTTTTTATATTACTCACAAAGATAAAGACTAAAAATATTTATGTTGCATTTATTTTTTTATATTTTGGTAAAAGATTTAAAAAAATTACATTTCATATTATTATTTTCAAAAAAATTTGATTATAGTCATTTCATAGAGTTTATTCTTCTGAAAATGTTGACATATCAAATTTTTATTTTCATGTTCATTCGATATCGCGATACAAAATCAATAAGTATATAAAATATCATATACTGAATGATTCTTTTATCGTTAAACACTCATTATTTCGAAAAGTAATGACTATTTTTGAATTTTTTTTTTTTTTTAAAAACTTAAGAAGCAAATATTTTTAAAATGTTACATTATCATTTTTTTTTCCATCCTTATTTTTGGGGGTGATTTTAACATCAAAATTTATTTTAACTAATACTCCATCTACTTGTGGGATTTTTAATATAGGTTGCTATTTGAAAATCAAAAGTAGGTAGTCGTTTCACCCCCGAAAATTTGGGTGACAGAAAATAATGTACGTAAGAAATTGTAGAGCTGCTTGTTTCTTAAATTTTGTATAAAACAGAATCCAAATAAAAGAACAGACATACACTTCGGGCGTGAATGCAGCCACTGTTGTAGGTGGGAAATTAGAAAGGTAGGCTACAGAAGGGAATTTAATGTATATCTGTAAGCAACGATAAACTATTACTATCGAAAATACGATTCTGAGCCGAGTTCAGTGAATAATGTCGCTTTGTCAACAATACAATGTATGGTATTATGTCATATTATGGTAAAATAATTGAAAAAGTGTGCGTTTCCATGATAACAATGATTGTTTAAAAAAGATTAATAAAATAATGAAAACCTAACAATAACAAAAAAATAAATAAAAACGGTTGCCAATGACAACCTTATTTTTAATCTTTCAATCTTTTTTAACTTATAGAACCAGGTTCTCGACATTATCTCAAATATTAATGAGAATTTCAAAAAATGACCTATCTAAAGTGTTACTCTAAAAACATTTCCTTTCAGAAAAGGTGCTATACTGGATAATCGGACTATGCTGTCTTGTAGAAAAAGTATTCGCATAAAAAAAAAGAATAAATAAACATCATTGTAAAACCAAAACATTACTCGCTCCACTCAGAATCTAAACAAAATTATATCTCGAATATTAATGAGAATTTTAAAAAATGACGATTTAACGATAAAAGAATCACCTGGTATATACACAGCGATATCGACATTCAAATAATATCATTGTGTATCATCAAATTTGACTATAATATCATTAAAATTATAGGTAAAAAATGTATGTTGAAAACGTTTGTATGAATCGATTTCTCTTACACTGGGTATATTTATTTCGAATGCCGTTAATTAACTATTATGATGAATTATATGGTTTAACAACAGTGACTATATATATTATGTTATGCTTTGGGTCAGACACGCGCGAAACCACTGTTATACAACTATTAAAACTACTATCATTCTCAAACTTTACAAAAAGGTAATTGATTATAGCAGATGGTCAATTATTACTAAAGAGGTAGGAACAGTTTCTAAATTGTCCAGTACAATGTTTCGAGAAAAAAATAAAATGATATATATGTATTAAATATGTATACTATAGGACAAAGGTATACATAGAAACATTCAATTATGACATCAATTTTTTTTTCGATTTGTATTAAATTTTGATTTTCATAGTAATCGTACACTTTTTGCTTTAATTTAGATTAAAAAATTTAACTCGTTGATTAGTTGACTATAAGTCGAAAATGTTAAAGTATACCTTTTTTTTCGATAAACAAATACGATTTAAACCGTGTACTTTTAAAAATAAGAAAATCATTTCGAATACAAATTACTTATTCAAGTGTTATGCAGATAAATCTCTTAGAATATTTAGTGAAGTGTAATACATCAAAAAGGACATGTGGGTTTCAGAATTGATATAGACGGCGAAACACGTGCGTATTATCCCCTTGGAATCAGATTTTTGAAGATCGAAAAACTATATAATCTGGAGAAGCCAATATTTTCGCGACAAACAGAATAGATTATTAGACCCACGCAGCGCAGTGTGCTGATAAATATCCCGAAAATCTGGAGGGTTGATATTTTTCTTCACGGAGATATTATTTTAATATTATTTATAGAACGTCACTGTAACATATTTAATATTTCTGTCTTTCAAACGGGCGAAATGTATTCTCGGAATGCCAACAGGTACCGATACTCAGCCAAGGACTTATAAACAAAAATATTTTTACCGAATTAAAAACGACAACATTAACTATGTTTTCACGAAGGGATTATTTATTCTTTTACGAATTTAAAGTTTCCAGTACGGACAGCTTGTCTGGGAATTATATAGACATCAAAAAATCCCTCTATGGAAACATAGTAACATTGTTGTCTGTTCTAGTTAATTTGGAGAAATCATTTTTGAAATTATCAAGTCTAATAGAACCAAAGTACCGTTGAAACTCCGAAAAAGTTTTATTTGCTATTATATCACCCGAAAAATACTACCGTATAACGTTGTTATCCTCTTAAGAGTTTTGTCCGAATAAGTTTCAGATACTGTCATGACTAGGCTTAGGGACTTTTACCTCTAAAAAACAATCATGTGCAATAAAATATACTCTAAACAAATTTGTTTTATTGAAATTGTATATCTACTAACAACTTGACATAGGTACCTAAACACTAATTTATTTGTTTTGTTATTATTAGTATTAACGATATTTACGTAAAATATTTGTGTTTTGAGATGAATAATTTGAGAGTTATTGGTCAAACTCAACGTTAACTAAATTAACTATTTTACGATAGTCTAATCAACTATATTACCACTCATTAGTGCGTATGAACTCGCACAATATAAATCGAAAATACGTGTATTTAGGTGATTAGGTGTGGACAAGGATTAATACATGGCATATTGTATAGTGTATGAAAAATAAAATTTCTTTACGTGATGTACAGTATTTTTTCAGTATTTTTTGACTCTCCTATTATTTAATTTACTAATCTTTCAAAAATAATATGCAAATGCTAGAAGACCCTAATCCTAGCTATGACGTAAAATACTTTCAAAACATTCAAAATGTATATTTCAAAAATACGTAAAAATTAAAATTGTATAAAATTAAATCTATACTCGTGCATATCTCGCGCATATAGTGTTCAATTCAAAATAAAATATTGTACATAACAAACACATTTTTAGAATTCACACTTTTTATACCTCACCCAATCCTATGTGAAAGTTTATTTGTACATACGATTATGTCCCCAGATATTTGTGAACGTTAAAATATTGAACGAAATTGTGTTATTTATAGCGTTTGAATTTTTGAAAAAAGACATGGGTAGCGCAATAAAATTTCAAGGAGTATAAAGTAAACTTATTTACTGGCGTCACATCGTAAGTAAACTCAGTATACGTATACTCTATTAAAAATTTAAACGCTTATAAATAATATATTGCAACTCTGTACGAGTTTATACAGCTGTGTATTAGGTAAATATGCTTATATGATATTCATTGACATTATTAAAGTATATAATATTGAATACCTCTTGAGTCTTGATATAAAATGTTAAAAGGAATTTTAAAACATTTCTAAAGTAAATGTCTAAAGGTAGTATATTATCAGATAAACTATTCAATTTAATTAGCAAATTTGCGTTACTTATATTGAAAAAAAAGCAATTATATTTGTTGTTCAACTAGAGAGTATTAGAACGATAGGTAACTAAATATTATATAGTTTGTAGGCAAACAAATAATGATTAATATTAACCTTACATTAATTTGATTTAACAAATTGATTCGTTAAATGTTAATTGTTGTGGTAATTAACAAAGTTAACTAAATAGTTGAAACATTTATTAATTTTTAACTTAAGTTAATTCAAATTTTTTTTTTTAATAACAAATGTTAAACAAAATATAATTCTGGAAATATCAAATTATACCTTTTTTATTTTAAATTTTGAACTCGCGTACATTATTAAAAATTTAAAATAAAATGCTATATACTACAAGTAAAAGAACAAGTAAGAAAATTTTTTAACTTTTTTTTTTTTACTGTGTATTTTTATTTTTATATTTTTTAAACTTCTATTACATCTAAGCGTTATAATTTGGATATTTTTTAGTTAAATTTAAATGTTTAGGAATTTTAAATAAAATTGCAATTAAAATTTAAAAAAAAAAAATCAAGATAGCCATTTTTTTAAAATCCAATTTTTAGGAAAATATTGGTGTCAAAAACTTATGTGAGGATTGAATAATTTATTTTTAAAGTTTTCGTAAAATATGATGCTCAAATTTTCAAATAATTAATTTGATTTTTCTATGAAAATGAAACTATAATGAAATAGTTAAATATTTTGTGTAAGTATATTATATATTGCCTTATCGTTAGTAAAATTAGCAAGAAATAAACTTGAATTTTAACAAACTTTAAAAGTTAACAACGTAACCTCATTAATAGTGTTAAACAGCAACAATATTAATAAAGCATAATAAATATTTTATATTGTAAAATAACTACTTTGGATTTTTAAAAAAAACTAAAGTTTTATCTTTAGTTATAAAGTAAAAAAAATATAATAAATATATCGCCAACCTCTAGTAATTAGAAAACAAAAAAAGACGTAGACTGCACCTACGTGCAGTCACTGGTTTAGGTAGGAATTTGGAAGATAGGATACAGGCGAGAATTTTATGTATATCTGTAAGCAACGATCAACCATTGCTAACGAAAAACCATTCTGAGCGGATTTCAGTTGATAATGTTGCTTTGTCAACAATATATAATATGTTATATTATAGTAAAATGATTAAAATTTGCGTCCCTATAACAACAATCATTATTTAAAAAAGATTTTTTACAATAATAAAAACTTAATAATACAACAAATAAATAAAAACGGTTGCCCATGACAACCATATTTTTAATCTTTCAATCTTTTTTAACTTAAATAACCAGGTTTTCCTCATTATCTTGAATATTAATGAGATTTTCAAAAAATGAACTCTCTATAGTACCACCCAGAAAAAATTTTCTTTTAGACAAGGTGCTGTACTTGATAATCAATGTTAGCATTCTAGTGGAAAAATTTTTTACATAAAAATAAAAACAACTTTTTAACTAGCATATTTTTCATTAAACTCAGAATCTAAAATAAATTGAGTTTATAAAAAAATTGTAAAAATATATAAATTAACTCCACTGTTAACTCACCCGTATTAACCCATCAGTCTTAAATATTTTAACATTTTAAACGTGCTATGATTACGAACTGCTTATTTAAACTAAATACGAAACATATTCGGACGTAAGTGAACAATTGATGAAACTTTAAATAATAAATAGCTTTTAGTTTTTTAAAAATAAATTAATAATTCGTTTAAATAGCCACCGTAAATTTAATATTGAATACTAAACGGTTAGTATTTTATTGAAAAATATTATTTTATTGGTAAGCACCTATACAAATAATCATAATAGCCTTTTTTTAGTATTCTTGAACGTGACATTTATATAATATGCAAATACTGATTCTAAAAAAGAAAAGACAAAGAATATTTACTTTAAAAAAATGTCGTTAAAAATGCTCAAATATATAAATTCTATATATAATGTTGACGTTTCCAAATGGAAATCTGTCGAATACATTTTTAAAAAGCACTCAATTTACGAATAACACGAAAAATAAATAAATAAAACGTAAAATAAAATGTTTAAAACTATAGAAAGCTGCAATCGAAAACACATAACGTGAGTAATATTTTATAGTAATTTTTTGTATATTTTTTTCTTTAAGTAAACACATAAAATAATTTTTCTTACTAAGGCATTATTTTTTTTATTACATTTTATATCATTATTATTTAATAATATAATATTTGACCCGAGCGGGGTGTGTAAATTATGACGTGTTTTTTATTATTATTGTTATTATTTAAACGCTTAATGTTTTTTACTTAGGTATAATGAACATTTTCTGCAATTAAGAGTCCAAGTTAATGTAACTGTATTTTTTTTTTAATTTTTACTTTGCTATAACGCAGAGAAATAAAGAGTAATTTTCAATTCTAAAACCTACACAAAACAATCTACGAAAAGAGAACTAAGCTAAAACAAATAGTCTATTTATATACAATTAATTATTAAATTTTAACTTAACCGCAATCCATACATGAGCGGTTTTGCTTGTTTTAGACAACGCGTTTAGTCATGCAACCAAAAATTTATTATTATAGTGATTGTCGATTACTGTGTTATTAGTTATCTTGTAATGTTTAATGTGTAGTTTATAATGACATATATATACTATGCATTAGTAGTTGGTATTTACGAATAAATAGTAATTGATACAGTGTATTATAAGCACAGTTA
This sequence comes from Cinara cedri, assembly GCA_902439185.1. Classification (NCBI taxonomy): domain Eukaryota; kingdom Metazoa; phylum Arthropoda; class Insecta; order Hemiptera; family Aphididae; genus Cinara; species Cinara cedri. Next base: position 616,493 of record CABPRJ010001427.1, read on the forward strand.
AGGTGTAACAAAAACTATGTACAAATTATTTTCAAAAGTACCTATTGTATAAATGGAATTTTTCAATCAGCGCCTAGGGCCTACGGATAGCAAAATCCGGCTCTGGAAACAACGACGGCGACGGCGTAACAAATATTTTAATAAATACCTTTGAAGTCCCCTTAATCTATACCTAAGGCCGGTAAGGGAAAAAAATGAACAATGATGATTCGTTCGCCGATATTGTTTCATCGCTTTGCACTGAATATGGACAGAAAAAAAATGCTCCTTCATATTATTATTTTAATAATATAAGGGCACTCGAGAGAATGTGAGATGCGTTCAAGCGTGAATCAAAACTCGAATCGATAAAAATATAATATTATGTATTGTGGATGTAGGTGTACTATAACATAATATAGCTAGGTATATTATGATTTATTCAAGGTAGTAGGTTTTTTTTTTTTTTTGTAAATCGCAATTGCTCAACGTCAAAGAAAATATCCATAATGCAGAGTAGTGTGTGCATGCCATTATATATTGTGTACTATATAAAGTGTGCTATTGAAAATACAAGCGAGTTAATAAGCACGGTAAAGGTTCGTGCAGTATAATAAAGGTACTCGATTTACACAAAAAAAAATAAAAAAATGATTAAACGATTCAAAATTTAAAATTGTTTTATACCTAATATTATATAGTCCATACTGTTTTTAACAACCAAATAACGTTCAAATACAGTAAGAAAATCAAAAAAAAAAATTATAATAAAGCCTAATACTGCTATAGCTAATGTAACAGGGGTTTTAGGAGGGAAGTTGGGAGGGAGAATGAATAGAATAATTTAATTTAGGCAACGGCAAATCATCGCCAACAAAAAACGATTCTGAACAGAGTATTATTAGTCGTATTTTGTTCCCTTGTTACCCGGGTATTCAAAAAATCGATACAAATTGTGTGACGAATTTCCACATTTTTTCTATTTATTAAGGAAACGACAAGAAAAATCAGAAAAAAAAGATTGAAAATCTATAGAAATTTTCCTATAATGTCGTTTATTGGTAAAAGGTTTCTGGTAGATAAGTTGTTTACAGGCACGCAAAAAAACACATCGCAGTTAAACCATTGTACACTTCGATCACAATCTAAAACTTTATCTAATATTTTATAAATACATGTATGATAAAATAACTTGCAAAATTGGAAAAAAAAAAATAGGTGAAAAATATTGTTCCGGTATATTTTCTCACCCCAAAAGCATTATTTTTACAAATAAAAACGACAAAAGCAATATTATATAATATTGAAGACAACATTTTTTATCGTATAATAAAGACTCGCCTGCCGAGTTTTTGTTCGGTTATTGTTTATTTTGCAATACATACCAATATAATGAACTGAACTCCCCCGGACGGCGAATTATATTGTGTTTTCAAAAATATGTGTAGGTATGTTCCATATTTTTTTTTTTCATTTTGTACATGTAATATAAAAACACTTCTACCACTGCATAGACGTAAATATAATGCATCAAATTATGAAATACGCTAAATGTGTGTGTACGCTATCAAGCCATTTCGAAAATGGAGGTCAAAGAGACAGCACCAAGAACTACGAGGGTATCATAGCCCCCCTCCCAAAATCAAATTCTCATAATTATCTCACAACTTCTAGCAAATATTGTGACAGTTCATATTTTTATACAATCGTTTTCGTTTTTTTTTTTTTTTTTTTTTTAACTAAAAACCAAATGTAAAATTATATTTTATTATTTTATATTATCAATATAACATTATAAAACCATATTAGCCAAATCTAACGTGGCTATAATATTGAAAAAATGTTTATTTTCATTAAATTTAACATTAAGTAGTATATATTTCACCTGCCGCTACGAAAAAAGTCGTAACTCTACATTTGTCCAAAGAACTTAGATTAGAAGTAGGAGAAAGTAGGATACGATTTTTTACTTTACAGCAGTTGATATAATAAATTAGAAATTATAAAATTGAGATAAGACCTTTTTCGTTGCAGCAAGTGATTTAACCTTCACGATATCTAAGATAGTACAAAAGAAGATTGGAAGAGGGAATATCTCCTCTCGTGTATTCACCCCTGACTTGCGCATTGTTGAAAAGAGTGAAAAAAAGTTTTTGAGTCTGTGCCACAGTTTTTCGATTCTCTTCGGGTAAAATGTGTATAAAATCTACTTGCAATATTTATAATATGCCGCCATAATGAATGAATACAAAAACGCTAAAATAAATTGAACAAGTTTCAATCGAAAATTAATAAAGAATATCGACTAATACCTACCGCAATCGCTCGTTAAAACAAGATCTCCCTATTTCACGTTTACACGCTTCCACGAATTTAAGTGAAATTAACATTCGAATCTATAAAACATAAAAAATACTTAAAATATCCGTGTACACATATTATATTCACGTAGACCGTATTCATGTATTCGCGTATTTTACATTATTTTTTACGTATTTGCACGTAATAAAGTGAATACGTGAACAATACTAAAATACGTGCAAGATACTAGCAACTAGTAAGTAAGTAGTACTAGTAGTAGTAGTAGTAGTACTAGTAGTACTATTAGTAAGTAAAAATGTTTCATTTATATGGACATGGACTTCGAGTTCACGTATATATTAATTCGCGGTTTTAATCGAAACCTCCATTTAAAACTTCATTAAAGTGATATTTTTACGTTTATTTATCTGTCTTGCATTGTTTTTCACAAGCTGATTTTCAGGACAAAAAATAACTCAAACTCTAGAATTAAAGGTTATATTTGATTAGGTGCATTAAAGTGATACAATTTTGATTGAATTTCAATTTGAACTTCATCCGTACAGACTCTCCCAATGAAACCAACGAGATGAAATTTTTGTAAATACATGATGTATGTATCAAGGATATGCCTTTTGGTGGTTTAAACCTTTAAACCCTTCCCTAATCATTGGCACACACAACGTAGAGGGAGTGAGGAGTTCAACATCCGAGCCACTACCCCTTCGAAATGTCTTCCTTTATTAATTTTTTTTTAATCAAGTTTTACGTTTAACAGCAATATATCTTATAACACAGACAAAATGAAATGAAATTCATTTTCAACAAAAATCTTCTATTCGGTAATAATTGTAATCGGTGTAGGTTCCGTGATTATTATGAGCACAGCCACACCCCCCCCCTCACCGTTTTCACAAGAAACAGTGGGTTTTGAATATTTCTTACAGATTCATAAAGGTAACTTGGTAAAATGTGTACACAAAAATATAACTATTTGCGAAGATGTACCTTATGTTGATACGACTTCTTGGTTCAATTTCTTATTATTATGTATTAAAAAAAAATAATAATAATAAAACATAAAATATTATAACGGCAACAAGTCGGCTATAGGAAAATTCGACTCTGTGTACTACATAGTGACGAAACACCACTGATCGTATGTTTTAGATTTTGTGCGAAGCGAGGAATGTATTGGTTATACAAAAATGTCTATTTTTTTTTTTTTATGTGAACTCTTTATACTAAAAATGTATTACCAGAATAATATTTTTTTTTCAATCAAATACTAACCCAAGTATTGTACCCAATATTAATCTTACGGAGGCTATTTAAACGAATTATTAATTTATATATTAAAAACTAAAAGGTATTTATTATTTGAAGTTTCATTAATTGTTCAATATATCACGTCCAAACGTGTTTCGTATTTAGTTTAAATAAGCAGTTCGTAATCATAGCACGTTTAAAATGTTAAAATATTTAAGACTGATGGGTTAATACGGGTGATTTAACAGTGGAGTTAATTTATACATTTTTACAATTTTTTTATAAACTCAATTTACTTTAGATTCTGAGTTTAACGAAGAATATACTGGTTTTAAAGTTGTTTATTTATTTATTTTTTTTATGTGAACAATTTTTCCACCAGAAAGCTTACACTGATTATCAAGTACAGCACGTTTTCTGAAAGAAAATGTTCTCGAGGTGGTACTTTAGGGAGGTTATTTTTTGAAATTATCATTAATATTCGAGAGAATGACGAGAACCTGGGTCTTAAAGTTAAAAATATTGAAACATTAAAAATAAGGTTGTCATTAAGTTTTTATTATTTTTATCTTGTTTGAACAATCATTGTTGTCATGGAAACGCACATTGTACCATAATAAAACATATTGCTGACAAAGCAACACTATCAACTGAACTCCGCTTAGAATCGTTTTTTCGTTAGCAACGGTTTATCGTTGCTTACAGACATACGTTAAATTTCCCCTCGAGTGTACCTTGCTGCCGACTTTTCACCTACAACAGTGACCCATCCACGTGCGTGCGAAAAGCATGTCCGTCTTTTTTTAATTAGAATAAAAAAAAAAAAAAACAATACTTCGGTGTCGCTCGTCGCCGGTTCTCCCGTCGCCGGTTGCTTTTCATAATGTAAACTGTATACACTGCACCGATCTCCGTGGCGCTATACCCGCCGCGTCCGGCGCACAGCCGGCCGTATCCCACGGGAACACAAAACTCGGTTACGGATACCCGGCTCTACTATTATACACGCACCGGCATCGCGGCGGCAAGCTTTTCCAATCCGGAAATCGAACCTCCGCGACTCGGCTTTTGCCGCAGCCGCCGACGCCCCCCCCCCACCACCACCACCGTACTCGTACGTAAACCCTTTGCCGCTCACGCCCGCGTTTCCGCGGCGGCACTCTCCTCGCGCCGCCGTCGCCGATCGTGACCAGCGTCGGCGTTTCAATCCATTATTCAAACTGCAACTTAAACGAAGATGCGTATCGCGAGGCGAACCGAGCCCCGAACCCCCGAGCCGCCGCGGTACGATACGACGAGGGGACGGATTAACCGTTCACACCCCTTTACTTTATTTCCGTTCCCGTGCGCGGCTCACGTCCCGGCGTGGGTTTCTGTAATCCGCTTCCAAACAACTTGATTTCCGGTTTCCGGTTTCGCAGAAGGCGGCGGAGGCGGAGACCGGTCCACGCGCGTACGACGAGAGACTGCCTCCTCTATGTGTTCGCCGTACGCGATTCCGACCAACGCGCGCTCGTCTGCGGCCCGACACACGCACACAGACACGGAGAGAGAGAGAGAGAGAGAGAGAGAAATCGAAAATCGTTTCGTCTGTACCTATAGTACCTACACATACACATTATTATTATGTACGTGTACTCACCGTGCACGTGTATATATATATATGAAATATTGACCGGAAAATAAAACACTAAACTCTATTACGACAGTTAAACCCTTTTCTCTATAAAAATCTACCATGTGTATACGTACGTCATCATATAGGTGCGCCCCTACGTTTCCCTTTAGTATAGTCGCCGGACGGTATCCGGTATACAATATTATCGTCACCCCTTATAGTAATAATAATACGGTACATATCGTGATCCGATTTGTACGCGCGTTATACACGAGTATGTTTTAATGCGCGCACGCGCCTCTTATCTCGTTTCCAGTGATGATTTTACATTAAAAAAAAACCCGTATACATTCGATTAAAACCGGTAATTGTAATAAAAAATAAAAAAAGTATTTTTTTTTTTATTATATATATGTATATGTTTATGTATGCGGAGGCGTTCCGAATCCGGTGATCGAACAGTACGATTTTCATTATACGTTCGTATTACACGATGATATATAATACGTCATTATATTTTAATATTTATTGCTATTATAGAACTGTGTGGGGATTTAGACGTAATTTCGTTTTCGAATTCCTGGCGCAGCGACAAATGTATTGGTTTTGCTACGATCTGTGTGAGTTTTATGTTTTTAGAAAAACGAAAATAGAATTCATTTCATAGAATTTGAGTTCTAGTTGGTGTGTTAAGGAGGTAACTTTTTGATTTCGTTCTTCTTAATAATTTAGAATAATCGGCGAAAAATGTGTTAGAAAATTGGACCATTTTACGGCATAAACGATGTCATTATTTCGATTTTGTTTTATCGAAACACAATGTTTTTTTTGTTTTTTTCTCAGTTTTTCCTATTTATTATAAAAATCTCATATCAAATATAATATATCAAAAAATGATCTCCCTAAAGTACCACCCTGGACAGATTTTTTTTCAGAAAAGGTACTATTCTTAAAAATTAGAGTAGAATATCTGGTAAGTTGTTCACGGAAAAAAAATAGTTTAATATAAAAAATGGAATAGAAAATGGGAAAAACCGGGAAAAATTGTAGGAAAAACGGGAAATTTACGAAATGTATTATTTTCAAATCGTAAATATTAAGGCCTATAGAAACACGTAAAACTAAACTCCGCTCAGAATCTTGTTTCGTTAAATTATCAGCCATTGCGTACAAATATACATTAAATTTCCCCTCTATCTTTCCATCTTCTTACCTAAAACAGTGACCCACCCATCCGAAGTGTGTCCATTGATATGAATATATTAATTGATATTAAAATATCATTTTTTTATAATGGTTTTAAAATTAAATTTTGATGAAAATCATAAATATTACGGCTTAACAAATCATTTGTAAACGAACTTCACTCAAAATCGTTTTTCATTAACAATGGTTTGTCACAACTTAAACATATAGATTAAATAACTGTATGTATCCTACCTTCCCCAACTTCTAACCTACGCCATTAGCAATATCAGCACTATTTTTAATATTATTACCGAGACCATATATTTTTATGATGTTTCAATTTCAAAACTTATCATCATATACGCGTATGAAAAATCCGTATTCTACATATTCTATTTTAAGTCTAAAATGATTTAAACTTTTATTAAACAGTAGGCACGTATACCATATAGTACCTATATTATACAAGCACTTATTTGTGTTTTTTTATAAGTATACTCGGTGCATGTCGTATCTGCAGAAAACGTAGCGGACGCAATAATGGAACAAATATTGCCTTTTTTTTATTCTAAACTTTATAGGACGTGTATTCATGCATATTGTATATTGTATTCGTATGACCGACAAAAGTCATAATGCGTATAGTTTAAAACAATTTGAGCGGAATAGAAAACAGGCTTCTGGATAATAATTTGAATATATAATTTGACTCTGCAGACAAATAATTATTATCATTTTTAAATTTTGAGTGTAGCATAAAAGCTATTGGTTTTACAAAGATACAGTAAAATTACTTCAGTTTTCTCATGCTATACGTAATATCAGATTAACGAGTTCAGAGCATAATCGTTTTTCGATTGCAATGATTTACCATTGCTTTATTAATATACAAACTTAATTACCCTATAACTATACTGTTGTATACCTTCCGAACTTCTTATAATTTTTACCTAAAACAGTGACTATCTTATGTACCAATAAAAATGAAAACCTATCCGTTTTTAACATCCGTAAGTCGAACAGCATCGAACTATTAACACTAATCACATTTTTGAAAAATCAATGTAAATTTGTTCAACCGTTAAGTTCATCGACTTCGTAGAGACAGAAAAAATAATAATTTGTTCAAATTTCTTCGAGTACGTAGGTACGGGTTAAAAATAATAAACGACGATATTTCGTTTTTTTTTTATTGTAACAACGCGTCATTTCTGTTATATAACGATGAAATATCTGTAACCGCGGTTTTTTTTTCTCAAGGTTTACTACAAAGCGTCATATTCAGCGGCGCACAACAATCGAATATCAATTAAAAACGCAAGACAATAATAATAATATGGGGAAAAGTGTACTTATATACTCTTGTAGGGACAATCCATTACCGTTCTCGCGAGTCGTTCCAGGGTATAACGACCGCGTTAAAAAAAAAATCACCCCCTCTAGCGGCGGTGGTGACAAGTAATGAAGTACTTTCTCCAAAGTTTTATTGTCCGTGAAAGCCCGTCTCCTGCCTGATGCTGCAGCAGCAGCAGCAGAAATTGTAAAGGAAATAAATTTGTTCCGTGTACACGACTTTCAATTAATAAAATGAGTGTTTCCCCCTATATACACGAGTATACGAGCTGGCTACAAAAACATCAACTGACGCATGTGCATCCTATATTGTTTTTTTTTTCTTCAAGTCCCTGGTTTTTTTTTTTTTTACTTTCGTTTTATTTTTATTTTCACCACAATTCCAAACGATTCTTTTTGTTTCCATTCAACCCTTTGAGTGGTGCTGCGTCGTCAGTTATACACTTGATTGCAAAAAAAAAAAAAAAAAAAAAAAAAGTTTCTGCGTGACATTCAGAAAACACACGTCATAATATTATACATATATGTGTGTGTAGGAAGGTAATTCAGTAATTGAATAGTTACCGCTGTACGTTATATATTATTGTAGAGCGCATCATCGAAAATTAAATTTATTAACTACGTGGTTCAACCAACCCTTCAAATCTGTGAACGCTCTAGTCGTTTCCGTAGTCCATTTGTCTTCGTCAAATTATCTCCACTCCATGGTATATAACAAATAACAATCTCCACAAAGACCTCCAAATCCAAACACTAAAACAGCTAGCGAAAGTCACTATGCCTTAAGTCACCAAAGAACTCAAAATCCACTAACTTAACATCTTTTCTATGGCACCATCACCAATAATCCTCGAAAATGATCGGAGATATCTTATTTTTTCCAACTTGTTAGTATTTTAAAATTGAGATACATGATTATTTGTAATTATAAAATTCTGCAGCTAACGAGGTTCTCATCGATCATTTTCTAAGGAGTAAGGATTAAACAACTTACAAGGCCCATACATCTGGGTCATGTATGTCAATGTATGCGTGTGTAAATGAACATTAGTGTACGTGCGTTTACTTAGCTGGCTGTTATTAGTCTCAATAAGTATTGTGTATTATTGTGTGGCTTACATACGACACCTACCAATATAAACCGTAGGTAGTAATTATTGTTGTTGTATTATTAATGAAATATACAATTCCAAATAACTACGGTCCAGTTTTGTACCGTAAAGAATTTTACCGTCCAGATTTATACAGTCCAGAATTTTATGCACTCTTCATTTTCGTTATCGACGGCGATTTGTGGGACATAGGCATCGATTACTCTTCCCCCCAATGACCCTGTTTGTAAGTTTTTTTAAATTATCTTTAAATTTAGTTATTATTTTTATTTTTTAGGATTTATTTACTTAAACTACTTAAACAAATCGGTTAACTTGTCCAACTTTGGTCGTATTGCGATATCGTATCGCACATTCCCAAAAATTCTATCGAAATTCACTATGTGTTATCACATGCATGTCTTAAGTCTTCTACACTAACGCTAAAACTTAATTCACTATACAAATAAATATACCATACCCAAAATTGTATACAAATCTAGGATAAAACTTGCGAGTATATAATACCATTTTCAGATCACTAAAAGCTATTTGGTAGATAACGTATATAATTTTATATAATGCGTGTGACATATGATTGACATTCAATTTAGATTATGATATTATATTATTTATCGCCTTATTAGTTTAGTGAAAATAATATATTAATAATTTCAAAATGAACGAATATGTAAATAACATTAAAATATTATAATAAGAATTCACAACAGTGATTTGTTTTCTTTTTTTTAATTATTTAAGAACAAGAAAACCACAATACTAATTACGATGTAAGGTAAACTATTTTTCGGAATTATCTCTAAAAATACTCAACGAGTTTCATCCAGCAACTTTTTATATGTCTAAATATCTGATACTGAACACTTTAAAGTTATAAGATCGATCGTTATTCGAACTTCTCGTTTAGTGACCAAAAATAAAAAAAAAAAAAATACCAAGAGTAAATTCTTATGTTTTATATATTATTACGTTGGATTTTGGATTAATTTGAATGAAGCTCGGATTTTACCATTCTTTTTATGCTATAAGATTATATTTTTGTGCATTAGTAATTTTTTTTATTAAGATTAAGACTAAATTTGTTATTTTTAACATATCTATAATTTCATACAGTTATCCGATCATTTCATTATTTTTTCTTATCCAACACACACGCAGAATTGAATCGATTTATAATCAAATTTGTCTACAATCATTCTGATCGGTATAATGAAAAGTAATAATAACATATTTGAATTCAACATAAATATTATACGTGAATTCGATTAAGTCACTTTTTATAATTTATATAATTTCTTTTTTTAATGCATTTTCAAATCGAGTTTTTGAAACTTAAGGACTGAAATTAAATTCAAAAAAAAATTTCATGACGTCTCATACACACTTCACGTTTAATTTTAGTCTGTTTTTCCTATTGCTTTACTACATCAACCAATCTAGTCCGGTGGAAAGAAAATTGGTCTAAATTGATAAGCTGCGTATGCCAGTGTTACTTCGATAAAGATAAAAAAAACTACTCTTAATAAAAATAATTATTTTAACTATTTCTCTCTTTCAAGAGTTAACTGAGGAGTTTTCAGCCCACTGCTCTAGAAAACAATTTACCCAAAAAAACCCAATTATTTCGAAAATCCCTTGAAAATCAAAAAATAACTTCCCCAAAGAACCGACTAGAGAAAATTGCATTTCAGAAAAAGTGCTATAGTCTCAGACTTCAGAGCAAATTTTCTGGCAGAAAAAATGTTCACAGATAGAAAAAATACAAAAAAAAAACAACACACATTGTAGTAAAACCAGTGGATCCCTCGGTACGCTCCTAATCTAAAAGTGGAGTTAAACAAAAGAAGATTCTATGATTTATTTGTGAATCGTGATTATTATTTATAATCATCCCTTCCAATTGAAAATTCCTGGAAATATCAATAGTTGAACCTATTAAGGTACTATCCCACTGTGCTATAGAATGGTGACACAGTACGCCTCTACTCTCTCGTAGTCGCAATGGATTTACTGATTTAATATATTACGTACGGTACAGTAATGGAAATTCCATTAACTTAGTTTACTAACCGTGTATATATAGGGTGATTTTTTTTTTTTTTATCATAAACCAGCCATTTTCTGGTAGGATTTTAAATAAATTTGGTTTTTGTTTTTTTTTTTTTTTTTTTTAATTTTAGTGGAATCACTTAAATGTTATTTTAAAACCATTTTTAAATCTCTACCCTTACTCCATGTACCTTAAATAAATATATGCTTTTGTTTTTCAAATATTAACCCCTCATAGATTCAAATAGAGACTATTTTTCTAGAAATTTGGATATGTTTGAAATTTAAACCAAAGGAGTATGGATGGGTAATACATTGCATATATATTTTTAAATGTTAAATTGATAACTCTTCTGTATTCCTTCGGTCTAAACTTTAATTTTTTATAACTCATACTAACGGTAAATTTGATAATAGTGTTATGCATATAAAAATTCAAAAACAATATTCTATATTTGAATCTGTGATTTAAAGGGGAGGTTGCTATTTAAAAATCCAAAGTGAATACTCATTTTATGTACATCGAGTAGGGGATAAAAAAATTTAAAATAAAGCTTATAAGATTTCAAAATGATTAAAAAAAACAAAAATCAAATTCACGATCAATTCAAGATCCTTGAAGAATATTTCTGGTTCATGATAAAATAATCACTGTGTTTAGGTAACTGTGTCCTACCTGCATTGTTAATAAAATAAAACTTGTCTTGCTATATAATTTACTGACTATAACTGACAGAAAGCAATTCTCGATTCACAATAATATTATTATTTGATTCGTTTGTTTTATATCCATATATTTTTGCAAAATCAATATAAAATCGAAAAAAATTAAATATATTTTATTAGAGATTTTTATTTTTATAATATTTTTTTTTCTTGGAAACATACATAGAAAATAAAATACTAAATAACACAAAAATATATGAAGGTAGATTTTAGAATTTTCAATTCCACGAAAACATAATTGAAAAATAATAAAAAGCTCGTAGGTTTAATTAAATATTATCTCTATAGGTAATAGAAACTATAGCAGAGTTCAGACTTCAAAGTCTGTGACTGATATTATTTATTAACGACAAACAGTCAATAAAGTTTATGTAAAATAGTTGGTTATAGGTTTTTTGTTTCCAAAACAATTATTATTATTAAGTGTATAACCCCTATACTATTTTATCACTTTTACCGTGAATTTAATTTAATTTAATATTTAAATTATTATTATCACAGTGAAATTTATAGTGTAATCAATATATATATACATAATATGTAAACCAAATATCACTCACTGACTGATTGCCAGTTTGATTGACTTGAGATGTAATAGCGATTGGACAGTGGATGAGTGGTATTACCGGTATTTGGCGTTTATAAATAATATATAGATTTTATTTTATTTTAGTAATGCTATGCAAGTATATAATTAAATGTTGCGGAAAACTTTTGAAGTTCATACGCAAATCCGTAATAGTGGTTAGTTGTCGCCACACATTATCGTCGAGAAAATTACAAAAAATGTAATATTTCGAAAACGACACAGGACCTCTATTATATTATACGGATGAATTTTACATAAAAAATAATAAGAATATTTAGCGTTGGATAAAACGCTGCGGGGTAATCTGCGCTGGTAAAAACATACTCCATCATTTAAGGGTTGTTAATTTCACGCGCGAATAGTTTGTGCGCGCAGAGATTATACCTAATATAGAAACTGGTAAAAGAAAACATATTATATTATTAAAAAATCGAATAAAAGCATTTTTTGACAAATATACTATCATGCCCCACGAAAACACACCGTTGAAGAAAAAATCCATTTAATTTGTCTAGACCCTTGCGAATCGTTTGACATCAGGTACGTATTTACCTTAATTTCGGACCGCGACTTTAGACACTTTTGAACTTTAAACTGAAACGTGACAATGAAAGATTGCAGTTTTAAAAGCGCAGAAAACACAAGGCTTTAAAGTTTAATCTTGACCCTCGAGATATAATAACAGGTCCTAAAATAAAAGAAGCCAATTTTTATTTTTCACCCTTTAATAAAAAAAAAAAAAAGCGACTGTTCAAATTCACCAGCAAAACGTGTGTGTCATTCTGTCATTATACAGTCTTGTTTTTCAGCGGGCTTTGGAACCTGAAATCAAGTTGTTTTTTTTTTTTTTTAATGTTCCGAGTTGATTATATCGTGGATACCGTGTGTGCCAGCAGTCGTTGCCTTAAATTATTTTCCAAACCGTTGTTTTTCATTTTTTTTTTCACCGTGAAAAGACTGACCAGAAGCGCCCACCGCCGACCCGTCACCATGGAGACGCCTAAAAAGGCGGCAGCTGGTCGGCGAAGCACACGCGCGCACACACTCGGGCCGTATAATATAATAACGATAATCGCGGCGAAGCGGTGCAAAGTGCATTTTACATCCTATATACGAGGCTAAAGACCGGGTTTTACTTTTCGTTTATTTTCCCCCCGGGGTGTTTTTTTTTTTCTCTAAATCGTACCTACCTATACCGCCTATCGTTCCTACACATATGCCGTGCGCCACGCCGCGTCGCCGTAAAACATAATATTGTTATAATCGCGGAATCGTAAAAAAAAAAAACTGATACTGCTTATGGGTGTGCCACCGTCGTCGGCGGGAAGTTAGGAAGATAGGATGCATAAAGTTATTTAATTTTTATCTGTACGCAACGGTGAATCGTTGCCGACAAAGTGAGTCGAAGTGTGTGAACATAAAACATGTACAAAACGATACATAAAGATGTTTTACAATGCCATGATTTTTATGATTATCACCAAAATTTCAACTTTAAACGGGTATAAAAAAAACTCCTACATTACCCTCTACTTTTTTTGTAACGCTAAGTACAACGTATAATAAACCTACTCAGTTAAACTAATTTTATCCACCTAAAGCAAATATAAGTTTGGAAATCCCATTCTGCAATCGTGTAAAGTTTCCGGTCAGTTAACTATAATTCCGCATACAATTTAAACAAAATTTGGTAACATAATATATTATGACGTATAATGTTTATAAAGCATGTGTATAGAGACCATAATAAATTAAAATATCCTAATTATTTGATAGTAACAAGACCCTTTTAAAAGTTCTTAAAGTACTTACATGATGTGTACTTTTTTCGCCTACTAGCAAATACCTTAGGAAAATGCACGGTTTCATTATTTTCTAAGTTTTGCTTTTGTCGTACTATATTTAAATTTATAATAATAATAATTTTACGAATAATGTATATCTCCGCAACCGTAATTACATATTATGTACTAGTTCGGTTGAGTACAACGGGGATATAGCGAACTAATATGAATTTATTCAAAAAATTAAAACAATGTACAAATATTAAGTCAAACTTTTAAAAAATTTTTTTTTTTACCCCTTTGTAAATATTAAAATGATCTTCGAGTTAAATTTTCAAGTATTTCTGATCGGCCAAATAATTTTGTACCCATAAAACTAAATAAAAACTACACAAAACTTGAAAATATGAAATGCCAATAAATATTTCAAAAATCACTAAAAACTTTTGAACCACGTCTGTAATGGGTTAATATTAGTATTCTGTGTAAACTGATCTCTATCATTATTTTTTATCCGAGTTAACATAGAAAAAAAACAAAACAAAATCGAAATCGTTCCCGCCATAAATTGTTCAATTTATCCTATGTTTTCCTACGTTATTCACAATTTGTAAGAAACTACAATGGAATTCGACAAATAGCCCGCTCGATACACCAATACCAGACACAAAACTTTCTTTCGGCAACGATGCTACACCTCGAAAATCGGAATAAGGTTTCTGGTAGAAAAGCTGTTAACATAGATACACATACATCGTACTAAAACCGAAACATTCAGAATTTTAAACCAACAGCAACTAACGTTTGACTCTAATCCCGGCGGCGGCGCACGCCCACCCCGTTTAACGACAATACGGTGGCGGCGATAACAACAATAATATTATTGTAACATTGCGTAAAATTACACTCACTGCACACGTACTGCAGTTCCCTTTATATGGGCGTGTGTATACCAATACCGTGCTGTAGTATTATATAATAGTTGTAATAGCATACAGGGTGTCCCACGAAGACGTAATATACATATTGCGATATTTCAGAAAATATAAACTTTTTTCGGAAATATTTACTGAGTTTTTGTTTTTTTTTTTTGAAGTTCTTAAATGTTGCACTACGATTGTCACCCGTGTACCTGTTTGGATGTGAAACGAATGCCTACTCCTATACTTTCGATTTTCAAATGATGGCGACATGTATTGAACATTTCGTAAACGGACAAATTATTATAGCTGAATGAATACATTTCGATGTTGAAACGTTCGATTCGGCCCGTTGACGAGACATTCCGCTTTTTAAGTTCCGGGGGCAGGATGTAGCGGAGCGTCGTAAAACGCGCGCGCCGTTCGAATACCCTCCCCTTATTATACCGAAACGTATTCAAACCGATGGTATTCCGTTTGTTTATGGAATTTTCAATAATATAATAGTTTGCCGCTTTTAATAACAATCATAACGCGAAACGCGGTAAATAGCCAATGCACTCCGAGATATCGCGATGGGTACGGGTGCGTCGCGATACAATATTATCTTCGCGCGCGGAGCACCCTGTACACCGCGCGCGGCCCGTTGCAGTCGCGCGGCGCAACAGCAGCGGCGGTTCGGCAAACGAAAGTAATAAAATATACAGGGTCGGCCGAGGCGCGCGCGCCAAAGCGGGAGGGGGATAGACGGACCGCGTGTACGGTGGGCGTCGGCGGCGGGCCGCAAAAGTTTTGTTAGCGGTAGGGAAGAACATGTGTCCAGAGATTAATGGTGCGTTATTATTACGCGGCGGCGTCGTCGTTGTCGTCGTCGTCATCGTCGTCGTAATCGTCGTCGCCGGCCGCCCGCCCCGCTGCCGGGCGCGCAAACGCTCAGACGCGCCGCCGCCGCCGCCGCGTACGTATTATACACACGGTTTTAAATTAATTGCGTTATTTATATTAAAATATCTCGGCGCAGGGGGGGAAGGGAAACGGTGAGAGAGGGTGAGAGAGAGTAAGTGTGTGTGAGTGTGTGTGTGTGTGTGCGTGTATGATGTTTGCACAACCCCGCGGGAATAAAAACGTTTTTGGATTTCGGGTCATTTGTAACCCGGTCCGGGCGAGGGCCGCGGCGCACCGTACGGCGGCGTGACGTACGACGGGACCGCGGCGGCGGCGACGATCTCCGCGGCCGCTACCGGATCGGTTCGCAACAAACGCGACCCCGTGCCCGCGCCCCGGCCCTGTCCCGTCTCGAACGGACGATGACACATAATGTTGTTCGCGGGGCGTTTGATTAAAATTATTGCCGGGCGACCATATACCGGGGGGGGGAGGAGGGAGGAGAGAAAAAAAAAAAGAAATAATATTATTTTACATATTACGTTATTATATCTACGTGATTTATGATGTTTTTTGGCGCGAGCGTACCGTCGTAATATCGCGTGCGTGTATGTGCGCATGATATCATGCACAACGCGCCGGGACAGGAAATAACGAATCGTTTATTAGCGCCGTCGTCGCCGTCGTGTCCTATTCGCGCGCGTATATAATAATATATTACGGTGTTATGATGTCGTTTTTAGTATATACGTGACTTTTTACCCTGCATAATAATAGGCCGGCACGCGGCAATAGAGCCATTAAAAATATGTACATGAGTGCCGGTACGTGCGTATGCGTATACAGGGAAAAAAACCCGAGAGCGAAACCGCCGACCGGGAATCAAAATGTTCGGTAATTTCTGCACGGGAAATCTTTGGCGGCTGTCGCGAAAATCGCGGGTGTTCCGGAACCTGGCGTACGCGATACTCATCGGCGACTCGCCCTCCGGAAAAAGAAAAACCCTACCGAGTGACGGGCGGACCCGACAACCGCCGCTGAGCCCCGGGACGACACGGTTTCCCTATTGGTGCCTATCCCGTCACTCTTTTTTGAAGAAAGCGACCGAAACCTTACAACTATAAACCGTATCACAGATCGAACGTGAATCTATTAAAACAAAGTATAAAATATACTACAGCGTACATGACGTTAATACTAACGTCAATTAATTTTATCAATATATATATGATATGAAATTTCTTTATTTCGTATTTATTCTCTTTCATACTAATTATTGTAAAAACAGTTTAATTTGAAGCCATATCAAGACTCACTATGCAAGTATACCCATTATTTTGGTAAATAAATGAAGAATAAGTTTGAAATATGTTCAACCTTTAAAAAATATATGGTTTAAAAGGGTTGGTTTATCAAAATTATCCAAAAATTTACTTTTCAAGATGTAAACGAGAGGTAAAATTTAGATTATTTAATTTGAAAAAATATTAGTACATTTGTTTTATTCTTCGGGACATTTTTGAGTTAAAGCTCAACTTTTTTCCTAAAAACGATACTTGATCTTAAAAAAATCTGAAAAAAATGTAGGAACAATATATTAGCTCTAACCACGAGAAAAACACTTGATAAAAAAAAAATTCTAAAATACCCTAGTATATATACATAGATACAATGCAATAGTCTCTAATTTCTGAAAAAATTCAATACAAATATTGTATTTATGATTATTTTTTATTCAGGGACGATTGAAAAACATATTCATTTTTTTTTTAGCCAATTTTATTGATTATAATGAATATTTGAAAAAAATAAAATATTTTGAATAAACCACTATAGGTACCTAATCGAACTACGCTGTTTTTTTTTCAATTCACGTATAGTGAATACCATTGCTTCCTTTTTATTAAAACTAGTCATCAAAGACTCGACAATTTCAATAGCATAATACAATCATTAATCCCACGGTTGAGCACAATAATATTATTAGTGCGCCTTGATATGTTTCGCCGTTTTCAGTCAATAGATCTATTTCTGTGTTTTAAACAACCACAAAAAAAGCTTTATATAATTAAAAAAAATAATAATTCGCTTTCAGTTTTTTTTTTTTTAAATTAAACTGTATACACATACTTTTTTTTTATATATCCCTAACAGTATTACGGTCAGTGCACGCGTTCGAATAAGAGAGGTTATATACCTGCTACGTCCTACGCACTCTCTTTTATCTGGATTTCAATTCACAATTAAAAACGCGTATTCATCGTTATAATATAATAATATCAAAATTGAATGCATACCTACATACGACGGTCGTAAAACACTATAATTATGTGCGTTAATACGCGCCGTATGCAGTATCAAACCAAAAGTGTCAATAATCAGTGGTTAAAATAGAGGAAGGATAGAACCCCCTTCTTATTTAAGGCAAAATTATCCATTAATTTTAGTATAAATCTTTGAAGTCCGGGGGCATGCTTTATTGTTTTTGATGACATAATCAGATTATGTTTTACTTCATTTTGACCGTGCAGTCTCATATATGTAGGATAATATTTTGGGAAGGAAGATTTTTATTTTTAAACTCTATTAGCACACAATTGTTATGCACAAGTGTACATTTAAATGTATGTAAGAGAAAAACATTTTTGAAGTCTTGTCTCCGTGACGTATTTCCTAAAAGTTCGGTTGGGTTAAATTAGTTATTCTCGGGAATGCCCCCCTATTTTAAACAAATACCATCTCTTTTCAAAGAATTTCCCCCTTTAACCACTGCCTATAGGTGTACGTAAGCACTGTACGCGCGTTTGAAAAATGTACCAAATAGCGTTGAAATACATAGTAATGCCGTTCGATTGTCCAAAACAAAATATGTAGTTTCAATTAAAATCGGCTCTAATACACTCTCAAATTATATAGTATTACATTACAGGATCTAGGTCGGGTTTCCAACACTGTCATCACAGCATTACACACTCCCCGCTGGCAAATTCAACAACCGATGTCGAATAACCGAAACGTTATCACACGACTAGACCGCCGAACAAGCGTTTTCACTTTATAAACCATTAATGACACATGCGCTTTTGGCACACAATAATATGTCATATACTATGTACCATACTACACGTCTATATGCCCTGGCTAATGCAAAATACACGATATTCCGGTGTACGGCGAGCTGATGGTAAGTATATACACCAGAAATACACCGAAAATCGCTTATTATATTTTCGCGTATGCACCGAAAATTCGTGATTGGCCGCCTAAAGTTATTTTTAATAGGATAATACAGTGACGGGCGATTCGATAACTCGATAACATCGATACTTAAGACAGTATCGAAGTATCGAACATCGAATTCGAGGTGATTTTTAGTATCGATTTCAATTGTTTAGAATGTTAAAAATATTCAAATAATAAGTTATAACGTGATAACCAGGTCGTGGTTGAATAGATTGGATTAAATAAATTAGTATTTCTGTCAAATATTCTTCGAAAATAACGACTATTACCTTATATTAATCTATGTCGCATAACTATTATAATATAAAATATATCTTTTTTCATATTGAAGTAATTGATTTCGGTTGATTCTCAATATGGATTTTACCATATTGCTGCGAGAGGAGTGTGTAGTTTAGCTTTTATGTCCTCCTCCCAAATGAAGTCTGATATTTATAGGTATCAAACATGTATCTTTTAGGAATTTCAACTTTCAAACTCCTCGCCAACCATTTTATGCTCAGATTTCATGTTTCACAGGAAATACTGGGTTTTAAATAAATCTCTTAAAATACTGTTGTAAAAGTTAAAGAAAAGTTCTAGTTAAACAAAAGGGGTACTAATATATGAATATTAATTATAAAGGGTTAAATTATGTAACATACAATCGTTTAATGAAAAGATATTCAATTAACTAATTAATATAAATTATAGTAAATAATAATAATCGAAACAATTCAGCCAGGTTGGCTCATAATAAAATTTAAATACTTAACAAAAATATATGGATACCAGGTATATAGGCAAACTACATCTATATTCACATATGTCATGTATTCGCAAGTATCGATGAATAGTATACAATTTTAGTCACAATATTAATATTACGAATCTATCAGCTATTTTTAATGTGATACGAAAGTACAAATAAAAAATTACAAAAATGATAATTGGCAATTTATACAACTTAAATTATAATACATTAATAATATAATAATATAATTATATGTTACGGCTTATGTCGAAAATTGGATAATATAAAATTTTTGTTCGGTAAATCCAATTGTGTGGTATTTGTTTTAATATTAAAGTGAATTGACCTACTATCACACTTAAAAGTAAAAGTATATTATCTATAGTTGTATATTGGTTTTTTCGATGTTTTAGCGAGATACAAGAGTGTGAATTATTGCCATTTAAAAATCTTTGTATCTTACTTAAAAATTAAAATGTTGTAAAAAAATCAATTTTCAAACACTTGGGGAAAAAATTAAAAAAATACGCTCAATAATGACTTTTTTGTGTAACTTGTTAAATACGGTAAATGTAACACCATATTTTTTTTTAATTTTATTGTCAACAAGAAGAACCAGAAACAATTGAGTATTAATAACTTGAACAAATAAAAGGCCGACAATGATTTTCACTAGTATCCAGACAAAATTGAATAATACCCTGAAACGCCATACGCAACCTGGCACTAGAATATCGGTTCATAAAATTCATATAAATGCTAAAAAATTTAAAACGACGTTCGTCATAACCATTATACTTAGTGGTACGTATAAGAAAAAGTTTAGCGTTATGTTATAATGTATTTTTGTACGTATTTTAAGTTCAAATTTATGATAAAATTTGTAAAAAAAAAAACAAAAAATTATAATTTATTTTATAACTACAAATAAGCATATTTACATTTACACTAATTAATCAACTGCGAGTATAAATAATTATATATTTTGTGAAATTACCTCAAGAAAAGGCTTTTTATAATAAATGTTGATACATTTTTTTTGAATTATTATACATTAATTCAATTTAATATGTTTTAACCACTCCCCCAACAGCAAAAAATTCTGGGTACAACATTGCGAATAACGATTCTCGAATATTATTAACATTAATTCATTTTAATGAAGGTATTCCCTCTGTCCCTCACCCATGCACGACTGGACGTATATACAACAACTAAGTAAAATTGATAAAATCTATTACGCAATTTAAAACTAGGTATTTTGTGACAAAGAGCATAAAAATACCATCGTGTTTGCAGAATACAGTTAACGTGTAACTATAGATGAAAATTAATATTTCTCTTTAAATCGTGTAGGTACGCGGCCAAAGAAAATCTTATCAAATTACACGGTTTGTGGTAACTATATTACTACACGCTATATAGATACCTACATAACATTCATTTTGAAATGTATTAATTATAAAATGGTTATATTGTGCATGGCGTATACTGATGACATAGATACCGTAGTAGTAAATATTATATGATATTATACGCGTTTGATCTTAAAACCTCGGTCTAACAGACTATAAAATAAATATCAAATAGGTAATAAATAATAGTAGTCTATACGGGATATTGAAAGTAAATATAACTTAAATCGTTACTTTCAATTCTGCAGAGTAAATAGAATTTAAAATATTTTCTCCTATGTATCTATCCGTTATTTTTGGGGTTTTTTTTTTTTTTTTACCGATATCAGATACGATACAAAATCAGTAAAACTACGAAAACAAAAAATAATCTCTTTAAAGTCCTTCTACCTCTACTTCCCTTCTGGTTAAATTTCCTATTTTAAAACCAACTATAAAATATATATATATAGATTGGCTTACAACTTTTTGAACATTATAACCATTATGTCAAAAAGTGAAAAAGCCACTCAAACCGTTGTAAAACTAAATCCGAACTCTACTCGGAATCTAAGCTAAATACTTTTTTCTTTCCTTAATATTATTATATTTATGAGTACAATCACTGCGATTACACGAATTATATTATTATACAATTAGAATTCAATTTGTTGAACGTATATACTCGTATTTTACAAAACCTAAACATTTCCTGGTAAATTAATTAATGCGAGTATAATCAATGTCCAAGTTAATAGATTTGATTACATATATGAATATTTTATTAGAAATCATCAAAATTCAAAAGCTTAAATTACTTGCCATCAACATGCGTTTCGTAAAACTAAAGATTTTTGTGGCAAAATAGTTCAAATAAAATTTATATATACCGTTTTGATATAAACAAAATAAATGATAAACACGATATATTATAAATTTAACGTAATGACGATGATGTGACGAATTAATATAATATTCACTAATAGTTTACTAACGATTCCGAATTAATTACATTTACGATATAATGATAATTCAATTAAAACTTTGAACTAAATGACACCGAAAGTTAATTATTTCATACGTATTTTTTTTTTTAAATATCAATTGTTTTCACATGTGTGTGTGTGTGTGTGTGTGTGTGTGTGTGTGTGTGTGTACAATATATTATATATTTAACCGAAAATCAATTTAAACATTTTACAGGTAAACCTAATTTATAAAAAAAAGGTCATTCCCGGGGGATCGAGTGAGAGAAAGAGACAGAACAAAAGGACAGTGTTGTTGTGTTTTTTTTTAACGCGTACATAGAAGGCAAAAGTTTATTGCTCAACGCGTTTGGGAAGTAATTAAAAAAAGGGTGCAAAGACATTGTGTACAATATATATATATATATATATAAACACGAAAATAGTCAAGGGTTTTTAATGAATTTACGATCCGCACCCCCTTGGCTTTTATTTTATTTCGACTTTATCTGCACCGTCACTGTGCAAGGGTATATATAGTTGCGTTGTAAACAAAATTCCGCCGTACATATTTAAACTCTCAATTATATTGTTACGAAAAAAATTCGGTTCGTACAAATAGGTATAGTCGTGTATACGTACCTATGTACAATATATTGTACAAGGTGATTTTTTTAACGTTAACTGGCGATTACTTTTAAAAATACAAAGATTTTTAATAAATTTGATTTTTAATTATTTTTCTTCCGTGTGTTACCGAACCTAATAGAATACAATAGTTTTAGAAAACCATTCGAATACTATATAGTTACCTACTCATGGTTTAAAAAACCAGGTTGTTGTTTGAAAATCTAAAATTTATATTAAATGGTGTTTGCAACTGACCTTCATATGTATGAACGGTGAACATATGGTTGAATAAGATGCTAAAAAAAATATTTCTTGATATCGACATGATATATTGAAGATACATAAAAGACATAAAATACTTTCAATTTTTTAGTTTTCATAATTCAACATCAATCTGCTGAATATTTTATTATGACTTATAAATAGGGTTGAGATATTTATGCACTAAAAAATAAATAAAACAGCTGAATAAACATGAAAAATAGGCAAAATATGTATTTAAAACTAAAATAAATTTATAATATATCTACAACTACTTGAATTGGATAATGCTGGAAAAAAAGGATAAACTAATTTCGTATCTATAAATATGTAAAAAATTGCAAAATAAAATGTAATCATAAATGAAGTTGAATGTTTTGTATAACATAATCAGTATAAAGAACGTCATATATTTAGATGTTAATAAATGTTAATGAAACGATCATTATTTCTGATTGCTTTTTAATAAAAAAAACCTATTCTTTCAAACATATATCTTATTATTGTATCTTGACTCTTTTAGTACAAAATGATACTCGATACCGTAATAAAAAGCGTCTTGATACAAAAAAAAAAAAGATACACTTCTTAAACTAAAAATGATAATAGATATTTATCTCAATGCTGCTCGGAAATAGAATGATGATAAAATTTTGAAAAAATCGAATAAACGTGATCATTAATGAACCATTCTCTATATCATAGCGAATAATAATAAAAAAAAAAAAAAAAACACCAAAAATCAAATTTAGATAATCGCTGTTCCGTGTTAAAATAAACACCCCTGTATAAATACTGCGAGGCGTAGACGCAATCGATGAGACCGTGACTGTCACGACGACACGATGTTCTTTGGTAATTGAATCACGTTTTTGAGTGCACAAACAAAAACGCTGCGGCACCCCGCTCGACGTGTCCGCGCGAAGTATACACCGGCCCGTTATTAAAACTGATTTGATTTATCTAGTGCGCATCGAACGGTAAGGTGCGAGTGATTGATGGTGTTGTAATTGGAACGAAGGGGCGTTGAGATCTGTGTGTATATATACATACAAACATACACCCTATGGATATATACATGTATAGGGTGATGTGTAAGAGAAAGAAAGATAGATAACTAGAGAGTGATAGAGAGTGCTGGGTCTGCGAGGCAACGATTTTTGGAATTTTTCGTCGTTTCTTCTCACTGTATTGTTTTTTTTCCACACACACACACACACACACACACACTCACACACATCAGATGTAAACAATACATTGGCATTCTTGGGCGCGAGTCTCCGGGGACTGGACATTGGCACACGAAATAAATGTTACGGAAAAACGAATAGCAGTTATATACATGCGGACTTTCAATAAGTCAAATGACTTTGGGATAAATGTACACGGAGAGTAAGGATAACGGAGACGGGGGAGAGAGAGAGAGAGAAAGAGAAAAACGTCGAGCGGTATTCATCAGTGAACAGAATAAATGTTCTTTCGTTTTTTTTTTTTTTTTTTTACAGTACTTTAAAAAAACAAAATCTCCGATTTGTTTTTACACGCTATAAATAATCCTTAGCGTGACGTTTCGGCTGATGACATTTGAGTGTCACGTTGATAAAGCTGCTCGAGTACGAATAATCGCATGCCATCTTCGTTGTCTTTTAAAATAAGACTATACGTTTAATACTATGATTTTTACTTTTTATCGCCATATTTTATTATAATAAATCCCGAATCGTCGCTTTATGTTATTTTCCTATTTTCAAATTATTATTTCTTATACTAGGTATACGATATCTTATTATTACGCAGGTCTGATTGCTATATACAAATAAAAATAAATAAATAATCGGGGTATTTAGAACTTGTTGAAAACACATTTACAATCGACTATAATAATCCGATTACAGAACAATAACTTACTATAATATACGTACCTACGATTTATTGTTTGCGTTTATTTAAAAAAAAAAAGAGAACAAATTCTACTTGGAACATATTATTTAGTCGACAAAAAATATTCTTTCTGTAAAACACGATTATATTTTACTAAGTTTTGAAAAAAAAAATATACTGTACAAGACACTGCATTTATAAATATATAGGTATACACTGGAATTAATTTATTCTAATTATTAATTCTACTTTACAAACGATCGCGTATGATATGTAAAAACCAGAAAACAGCAAGGAATTCTTAGTTCTTCGATAATTCATCAAAAAAGTCCACAGTTCAAAATAGTAATAATTGTCCATACACAATTAGATACAGTGTACAGAATTATTTTGATAAATTATGAATAATAAAATTAACGATCAGTCCATCTATTTTTTAAAAAATTTGTTATTAATATAATAATTTAAAGTATTCTATATCGATCAAAAATGAATAATAAAAATTAAAAATAATCCGTTTGGCACACACGTAGGTACTAGATGCATTATCAATTTATTTATGCATTTTTTAATTGCCACTTAAATTTGAAAACAGTAAATCGTGTTAGCTACCTAGGTAATTTTCCTTTTAACTAAACAAATAATTATAACACGATTCGCAAGACAAAATAAATGGTTTTATTTTCTCTTTTTCTCGGGAAATTAGCATTCCTGTAAGATTGGTAGCCTACCTATATAGATTTTGGTCCTTAGTACTTAAAACCTATTAGTCGCTTGGAATGTAATACACAATTATTTCGTAAGCAATAAAACCATCAGTTGAACGGCAGGGTCGTTATTTAATTGGTTACTCGAGTGTAGGGATTATGGGAAATTTAATACCTAGCACGTCCGAAGTAAAAACGTACGGAGTCGTACCTATGTATTATTGTTTCACTAAACTATATAATATCGATCCCACAAAAAAGCAATTATAATTTACATTTTAATAACATTATTTTAGAAATGGTGTCAGGATTAATTCTCTTCTCGTACACCCGATTATGAAAATAAATCATAACAGAACATAAACTCAAATATTCTAATTTGCTTCATATGGCGGTCCGGGGTCTTCGACCACTTCAATTCGTTAACTGTAATTTCAGAATCCAATCGAAAATCATTTTTTATTTATTATGCAAAATCACATCGAGTAGGTCAGAAGGAGAAAATTTGTTCACTTCTTTGATGGATTTTTGCTTTTGAGTTATCATAGGTGGTGAGAACAGCTTGAAGTCAATTATTTTTATCAAACGTTTGTATTTTCTTATCATATGAGAAATACTTAACATTCTCAATTTCCAAATTAGCACTCCCAATTTTTTTATGTCATCAATGAATAAAATAACAAAATAATATTGAATAAACTAATTGTTATAATGATATCACAACAGATTAAATTGTGTTACAACTTTCCAAAAGTTATCTGTGAGTATTTCCATTTGGCAAAGGCTATGGATTACAAGTTTTAAATGCTAATAATTTCTTAAGTTTTCTGTAACTTATGTATATCGTAATTTAATAAGTTATATTTTTACTGTGGTGGTGATTTTAATATTGTATGTTTAATTTGTATGACAACAACAAATAATAACATCTTCAACATATAATATCAACAAACTATTATACTGATGTACAGGATAAAATAAACGCAAAGCAAATTCTTAAAAAGTTTTCCATAACTAATCGAAAAACGAATTTATTATAAAAAAAAGAATAATGCGAAAAATGAATAATGTATTTTTGTTTTTTTGAATTTTCTCTGTAAATAGAGACTATATTATTACATTGTTTCTGTTATTTTACGCTATACTTTTAGCAGCTCCTTCTGGACTAAATGAAATCAAACTCGGACATTTTTTATAGAAATATTTGACTTGATTCAATTCTAATTGGATTTCAATATGGATTTCACCGTGTTGTTTTAAGGAGAAATTAATTGTTAGCTTTGTACACCCCTACAGACTCCCAAATTAAGCTAGATGAATGTACTTTTTGGTGGCTTCAACTTTCAACCATCTCCACAACTATATTGATGCTCAAATTTGAGAAATATTTGTTTTTAAAAATCCATGCACATGCATAAAAGTAAGTAAGAGAGTTAAAAATCATCTATATGAATAGGTCTATTGTTAAGATTGTAAGATTCCAGCACTCCAAACAATTTTATCCAGTACTGTACATGTATATTATTCGTTCGACTTTATCAACGAGAGAATATTGTTTAAATATTAGAGTAACATAAAATTCCGTATGAAATTCAATTTTATTTAAGAGAATCATTGCATTTTAACAGCGGTAAAAATTACCAGTTTTCAAATATTTATTTATTTATTTATAGCAATGAAAATTATTGTATTAATACCGAAACGATATTGAAAAAAACACCAACTCTCTCTCTCTATCTCTATCTTTTCTCATAAATTCTTTTTTCCGTTACAAAATAATTTGCTTTAGGAATTATGATATACTAATTAAAAATTTGTACTATCATAATATTGTAAAAAATACATTATTTGAAGAATATACATATGTATCTAAACAGAGATGGTCCAACAAATGGGTGGGGGGATGATGGAGATATATCCCCCATGACCTCTAACCGTTAAATACGAGTATTTATAACAATTTATATTAATTATTACTTATTTCATTGGAAAAAAAAATATATAAATAATTATTATTGACAAATATTTAAAAATCAGCATCTCTTCCCTCTCATTTCAAAATAATTTCACCACAACTACTGTATCTGAGTATACGTGTTATATTTTAATATTAAAATACGTTTTTACTCTTTAACTTTTCCAGGAAAATACTAAAAGTAATGTTTTACAACACATCAAACGATTAAAAAAAAAACTATAACGATTTCATTAATTAGTAAAATAATTCAAACACACTTTTCAATCGATCATTAAAAACAAAAAAAAGTTTTTGGATTTAAACAAAGGTTTTAAATAATATTCAGTACCTATATATCGAATTCGATCTTATTTTCAGAAGGAAATACTTCAAATACTTAAAGAACTCGGATTTCAATAGTATGAAAAAGTATCCGGGAAATTTGTGGCTTAAAGTTAAGAGCGATAAAATATAGGAGCCAGTCAATTATGTAAAGTAGACGCATTCGAGAAATTTATTTAAAAACTTTTTTACGCCGATATTTGCAAACATAAAACTGTGTGTTTACATTTCTGATGGCCAAAAATCGACAAAACACAAATCCCCGATACGAATAAATTTACTAAATGAAAACGAACTCGTAACAAGTAGTAGGAAATAATTTCCATTCCTTTTAACCATAGGTATTCGGTATATTAACGTTTTTTAAGTTTAAAATTTCTTCTTAAATGTTAACGACGACAATAAAAAAACAATAAGAACTTAAACGAAGTCTGATATTGATATATTATTTTAAAATTTAAAATTATTGATCTACAGAAGTTTAGTATAATGTAAACATAATAATTATTATTATAATATCGTTAAATTTAATGTTTGTTGATTCTAAAAATCTCGTGTGGTGTTTATTCGCAAAAATATTATTGAACACCTGTCTAAAATTTAAATTTTTTTTAAAAATCAACAAAAAATTAATTAAAACTATATTTTTATCAGCTCTCGGTTAGATGTATATTAATTTACAACGGATTTAATATAAATAAATTAAAATATTCTCGTAGGTGATTTTTTTTTTTTTTTTTTGTGATTTTTCAACACGATTTTATAAAATAATTACAAAATTATTACTACCTATTGTTATTATCAAAATCATACACATAGTTAAATTTGCTATCGTTACTATTATACTGTTTCATTTTGTTTTATTTTAAACGCACAGCCACTAAGTTCAACACATTATAGTACTATCATATATATCGTCGGGTCTATTGAACCATTGTTAAGTTGTCAAAAATATTCGAAAAAGCCGCAATTTCCGAAAAAAAAAAAAAAACTTTATTTTTGTCCGCAACATATTAAATTCACTCAGCTTTTCCTATCGGAACTCTCTCCGCAAGAGGTTTATGGCAAGGAACCGAGAAAGCAACACGATTATAAATCACCTATCACCCTATCAGTCGACGAACTTCCTGTTCACACTATGTAGAAGCGTAAAAAAGACAATGTGAAAAAAAACCATAATGGAGGTTTTCCTCCTGTTTTTTCACTAACAGCATTAATATAACTAGTGCAGTGGAATGGATTTTTTTTTTTAAATCGAGCACGGGGATGTAACAACGAAGAGAAAATTCGCTGCAAGTAAATGAAAAATGTTTGAGTTATTTAAAAATATATAATAATAATCGTTATAATAACAAGAGGAATTTGAATAAAACCCCGTTTGTTTAATGGCGCTGATTTATTTCTAATGTCTCTAGCTGTTGTACTGTATAGTATAGCGACAATGAATAAATCGTTAAATTGTATCCACTGCAGTTGTAAGTAAACGTTTTTCGAGAAACAAAAATAATCATTTTAATGAGAATTTTGACAGAAAAAGCGCTTAATGAATATACGTACGTAATATAATACCTACTCCCCCAGCTAGAGTTATTGATGTCGTTTAAATTATACCGGAACGTCTATTAATGACTAATGAGAGAACCGAAAAATCTTGTCCGAATGATTCACAGCGTAATTAAACTTACTATTACTACTACGGGAAGTGCATAAATATTTTGAAACGATTAAATAACCAATGAACCCGGGCCATAACAAATGTCTGACATTTCGTTATTAATGTTATTCGTATAAATGCGATACCACAGACACAGTTTAATAAATCACCTTTGTAATTAAACATGATCCACGTTGTCGAATTTCAGGTCGGTGCCTAAAAATTGCAAGTCGAAATATTATTTCCTTAATATATCAACCACTTTATTCCATATTTAAAATGTAAACGCTACCATACCTATTTGATATCTTATGGCGATTCGAAACAAATATTTTCTTTTTTTTGTCTATAATCATAATATCAATCGGCATTGCAATTATTTGTCCGATTTTCTGTCGTGCAATCCAAGGACGTGAAGGTAGTATGCCCACCCCATTCGATTTGACTAAAAGAAATAAAAAAAAAACATATTTCTATTTTTAAAATGTATTTAGTATAGATTTACCGATTGTGCCAGATAAATACAATACAGGCTACAATAAATTAAACAATGAGCTATTTATCAAATTGTAATGTACTCATATTGCACTATTTGCACTGTTGAGTTTAGTAAATTTTTAAACCTAATAAAAAACTTTTGTTTTCAACGTTTAAAATACTTTTTAAAGCATTTTTTAATGATTTTTTTTTATACATTTCTCTTTTTTTTTTTAGAGCATTTAAATCCGCACGCTAGTTATAACCCATAGGTCTTTGGACGCTCTCTGCATGGTTGCACCACTGGTTTCATGAAGTTACGATATATTTTAAGTATTTTATTTTCGACAAAACAAAACGCGCATCTCGTTTCGAAAACTCGGAATGAACTCGGAGAAAATCAGGAAAATACAGGACATCAAACAAGTAAAATT
Source organism: Cinara cedri (assembly GCA_902439185.1). Classification (NCBI taxonomy): domain Eukaryota; kingdom Metazoa; phylum Arthropoda; class Insecta; order Hemiptera; family Aphididae; genus Cinara; species Cinara cedri. Next base: position 646,944 of record CABPRJ010001427.1, read on the forward strand.
TACATTTACCGTAAAATTCACGCGACTGTAAGGGAGGGGGAAACGACAAACTGCAACAAACTAATAAAATATATTTTCGAGAAATTGAAAAACTTTCTCTTTTTTTTTTTTTAATAATTTATCGGTATAATATTTTAATAATATTGCGTTACACAACACTAATATAACTAGGATGTGTGCGTGGCAATATCGTGGCGGGTGCTTACTAATACTTTGTGTGCGGGAACGGCCGACAGAGCTGTTTCGCTGCAAAATCCCTCCAGACGAATTATTGAAATATATAGCTCATATTGCGCGTTTGATGGCTATTATATCGCGGCCTTTGTGATAGACGAGAATATACCGAACACACAATGCATGCGTCATTATATTATTATTATCGTGTTGTCGAAATGAAAATCGCACAAAATACTCCGGAAACCTTATTATTTATTTATGTTTTATTTTTTGTAAGTCCGGCAGACGTTGTTTCCTACAATATATAGTTTCTATACGGACCGTATCTGTTATTTGTCCATAGAATCCGATTTACAATTGACCTGACATGGTCAAAACTCTACAGTGTAATATTATTAGTGTGGTGTCTACACCAACTACATTACACATAAATAATATTAGAAGCAAACACCTATGTTCGCGAAATCATATTTCTCGTATAGTAAAGTATATTACACGACATTGTATATAAAATATAGTTCTTTATAACATTAGACTCCGTGTATAAATGATAAACATAGTTGCACTGGAGGGGCCTAGTGCCGATGTATATATTATACAAAAACATGCCTCGCGGGAAAAACTCACGCCTCGTAGAATAGTTAAACTTTAATGTTTTTTGTTTTATTTGAAAAAGGAAGACTTTTCGTAAATCGCATTGAATTCTGATTTTCAAAATACAAATTCCTTAAATATGTATTAAATGTACGAGAAATTCCAACGTTTGTTTTTCTGACATAACATACAGTTTAATCAAAAATCGGAGTTCAATACGATCTGTAAAAAGTTTTGCTCTTTAAAATAAATCTAAATAAAAAATTTAAATTTAAGCGTTATATAAGGTATGCAAGTTTTTCCCATAAAGTAATTTTCATCCATAAAACAATCGTATCCCTTTCTCCCCAAATGATTATCGGCAAAATATTATTGGAAAATTCTTATCTTTAATAACAACTGTAATGATAATACTTTTCAACTATTAATCTACAGCTCGATACCTATTCAAGGGGAAGGGGTAAGTTTTTAAGGACAAATATTGTGACTTCACAGGAATAGAGATAACATTGCCAATTTAATATTTTTGTTGATTATTAATTTTTAATTTAGTAAACAATGAGATTTTACAACATGCATTCAATTCCGATGTTTATTTGAATTGAAACTGTGCAGTGGCATAAACAAATTTGATCAAAAATAAAAAGCACAATTCACTTTTTAAAAAACATATTACAAAGTTTAATATTGAAATATTGAAAAATCCGTGGAAGTTCTTTTTTCAAAAAAAAAATACCTGTAAGTAACAAAGCTCCATTACTCTATTATTATATTATATTAATATTCTTTGTAAAAAAATAAATAACCGAATATTATAATAATATAATACTATGTACTACAATATAATATTATCTTTGCAAAAAAAAAGTGATATTTGATTAAACAAATGAAAATGGTGAAGATTTAAAGTTAAAATTCTTAAAAGACACACCCTTGATACTATAACGCTATATTGCATACAATTTCAAACTTTAGCTTTATTTAAGAGTCTGTAGGAGTGTTTAAAATTAAGTATTCTCTCATAATAGCATGGTGAAATTATATACTTCAATCTGTTTATAGATTAACCCTAATTCCCGAGCTTTAGATCATTTGGTCTAGAAGAAACCACTAAAAGTGACCAAAAGTAGAGTGAATAAAATAAAATACAATACCATAGTCTCTATTTTCGGAGAAAGTTCAATAAAAATTATTGCCAAAATCGGACCGTTCTGCGAGGTATGTGATTTTTTTCCCGTAAGGTGTGAGCAACACAAATTTGTAGCACTAGACTCCTTAAAGCGTAGTGATTTTTATTTTCTCTACACATCGAGAATTTAAATTAATATTTAGCACGTATGCCCACGTTAAAAACGTCAGTAATCAGGTATGATTCAAAGATAGAAACTAATACTTATAAGGTGGTGCGGCCCAAAAAATTACTGACTTAGGTATTCGGTAAAAAATTGGTGAACAAAATTTAAGTTTATATTGGTGACTGTTATTTTATGAAGTTTTTCCGACGTTTAAAGGAGAAGAAACTACTTTAGGTAGGTTAGGTAATCGAATAGTGATTTTATAAGCTATTCGGAAGAATACCGTTCTGAGTATAGATACCTATGTAGACAACAATCAAATGATTCGCATACCAAAGAATAAACCCCGGCTAGACGGTATTCAAAAACATTACATCAATTCTACAAATTCCTTATCGTAAATATTCCAACAAAAATAATACAAATAATGCTTGTTATATAATATTTCATGAATTTATGCTCTCCTATCCGTCCCTCTCTTTCTCTCTCTCTATCTCTGTCTCTGAATTATATTCACTAAATCGTCGTGACTTACAAGGGTTGGTACCTGCCTATTAATAATAATATAATTGTATACGAGATAAGGATCATTTAAAATCATTAAAATATATTACGGTTGTCGTAAATCGTAAAATTTTAGAAACTGAAAAACATCAGCAGACTATAGTGCATGCATAATAATATTATTGTGTGCGTTTCGAGAACATAAAATATAATTATTTTTGCGTCTCTGGCGTCAATCGACCGTTGTTACACGTAATATTTACTGCGGCAACGTGAAGAATCGAAAAACACTCGCATAGGTAGACAGGTACAAGTACACTTAAATTTTAAGGGCCGTTATTTCTAATCATTCATTCGGTCTAGGCACGTACATAATACACAGAATGATTCACGAAACAAAGATGGTTGATCGGGAAATTATAAGTGAATTTGACTTATGTTTTATTTTATTTTTTTTCAATCATTGTGATGAAATCGGTTGAATACTATTTGAATACTATTTTTAAATTGTAACTCCTACTCATTATACTTTAAATAGTTATACACTTAGATTTTTCAATACATGTTTAAATAGACAATAGTTCTTTAGAACTGTTGACATAAGTTTCAACAATTTAATATTTAGACCGGAGGCGTAATAAAAAATGGTTATCAATCACCTAAAAATGGATATAAAGTCAATTGCTCTTTTATACAACTCCTGTCTAAATTTTAACTCTTATGATTATAACGGTTATCAAGTTATAACTCATAAACGGGTAATTTCGACATCATTAATATTGAGTATATTGTACGAATGCAAATTATGCATATCAGCATTTTTTTTTCTAAATATTCTCTATTCAAAACCATGTTTAGAGGGAACGGGGTCACTATTAGAAAATCAAAAGTGTATAGACATTTGAAGTACCCATAGGGAGCAAAAACTAAAAATTAAAATTTTAAAATAAAGCTTAAAAACGATTCCGTTATGATTAAAAAAAAAAAAAAAATCAAATTCGCTTAAAATCCTTAAATAGAATCACGGTAGTTCGTAATAAACGGATCGCTCAGTATAAATCCATCGAAGACTCTCATATCATATATTATAGAAAGGGGGCACGTAAAAACCTGGAATGGAAAAGTCTAGAATGTATAAATCTGGAAAGTAAAAATTAGAGGTACACAGATCTTGTATTCAGATTTGTATACTTTCTGTAACTGCCTAAAACTATCAATAAGCTTTATGTTTCAAAATCTCGAAATCCGTATAACCCTGAATTACTTCGAAATTAGCTTTATACTTTCCAGATTTAAGCGTTTTATACTTAGAACATTCCTGGTCGACAACGACAACGACGCCTGCACGTCTTGCAAGCGCGCGGCAGTGATACGAATGTCGAGCACTAATCGTTACGTGGCTCCGCGGTGTATAACATGAAACAGTAATCGCACGTTCAGAAGTAGAAAAAAAACAAGATAAAAATTAATATTATGCACATGACTCACTGCACAAGAGATATCCCAGAGGCGGGGACCCGCGAAATCCTTGTAAGTCCGGCCGCGTTTCGGGGATTATAACTTTAACTGCAATCCGAACGCCGTATAGTGCTGCCATAAAATATAATAATATACAATATAATATAATATTAAACCGAGGGAACCGCGTAAAAATGACAGCGGTACGGACGAGGGAAATGCTAAAATCGTTTGATTGATGCATTTGGCCCGACGGTTGTCAAAAACTCCGCGTGACGCGCGCCGAGTAAAACGCTCAGGTGCCGAACGCGCGCGCCAGAGAAATGTCGAGGGAGTTCTTTTGCACACACACACACACACACACACACACACATACATATACGTCACGTACGAGCAAATAAAAAAATAAATAATAATAAATTAATATTTACGAAGTACCAGGGGCAAACAAAGAACTTATAAGCTCCGGCGATTTATATCAAATGACTAATTATTTTCAATCATTTGATGTTCTGTTGAGGGGCTCAAAATGTGTGTGTTTTTTTTTTTTTGTTTTATTACAGAATTGACCATGACATTGGAAGGTATGGTTATATTATTATTTGAGCCAAATTCAATAAAACGGATGATTGAAACGATAACGAAAATATGGGTAAAAATAACATTATGTTATACCGATAGTCTTTTATTTAAGAAAACGTATACGGCCTACAAGACAAACAAATTTGTCTCTAACCATCATCCCTATTTTTGGCTGTTTCCCTACAACAATTGGTTCTTGGTGTCCGTTTTTACACAGTCTCTCAATTTTATACAAAATTCTATTCAAGTCCTATAAAGATAAACACTTACTAAAAAATCACCCTGTGAACCTATTATAATTTATATGTCTTATTCGTAAGCACCTCCAATCACCCGCCACTTACTATTATAGGATTTACTTTTTCTAGTTTTAGATATCATAAAATCCTTTATCGGTCTCACATTATTCCCTCCCCGAGCCACTATGAAAGGTTATAGTAGGTGAGGTACTTGTTTGTCGCAATATTTGCATAACGCTTGAAAAGACACCCCTGGGGTACTCTGCTATACACAATGCTGCTCTCTCTGCGTGCGTTAAATAATCAAATTCGATTTAATCCTTCCCTGGCCAGAAAACGTCTACACTCGGTAGATACTCAAATATAAATACATTATGATAACAGTATAGTGGTGAAATAATTTTGTCATAGAACCATAGGGGAGAGGCGAAGATGAATTTTTAACATTTTTTAACAATTATAATTATTTTCATTTTAGATTCTGGGTGAAGCGAGAAATGTATTGCAGATTTTACTATGATATTGTGTTTTTTTTTGTGTCTATAACAACTTTTCAACCATAAATCTTAATCAAAAATCATAAACTTTATAGGAATTTTCTGGTGGCATTTTTTTTATCTCTGTATAATTTTTGTTTTTCACAAAATTTTGAGTATCATTTATGTAGTTACACGACGTGCGACGTTTTATTAGTGCACCACGTCTCTTCACCTATCTAAACTTAAAAGTGATATATCTTGTTAACGGGTTGACGGAAATCAAAAATTTTAACACCATAATTAATTTAGAGTAATACTCCGTCTATTTATGGAATTTACAATATAGATTCTTGTTTGAAAAATCAAAGTCGGTATCATCACAGGATACTCCTAAAATGTTGTGAAAAATCTAAGTATTCGAAAATATCAGCTTTAATTCCCCTTAAAATTCCAAAAATCAGAATTTAAATATATGCAAAATTTAACCAAAAAAAAAATCGGAGTGAGCACGCTCAGTGAATCTTTCTGTATATTAGAGCGAATACTAAAGAAAAAAAATCACGTTGGAATGTGTCCCCTCATCACTCTCGTTGGCTGTCCCTATATACGTTATATACTTAAGGTATATGCTTATAAGAGTATTAGTCTAATATAAAACATAGATTTATCTCGATCTTCCACCACCGTTCAATAATCCATTATAATATTTATATAATTTTCCAAAGTTTTACCCTCACTTCGTAAATCGTCAAAAACAGATAATATTTTCAACTTTAGGTTTTCAAATATATATTAACCCAAACCTGCATAAAACTTCCCTAAAAATAACCTCGTTAAAAATATCCCTTATTCAAAATATTCCCATTTGAATAGCATTGATTTGTTTTACTTGTAATTATAATTAAAACTGTACGGTTTATAAATAATTTACTACGACACATTTTGACTATTATATAAACGGGACATTTTCGATAAGAGATATTTCCAACCGGATATCATGAAGTGATTATTTTGACCGTGAGATGTTTTGAACATGGGATATTTAGCGAATGTACCAACACATATTTAACATATACATAAAATAAAATATAACTCGATTGGAAAAGCAAATTGTGTTATAATTTTTTATTAAGAAATATTGTTAAAATTAGTGTTATGTTTTTTATTATATTTTTTTTTCTAAAAATTGGTAAACATTAATTTATCGTCGTTGTTTTATTTGAATAAATATATAATAGGTAGTATTATAATTAGTATTTAATTATAATAATAGTATAATAATAATCAAATAATATAATATAATATAATCAAAAGAATCTTACATAATAATTAAACACTATAATTGCATTTTACTATGTAACGAAATGTAAAAATAAAAAACGATTTTACGGTCTAACGTAAAAACAAAAATGGGTTATTAAAATATTAAACATTTAATGGTGCTCTTACTAAAAGAATATTATTAGATAAACATTTTTAGACAAAAGTTCAATTATAAAAAAAACTTTTCAGTTTATTCGGTTCAATGAAAATGTAGGTTTATAAAATAAAAATAGTTAAATACCTAAAATTTAATTAATTATTTCCAAATAAAATTATCATACTGCTCACATATATCTTATTTATTAGTTATGTAATACCAACCGAGAAAAAAGTTCATTCGAAATAAATAATCAAGAAAATGTCATCTTATTTTTGTGAATATAATACATTATTTTTTTTATTCTTAACCAAATCATGTAAAGCCTTATGTTGTATGGACGTTTATTTATTTTATTAAATTAAAAATATTTTTATATAATAATACACGTGTATACAAATAGGTTCTGTATAGAAACTTTAATTTAATTTTTTTTTTACTTAAAATTAAAGTGTATAAGAAATTCCTTTGGGCTTGTAAAAAAAATAAAAAAGAAACATATTAAGAAATAAAACTACCGACCATGTAGTTTCTAAAGAACGTGTTTACATCTCATTTTAAAAGTATGCGAGTGATTTTTTTTTTACGATCTTTGTCGCCAATATTATCCGACCATATTATACTGCAACCGTCTGCAACGTGTGTGGGTTCGTCATTATTATAAATTCATTAGCTACAAAAAAAAGCAAAAAACTAAATATATAAAATACCTATGCATGTCGAACAATCGATTACTTCTTCGGGTAGGTATTTTTATTATATTGTTTCTTTACCCACGAATATTACACATGTTTATTAATTCAACCGCACACGAGCTTGATGTAGCGAGTAAATTTTGAAAAAAAAATTTCAAAAATGTGTCTGCGGTCCGGATGATCGTCGTTGCAGTAGACCTCAAAAATTATTTCCGAGAATCTGCCATTTCAAAAGTATACAACCCTGAATTGAAAGGCAATATGGAAATTGAAACCCGCACTAGACTTTTATATTATACGAGTAAGCGTTTATTAAAACTTCTTAACGACATCTAAAACTTTTACAAACTAACAATATATAAGACAAAAGTGTCACGTGTTTTATAGTTGGTGCAGGTTTGTGCAGGTGCACATGTCACGGATAATGTCGAAGATAAAACTTTAACAATAGAATTTTAACATTTTCTTCAAAATAAAGTACCTATACTTCTTAGAAGTTATTATATCAATAAGTGTATTTACCTTATTAGTATTTTCAACAAATAATCGTCGTATTAATTTTAAATAATTCTAGACTAAGTGAGGAATACATTTTGCTGTTTTTTTTTCTTTTGATATCTGTAAATGACTCAACCAGAAAACGTACTCCGTTCAAAAAATGCCAAGAGGCATTTTTTGTTGCATTTTGGATCTAATTTGTGCGTTTAGAATGTTTAGAATTTTTTTATTTTCCAGGTGGATTTCATAATAATTGAGATAAACCAAAAAAAAAAAAAAAAACATTTAGGAAAAACGGAAAAATATTTATGGCGCGCCTCAGGGGGCCTCAGAGTTCGGAAAGTCAGTGAGGAGAAGAGTTAAAGTAGTATTATCATTGAACAATTGTATATATATATTATTTTGAAATCAATCGCACTTCAATACACCCCCATATACTTCGTCCCTCGCTGACTCAAAGGTGGGTAAAAGTAAATTATTTGCACTCACTAAAACTTTGTCCTTTATTCGTAAGTATCCACATTTGCAGGGTGGCATAATGATTTTTATATTGCCTGCCTACTATTTTTTAGAATAATAAAATATATTCAAATAACGAATGAAACAAAAATCATGTGGTGGTTTCATGTGATAACCCAGGGGGGGCTATCACACTGGTATAGAGGAGATTCAGTTTGGAGTTTAAAGTGCTCGTTTCCGTTTTCCATTCGCTACGCGGTGGTACACGCTTCCGACAAAACAACAAACACGCAGATTATAAAATAAATTATTTCCATTCGTAAAATTCAATAAGTGACAGCGTTACAAGTTCACGCGAAATCAGACATCGTTATACCGCGACATGCATGATGTCGGTGAAACGTAAATATTACGTAAAGGTATAAAAGGTATCAAAGGTATCAATATTACGTAGTTGAATATTCGAACGCACCCCGGAGGAGGATCGGCGACCTCATTCTGGAAAATTCGAGACTGTTTTACAGGACGCCCGTCAATAATAAATGTAATAATAACATTCGGTGAAACAGAACCGGGAAAACCCGTCGAAAGGTCTCCGCGGCACTGCGCGAGGTAGACAACCCCCGGGAATCCAGGGCCGCGACACGTACCTATATTCTTTTCCGAGAAGTGACGTTACGGTATTGTAGGGTTGAACGCTTTCATTGCACGTAGTTTTCTACGTGCTACAGTACAACAAGGTGTCCCACAAAGATGTACCTACTCATTGTAACATTTCCGAAAATAATAAATGTAATCAAATTCTGTTTTTTTTTTTTTTTTTTTTTTTTTGTATATATTACTCACGGGGATAAGGACTACAAATATTTATACTGCAATTCATTTTTTTATACTTGAATAAAAAATTTTAAAAATAATTTTTTTTATTTTATTATTTTTGAAAAATTTAAAAACGCCGACATTTTATATAGTTTATTCTTCTGAAAATCTTGACGTATCAACTTTTTATTTTCATTAAATTCTAGATTTATAATGGTTGTTTAAGTTCAGAGAAAAGTATCTATAATTCTTATATAGCAGGCTGTAATCGCATTCTTTAATTGTTTATTATTATTACGATTAATTAACTGTAAACTTGTTTCTCTAAACTTTGAATGATTATTAAAAATCACGAATTTAATGAAAATAAAAAGTTAATACGTTAACGTTTTCAGATAATGAACTCTATAAAATGGCTGTCTTCAAATTTTTCAATAATAGAAACTAATTAATTGCAATGTAAATATTTGTAGTCTCTATTGAGTAATAAAAAAAAAAAAAAACAGAATTTGACTATCTTTATTATCTCCGGAGACATTACCAATGGGTACATCTTTGTGGTACACTCTGTATTCATACCTATCGTAGGCTGGGAAATATACTGCTTTAGGTGATTAATTTTTTTATTAATCTGTTTTCGAAAACAATATTTAGACTGGGGCTAAACATTTCGTATTAGTAATAAAAAAAAAATTCAATGAACAAATGACAAGGTTGTTTTCCCATTATATTTAATAATATTATGTTAGTGATTTTTTAATTCCATTACACAATTCGAATTATTAAGATAGCAATATTGTAGTTATCTTTCGATAACAATAAATTGTGTGAAAATTAAATAGAGGGGAGGGTAATAGGGTAATTTTCTCCTCTTTTTTCTTGTATTGTAGTAAAATATCAATTTTCAATGTTGTAAATGGTTTTTCCTCCTTCAAAATAAAAGTCTAAATCCGTCAATGTTTTAAAATTAAAATTGTTAAATTATTAAAAAAATATATTCTTATGTGGAGTTGAGGAAAAAGAAAATAATTTCAATAATCAATAATATATGATAACAAATAAAAAATATACGCTAATAGGAAACTTGCATTTTTGTCTTAATAATTATTATTATTTTCAATAGCCTTTTTATTTAGTCTAATTTTCCAAACTTTGAAGAAGTCTTCAATAATTGACATTTATTGAAAACGGTACAATACAATTCCGATGCTATTTTAAATATTCCGAACAATTTAATATGATTTTATTATGAAAATTTCAATCATGTCTCATAATATTGTTTGATATTATTGGCATAATTTATCAGACAACAAATTTCGTAAAATGAATAAACTAAATTTTCTTAGAAATAACATTAATAAAAAACAAAATCTGAAATAAATTGACCCAGTCGCGAAAACGCTGATGCACGCCAACTTGTAAAGTAATATTAGATGGAATTTAGAATTAAAATAAGTATAGGTATTGTAAATATCAAGAACGAGATTAAAATGCTGGCCATATTTCACAGCAAGGTTGAACCACTGTTGTAAGTGGGAAGCAATCAGGGAACGATTCTGAGTAGAGCTCCGTAAATCGGTAAGGTTATAGTGAATTAGTCGTGATTTTTTTTTTCCTCGTAACCATAGTAAAACTTGTAAAACAAAAATAAAACCAATTGTATCGTCGTCATTTGTTGACGGTTTTTTTTTTTTATTATTATTTACAAAAAAACTTTCAGGAATCGAGAAAAAATGTTCAAGTAAAGAATCGATTGGTGGAACTTCCGCATCTTTTAAAGTATTGCGTGAAAAAATCGTAGCCTTTTTACTAATCGAAAAAAGTGTTATCTGAGAAAAAACACATATTAATAAAACTGAGTGTAGCTTATTCTACGTTATGGGTACTATAAAATATACAGTATATGAATGGTTTAATACTTTAATATAAGCGTTGAATCAAATTATGCATTAGTTAAATGAATACCACTGTATTCATCAGAATACAATGGTATTCAAATATTAACCACCATATCTGAGTAAAAAATGAATTTAGGTAATTTTGCGATTTTTAGATTCTGGGTTTAGCGAATAATGTATTGGTTTTACAAAGATGTTTATTTTTTTTTTATGTGAACACTTTTTCTTCCAGAAATCTTACTGCGATTATCAAGTATAGCACGTTTTCTGAAAGAAAATGTTCTCGAGGTGGTACTTTAGGGAGGTTATTTTTTGAAATTCTCATTAATATTCGAGATAATGAGGAAAACCTGGTTCTTTAGTTAAAAAGATTGAAACATTAAAAATAAGGTTGTCATTAAGTTTTTATTATTTTTATCTTTTTTAAACAATAATTGTTGTCATGGAAATGCATTGTACTATAATATGATATATATATATATATATATTGTTAACAAAGCAACACTATCAACTGAACTCGTTTTTTCGTTAGCAATGGTTTATCGTTTCTTACTGATATACATTAAATTCCGGTCTGTATCCTACCTTCCCAACTTCCCGCCTACAACAGTGGCTGCATCCACGTGCGAAGTATGTACGTCCTTTGTTTTTTATAACCGTTGTGAATCCAATTTTTGACGAAAATCGTAAAAGTGGACTTTCAAAACATATTTCAGAATCGTTTTTCGTTAGCCATCGATAAATAATATAATACAATATATATTATGATAAAATTGTTTGACATTTACACACTTAAATTACAATGCCTGTAGGTATTCATACTTATTTACCAATAAGTATCAATTTTGATTGTGATTTTCAAACGACAACCTTTAATCTCCAAATACATTTAAATATAATATTTATGAGTGATCCATAATTGATCATTTAATCATATTATGATTGATCATCATAATTATCCAAATAGATAACCAAAACCAATACAGATACATTAATATACGTCACATTCAAGTTTTAAAAAAATGATTTCCCTTCTATTATCGTAGTTATTTATATGTATTATTCCTTATGAGATGTCTTGTTCATAAATTCTTATCCTATGGTACACCTCTTCATTTAACGTTTTTTTTATCCAGTTTATTTATGTAATAACTTTCCTCAGTACCAAGTTTCGAAGACTTTTTTTTCCTAATATCCTCATTTTTTTTTTTTATTTTTCTGTTAAATATTTGATACATGGATACTACCAACGCATGACATGATCAAAAATATTATGCTAAAACAGAGTACATAGTACTTATCTAATAGTTTTGAAACTCAAATATTTTATGTAGGTATAGATATACCTACATAAAATATACATACATACACTCAATTTGGATAATATATTATATCTCCTGCAGACGTAAAAGTATATAATATAGTTTACATAGTTTCAAAAACATGACATTTGCGAACGCTTATACATTTAAATTTGGTATTTTCTGCAGTAAAACGTCATTAATAATGACAAATGCGAGTGCATTACCTACCTATAAATTGTGAATTTATCTCGTTTTAGCTTTTTGGCATTTATACTATATTTATGACACATTTACAGATTAAATTTTAGATAAACTTTATGCGGTCCACCATAAACAAACTGCAGTGTACATATATATTTCCGTAGGTATATAGGAAAGCTGGTACCTAGGTAAAATAGTAATTAGTAATTTATTTCGACGACCATACGCTCTCCTGCTCACAAAAAAGGTAAAACCAATTACATAATATTATTATATTCTACCCCATAAATATTTAATTTGTTTTTTCGTTGACAAAAAGAAGAAATTATTATTGTTATACAATATTGTAGCTAGGTAAAATCGCCCTGTGGTCAGGGGCGTATACAAGGAGGGAGGCGATAGAGGCGATAACCTTCCCCCCCTCTTAGTATTGTGTAATTTTTTTTATGTATAGGTACTTACTTAGTTGTGTACAAAATACAAAATTTGTCGTAATTTATACTATTTTAACTAAATACTAAAATCAATACGTAGATACGGTATAGAACAATTTTGAAATATTTTGCCCATTTCTGACGACACTATAATCAAGGACATATTTACGTAAAAGTAGACACGGTATAGACACACAATATTGTCTATCTAATAAACCCAAAATTAGATTACGTTTCATAATATGATTATTCAGTTTTTAATTATTTATCAATTAATTGATTAGTGATTAATTATCAATTGTATAAAATATACGATAAAATTATATTTATTCATTATAGCAAAAAAAAAAAAAAAAATTCATAATTAAGAAAAAATGATAATTTGTACGTAATTAAAAATTTAACTTTTAAATGAATAATACTATCGTAATATCAACTCCGCGCGATAATATTGTAAAATATCGTTTATTATAAATAACTCCGATTCTGAGTAACTGAAAATACCAATGTGTGCGCGCGCGGTAGAACCGAGGGGAATCGCTCCCGTCTCCGCCGGACGGGGAGAATGGGTCGAATGGTTTTGTAAAAAGCGTCGGCGGAATGAGTAAAAATCGGGCGCGGGAGGTATGCGCAACAATAATATTAATACGTAAACTGTATAATAATATGTGCACGCATAGTCCACTCGGCGGTGAACTATTTAATTTCGTCGGACACGGCGCGCAGAAATTCCGGGGCGAGGCGAAACGAGTAGACGCACTGCAATAATTATAATGAAACATTATTTTCAATCCACGAATTGTGGGTGGGTGCGCCTACCTGCCTATGCGAATACGGCTGCTCGGAAAACGCTGCCTGCAGTATTATTGTACCGAGATAACAGCCACGGAGGCATCCCCGGCCGTATATTCGTACACAGAACGCAATAATATGACACGATTTAAACCTATAAAATGAGGCCCGTGTAAATTCCGCGACGAGAGCATTTTTTAAATTTTTTTCTGTTGTAAACACCGCCATTAACGAACAACTGATTACCTCACCGAGTTCATATTATAAACTCCGTCGGGGGAAACAAAAAAAACCCGGTAAAAAAATAAAAAATTATTACAGTTTAAACAAACAATATTAAATACGCGCGCGTAACTGTGTGTAACTACAATTGGAAAAAAATCAATTGTTTAGAGCTGATATTAATAATAATAAAATAAAATGATGTGCGTTACGTAATTGAACGCGCACTACGAAATTTAAAGAGAATGTTTTCGAAAACTATATAAATAATATACAATTTATCTAAAACAAAAACTAACATGGCTATTTTAACAACACTAACTTTTTTGCATTATCATTTTTTAAGAATAGCTACGTCTGTGACAGGTGAAGTGAACTATCGGTACAACTCATTAAAAATGGGAATTTTTGAAAAACTTTTATTTTTAATTATTATTTTATTATAAAAAATGTGCATATTTATGCACTATGCGGTAGGCACAATACACAAAGTACAATACAAATAGTTTATCGCAAAATATAATATTAAATATTATTAAGAAGATAATATATGTTAGTCGATAATACAAAAATCGATAAATCATAAATAATCAGCGCGTATTAAACATGTTATAGGTATTGATAGATGGGTTAAAAACAGTTTCAAACTTTTAAACAGTTGTTCGCCAGTAAACGGTACTATAACTACTAACTACGAAAAGATCAGTATGGATATTCAAGTTTGTAATGTTTTTGAAACGCGTCAAGGTAAACGGTGTATACATGTAGATAATTTTAAATATAGCGAATATTGAACTTTAAAATCTTGAGGTACAAATTTTAGAGATACAAATAAAAATATTCCCCGAGTGTTTTAATCAATAAATCAAATCAAATTTTAAAAATGACAAACACGCGTAATCACTGCGAGTGTGATAAGCAAACAATGATTAGAGAAATAGTAAGAAGCAATTTAAAACGTAGAACCGAAAACAATTTACACATTAAATCATATAAACTAATACGAAGAGAATTGCAAAATACTGAAAACTTTGAAAATTTGCAACATAACAATATGAAATTAATGCGAAGATCCATGTATGAAAGCCGAAAAAAATATTTTCCAAATCTTTAGAAGATGCTAGAAAACAATTAATTGATGTTCAACATAATCTTATTTATAAAGGTAATAAGTTTTGTTTTGCTAATAACGATGAAAATCTTTTTATATTTACATGTAAACATTTTTTAAAATTGCTAAAATGTGCAGAACACGTTTTTGGAAACGGGACTTTTTCTTACGCTTTTGTTCAAAATTATGCTATCCACGTATATATAAACAATTTCCATGTTCCTGTGACTTTTTTTTTTAATAATAAACATATTGATACTTACATTAATACGTGGTAAACATTACAAAATATATGTATTAAAATTACTTGTAATAGAATAAATGTCAGCAATTTTCATGCTGACTTTGAAAAAGCAGCGATTAATGCAGTAATGCACATTATTCCTCTGGTTGCGAAATTGGATGTTGTAATTTCCATTTAGGACAAAATTGGTTTAAAAACATTCAACTCAAAATATTATTAAGTGGATACAAAAACAATGATTCTGAAATTGGTCAATGGATGAACAGTTTTCATGGACTGAGTTATTTGCCTCCTGAAGAAGTTTCAGATGAATTTTGTGAACTTATGTCGATATCACCTAGTATAAAGTCTAGTACTACTTTTAAGTTTTCCGATTATATTTTAGAAAATTACATTGATTTGGACAGCAATTTTCCTCCGAAATTATGGGACTGTGAACCTATTAATAATCCCAAAACTACTAATGGTGCAGACCCTACCTACTATTACTGCTTATTAATAGACAATAGTATACTTAATTAAATTATAATTATTATAATTTTAACGAAGAGTTTGAAAAATATTACATTCGAACACACACACACATTTTTAATCACGTCTGTGGATAACAGATAAGCCTATATTAAAGTGAGAAGGGAAATGTGCTGCTGTGCTCGAACGAATCGTAAAAAGGTAAATATACGCAAACGAATTGCCGGAGGGCACACCCCCTGAGGAAATGTGAACACATTTCTGGGGAAGTATGCTTATGAGTAGAGCCGTATTTGAAGATAAAATTTGTACGGTAAAATGTATTTGTCGGATTATTTATATTTCATATTTACTTAATTAATTATTTCATTATATTATATATACCTATATTTTACAACTAATGTATATTAAAAGAGTTATAAGTATACAAAAAGAAGATCATCAATTTTTTCAATAAGATTTAAGAAAATCTACAAAGGCGCATAGAATAAAAAGATAAGGAATCATTGCTCTAACACAACTTTTTTTTAGATTTTTGATAATTTAATTTTACTAATGTTTTGGTTTTACTATGGTGTGTGTCTTTTTATCTGTCTGTTAACGACTTTTCAACCAAAAATTGAGAAAACTGAAAAACCGAGAAAAAACTGTTATATTTTTAACAGAGTTTTTTCTCGTAGAGACCTAACATGTTCACAGGATAATTATATTAACTTTTTCTAGACGAGGTAAAATGTTCAAAAAATCCTAACAATTTTAACTATTTATAGACATTTGATGTTTTCAGATTTTACGCAGATTAAATTGTTTCAACCGAGCATAAATTCTTAAACATTTTACACAAAATTCATCAAAAGTCGTACTTAGTGGTCGAGAAAAATAATTTGAGCAGAGTATTTTTTTTTATAAGTGTGTTATATTAAGTTTAAATATTGACGAAAGGCATAAAAACCACGGCGTTTCAAAACATGTTTGACCGAACTCTGCTCAGAATCGTATACCTTTCCGACTTTCCACCAACAACAGCACGACACGCCCGTTAGTGGTATCAATTCTTTTTTTTTTTCTTTTCAAATTTAAACCCTCGTCGCGTGACGCGGCGCGGTCGTGTGCGTCCAGGCGAACGTGATTAAACGGCCAAGGAGCATAAAAGTGCTTATCCCGGAGAATAGGTCGTAAAAACCAATAGGTAGGTATACGCGATACATATATATATACAGTGTGCGACATATCTGAAAGATGGAGGGGGGTAAGGCAAGGAAAAACGGCGTCGTCGACGAACCGTGCGGGCGAACCGAGGAGCGCAGCGCGTGGCGCGGTAGAGAATAGAACGGGATGAGGGGATACTGGAAGCAACAGGGATTATTGTTAAACCCTATACACATGTGTGTAGCGCACGCGGAGGGGGGGGAGGTTGGAGACTTATATATATATATATATATACAGGGCGTTTGACCGAGGGTGGCACGTGTACACACACACATATACGTACACACACTGTATATTATATATATATGTATATATGTATACACATATACAGTGTGCGTTCATTATACCGCCGCGTTCGACCGTATAATGGAAAACCGTTCAGTGGCGATTTTTATTTTTATAATATACAACAACGAGCTAGTGAGTCATATTATTGTACCGCCGGAGCAATAATAATTGCAGGGAAAATGCACCGCCGCCGTGTAATATTTTATATTCCACGCCGAAAAACGCATTGTACAGCATTATGATAATACTGTATAGCTATTATTATTATTATTATTATACGATATTTATTAAACATTTTCGATTTTTCGCGCGGGGGTGTCGTGGACGATGACGCGCGAGCGTCCGCGGGCTCGCCGTATTAGGTTCGTATAATGAAATATTTAATAATTTATTATATCATGATGAGCACAATATCGTGATGTTAAACGAGCCGAACCACGAGGGAACGCCTCAGCCTCTGGCCGTTGATAATATTATATTAAGGTATATCTATACACCTATAGGTCCCAGTGGCGTTATTTCGATGTTTGGTAAACCGCGGGGACGAGCGGACATACCGAATTTGTCGCGACTGCAGATGAGGATGATAGGAATTCTTTATACAAGAGCGTCGTTTTGGGGATGGGTGTCTTTCGGGAACCCTATGTTGTCCTGTATCATGGCCCCGGTCAGTTAACGAGTGGCTAGAATAAAGTAGAAAAGAAAGTAGTCAAAACTTTATTTACAAATACATCCCTGCAGTTGAAATGACTTGGTGAAAAAATTGACTGGTCTGCCTTCAATGTTCGCACCTCTATTTAAAATCTAAAATGGTTATTTTTCACCCCGAAAAAATATTGAAATTTCCGTAGTTAAATATGAGGATTCGCATATGAGCTCCGATTTAGGAGTCGAGTTTCCAAAAATCCCTTCCTATTTCACCGTCAGCATTAAACATATATAAGAAACCTCTGTGGCAAAATTGCAATATAGTATCTAGGCCCTGTCGTTCATGAGATTCAATAAAATAATGAGTCGAGTCAGTGTAGAGTGAGTGGTATTTCAGTATTCGGCTTTTAAGGATATACGAACGAAAAACTACCAATACGTAATAACTACACACATGAAACATTTTTCAATATTTTGACATTTGTTGTTTATCCCAAAGCTAAAATTCACCGAAATCAACCGAAATACCGACTTTAAAGTTATAAGACAACGCTAAAAGTTAGACGCGGGGGAATACTGCGCCACTGGTATATCTATTTATACACCTACACAATCGCGGTATTAAACTCGTTTTTCCGGTGCGACGGGAGGTGAGATCGAATTTGTTTCCCCTCGGACTGTACTGCACATCGTCGATGACAAAGTCACCAGAGGTCCTGTGCAGTCCCTCGAGTGCAGTTTGCGACGACGGAAGGACATGACCCCGACGACGGGGGGCAGTCGTGAGGTCGTCGTATCCGCGTAGGTCACTGCACGGATACCCGCAAAACACGAGGAAATGTTAGTGATTAAGTTTTTTTTTTTTTATTGACATTTTACACACGTCGACGGTTTTGCGATATTTCAAAATAGAGTGGTACCTCTACACGACGAATCGCGGATAAACAAAATGCCACCGCGGATTTCGTCGCGTTCGGCCGCACGGCTACAGCTCGAGAAACGCGCGGTACAATTTAATTATTTTTTCAGTCGATGTAATTGATCGATTTCGTTTTGATTAGAAAAAGTCCCGCCCCTCCTTCTCCTACCTATATAATCCATCCACGTGACGTTTACCGTTTAATCTTTTCGTGGGACAATTAAATCCCCGGAGAGTAGTGATGTGAGCCGTGTACACACACTACATTATATATATATATATATATGTAGACGAAACTATCGAGACGGAATACGCGACGGCTATAGGAGTTTTAAGTGAATTATATAATATAACGGTTAAAAGATGCGTGTACAGAATACAGATACCGTGCGTTTATTAATTATTGTGATCAGTGTGCGCCGTTGCCGTGATGATCACCACAAAATAATTAATGTGTACGTATTTCGGTGTCTTCCATCTGACCGTACTCGAGTATGCTACTTTGCGTACTATTTTGAACTGTGTAAATTGTAACACAATATAGTTGATAAGTATTTTTATATTTCATTTATTTATTTATTCTTATATGGACAACAATCAGCTTTTACAAGAGAAAATAATATTGAACATTCGTAAAATGATAATATGTTATGTCTTATGAAAGATTGATCACTCCGTATACAAAATATATGAATTATTCATATAATTTATAATTTTTCCGAAAACTTTTTTTATAGTTGCCGTGAAAATTTAGCACCCCTAACATAAACCAGGGGGCTATTTCCCCCCTTAACCACCCCTTAAATACGACACTGTATACAACTTATTATAATAAGTTATGCGGTAACAGCTATTTAACAGGATACATAATATAGATAATTCAATTTAATTTAAGACCAAATATCAAAATTATTATCGTTTAAAAATCGCATAAATCTGATCAATGAATCATTCGTTAACGAATTGAAACGGTTCGTCGGAATTTGAAATATTTTACACATTCAAGGAGTATATAAATTAGTACGTAAAACGATATTATACTCTTGACATCTATATACAGGTATATACATCTTAGATTAGTTAAAATATATTTACTGCCTGCATAGTAGTGCAGTTATTAAACATTAAAATATAAATATAGACACGGAAATATTGTTGAAGTGCGTAAGTACAAATAGGAAGAAAACGTATAAAATATTAAAATTATTTTCACAAAAAACGCCAGCAGAAAAAACATTGATTCGACGAAAAGAACACCTGTCTATATATTATTATATAACTTGATATATATTCGACTTTGTTTGTCTCTACTCTATCGTTCCGAGTACACAAAAGAAAACGCTCGTATATTATTGAAAATATTGCGTTAAAAGGATAACGCGCCAGTCGAATTTAAAGTGATAAATGTTATCGCTCCGGTAAAAATCGTGTTGCCGGAAACGCTCGTCGTCAAAGACAAAAAATTCTCTAATACCTCTATATGTATATATTTATTATTACTTTTTTTTCATACTTAGACTCGCCCTCTATACCTCATGGTTCTCTTACACAATATGTTTTCTTATTCGAGCAAATCCCTTTACCGAAAATGTTTTTTTCTCTTTGAGACGCAGTCAACCCTCCAAAGTAAAGCGAGTGACAGCATTATATCCTGAATTAGTATATAGATATGAGAGGGGGAGAGGGGAATGCAATATATAAATACTATATATAATATGATGGATATACGGGAAGATTACAAAGAGAAAAATATTGAATTCCAAAACTTTCGGGTATATATTATACACCGAACAAACTTCATAGGGGGTAGATAGGTATATCTATACGTCCAAACATAAAAGAAAATGATTTTGATTCTACAGCCTCGGCAAGAGATGATACTTGTTGTTTTAAAAACACGTTTAGCACACGCTGAGACGATGCTTTCTGTATATGGTTGGGCCATTTGGGGGGTAGGGGGAGGTGGTCCTTTGATGTCTAACGCAGGACCTCGGATTAAATCACACGGATTTAATTAATATATAACTTCATTATATATTATGTAGTTCACCCAAAGCCACTTTCAACTGTGAGTGCACATTTCGTTGGTATACCCACCTATATAAATTTAATATAATACATATATACATATAATATGTGAGTGTCTGTTTGTGTGTTTGTGTTTGCAAGCGTGTACATATGTTTATCGTATACGGTATACTTATGCGATTATGGGTATTATATCACAATTTCAAAAGCTGCTAAAACTCTCTGCAGGTGTATAAATACTTATCTACCTACATATTGAGCATCCGCAAGTAGTTTAGTGAAGTTGAACTTTCCTGACACCTATACTGGCTATGTTATACACAATATAAATAAGAATATCAATTTGTTTCACTGTATTCCAAATTAATAATCGAATCATTATTAACGCGTTATAAATGTATCTCGCACTACCTTATTCAGATCGAAAACCGTAGTGTAACTCAGAAATCAAGAACTGATATTATGAACAAGTGCAGCCACTGTTATAGGTGGATATTTGAGAATGTGGGATACATAAAATTATTTAATTTACACCTGTAACCGACGATAAATCATCGATAACGAAAAATAATTCGGAGCGAACTTTGACTATACAAGTTATTTTATTTTTGACTATACTATACAAGTTTTGAAAGGCTATAATAGTTACGATTTTCGTCAGAATTTGATTTTAAAACTCTAATAAAAAAAAAAAAAATTGCCTGTAATGTAGTATTTTTTTTTTTTTTTGAATATTAAGTACGACATTTAATGATCATCCAGTCAAATTTAAAAGCCTCTCTGTTTAGTCCACAGAGCACCGAAAAAAAAAACTACGTAAATACTAAAGTTAAAATGTCTATAAATAGCTCAAAAATGGTTCTAATAATTTAAAAATTGTATCAAGTCTAGAAAAAACAAATAAATTTTCTGTCACAATATTTAATATTATTTGTCTCTCAATATTATCACAATATTTGTCTCTACAAATATTTTTAACTGAATTATATTAAAAAAACAAAATGTAAATTAATAAAAGAATTATTTTCATACATTTTCCCGTAATTTCTACGTATTTTTCGATTTTTCTCAATGATTACAAAAACTACCAAGATAATCAAAAAATGAATTACATATTCACTAATTAAAATAAAAATGTATTAAAAAGAGTTTCTTATCGTTTTTCTAGCCGTTTTATCTATAATTTTCTTTCGGATTTTTGCCAAATATTTTCGAAAACCATTAGAAAGATCAAAAAATTACCTCTTTAATTCACCAACTAGACAAAATTTACTTTCAGAAAAGGTACTGTACTCTGTATATCAGAGTAAGATTTCTTTTCCAAAAGTTGTTTACAGACAGAAAAAAAAAATCACATATCATATAGTAAAACCAGTTATATACCTCGCTACGCTCTGAATCTATAAAAATGTACATATTTTTAAATACCAGACCAGAATTATTTTATCAAATCATCATACAATTTCAGATTTCAGTAATTTATAAATAAAATTATGTGCTCAAGATATAAAATTTAAAAAACCGTAATTATTTTATGACCAAATTTACTTTTTTGAAATGATTATTATTAATATTTGGCGACTAAGTATAGTTTAAGTATAACTGCATTTTATTTCATTTCGTCCCCTATTATGTGTTCATATCAGGAACGAGGGAGGGGTAAAAAACGGGAGAGTAAAAAAATAACAAAATATCATGCATTGCGTATAATCCACATAGGTACTGTACGTAGGTATTGTGAAACAAACTAACTTTACTAACTCACATTCGAAATAAAAATTGAATAATAGTAATATTGTGTAATTACATATTAACACAATGTTTTATAACTACATATCAACATAATATTTTCTAATTATATTCACATTAGTTTTTGTTGCAATATATTAGATATTGTTATATGAAATTGGCAACTTTCGGGTTTTTTTCGACAGAGGAATTTTCGGCGGCAAATCTGCCATCCCCCATATTTACACAAAATGAATGACGTCATTGAATATCACGTATCATCACAATGACGAAAAATAAGTGAACATATGAATATTATCTAAGCCATCATCCAATTCATATTATTATTGTTATTTTTTCCCCATATATAATGCGTGTTTAATAACTTACCCCTAAATAGGTTCAACGAATCAATCAAAAAATGTCACACCACACAGCCGCTGCGTCAGTATATATATATTTGAATTAAAACTGAATTTGCATTTTCCCATTTAAACTTATCGCGCAATATATTCATGAGTGCGTAACCGAAAGAGAATTATTTATTATTATGCTCTTTGTTTTTCGACAGTACATAATATATATATATATACACAAATATACTCTATCTTACAAAATTATTGTAAGGGATAGGAATCGAGTAGTCTGCAGAATGTGGAAACAAACATCATTCCCATTACGGTGGGGTTGGATATATACTTGAAGGGTGAAACAATATACATTAAAGATTTAAATATCTAATGCAACACCCATACCTTTTGAAAGGATCTTTTTACTACTAATTATTGCCTATGATATTTATTGGAGAACTTTCGGTACACAGAACACGCAAACTACCACCTGCATAAGAACAAGCCGTCCTACGCGTGCATCAGCGTTACGGACTTTTAGAGAATTTTAAAACACATATCGTTTATAATAATATAATATTTTCCTAGATATAATTATGTACATTGTAATATATTTTCGATCAATAAGAAAATACATTTATACGAAATTTTATCTCAAACATATCTTCGGTCCCACGGAAATAAAGATTTAATCAATTTTTTTTTATCCCTCAACGAGATTCAAGTACAATTTGGGGAATTAAAAAAACTTGTCTGATTCGATTAAGTGACACACGTTGGAATTTTGATGTAAGAAACTGTGCTGCTGTAAAATTAAACTTTAAAGCTACCTATAATTACATTGTTAAATGATGAAATCAATTCTTTCATAAATAAAGATGTTTTACAAGCAATAAGTAAGAATAATAATTGGAGTCTTATTGAATAATAACTATTGTAAAATGTAAAATACATATAATTATCATAATTAATCATAATTTATAATTTATAGACATTATGACTGTTATTACGAAACCATCATTTATTGTGAATCTTATAATTTTAGAAGAAATATTACAAATTATAAACAAATTGTCTACTCAGCTACAAAAAAAAAGATGCTACATTAGGAAGCACTGTTACTTTATTTACTTTAAACCCTTCAGTCCTTACACACAGAAGTTGAATTTCATAAAATATAACAGAAAATTATAAATTTTATCAAAATGAATAATACAACACCAGATTTCCCAGGTAATAAAATTATTAAGGTTTTTCCAACACTTATTTTATAAGTAAACATCAATATTTATGGGTGTATTTGATAAATTTTTAAAAGAGTTAAACTATTAATAATTTCGCATTTAAATTCAAATTGATTAGCTAGAAATATCTAATATTTTAATGTTTAATCTCTATTATTTTTGAAAGCTCCCAATAGTAAAACAAGTAAACATATATATATATATGTAGGTTATATTATATTACACAGAGTAATATATTTTTAAAGGTTTCAAACAAGAAGTGTGAATCTGTTTCTTTTAAATATGTAAAGCATCTCCAAGTCAAAAACTGAAATTGTGCCTATGCTCATCATACACCAATTTACTTTTTGCTTCTTATCTTCTTATCCATCTATGCGTACAATCCACTTTGATTTTTGTATAAATTATAAATAAATCTTGCCATAAAACTTAATTCCAACTGTTTTTAGAATATCGAATAATTTCAAAATCAACGAAGGCAATAAATATATCTTTGCTCCTTCTGATTTGATTTTCTATTAGTAATATTATCTATTAGCGTTATGATTGCCTGTTTGGTTTCTATGTTTTTTCTGAATCCAAATTAATCTTTACCCAGATTTTCGTCTATTGTTTTATGTGTCCTGTTTTTAATTATTTTGGTGATGATTTTAGAGATATGTGTGGTGAAATTTAATGTTCTATACTTTTCGAATTTTCATGGTCCTTTCTTTTTCGTAATCAGTACTACAATACCTTTCTAAAAACTACTAATAGTTTTTCCCTTTAGATATGGTTCATTACACATTTCGTACAATTCATATCTAATAACTACTAATAAATCATCTGGAAATTCAGCAACACCATAAGCTTTATTATTTTAAACACTCTATAGGGCATAAGGTGCCTTAACTTTGTTTGACCTAAAATGTATTTTCTAAAATCATATATACCTATCTATATTTTAAGAAATTGAAAAAGAAAAAAAATTTTTTATGAACACTTTCTGACTTAAAGAGAGGTATCAACTTATCACTTGATCAAATTTTGTATATAGGACACAATCTCATTTATTCTACTCCTCTATATTATCCTCTGTCTCAAATGCCATATTTAAGTTATCCTCATATAATTCTTCCAGATATTCTGTCAATCTTTTAGCTTTTTTATCACCTTTTATAGTAGTACTTCGCCATTTGTACTTATTAGGATGCCTACATTGCGTTCATTAAAAATCTTTTTAATTTCCAAGTACACCAAGTCAGTTCTTCTTAATTTTTAAAACATTCTTCTGCTTTTCTACTCAGTTTATCTAGGCACTCTTCTTTAGCGTTTTTTATCTTCTTCTGTATGTAATTTCGTATAAGTATTATTATAAAATCACAAAAAACATTATGTATATTATGGAATCAAAATTTGGTATGAAAAAAAAAACATATTACTTGGGGCTTATTCCCCCCCTCCCTCTGTACTCAGGCCAAGCAATCATATTTATACTATGTTTCCATTTAAACGTTTAGATTTAAATGTCCCATTTAGAGACAGCACACGCGGGTGTGACACTAAATAGATATAATATTCCGATATACATTATATAAGATAGTTATTTACCCGACGCGAAAATGCCGACAATTAAATAATGAATTATTTATATTATATATCTTCGAAGTGCGTAGTACAAATATAATATAATATCAAAACTAACTGCGGAATCTGGTGAACGGGGGTGAAGACGCAAAAGTTAATTATTAGTATATATATAATATGAATGAATGGATGAGCCAACAATGAGTTGAGAAGTTTCCGCGAGTGTTTAGAACGTCCCGAGGCGGTGATAAGTTGATCAAAGTTTTATATAAGCACCTATACGAGTAAGTAATAGTAGTCAAGAATACAGTAATTATTACCTCAAATTCGTGTTCACGAGATAATAATATATACGAGAATACCCGGCAAAACAGAAACACGATTGCGGTGACGGGTAGTACACTTACACGGCGCATTATAGAAACATTAATGTTTATCACCGGTAACCGCATAACAGGAGGACGAAAGACGAAAATGGTAGGTATATCTATACGTACCCGATACATATAATATTTAGAAAGGCCTCGACGGTGGCAGCGATAAAGTCGTCGTTATTCTGTATTATATTATATAGTCCTTTATAGTCATCCGAACGAAACGTAAATATTTAATTTCGCCTGCATGAATGACGAACACTTAAACATTGAATTTATTAGTACGTGCCTACGTATTTTGTAATTCATGATGTACCTAATAAATAAGTTGTGTGTTCTAGAAATTTAGTATTACCTATAATACCGTTTTAATATCAAATAAGATGGATTAGAACATTTCTACCGATAATGTATACAGGGAATGTAGGACAATTTCCTCCGGGACAATCAGTTGTGTAGCCTACTCCCCCCAGTAGTAGGGAGGGGGCTCAAAAGAGATATAGCCAGCCTCATCAACTTTATTTTGTGTATGCAAACTATGTTACAATTTAAGTGTTAACTACGTTTTCAATCATTTCTTCTACTTCTGAAATAACATTTTCTAGACTCTACCGCCCAAAAACGTAATATTCAAAAAGTACCTATGCTATGTCAAAAAATAGACTCAATTCATTATTCGTGACTACCTAATATAATTTAAAATGATATAATTTCTGCTTTTACTCAAAATTATTCTAGAAAGATGCAGCTGTTGAAGATTATAATATATATATATATATATATAGTATAGTTACCGCAAAATATTCTAAGATATATAATATTTTCATTATTACATCATATAAATTTTTTTACCAATTTTTGATTAAAATTATTACTTTGAAATGCACGTTGATGAAAAGCCGTTTTCTAAATTTGTTTAAAAATTAAACCCACCCAGCCACCCTTCCCCCCAAAAAAACCCTATTACCTACGCCCATGATTCAAACAAAAACGTTCTTATTCCCCCTCACAACTAAATCCTGACTACGCCACTGAGGATATCTAGAAATCAAATAATTTTTACAATATATAGCATTTTTATGTAGGAATATCTATAGCTATTTATTTTTTTTCATTATGGTATTATTTATTTTATTTTGTTTAGAAAACCGTTTAGTTTTATATTTATAATTGATCTAAACTGTTATGCTTTTATGTTTGATAAAGAAATATAAATAAGAATGAATTGGAGATATTCAATCCCTTAACGAAAAACTTTATCCTTTCTTTTTTTTATTCAAAGTTTATGTATTATCATATCTTTCACCGTTATATTTCTATTTATAATGCAAATATAAATGTACATAAATACGTCAGAGTCAATATCGTAAAAATATATACAATACATATAACTGATACCGAAATGTACTTATACGAGTCTCTCGAGTAATCACCAGAAAAGTGTTTATCCAATTTTATTACCCCGAAAAAGAAACCCCATCGTAATATTACCTAGGCGTCTTCGGATTAAACTTTATAGAAAATTAGTGACATTTCAAGAATAATATACTACACACATAATATTGTCTACCGGTAGACATTTTATCTCTTTTTTTTTTAATATCCTAATGTATACTCTGACGGCTGCGGCGATGATCATAAACTATGAGCACAAATTGTAATAATATCGTGTTATTAAAATTAATAATACGACCCAGAGTATAATATTATGAAATATTGAAATGTGACCCCTCGAGACGAACAAAAAACTCTGCACAAAACTAATCAAATTGAGTATACCTATACTCATAAACTCGATGGATACACTACCACATTTTAAAATGTGTCTACATAATATAGTGAGTACCTATACCTAAATAATATTACATATAGGTACCTATGTAAACACTGCGAAAGGTAATTGATACTGACGTAAAGTTTAAAATAATTTTTAAAAAAAAAATGTATATTTTTTCAATAACAATAATAATAATAATTCATGAATTTATTCAACCGATATATTTTTATTTTTACGATTTAACCTTACACTCAACAGTCTCAACTTTCATTTGTAAATTATATTATACATAATATATAATAGGTACATATACCTACCCTATATGGCTATTGGTTATATAATAATATATTCGTTAATACAAACGAGTCATATTATAATACAAAACATAAATAATAACATTGATTGAATATTCATTATTATGTTAACAAATGTTTAAAACAACAAAGTACCTAATTCAACAAAAAAATATTTCGAGATTCAATATAAATCATAATAATATCATATTGATAGATAATCATTTATAATATAACATTTTATAACCGCAAGCACTATCGATTACAGAAAATTACCATACTATACTGATACCATACTCATACCATCACAAATCACAATATCCATAGGTACAAATATAGAGCTGTACAGTATATACGCTTTACGTAGTCACGTAAAATTAACATTCGAATCTATAAAATCATGTTATTCTTTTCTGTATAATAGAAGAATTAACTTTATAATTGATATAATACCATTCTCCTTGTGGGAATAGGGATCAGAATACTCCTACGGTACCTTTCGTAAGATAAACAGCCAGCGTAAAATTCTATCAGTGTGGAGTTCTAAACAAGACTTTAGCGGATTGACTTATCTCGAATTCATGTGGGGATAAATTCATGTCAGGTATTTTATGTGATAAAGGAATTCCAATCAAACTTTAAGCTGCGTTCTATAAAAGTATGGTTAGACTGGATATGTTATATGTTTCAGAATATTGGACGATTGCAGAAAAATAAAACAAAAAATAAATGTAGCAGAGATGAAAATGTTTTGGTGGATGAGTGATGTGACGAAAGAAGATTAGATAAGGGATGAGTAATACTTAAGAGGTATCTTAGGCATGGCTTCAATAATAGATAGAATGAGAAAAATAGACTGAAATAATTTGGGCATGTCACTGAGAGAGAAATCTGAAGCAGTAAGAATTACAATGAAAATAAATGTAGGGAGAAAGAAGTGAACAGGAAGATCGAAAAAGAGATGGTTAAATGCGATTGAGGTCAGTCAGTGTATGTGAGATGGGAGATCGAGTCAAGTGGAAGTTTAGAGCGAGGGTGACCAACCCTATAAATAGTTGGAATGATGGTGAAGGAAAAAAAGAATCTATAAAACCATATAAGTAATTTAAAAAATCCGTTCAAATATTTCACGTTATTTTACACGTATTTTCACTCAATGACGTCATTTCAGTTTTTGTTAAACTAGGACAACCAATAACTGATTAGCTGACTCGACAATTTTTTTATACAGACTCTAATAGAGCGTAATAGGGAAGTAAGGGGGAGGGTTAAATAAATATTCAGCTAGGTATGTGAAAACGAAATTCGTCTAAACTTTTTTCTAAAACACAAACTTCTATCTAACAAACATTATAGATAAAAATCGCAGTTTTGTGTGTCTTAGCATATTTATACATAAAATTCGTATTTTATTTATTAGGTACGATTATTATATGAATGTCCCTCGGTGTACTTTGTGAATTTAAATCGGCAAATAATAATATTATAATTTGTATTACAGAATGTAGTTAAACGCCTTAAAATACGTGATAGTATGTGCATTTCATAATGATATTGAAATTTAATAACCTATGCATTTAAAAAATTATAACTTATAACTTATAACACTTAAGTTATAACCTTTATACTTTTATACCTTTTTACTAATAAAAGTAAAATAAAAAAATAATTTACAAAATGCCCAAAAATTACAGTATTAAAAAGCAAGTCAATTGGCTTGATTTAATGTACCTACAAAAATAAGATATAAGTATCTGTTATACCGAAACGTCTAAAACGCAATAAAAAAAACTCGAATCGCCGCGATATGATTATCTTTTTTTTCGCTTAGGAGACATATACTATTGTGGTTTTATAGAGCAGGTATACGCTATACTGATCAATCGATTAGTTTAGTATAATTATACTGACCTAATACTGTTGGACAGAAAACCAAAATCGCCAAATATGTAATATTGTTGTGGACGTTACAATTGTATGCGCAGAAAATGTATTCGAAATTCGAAAATTAATTCATTAAGAACAAAATAATACGTATAGGTATATATACAGACAGCTTAAAATACTTAATTTTAATTACCACAGCTGTATAATGTAGATACTATTACCAAGTGCACAAGTGAAATGTCAAAAACACCTTTGTAAAATATATAAATAGGTAGGTAATATTCAATTATTCTACCTATCGCCGCGGGCGACACACGATTCCGCACAATATACTTTTTTACCTATACGATTCCGCACATTTTCGTTATGTACACAAATCTTTTTGTTTTACCTTACAATAAAGCAATTCCGCATAAATATATAATGCGACGTTGCCATAAAAAACGTTTATAAAATATACAAATTAATATTAATAATAATTGTTGGTATAATAAGAAATAATAATTTTAAAATTGCATCGTAACCCATAGGTAAAACAAATTAATCAAAGTTGAAGTTGCACCATTAAAGCAAACACTTATTAGTTCTGTGAATGCCTCATTTACTTCATTACTTTCAAAAAAGGGTAAAGCGAAAAATTGTTACGACACTCACTACGGCAACGACGCATAGAAATTGTGTACGGAATCTTGGCAAATACGAAATCGTGAATTACCAATATTATGAAACCGTTGAAAATGTTACAATAAAACAAATATTATCTTAACTCTTAATTAAATTCAGGATTGAATTACCTGTTATATTAAAATTAATATTTTAGATTCTGAGTGTAGGTAGTGAAAAAGCTATTAATTTTACTAAAATGTGTTTTTTTCTCGGAAAACATTTTCAGTTAATAAAAATGTAACGAAAATTCTATCTATCTTAATAATTTCTAAAATAAAAAAAAGAACGATAGGTGGTATACTTAATATTATTAGGACAAGTACAGTGGTTTGCCCTGGAATTTTCAATGGGAGAGGATATCCGATTTAGTAAATAACAATCATGATTTATGAATAAATAGTAGAATCTTCTTTTGTTATACCTAACCCGACAACGGAAACATATAAGCCGGATCCAAAAAACCAATTTGGCAATTCATATTCAATAAATCATATTTTTTTTCTTGTGACTTAGCTAAAATATATAATTTCAAGATAAAATTACAAAATAAACATTTAGTTTTATATTTTTAAGCCGATACCCCCCCCCCTCTATTGGCTATATTCCCCCCCTGGATGTAAATATGTAACCCATACCATCCCTATCCTATGTACTAATCTAGACAAATATTTTTTACACTACTATTGTTATTACATTATCATAATATAATAAAGGCTGAAATTTCTCTCGAAAAACAATGGTAAGGTAGTTGAGTGATGATAGATTTTTGTCTCTCTGTCAAGAAGAATTGAATATGATCCCGCTGTGGGTCGTAAAAATACAATACAGGAAACAGGTAAGTAAGTAATTAGAAATTATAACTAGGTCAAAATGAGTCAATGACAGATCTAGTGGGTGTGGATGATCGTCTACCCCCCCCCTGTTCACTCTCTCCAATAAACTCTTAGCTTTATTCGTCATTAAACTCACCATCATATATGTGTGCCTCATTATACTATGACTTTACGAAATAGCCCACACCCCCGTTATCTCATCCTGGGTCCACCCCCGAGATGAGTATACTTACTAATAAGTGCAATTACAATTATTATTATTATTATTATTATCGACGAGACGGTCCTGTTTAGCGTTTGCGATCAAAATATACATTATTCAAAAGCCGTTCGGCTATACCTATATATATGTAGGTATACCTACCGACCCGAAAACATTCGGTAGGTACCAACTACCTAGCTATAATATTATAATACCTATATCTATGGGAATGCAATGGGATAAATATTCAAAATGACCTCAGGTCATTGGAAAGCCGCCAATATAACGGCTATAAATATGCGCGTTTAATACCCGATAATATATTATTACTACACGCACTTTCGCGTTCTGACTCCTGGATAAACTATTATACATATTATTATTGTACATTTAAAAGGCCGATTTATCAATCCATGCCTACAAAGTCAAATGGACGATTACAAATATATTATACTAGTGCAGTCATTGACGGGCATACTGATTTATTAAATTGTGACTATGCTTTGGGTCGTCGGCACTGTCTACAGCCATCTCATGCCTTAATTATAATATTTAAATTAAATTAGTCTCTGATTTTAGGTTGTAAACGTATCGGACACAAGCTTTGTGTATTTTCAGACTCTACTTACATCCGTGATTATATTAAGGTAGTGTTCACGTGTGAA
Organism: Cinara cedri; assembly: GCA_902439185.1. Lineage (NCBI taxonomy): Eukaryota > Metazoa > Arthropoda > Insecta > Hemiptera > Aphididae > Cinara > Cinara cedri. The sequence goes on from CABPRJ010001427.1 coordinate 679,517, forward strand.
TATCTACACTTACCTATGATTTAATATAGACACCTACCTAGGTAAAATATTATGATCACGCGTGTTATTATTTGAAACGAACGTCAGTTTACTATAATAATTATTATACTGTCACATAAATGTTATCGTGACGCTATGAAATCGGCCAAATCGGATATTCGTTTAATTGATATTAGGTACATTGTGACATACCGAGCATTTGGTAGGACGTATGATGTGACCTACCTGTATTACCGGAGTTTATATAATAATTATATATGACCTAGATACCTAAACGAGAAGCATTAACGCATAGCACAGTTATCTACACTATGCTAGATAAGGTACTTACGACACTTTACATTATGATTAGTGAATCACGGCGGCGCGTACTTATCACACGGCCGCCATTTTCTCGGATGGTAAAACAATAATCTATGCTTACGAAATACGTACAAAATTAAACTTTTTCGCTTTATTGAAAAAAATATATTCAACATTTATACGACGAAAACAATTATTTTTTCTAAAATATTTTTGTTACATTGTTAAGTAGACGTTCTCACATCGCATGGAAGTTTTATTTTAATTAAAAGTATTACATGAGTACGCAATTAGTTAACATAGAAATATGTTGCAAACATGAAATGTTAATATTCATTTTTCATTTATTATAAAATTATTATATTTTAAGTTCTTACAAATAATGGTTTTTAGACAATTTAGAAAATGTGAAGGTTCAGAAACACTAATTATAATTACCTATTGATTATTAAATAATATTAATTTAATGAGGACCCGACGTTAGCTAACAGATTTGTCTGTTGATTTGGCAATATAGTATAAACGTATTTTTTAGATATTGCATTCAAATTATAGATACTAAATTTAATTTATGGTTTTTCTAGAAAACTATCATGTAAACAATTTAAATGTTTAAAAATTGTATTATTATAAACATAGTTTTAAGCATAAATAACAATTTAAGAATTTAAACCTGATTTTAAAGATTTAAAATTACTAGTGAAATGAATGAGAACTTTCAATAAATTTAATAATTTGCATTACATTGGGTGAACTTTTTACCGACCCTCCCCTATTTTTAACGTCAACTAGAGTGGAGTAAGAATGTTTTTGATAATAATTATGATCAGTGGTGGTTTCTAGTAAATTCTCAGTACATAAGTATAGGACAATTTATTTTTTTTAAAACGCTTCTTACTACAAATCCATTGATACAGTATAAAATATTGTCTTTCAAAACGTTAACATTATCATTTTCTCAGGAATTCAAGTCTGACATTTTTTCAGACATCATCAACATTTTCATTCAATTTTCTTTTATTTCCATCGCATTTCAAATATACTGTCATAACTATCATAACTAATATTATCTAATGCAATACAATTGGCAGCATAAGATGGAGTTACCAAATTTCTTAAAAGCAATTGTCTAATAGCTGTTCGAAATTCCAAAACATTAGGATTATTATTGTGCCCAAACCTTTGTATAATTTAAAAAAAAAAAATATTTCTAAGTGGTCTTGTGTAAGTTTAATTGTTAAAACATCTTTATATTTGGTAACATTAAATAGTTCTTTCGCTAAATTTAATGTTGATTTTACAGCTATTGCAAATCCTATAAATATAAAATGCACATTATTTTTTTTTCGCTTTATTGCTAAAAGTCATTTTTTCATCAATTTCTCATTAGAATATGGAAATCTTATATTATAATAAATAATAAATTAATACTATATACATAATACGGTTTTAACTTGTGTTGCTATATGTATTTAAAATAGGTAGGCACTTACCGAAAAAAATGTATAAATTGTCCTGGTTTAGACCCATTTTAACAACCGTATGCAATACATGAAATTGGCATAATATTCTAATATAGGTGTCTAATGTATAAAATAAAATAGAGTATTTAATAATATTATTATATATGTTGCCGCGTGTTTCTGTACACAACCTTCACAAGTCTTGTCATCCGAGAAAATGGCGGCCACTACAGCGGCGTATTTCACTTGATAACGGGAGTACGGTATCTAGTGTAATACAGATAACTGAGACGATAATAGTGCATAGACATAGACATGTCGTTTTCGCAAACCATTAACCAAAATATATAAACATGTGTAATAACGAATATAATAAGGTTAATGGCTAAGACACAGCTATTTAAAATACAGGTACCGACTTATACTGAGATCAGCGAATCCGTTAAATGACATATTAAACGAATACCCAAATTTTAGATTACTCCCTCCCATCTTCAAGTTTACCACCCTTAAAACATTTAATTATTTTTTTGTATACAGTTAGGTATGTGTTCCTACCATTAGTAACGTAGTAACCTAACGGGGTTGCCAACTATTCAATTTAAAAAATTGGTTATTTTTTCCAATACGAGAAAATTGCATTCTTATTTAGTTTGATAATTTTGGGAATACCATATAATATCATACTTTCTATTCGCTTATGTGAAATAAGCTGTTTGCGTGAGGTTGCACATCCGATTTATCTCCATGAGATATTAAAATGTCTTTCCTACATAATTTACAATGACCACAACAATTGTAATTTTCGTTTTTTTAAAGCCTGCAGGCATTAGGACTTAACCACGTTCCACGAAAAGTTCAAAGACGTTTTACCTTTTTTCGATGGAGTACTTTATTCTCCAGTATCATTAATTTCATATATGATTATAATATAGATAGGTACCCATCAATCGAACACATGTACAATATGAAAACGCATAGCGCAGGTACTGACGGCTCATTCCAAAATAAAATATTTGTGCCCGTGTCAACGAAATGACAATTACATGTTGTGAAAAAATACAGATTGAGTAATAATGATAATTTAGACACGCACTACTTAACAACGATCGGTCAGATTGATACATTTTATCAACAGTTCAATCGTTTGTACAAATGTGGAAAAGATATTTGTATACAAATTATTATATTCCCAATGTCCCGGGGAAACTGTATCCCGCAACATCGATCGGGACGCGGGAAAAAAAAACACGCAAATCGCGAATGTCCCGCTAAAATCGGGACGGTTGGCAACCCCGGTACCTACCTAGCCAAACAAATTTTGTGGAGGGTTTTAACTTTTAAGTTTGCAATTTTCTTGGTTCTTAAACACGCACCTATAATTGACTCAAACGAGTCAACAATCGATTTGGGATCAACAATTTGGTGGTCGACAACAATCGAGTGGGAGGTGGTAGAGATTATAGATACGCGTCCATAGGTACGCATCGGACGGATCGTATGAAACGGATCAATTTATGGTAGTGCGTCCACTGTATACGTAGCGATCGGATTGCCTAATTTTACAAATACAAAACCGATTTTGGTTTTTGGTGTATCTTTAAAAGAAATGACCGTAGAATGTAGATATATGACATTTCGACTGAATTTTTATATTAGCATTTTCTATACACGATTAAAATATTTTGATTTGTTTTGAACTGTTTACAGGCATTTTAAGTTTCCAATTTTTTTGTGTTTATTATTAATAAACATAAAATATTTATTATTGTTTACTTTATTATTTTAAAATTTAAGTTATGTTAACTTATTAACTTAACTTAATTCCTTCAGATAAAATTAACTTAACTCATTTTCTCCAAGGTTAACTTAAAATTAACGTATTTTTTTTCACTTTTATCAATTAAGTTAATTTTGAATTTCAAAACCAGAAAAACATTTTTGTTCAATCCAAAGTTCGATTACAAGTTCGTGGANATATATTTTTATTAAAAGATAAGAACATTTTGAGCACAATAATAGGGGTACCGGGAAACAATATTCGGATCGTATAAATGACTATAAGTCTATAATAGCCAATAGGCAGTAAGTATATTAATAGCAATGAGTCCATGAATTATATTGTTATTGTTGTGAATAGTAGCCGTCTACTTTATCTAATATATATAAATAAATATGTTATGTATTAGTGTTAATAGTATTATACATTTTTCTTATATCCCTACGGCTTACTTCCATGGAAACGACACTACTGTGTTAGCTGTTAGTGTTGATAGTTGTTTTTGCAGTATTGTGTATTATTTTACTTTTCGCATTATTATTTAACTACAAAGGATACAAAGCGCAAAGGATCGACATTTTTGTTTTGTCACACAAATCACCATTATTGATTATTAAATATGGACGATAATTATCCAAGTAAGTTATATTGATTACAGAAATATTATAATATTATTATCAATATAGTTATATAAAATAATACCTATTGAACAAATGAATTAATTAGGTTGGTATATTATAGTACCTATATGTACCTATATGTACCTATACAATATACGTACGTATATTGTCCATATACCATATACGTTTTTAGAACCCAGCTATATGGTTTATATTCAAAAATATATTCTGTAATACTTGAACTAAACAAGTAGATATTCAGGATATTTTACTATTCCTTAATTTTAGGAATGTTTTAATACTTTTCTTGATAGTTTAATAGTCTACTTCATATTATGTTATTGTTATTACAATTGAAATTTTCAATTTATATTCAAATACCTAAATTACTAAATTAGTAATTGTTTTGTAGGTGCTATATTAAAGTATCTTTATCTTTTCTTGTACAATTGATGATTAGAAAACAATATTTAATTAATACAAACTATAAAGTAATTGTGTAATAAACGAAGACTACCTGATTCATTGTTAATATTAAGTATTAACATTTTTTATATAAAGAAATTTGTGATTTAAGTTTTTAGTAATGTATCATTAGGATATTTGCTTCCCGCGATTAATGCTTTTCAAAAATCTTTAAGTGAAATGAACAATATTATTTTTTTACAAACCACTTGTGAATGCTCTTCAACGAGGATTAAATAAAAGGTAATATTTCTGTTTAAAATAGTACTTAACTAAGTAACTAAATGCTTGAAATGCTTAAGAAAATGTTAAAAACATAATTTTGTGTTAATTAAATTAGGTATTCGTATTACATAATAATTAATATACCAACACTAGAACCAGAATTTTAATTTTATTTTTTATTAACTATATTTTAATAAATGTAAATACCATGCATTTTGTTTTAAAACTTTTAATAATTTATGGTTCTTAGTATCAATATTTTTGTCAAAATAGTGGAAAAGTTAAATGCTGTATTCTAATATTGCCTCAAAAAGATAAATTAAATTAATTGTTAGATAGTCATTATTTTAATTTGTTTTATACATAATTTGATTAATATATATTTAAAATAAGTAAATATAAAAATTGTATTGAAATAACTTCATAAAATCATTTATATTTTAATTTTTAGATTCATGATATACATGCAGTCCAAGATGTGCCAAATTGCAGCCTGTTTAGTTCCAAAATTTAAATTAAATTGGGTTACACAAGAAGAACGGAACGGCATTAAGAATACTTTTATAGAAGCTGTAGTTGATTATTCAACAACAGAAATAAATTCTCAAGAATATAATCTACAATCTACATCTAGTGCTTTGTCTAGAGAATGTNACATACGTATATTGTCCATATGCCATATACGTTTTTAGAACCCAGCTATATGGTTTATATTCAAAAATATATTCTGTAATACTTGAACCAAACAGTAGATATTCAGGATATTTTACTATTCCTTAATTTTAGGAACGTGTTAATACTTTTCTTGATAGTTTTATAGTCTACTTCATATTATGTTATTGTTATTACAATTTAAATTTTCTTAATTTGTATTCAAATACCTGAATTACTAAATTAGTAATTGTTTTGTAGGTGCTATGTTAAAGTATCCTCATCTTTTCTTGTACAATGATGATTAGAAAACAATATTTAATTAATACAAACCATTAAGCAATTGTGTAATAAACGGAGACTACCTGATTCATTGTTGATATTAAGTATTAACATTTTTTATGTAAAGAAATTTGTGATTTAAGTTTTTAGTACAAATCAAGAACACCAAGAAGAGAACAGATCAAATAAACTCAAATGGCCACATAATTTTTAATAATAAATATTACATTAAGACTTTTTTATAGGTATTGGAATGAATAATTGCAAATTTAAAAGACTATTCAATAAAATAATTATTTAACATTTGGTCATTGTTCCACAGTGAATTATTATTATGTGATATTATCATTATGAGTGACAAATGAATAAAACTACAAAAATTATCATAAATCTGACATTTGAGTATTTTAAAACCATCTTAACAACGAAATTTTATCTAAATACTTTTTTCTACATTAATGTAGGGTAAAAAATTAGAAAACATGCATGGCTGAGGTTAATTTATTTGTTTTCATTGTAATGTTTATTAAGTTTTGTAAATTATGAATAGAAATCTCTTACTTTGACACCTTACGAATTTTTATTTTTTTCTTGTAATTAACTTAACTTATTAATTAAAATTAAGTTAAGTTAACCAAATTTGTTAACTTAATCTTTAACTTAATTGGTGTGATTACCATATTAACTTAATTGGTAACTTAACTTAAATTAGTTAAAAAATTCATTAACTTGCCCAGGCCTGTGAAGAAGTATGGAGAGAATCGGAAGAAGGTTTTCGTGAAAAATGGAATTTTCCTAACGCGATTACTGCCATTGATGGAAAATACGTGTTGATACAGGCACCACCTCACAGTGGATCAAATTATTTTTGTTATAAAAAACACTTTAGTACGGTGCTATTAGCCTTAGTGGATGCAAATTATAAATTCATACTCGTAGATATTGGGGCTTTTGGTAAAAACTCTGATGCTAGCATTTTGCGAAATTCTAATTTGGGTAAAGGCTTACAGAACGGAACACTAAATATACCTTCACCAAAAATACTACCAGGGGGCAACGACGTATTACCTCACGTCATAATTGGTGATGAAGCGTTCCCATTATGCACGAATTTAATGCGACCATACTCACGCGACGATGCACAAAGAAACGAAGAAAAAAAAGTGTTTGACTATCGGTTGAGTCGTGCTAGAAATACTGTGGAAAATACGTTTGGAATATTGGCACGGAAATTTAGAATTTTCGAACGTAAATTGTCCTATGTCTCAAGAACACATTATGAGTGTGGTAATGGCTACATGCTGCTTGCACAACTTTCTAAGAAATGACACGTGTCACTGGACAGAAAATGATTTGAATATTTTTATTTCCAACATGAGAGGACTGCAAGACTCAAGAAATATAGGTGGAAATTCGAAAACAGATGCTCTAGCAGTTAGGGATGGTTTCAAAAGTTATTTCAATTCAGCAGCGGGGTCAGTAGAATGGCAATTAAGGAGTGTTCGAGCTGGGAGGAGGTTCACGTGACTCTTATGATACAGTGGTTAACTAAACATTTTGTACCTAAATAGCTTTATTTTACCAACTAATTATATTTAAATATGAATAAACTTACCAGTTTGATTTAATCTTTTTCTAATTTCTTCCCAAATATTATCTCGTCTTTGTTGATTTGAATAATGATGGTGTTTTGAATTGTACAACTGTTCGTACTCTTGTACAATTGTTATTAGCCTTGCGATGTCCATGATATGCGTAATAATAATTATAGTTAAAATAATAAATATATTATAATTAAAACACGTGTGTACCGATTGTCGAAATACAACAAAATTCAAATGGTCAGTGAGGCGATCACTGACGACCGGTTGTGGCACGCGTCCACTTATCGGCAATCCGTATGACGTCATCCGCACCAGTCGGAAAAGTTACCCCTTTGATCAATTTCGTCGGCATTACCGACGGACCGATGCGTGCGGTCCGTCCGTTGCCGGTCAGCGGACGCACATGTATAACTTACTATACTAATAATTCTCAAATCCGTTTCATACGATGCGTACCTATGGACGCGTACCTTATAACCCACTGACCTTCCCCCCTCCCCCGTGGCTTCTTTTTTCTGAACCGGGCGGTTCAAAAATTTAAAAAAAATAATACATATGGGCTGCATTTGCTGTCGGCAATCCGTAATTCGAATAGCCTGATAAATTATTACACTTGCGCATAATATATTAATGGCCAGAAGCGCATTACGCAGTTTTAATCCTATTGTGATGGCAATATTCGGACACCATATATAATATAATATACGCCATATGTGAACTTTAGTGTGTACATGTTTTTAACCCTCACTTGTTATCCTTACTCATAATATATAATGCAAAGTACTGTTTACAAATAGTATAACCATTATACCTCCCCCAATTAGCTTTAGACGTTTAAGGGGAATTTTTAAACATAGATAACTACCTGCGGAACATGTGTATGGAAAATAACAATCTGTTGAGTAAATAAAAATAATAATAATAGTGTTGATGTTGAATTATATTGAATATAATTTTTTTTTTTCGTGACAAGTATCATATAAATTAATGTAATAAATATCTAGTTTCTATATAAAACTAAATAATATTTATTATAATTTATGCTATCCACGAGATTTTTACCGAAAGTCTTGTTCTGATTTATCAAATTTAGCACGTTTTTTTCTGAAAGTTAATTATTCCCCTCTACCTTCTCAACTTCTGACAAACAGTTGCCCACCCATTGTGCGAAGTTTGTCCGTCTTTTTATTTATTCATGTTCGTGGTTGTCTTCTTGGAAATAATATACATTTGGAGTTTTTCAAATTTAAATATACAGCAGTTAGGTCTCAAAATTGATATGTAAAGGCTGAAAGAACGTTTAACGCCCACCAAGGATAATGGAACATATTTCATACTTGATACATTATCAGATGGCATACTTAAATTCAATTGCCATTATGTGTTTTCAGTTTTATTCAGAATATTTCTAGTAGCTTTTTTATTTTGTGAACCGCCGTTTTTAATGGGTATATAATCAAATATATTTGTATTATTCCTCCGGATAAAATGTCCAATATAATAAATACTCAATTGTTACTGTCAATATTTCTGTTAAATTTATTACCTATGTACATATGAATATACAAAATATGTACTTTTTGATAAAATATTTAAAAATAAATATTAACATTAAATATGTGAAAATATTTAAAATAAAAATCTTATTTTTTTCAGGGTGTAATGAAACAAATAATTTTAATCAGAAATTAGATATCTGCATTCAATAAAATTATGTACTTGCATAAAATTTCAAGTCCAATTTATTACTGTGTATACTTTTTTTAAATTCTGAGTATAATGAGGAATGTATTGGTTTTACAATATTCATTTTTTTTTTTATGTGAACACTTCTTTTACCAGAAAGTATACTCAGATTATTTATGTATACTTAGCACCTTTTCTGAACGGAAATTTTCTTTGGGTGGTACTTAGAGGTCATTTTTTGAAATTCTCATTAATATTCAAGATAATGAGGAAAACCTAGGTCTTTAAAATAAATAAGATTGAAAGATTAAAAATAAGGTTGACAACCGTTTTGATTTATTTTTCGTTATTATTACGTTTTTATCATTTTGATCTTTTTTAAACAATTATTGTTGTCGTGAAAATGCACATTGTTTTAATCATTTTACCATAATATGACATAATAACATGTATTATATTGCTGAAAAAGCAACATTATCAACTGAACTTAGCTCAGAATTGTTTTTTCGATAGCAATGATTCATTTTTGATTACAGATATACATTAAATTCCCGTCTGTAGCCTACTATCCCAATTTCCCACCTACAATTGGCTGCACCCAAGTGTGAAGTATGCCTGTCTTTTTTTTTTTACTTTCTGCGGTATTTGATAAAAATTCAACTATGATGTGCATTGAAGTTAATAGATTTATATTCATAAGAGATGATTTGGGTAAGGACATATTAAATAATATGTGAATTTGCTTGTGAAGCAAGAACCACAATGTTTCTAAAATTATTTTTTACTGAATTACAATGCAAAATTATCTCTTTGAAACAAATTAGAAACTATCAGAATGTTTACCATGGAGATTTGTAATAAGATTTACCTAATACCCTGTATAAAATCCTGATTTATAATAAAGATTTATGGTTTTGCCAAACTATTTGTATGTATATTATCCTAAAATTTACTGAAATCGATTGAAATTCAAAAACTTTACCAGTGTCCATATGTTTACAGTAATTTTATATTTTATCTAATACATTTGATACACTACTATACTTGTATATTATTTTACAAAATGAATTACTAAAAGTAAATATTATTCTAATTTGAACTGGCTGATTTAATAATGTTTTCCAGTGTGTTTGTTTTTTTCTTTAAATATATTTTAATTTTAATTGTGAATATAAATTTAATACATAACAGTCAGGGTGTTTTATAAGGTATTTAAACGCCAACGTTATTAACCATACTATGAAATTTCAATGTGGTATTACAATCAGGTACTAATACATCTTTTAAGAATTATAAATCTCTTGGCTTGTCTTTTAAGTTAACATTTATTAATATTAATAATTATATAAAAATATTGATTAGGTATAAATCATATTTTAATCAATACATTCTAGATTCTTTTAAACAAATTTAATTTATTTCTAATATCAACACGGCCTTCAAATAAAACTTTTTATCTATTCATGGTGATCAGTGATGACCATCTTTCTTGAAAAATCTTAAGCCACAATAACCACAGGAGTGATTGCCTGGTTTGTCCTAAATAAAAAGAAAAACAAAACCATTAAATATACTACATTTAAAAATTTTAATTTATAATAAAAATATGCAATTTTTATTAATTCATTGAACATTGTTAAATACCTATTTAAATACTTTAATAAACAAAATAAAAGTTAAAATTTCATCAAAATAACTTATTGAAATTTTAGCTAGTTAAACATGTTTGAATATTTTGTCAGTAGTTAGATAGCAAATGTATTTCTAAAATTAACGGTCCATATCTAAATTACAACAAAATTGTTTTGTTATAATACAAAACTAAAATAATATTTTGAAAGTATTATATTGAACTAAAATTTAAAACACTTTGATTGATAATTTGGCAATTTGAGTACATTTTTTTCATTTAAATATTACATCTGAATATAATTTTAAAAACAAGAGGTTTTTACTAAATGATAACTTTGACCAACAAATATGTGATTAATTGGTCATAAAAATGTTGATGGACAAAAATCCTAACATTTTCTCTGTCTGTCTCGCACGTATTATAGCAACAAAGACATTTTATATCTCCATGTTTGTTTTTTTCCGGTAGTGTATAACGAAAAGTGACCTATTATCCTTTTTATATAAAAAAAAAAAATTAAAAAAATAATATCTAATATGGATCCTACAAATTATTTATTTTTTTAATATATATATATTTTTTATCAAGATATTTGCATTTTTATTTTATTTAATTTTAACAATTAATAAGTTGCAGAGATATTAAAATATTAAACAAATAATTTGTAGAATCCATATAGTAATAAATACTTTAGGGTGACCATATGTTCTGTTTTATGCAGGAATGTCCATTTTGTTCAGCTTTGTGTCCTGATGTCCTGATCTTTCAAGGCATTTTTTGTTCTGTTTTTTTTTATGTCAATGCAAATTATTTTGTATTAATTCTTATTTTATTTTATTAGAAATGAATATTTTATAGTTTTAACACACAAATTAAAATTGTATTTTATTTTTAAATAATATAAATTTGTTGACACAAATACTCATTATAGATTATGACAATGATTGCAATTGTATTCATGTAAAATAATAATCACAAGAATTGATACCGGTGATAATATACATAAAGTATATTTACCAGTATATTTAAAATAATTAATAATATAGTTGTAATTACGAAAAATTACTGAAATTATTTTGTGCTGTTTTTTAATTTTTTTTTATTATAGTCACCCTAAATTGCTCATATTCATAAATCGTACAATAGATCCCTTTGCTCTAAGCCTAACGAGGGTAGCAAATTATGAAAATTTGCAATTCATTTGTTTTTATATTACGAAGGGAGTCAGGTAGAAAAAACTAGTGTTAGTGACAAGCAAGGTTTTTAGATAATTTATAGACTATCTATAAACCTTGAGTGACAAAGTTCTTAAGTAAAACATTTTGAAATAATAGAGAAAATATGTTACACATTGTGTCAATAATAAAACTATGCATAACAAACATTATAAAAATCTACCAAGACTAGTTACCAAGTTTATGTAGACTTTTGGGTGACCTAGTGGTCCGCCACCACCGTCACAGTATACAACTCGTGATGTACAAGCAGCTGGCGGTACTTCGTTAATCAAATTGATGGCGAATGATGGGTTCACTTGTTTCTCCTTGTCAATATAACGAGCTAAACGATAATCATTTTCTTCCCATTTCTATGACCCGGTATAATATTAATACAATATACTATAGAAATATGATATAATTCATTGCCAATGCCGTTGACAAACAACTCACCTGACCAGTGTGCGTTTCCACTTCTTTTGGTTCCCACGAATGTTTGGCCGCTTGTATAACGGTCGGAATAGCACGTTTCGCTAATCCGACAGAAGTCTTTAACTTTAGCATAGTTAACGCCATGAAACAAAATTATAAGGACACAATTTGCGGACTCAAAGACAAACTTGATAGTTGATTTACTTAATATGATTATAGAAATGGAAAAACATATGACTGATAAACAAGGCGATAAAGGTACAAATTGTTTACATAATACATATTGTATTGTGATAAAAACTATGCGTTTTTTATGATTTATAAACGTATTCAATCGTAGACGTAGTGCTTATTGCTTTACAATTTACTTAAACGATGATTTATTATTTAAAATCTCTGCTAATACTTTAATTTTCGCCGTTTTAGTTGTGAAATTAACAATATACCTATTACACGGTCAGTATTACGTCTTGACATCTGTGTAACACTTGTGCCATTGTATGGGTTAACAAATTTAGAAGTCAGAAAATGGAAACCAAATTTTCGGGTTTCGCCAAGGAGACCACGACTAGACCGGCGTGTAAGAAATGTGGCTACTCCGGTCACTTGACGTTCCAGTGTCGCAATTTCATCAAAATTGACCCCAATAAAGACATTGTATTGGATGTGAGTAGCACAAGTAGTGAATCGGAAGAGGAGTACGTAACACCGCTAGTACAGCTCCGTGAAACCGAATTGGCTTTAAAATTGAAGCAAGCAGCCACCAAAAAAAAGAAGAAGAAAAAGTCAAAGAAACGTAAACACAAGTCATCTGATAATGATTCTTCAGATAGCGAGGACAAGGAACGTAAAAAAAAGAAGAATAAAAAACACAAGAAACATAAAAAACAAAAAAAATCAAAGGACTAATAAGTACCTATATATATATATATACAGTTTAAAACTATATGTTCTTAAACTATGACTTGTATTAGTAGAATTATGTAAATTAAATAGGTATCTACATATTATTAAAATATATCATAATTTTTTATTTGATTTTATTATTATTGGAACAAAAAACTTGAAATCACGATTTTAAATTGTAACACTTATTGTAATAATTACATTACTAATTATATTATAAGATGTGAAATCGAACATATAGGTACTTACCTAAACCGGTACACACAAAAATATTTTTCTACTCGTTTACTCATTGTTTAAAAAATGTTCCACAAACTCTGTTATAATACCGATTGTCACAATTTTTAAAATACTATTAATCATTAGTATTATGTACGAAAATTGTACACTTTATAAAAATAGAATGTATTAGGACTGTCAATAATCAGATCACAATACTAAATAGTACATCTTAAAAACCTTATAGCTAATACCCTTAGTTATTAATACTATTGATTAAATTTATTTAAAATGTTGAATTATATTATTAATTTGAAAATATATTTTGTTTTGTTAAAAATGTGTCATATAATATTATATATTAATTCACATCAAAATTGAAAAACACAACATAAATGTCAATATTCAATACCTCACTGTGCAGTAATCAAAATCATGCTAAATCTATTTATAATGATGTTTAATGACTAGATGTTTGTAGTGTTAATGGTATATTATTGTCATATTAATCTACTAATCAAAAAGTTAGAGAATATCATCTTACAATAAAAATATTAATATTATGTAAATACCATAATAGTTTTCAAATTCAATGTGGTGATGTACCTGTATTTACCCAAAGTGTATGCATGTCTAACTTTAAATAATTAAAAGTAAAACTGGTTTCAAAATTAATATTCAAATGTACTTTTTTTTTATTTTTTGTCTTCACATAACTATGGTAGATTTCTCTTGATATGTAGAATGACGACTGTAAACTTACAAAAAACTTTATTATAATAGGTAAGTAGCAAAAAACAATGTTTTTTTTTTTATTTATAATGAATAAAATAAATTGTAATATCTTTATCAGTCAACTATTGAAATTCAATTTAATAAACAGTTAATACCTATCTACTTACCTCCGACAATAAACAATTTAAAAATCTAGACAAAGTTAGAAAAAAAAATATCAATAAAGATCAAATAAAAGATGCAAAACAAAACTTATCTTTTTCATCTTCATAGTTTTCAAAAAACCAATATAAAAGTTGTGTAGATAGGGATATGACTAATATGAGTTCTAAAGTGGTTCTTATTTTTGAACTTTTAAATTTTTGATATAGGACCTCCCTCAGTTTTTATCATTATAAAAAAAAAATTTTATTTAAATTTAATTATGACTACTCACTTCCTTTCCATACCCCTGGTGTGTTGAAAAATAGCCAAAAAGGGTAGTTTTGTGTTTTTTAGACCTAACTAAAGGAATAAAACACTGAACAAAATATGTATAATGTGAATCCCTAAACTCACTAGACTATCAGAATTGTCCACTATTAAGAAATAAATGAATGAGATTATTCCCAAACCAAAAAATTTGTCTGGCTTGCGTTAAAAGAGGTTTCACTGTACTACTTTATTTTTAGAACGTACAATATTCAATAAAACATACAATATTGATATCACTATTTCTTTATTTATTTAATTTAATATAAAGCCAAAATGAATAGTAATTCGTCAATAGAGCAACATATCATTTAAATAAGATGCGAGGGAAAAATATGCTTATAACTACAACTAAATTAAAACATTTTTTTAATACTAATTTACACACTTTATACATGAATAATAATTATATATAAAACATATTATCATTAATTATTTATGTAATTTTAAATAATGGCTACGATAATCACTGACTACTTGCAGTACTAATTGTTGTTATTGCTCATTATTTAATAGTAAATCGTAGTCTTCAATCAATTTTATACCTCTTTCTGAGGTAAAAACTTTTAAAATAATCTCAATTAGCCTGCTGAAATAATGGAGTTTTTATATAATTAAAATTAAATTATTTTTTTATGTTAACATTATTAGCATTTTACTGTTAATAAACTGATATGCTATCAAGTAGTTGAGTAAACAATGAATGTATTGTTTATGATTATTATAATTTACCAGACATACCTGATACTTACAGAACTCAGATATAGATAAAGAACTTCAAGATCAAAAGTTGGATAACTTCACGGTTATACAGTAAACGGTTGCTATTAAGGAAACATTGAAAATTATTTCATCAATAAAAACTTTACCTATTACAGTGGCATCAAATGAAAGGTCATATTTAATGGGCGATGATTAAAGGCTAAATAATCTTATGGTGCTAAATGTTGAAAAAGAAGAAATAAATATTATCGATTTTAGAAAAAGCTATAGATATATTTGCTGAACTTAAAAATTACTAGTATTCTTTTATATTAATATAATTAATTTGGTTTTCTAGAGCGTTTTGCTTGTGCAAGTTACAGATAACAATAATAATGTGAATATTAGGTGCTTTTCTTTTCTTTATTTTTCTACACTTACCATATTTAATATTTGTATGCATTAATTATTCACAGGTTTTTACGGGTAAAGTATAAAGTATTTAATATTTTTTAGATATTAAATAGTTTTTTACTATTTATGTTTATTTCAATTCATAATTTATTGAGACAATTAAAAGCAGGATAATATACACGGGTATAATAAATGTATACATTTCTATATGGCTTAGCGAAAGGTTAAGTTAGACCTACTTGAAACCTCACACCTGAAAAAAATTGAAATAAAACCCACGCAGAAAAAAACTAATATCAAAATTGAATCTATTAAAAAAATTTGTTAGTTTCACTTAATATAGTTTTTTAATTTCACAATTTATAAAAACTGCAATAAAATTATCATTAACTTTTGCTCAATTATATCTTTCACTATTTTTCAACACCCCAGAAGCACATAAACAGGGTAAGAAGTTATGACCAAATTTAACAAAATTTACTTTACTATAACAATGAAAAAAATGAGAGGGTCCTATATTAAAAGTATCAATACTTTTTGTTCTTTTATAAATAAGGACCACCCTAATGGGTACATTCAATTTGGAAAACCGAAAGTTAGAATTACAATTATGGTGTAAGTTTTTTTTTACTTATTTATATTTAAAAACAAAATTGATGATGAAATTCTAAAATAGCATCAAATTAGTACATTTTTAGAATATTTCCTGTGCTGACACTAAGTTAATAAATTAATAAAATACAATTCGTTTTTAAAACTTAATTTAGTATCACATTATCATTAACATCAATATTTTTTTCAAATTAAAGGAATAAGATATCTTACTTTCACTTTATAATTATAAAATAAAACAAAATTTTTAGAACTAAATAAATTTAAGTTAATTCCTACTCATATTGAAAAATTTACACTGTAAACTAAGGTATATTTTATTCGGACACATCCAACGCGGAAAACTTATTAGAGACAATGGCTCCACACACTTCTGCATTATCACTATCACTTGATTGATCATCACTGTCCTCTTTTTCACTACTGCTACTGTAAGATGAAATTTGTTTTATTTGTTCCGGTTCATCATCTGATGATAATTCTACATAGTTATGCTCATATGTCTCAGGTTCATCTACAATGCCTTTAACTTTCCATATGTCTTTTAAAAGTACAGAAGAAGACCAATTTTCTAAAAATAAATAAATAAGATAGGAATTTAAAAACATAAATTCAAATTTTTTTTTAAAGATTTCATACTTTTATTGACTGTAAATCCATAAGGCCTCAATACTAAGCAAATTTTCCCATCAAGTGCCATACGAAGTAAATTATTAGCAGCACGATATGTATCAGGTCGTCCTGCTCTAGCAGTAATAAAACCACGTTTAATTGCCCAACCTACATCATAATATAAATAACAAAGCATTGGATAAATCATTTTTTATTTTTTTATTTTTATGTACATAGGTATTTAATTTACATACTGTCGCAAATGTCTATAGCAGACCATTCATTTTCACCAGGTTCTGGATGTTGTAAGTTCAGTAATTTAACCAGATTCAACCGTTCAGCCAAAAATTTAATGGATGAATAAGGCTCACGGAGTTGTGCAATAGGGTAACAACCCATTAAAACCTAATATTAAACATAAAATAACTTGAGTAATGTTACTTCATTTGTATCCTTTTAAATGTTTTATACTTGTAATGGTTTCGGTAATTTCGATGGAAAAACAAGCCCAGGACAGTCACACAAACGAACATTGGGAGTTAAAAAAATTGTTTGAAAATGTTTTGTATGTCCAGGAGTTCGAGAAACACTCACAACCTTAAAAATAATAATAATTAGAAAAAAATGAATCAATAAATTATAATATAAATTTATCACCTTTTTGCCCATTAAAGCATTTAAAACTGATGATTTCCCTGCATTAGGTTGTCCTAGTAATCCAATTGTAAGATAATTATTTTGAAATAAATCAGAATGCTCATAACTTGTATCTGGAACAGCCTAGAAAAAAAATAATTTTTTTTTTTAATTTTTTCAAATATATTAAATTAATATTGGATTTTTCTTTAAGTATACTTTCAAGATCAAAAATCATTTAAAATCAATGTATTAGCTAACATATTTACTAATGTATAAAAAGATAATACATTTTTAAACCTAACAAATGTTAACATTTATTAATGATTATTATAAAATATATCTGTTAAATCATCCATAAACTTTATTTAAAGTAAGTAATAACTCACAATAATTTTTTCTTCAATTTCTACATCTTCTTCATTATCATATACTAGTTCTTTTTCTTCAGAAATTTTTTTTTCCCAGCTCTGTAAATCAACTACAATTAAAAAAAAAAAAAAAAAAATATGATATTTCTATTATAATTTGAAATTTATTTTTTTAAACTTACTTTTTGCTTGATATTTTTCAATTATACTTTTACATTCTATTAACAAACTTTCAGCAGCTTCTGCAGCCATCTTTAATTTACCTCTTGGTTTTTTTTTCTGTATGCCTAATAAATATATCAATTTTTAGTACAGACAGTACAGTATTAGTGTTCTATGCAATCTACCAAAATGCAGTTTGCTCTGCCAATTATCTTTATTAGTTGTAAATATATCAAATTACATCTATAGATTACATACAAAAGTAATACCATTATTATTATTAATTATGTCTATAAATATTTTGATTGCAATGTAAGCTAAAACTGATCTCCATTAACATTATACATTTTTAATAATAATTTTCATTATTATTATCAATTATCATTACCTTCTTTAAATTCTGAACTATTTGTATAAGAAGTAAAGAATAACACGTGAACCTTAGCTTTATCGCCATCATCTAAATTATGTGTCTGTATTATTTTGTCCTTCCATGCCAAAGCAATAGCTGATGGTACAAGATCCACTTTATTTAAAATAATTATCAAACTCTTCTTCAATGTTTTTAATACATATGTAAACAAGTATGTTGGAACAGCCTAAAATAAATAAGTGATTAAAATTACAAAGTTAAAAAAGAATTAATAGAAACATTTTGGTACTGGTCTAGTTGACCCCGCCCAGAAAGTATTTCCCCTGTCACACAGGTTTAGTTGACGCCCATCATTTACATCTCCCATATTTCAATGTTCTAATCATTTGTTATAAAATGTATAAAATGCCGATAAAAAAAGGTACAAAATTTATACTTATTAAATATTTTAAAAATAATGTTTGGTAAAATCCATATAGTAAAATTAAAATATAAGAGGTATAACAGCGGGTATCCTTAAACCAACAAATTTATTTATTCATGTATAATTTATCTACTTTTATTTTGACTACTTGAATTTTTAGTTTAAATGTACAAT
Source organism: Cinara cedri (assembly GCA_902439185.1). NCBI lineage: Eukaryota > Metazoa > Arthropoda > Insecta > Hemiptera > Aphididae > Cinara > Cinara cedri. The sequence goes on from CABPRJ010001427.1 coordinate 698,689, forward strand.
ACATAAATACATATTTATGATAATAAATGCTTTAAATAGTTTTGGTATCATTTTTATACATTTTTAAATATGAGTTAATGCACATTACTATTAAAACATAGAGAACATAGGAGATGAAAATGTCAACTTGAGTGGCGGCGGAATACTTTCTGGGCGGGGATCTACTAGACCAGTACAGAAACTTTAATTAACTAACTGGATAACGAGCGTCAGCTATCCAAACAAGAATGTCAGACATTTCCATGACACGCCACATTTGCCGCCAGGTTTCCAAATTTAACTCAAAATAACTTAATTCATCAAAATCATTTCGTTTCTTAAGTGTCAATAAATAATCCTTAAAATAGCCATATTCTCGACTGTCTAACTGTTCTCTAGTCATGGCTGAACTCCATTTAGGTCTTATTGGAAACCGAAGCTCATCACCACAAAAAAAAGGAGAGGGATCAAATTCAAGTTCCTGTTCAGAGACTGGTATAATTTCTTTCCTTGCATCTTCCTTTCTTTTTTTCATCTCATCTTCAGTTTCTCGGCGAAATTGTAGCACATACCTAAGCCAAACAAATTATACAAATTTAAAAACACAATAAAATTAAATATAAATTGGTAATAAAACTCCATTTATTTTGAAGTTCTTGTTAACTTGTAATATTGTTATTTTATAAGTTGTACCTGTTTTTGTATACTATAATGTAAGTTCAAGAATAGCTAATTATTAACAATGTAAGCAACTATCCAATGCCGATATACATGGGTGTATTATACACGTACTTGTTTTATTTATTTCAAATAAAAAACACCTAACAAATTTCGCTTACAAATGTAGATCAATATTTTAAATATATATAATGGTACTCAATGTAATCAGAAATATATATATATATATAAGAGAAAATGTTTGATATTAATATAGACACCCATGAGTGGTGTAGAATCTCTAAATGGAAGGTCAGACTGAAAATTAAGAACGGGCTATCATCATGACCGCACACTTTCAAAAAAAGGTAGTCATTAAAAACTGAATTTATAAAGTTTTCACAAAATGATACCGCACACATTTTACTTTTTGTTCTATCGAACGTGGTGTTACCCAACAAATTGAAGGTTATTTTCGATTAAAATTGTTCGAGTGCAGGGAGCGAATGACCACATGGGGTCTCTAATTCCTCCTATAATGCTTTTCTCTACCAATCAAATGTGTGCGGTTTTGAATTATCAACATTCCAAATTTCCATTTTTAACAATAGACAAAATGTGTGTGGTATTGAACGATGTAAAATGTGCGGTTTTGAACAACGCCCTCAATAACAGCTAAGGAGAATTGGAGTATTAGATGTATGATGTAGAGTAAGATGGTCCAATAACTCGCGCAAAAACAATTTACCCATAAAATGTTTAAAAATAAATTTAAAATAGGTAGATAGGTATGGATTTAGAAATTTCTATTTTTTTTCAATTTCATTAAAACCAACAAGTACCATAGTACTCAATTAGGATTGTATTTAATGAAATTTCAAAATAATATTCAGCTATATAAATTAATGAATATGGTAGTTTGTAATACACACTGGTTGGGATTTGATCGACCACCACAATGTAAAGGCTGTTGGTTAATACTCTGAATGTCAAAGTTTGGCAAACGTTCTCTGGGCAGTTTAACATTATTTTTTTCTGTTCTTTCATAACCATATTCAGATCCTGTTGAAAAATATCCAATTAAGATTTAAGTTTTCATTCGAACATATAAAATAAAAGGTGTTTAGAACACCAGTATACCTGATGTAGCGTTTAATTGTTTCCTTTTTCTCTTTTCTTGTATTTGTAATTTTTTTTGTTTACCACTGAAAGGTAATTTTCGACGACCTTGGGGCATCTTGAAATACTCATTAAACGTGAACCTTTTAAATAATTCAAAATAACGATTTCGTAGCAACTTCTATTTCGTAGCAAATCAACAACGGTAAACATTTATATAGGTACAAATGTTATCAGTCTGATATCACCGACTTCGAGATCAAGAATATTCTAGAACACGGTCTTGTGATAATTCGATAACATTCGTGAGAACAAGAATCCTGTGTTTATAGATAATTGCTACGCTGTAATTGTGATTATGTGAATAGATATTATGTAACGACACTTAGCGGCAAGGAGAAACCTGAAACCACGGGATGGTTTGACAAATTTGTTTGACGAAAACACGGAGTTTTTTACAAACAAATTCGATCGTTTACGGGGGCCTTGATGAAACACCAAACGACCATTTTACCTACCAAATGTTCCAAATACTTAAAATATCAAACAACGTAAAGCGTATTAAATAATAACTAGTAGTGGTAACTAACTAGATGATTGTTTGATCTTACGTGGAAAATAATCGAAAATGCGATTTGAAAAAAAAAAAAAACATTGCAAAATTAAATTATTTGCTGTTTCGAATTTCGTTAAGTAGGTACACATTTCAAATAGATATAAATTGAATGACTAAGTATACAACCATCCCGACTATGCACTGTCCCGCACCCACCTACGACAGTAGCCACATCCGTCCCCGGTATCAATTTTTTTATTATTATTATTATTGTTCAAAAATATATATAACATAAGTAGGTTGCAGTATAAAAGCATAGTAAAAGCGAGACTATGAAATCGTCACTCGTTGCATTCCTAGGCGTTATTGCAAGTGCCATCTAGTGGCGTTTTCGTATTTCGGATAAGTAGTTTACTGCTCACCGTTAAACAGCGAACACGTCGCGCAAAATTCTCGCTTGTGTTCACTTTGAACACGTTGCATAGTATATATACCAAATGTTCATAAGAGTACTTTGTACATGCTTCGGCAGTACATATACTAAAATTGGAACGATACAGAGAAGATTAGCATGGCCCCTGCGCAAGGATGACACGCAAAATCGTGAAGCGTTCCACATTTTTTTGTTAAAAAATTCCCTTCAAATTTTTATTATTATTAATTTTTTTCATTTAAACCAGATAGATAGATAAAAATTAGAAATGAGGACCAATATTAAAATATCACATTTATATCGGTAACTTATTTACAGCGACTTTTTTTTTGGTTTTCTCGAAGTCGAAAAATGAGTTATGCACCTATATACCTACATCTGAAACAGACCGGAAGAGATAAAAAAAGGGNTTCTGGAATGCATTCCATTGCACTATTATTGTCAGTGACGTAATTGGGGAGGGTCACAATGGGTCGCACTCACGTCACCGAGTATAATTCCGGTATAAATACAAATTGTGTTAATTTTTATGTATAATAAATGTATAATAAAATTATTGGTACAATCTGATAAAAATATGTAGAGAAGTCACATAATACTCATAGGCGTTATTGCAAGTGCCATCTAGTGGCGTTTTCGTATTTCGGATAAGTAGTTTACTGCTCACCGTTAAACAGCGAACACGTCGCGCAAAATTCTCGCTTGTGTTCACTTTGAACACGTTGCATAGTATATATACCAAATGTTCATAAGAGTACTTTGTACATGCTTCGGCAGTACATATACTAAAATTGGAACGATACAGAGAAGATTAGCATGGCCCCTGCGCAAGGATGACACGCAAAATCGTGAAGCGTTCCACATTTTTTTGTAAAAATTTCATTTCATTTTATAATTACTAATATTTTTTTTTATTTAAACTAAGTACATACACGCGTAAGAATTCAAAATACATTTGACAGAAAATTAACACTGAATATCACATTTATAACAATGACGTATTTACATGGGCTCTTTTTTTTTTTTAGGTTTTCTTTTAAGTCGGAAAATAAGAACAATTCTCGTATAACAACATTTCGATTTTTTTTTCTTTTCTAACGTGTATTTTCACATGTACAATAACTAATAAACAAAAAAAACGTAGATTATGATAAATATACTCACTTGAATAATTTTTAACCGATTTAAATACAAAAAACCAAAACTGAAAATAGCGAAACCAAATTAATGCCGAAAATTTCCTATATTTCCTTTATTTTTTTCCAATATTCTGGAAATTATTATTGTGTTTACTTAGACAACCAACAAGATCCAAAATGCGGCAAACAAAGATCTCTTAGCATTTTTTGATTGGAGTGAGATTTCTGGTAAAAACATTTACAGGCAGACAAGAAAAAAACACACATCTTAGTAAAATCAATACATTCCTTGCTAACTACGCTCAGAATTTAAAATATCAATGGACACATAAATAATACTTTTTACTCCATTGTGCGTGGTAGTTTTCATAACGTCTACGGCCTACGTAAATACCTATATGTCATTTTTAAGTTATGTCATATTTAGGTTAGGTAATGTGAAAAAAAAAAAATTATTTACAGGTTGTATACTACAGTATTTTTGTCCTATAAATATACAAAATAGAGATTAATGTATAACGAAACATTTTTATTAATCAATAGTGTAGGTAATATCACATTTTGAAATGTTTACAACGTCTTTTTGGTGAGGGATTTGGATGTCAACTTTTGAAATTCAAATATCAATCTAAATTCAAAATTCCATAGACGGATAAAATAGGTATTCGTTCAAATAAAGTTTGGCGTTGAAACTTTTGATTTCCGTCTACTCGTTGACGAGATGTTTCACTTTTTAGTTTTGGCAGGGGGTGAGTAGTGGAGCATTATTCTAATACCGTGTGCCGTGCGGTGCTACCACACAAGCGCTTAGATGACCACTAAAAAGGACGTATAAAAATTCCAAACCCACTTATGATTTTTTATTGAATTATTCAACACAAAAATAAAAAATTGTGTCTTTGTACATTATTATCTAAATTGGTATATTTCTAAGAGAAAGTTGCTGTGACGTGTAAAATTCTGTACATACTGCATATAAATGGTAATTTGTATACGTATAAAGACTTAGATCATGATCTAATTATCTAAAGTCACAAATTAAAACTGTTTCTCAATACATGCAGTGGCGTATTTACCGGTGGATGGGGGATTTGGTGGATATATCCCACCTTCGACCTTTTTTTTTTTTCTCTATAGTTAAGTTTTCTCATTTTCTGTATTTCTCAATATGATATTACTCTTAAGTATGTCCGTTTTCTAAAATATGTTCTAGCCGTGGTAACTAATGTACCGCTCTGATACAGGCCTTTATCCACTAATCATTGGCGGCATACGCGGCTACCAGACAACAAAAACATAATATAGGTACCTCTATGTGACATGTGTACTGTATTTTGTACTCTTCTGGGAATTATTTTTCATGCATGAGTGTTAATCCGATAAGCTGTCGGTAAATAAATAATCTTCTGGAATGCATTCCATTGCACTATTATTGTCAGTGACGTAATTGGGGAGGGTCACAATGGGTCGCACTCACGTCACCGAGTATAATTCCGGTATAAATACAAATTGTGTTAATTTTTATGTATAATAAAATTATTGGTACAGTCTGATAAAAATATGTAGAGAAGTCACATAATACTCATAGGCGTTATTGCAAGTGCCATCTAGTGGCGTTTTCGTATTTCGGATAAGTAGTTTACTGCTCACCGTTAAACAGCGAACACGTCGCGCAAAATTCTCGCTTGTGTTCACTTTGAACACGTTGCATAGTATATATACCAAATGTTCATAAGAGTACTTTGTACATGCTTCGGCAGTACATATACTAAAATTGGAACGATACAGAGAAGATTAGCATGGCCCCTGCGCAAGGATGACACGCAAAATCGTGAAGCGTTCCACATTTTTTTGTAAAAATTTCATTTCATTTTATAATTACTAATATTTTTTTTTATTTAAACTAAGTACATACACGCGTAAGAATTCAAAATACATTTGACAGAAAATTAACACTGAATATCACATTTATAACAATGACGTATTTACATGGGCTCTTTTTTTTTTTTAGGTTTTCTTTTAAGTCGGAAAATAAGAACAATTCTCGTATAACAACATTTCGATTTTTTNAATTGTGTTAATTTTTATGTATAATAAAATTATTGGTACAGTCTGATAAAAATATGTAGAGAAGTCACATAATACTCATAAGCGTTATTGCAAGAGCCATCTAGTGGCGTTTTCGTATTTCGGATAAGTAGTTTACTGCTCACCGTTAAACAGCGAACACGTCGCGCAAAATTCTCGCTTGTGTTCACTTTGAACACGTTGCATAGTATATATACCAAATGTTCATAAGAGTACTTTGTACATGCTTCGGCAGTACATATACTAAAATTGGAACGATACAGAGAAGATTAGCATGGCCCCTGCGCAAGGATGACACGCAAAATCGTGAAGCGTTCCACATTTTTTTGTTAAAAAATTCCCTTCAAATTTTTATTATTATTAATTTTTTTCATTTAAACCAGATAGATAGATAAAAATTAGAAATGAGGACCAATATTAAAATATCACATTTATATCGGTAACTTATTTACAGCGACTTTTTTTTTGGTTTTCTCGAAGTCGAAAAATGAGTTATGCACCTATATACCTACATCTGAAACAGACCGGAAGAGATAAAAAAAGGGATGACTCACTAATACACTCTTATAAAAGGGACTTGTACGGGGGTCCAAGCCTAATTTTTTGGAATTTTAACTACTCTTTTATATCAACAAATCCTGCGGTGGTATACTTAATGTATAGATGTCTCGCCGATCATGTTGGAACGTTTCCTTTCTGATGGTTACCAAATTTGGTGAGAATGGTCTTGAGGTGACTTAGAGACCGTTTCCAAAATTTGATTGTGACCGAATAAATTACAGACCAAGTCCCTTGGAAGGGATTCAAATTATGGAGAGGACTTGTGTGGGGTGACAAGTCAAATCATTTGGCGTTGAAACCATTATCTTATCACTAAATCCCGCTGAGATATTCCTAATCTAAAAATCAGAAATGGGGGATACTTTTAATATGAAGTGCACCTAACGTACCTATATATATGTATATATGTGAAGATCCCACAAGGGTACGTTGAAAAACTACCGATTTTTAGTGCTTAAATGCTCTAGGGATTTCATACCTCCTATGTATGGGGTATATCTACTTATATAACACAAACAAATTAATTTTTTAATTAATTTATGATTCCGAGCGTAGCGAGGGAGCTATTGGTTTAGCAATGCTGTTTACTATTATTTTTTTCTTTCTTCGTTCTAGTCTGTGGACACGTTTTTTTCTTAGTAAACTTGTTCCGATGTATGTATTTAGTACTTTTTCTGAAAGCCCAAATTGTCTAGATTGTACCTCAGAGAGATCATTTTTTGATTTTCAACGCCATTTTTTCAATAAAAGCACTTAAATGGGGGGAAAAAAAATAGGAAACGTACAATTTCATGATTTCATTATTTCATAATAACACAGACGACGCTTTCTACCAGAAAAATGATTTAATCAAAATATCACGAGATACCTTTTTTGATTTACTTTCTTACAGTATCATCGCCAAAACTTTTGAGCTTTTAAGGAATTTTAATTTTTGGGAGTTTTTTTGCTGTAAATACATGTAGAAACTTGAAACATGGTAATAATATTTATACTTACCTAAACATGGTAAAGTTTCCAAAATCATCGGTCGACTTTTTTTTTTTCAAATAATATATTACCGAACTGCGCTCGGAATCGTCTTTCGTCAAGCAATGGTTCATCGTTGCTTACAGATATAAATGAAATATTCTTATGAATCCTACCTTCTCAACTTCTCACATACAACATTAGCCGCTCCCATCCCCGGTATAAGCTCTTTTTTTTGAAATTTTATTGCTAACGTCCAATTTTGTACATATGTTACCTACTCAGCTCCTAAAATCGTTTAACTTATCTGTTTATTGCCCATTTAACTTTCGAAATTCTATTGCTGCAGATATTTAAAAAAATATTTCTACAGGTAAAAATCGGTCTGGACTGTTCCCCTCAAGAATCTGAGTTTAGATTTTGAATTAGTTTGTCATTGAACACTTGAAAAAAAAAAAACGAAAATAATTGGCAAATTAATCTTTTTTTATGAACGTCCCATACACATTACATGAAAAATATTAAATAATGCATAATATACAATAATATATTTTTATCAAGTTAGATAAACTGGGAAAAAAACTAGAAAATTCAAGTAATCTTTTAATCTATAGTTAAGTCAGCCTTTTATTTCTGTGGACAACTTTACTACTATCAATTGTGCTCCGATTTACAGCGATTGAATGATAGCACGTTTTCTGAAAGTAAATATAACTAGGACCGTAATTTAAGAAGTCATTTTTTGATTTTCCCAGGAGTTTTCTCAACAAATGGGAAAAAAGAGGAAAATGTACGAAATAGGCATAACTAAAAATATATTACGTCATTTTTTAATTCTGTAAACAATTTTTCTAACAGCAATTTGGCTTCAATTTACAATAATAACACTTTTTCTAAAAAGAAATCGTACTGGGGAGGTATCCCCATAATTTTAATTATAACCATAACTTTTAAATCACTTTAACGAGATCAACTTTTGATTTTCCCAGGAGCTCCTGAGAAAATAGGTACAATATTAAAGAAACTATATAAAGTTGGGCAATTTAAATTAAACTAATGCATGTTCAATGGAAAAATATTTGTTTATGTTAAATATATAGGTAATATAATAGGCCCACTCTAAAAAAAATTCCTAAAACCCCCACTGGTTGTATGGGTCAAATATATAGGTATCATGATTATTTTGTATTATTTCTAAAACCTAATACAAATCTATACATATTTTGTAAAAGTACCGCTACACATTAATTATTCTCTTTTTTTACACTATAAACAATAACTATTGAATTGTTTGATGAATACCCATTTATTAAATTAGTAATTCAGCAAAATAATTATGAATAGTTCGTAATCATTTTTATTAATTAAATATTAATAACCTGAAATAAGAAGTTTTCAAAAAGAAAGCCTTCCTTCCGAAATTTCAGTAATAGTGGTATTTGAGAGTAACTCATTAAAGTTTTGAAATTATTAAAAACATTAGGTACCTAATCATTGAATTTCCCTAATTTTTCTATACAATTTTTAAAATTGTTCAATACCTACTCAGCCATGAGAATAAAAAGTAAGTATATAAAAAGAAATGTCTGTAATAAGAAGTTCAAAATAATTAATACAAACGCCTCAAGAAAAGGAAGTTGACCAAAATTCAAATTATATAATATATACAGAGATTAGGTGTAAGTTATTAAATGCACAAGGATATTCAATAAAAATATTTTTTACGAAACAATTTTCCTTCAATAATGTCTTTCAATTTATTTAGAACATTGAAATATTGAATTAAAAACAGCAACTTTTCATTTACTAATCATATCAAGCAACTGACATTATAGAATTTAAATAATGATTAATAATAATATATTGATGATGGACCATGCTCCAATTTGTGATTTTTAACTCAATACAGACATGCCTTACTTACTGCAGAAAACTGGAATAATAAGTCAGAAAAATGCTGGAAATTATTTAAATAAGAGCAAAATATGCGCGAATTGGTGACTAAAGGGCATTAACAGAATTACCACATTTGTGTGAGGTACATTTTACTTTTGTTAAATTTATGTATATGAATAATGTACTTAATGTGCTCATATTTCTTTAGAAACATCTTTCAGTTTGAAAGCTGTCTAATTGTATAGGTGTATAAGATATTTATAAGAAATTATATTAGTCAAATATTAGGAATTATTATACTAATGCATTAATTATTTGAAAGTAATCTTTACCCCATTTAAATAATTTGATTTCATTTTTGTTTAGTGTAATATATTTATATTTTTTTAAACAATTTTAAATACCTTAGACTTGATAATTGTATTTCTATTATACATTAAGTTTTGTTTTATACCTATGATTATTATTGTAAGATAATAATAATGTAATGAAATTGATATTTAATACAACTGTTTTATTATCTGAAAATTAATTAATTAAAGTTATAAATAAAGTAAATAGCAACTAAAACCACTAGTAATAAAAAAAGTATTAAGCAAACTAAACACAATTTTTTTAACTTAGTAAACAAAATTATATCATAATTTCAATGTTGAATGTGTTATCAAATCAAACACATGATATTGTGAGACATTATAAATTATTATTAATATTTGTTAATTTGATTTTGAAAACACATAAAACATTAAAAATATACAAATAAAGTAAATTTTAAAGTTAGTTTTTCTTAATATATATTTTAAATGTTTAAATAATTTAATTGTTATACATTGTACATTACTTAACAAATTTTGACATTAATGTAAACTATACAAATACAAATTTTTATCTTAAAACAAAATTGAATGATTATTATTGTATGATAATAATAATGTAATGAAATTGATATTTAATACAACTGTTTTAATATCTGAAAATTAATTAATTAAAAAGTTTTAAATAAAGTAAATAGCAACTAAAACCACTAGTAATAAAAAAAAAAGTATTAAGCAAACTAAACACAATTTTTTTAACTTAGTAAACAAAATTATATCATAATTTCAATGCTGAATGTGTTATCAAATCAAACACATGATATTGCGAGACATTATAAATTATTAATATTAGTTAATTTGATTTTGATAAAACATACTACATTAAAAAAATACAAATAAAGTAAATTTTAAAGTTAGTTTTTCTTAATATATATTTTAAATGTATAAATAATTTAGTTGTTATACATTGTACATTATTTAACAAATTTTTATCTTAAAACAAAATTGAATGATTATTATTGTATGATATACAGGGAATCAGGGGAACAATTAATTATTATAATGCAAAGTGAGTACATTATTAATAAATTTAAAATAGTTGTGTTTATTAAACTCGCAGTATTTGGAAATGATTGAAATATGAAAGATAATTTAGAAGTTTTCTTTCATCAGTTCTATGGGAAGCTGTAAAATCTTGGAATCTTGGAATGTATAATTCCAGAATAAAAATGTATTTTTACGGAATGTAGAATTGTAAGATTTATTGTTTTATCGTTTTATTTATTATCACACTGATACTAAACTAGAGAAATTTAAAGAAACACTATTTATTTACAAAATAATACGCAATAACTACCTATTAGTGATTACAGCTAGCATACATGATTAAATCTATAAAAGCACAATGTTTTTCATCAGTTTGTATATTGAGTTGTAGTTTGGAATATGGATTTTGGACAATACTGTCTTCTAAAATTGTATGATGCTCGGAAGTAACCATTTGATTTCCTAAAATATTGAAAAAATATATAAATTAATTAAAAATTATTAAAAAAATTGTGACGTGATTCGTGTTTTACATTTTGAATGTGATATACCTGATGATGAATTTTTAATTTGAAACTGGTCGTATAATAAACTTCATTGATTTATTTTTTATCTATATATTTATTTATGAGTATAAACCATTTTAATAATTTTGTTTTTGCTTTATTATTTTATTATATAATTATAATTTTCAGGAGTTAAAAGAATTATGTGATGTTTTTGAGAGGTACAAGATCCTAAAAATTAAAGATAAGGAAAAAGATTTGAATAGTAAACATATTCAGAATAAAATATTGCTAGGGAAAAAAATAATGCTGATTAAGAAAGAAGTGTTAAGGACAAAGAATTTTGTGTGGTCGTATTTGATCTTGAAAAAGTTCTTAACACACCCTCAGTTAAGTTAGAAGTTTTTATTACAAACGTTAATTTTCAACTTACAATTTTACTATTTTTGACATTAGATCTTAACATGGATACTACTTTATGTGGCATCAGTCAGAAGGTAATAAAGGTTCAAATGAGATTTTAACTTGTTTATTCAAGTTTTTGAAAACTATCTTCAAGGTGTGTTGTATTATATTCAGAAAATTGTGTGTGGGCAGAATCAAAACTGTTTCGTTTATTCTATGGGGAGTATGTCGCATATGCTTTAAAACTAAAAATCAAACACAGATTTTTAGAAAGAGGACACACCTAAAATGAGGGGTGATTCAATGTTAAGACAAAATAATTTACACGTCTGATCAATGGGTTACATTAATTAAATGTGCCAAAGTAAAAGGTGAACCATATACTGTTTTCAAAATGTCTTATAATGATTTCTTAGATTTAAAACCACTAGTAAAAAATACATTATTCAACTGAAAAACTGAATCTGATAAAAAAAAAACATTGAATTATAATAAGGTAAAAGAAATATTTGTTAATTTTGAATATCCTTATTTACTTGAGATAGAATACAATTTAAGTTCAATAGATTCCATACAAATTAATCTTATGAAAAAAAGACAGAGGGCAACATGATAAATGCTTGATTCCTATTACATTTTATATTTTAAATTAATGTTAGAAAGATTTTAATTGTTTTTGTTTACAATATAGAGTTTCTAATGTTATTAATTACTATAATATATATATTATATTGTATTTTAGACTTTTCAAGTTGAAAAAGATATTATTTGTTTTGTTTTTATTATAAAGGATGAGTTACTGCTTTATATTGGTCATATTTTATCTACAAAAATGGTGATAATTTGAGTTACCACCTTTTCTAAATGGAAGTAACTTGCGGAAAATTTAAGAAAACCCAAATTATAGGGAAATTGATATCAAGCCATAATTAGTTCTACACAAATAAAATTGTGTTCAAGTTTCAATAAAATCAAAGAAATATAAAAATAAGAATCACAATTCAAAGTTTATTTTGCTTCCTCTGAAGCATTGGAAAATTGAGTTACTTTAGTAATTGCGCATATCTTCTGCTTGCTTCAATCTTATCATTTGGTCATATAAATAATCATCATCAATAACATCCTAAAAAAAAATAATAATTTAAATTTTAAATATATATAAAACATAAGTGATAAAAGAAACTCACCAGTAGCATGTCAAAATTCAAATCTTCAGGACAATCAGCCATGCATTTAAATTCTAGTTTTCTTAATCTAACCTTTTTTTCTACAAGCCTAAAACAATTTTGGTATTTGATGAAATAAAAAAATTTAATAAATTAAACATTTTATTTATGTAGATACTTCATTAAATAAATATTTAAAAAATTACTTTTTAATGCATATCAAACAGAATGAATGAGCCTTTGGACAGCAACATACTTCAGCACAGAGGAAATCTGTTTTGAGACAATTTTCACAATTGTATAATAAATTCTGACACCTTGCCTATAAACATAATACATCCATAATTTTGAACTATATACATAATTAATAAATAAGTGAATATTATAGATAAAACAAATAATATTAATAAGGGAAAGGTTTGATATCAAGTATACATGTATATATTTTAAAAGTACTTATTAATTATAATAAATACTAAATTATATATATTTACTTCTTCAACTTTAGCAGCTCGGTCATAATTTTTTTTAGTGTTCATACAAGATTCAGAAAATTCAATCTATAATACAAAGGATTCTTTGAATAAATATATTATAATTAAGAAATTGTATATAAACATTATAAATACTTCTTTCGACAAATCCTCATTATCCATTTTACAAAGATAAATCTTCTATCTTCTATCAATTGAGGTCTTGCTGATGATTTTGGATACTTACGAGTATCTAGAATCGTTTCTTCTAATATATTAATGACAGTTGATAAATCAAAGAATTTAACATAGGTTAGTGGAACAAGCAGTTGAGGATATCTAATAAAAAAAAAGTTCTCATAAAATACATTCCAAATTGCTATACAAAACTTATCTATCATATAAGTTGGTCAATTTGTCTCCATTTACTATCCAAAACTATAATTTGAATGAGTTTTCAAATTTTTAATAAAATTGATTGGATCAAGGCACATTTCAAGAAAATGATTAGTTCTAAAGTTTATTGTCAAACTCTTAATACTTAAAACTTTTCCCGTTTGTCACAGAGATATGACAAATTATGAAGTGAGAGTTTGCAGTCTAAGAAAAATTTTAATCTCTCTGAAAATCTGTCTCTTGGAGTCAAAAAAAAAAATCAAAGTATTGAAAAATCATCTAAATATTTTCCATTTCTCTTCCTTATCTTATTAACATTCTTCAGTTAGAATTTCCATTTTTCAATTTCCTTGAAAAATATACGAGAGTAACACTTTTATTTGTTACCTACCCAAAAGCCAAGTCATTGAAAAGGATTAAAAAATTTAAAGAACAAAATTCTGACTCTGGCGTTTTAGTAAGGCACTAATAGCTTTACCAATATTTTAGGTTTAATTTTAACCCCTGACAGCATTTGTAAATAATACAACTATTTAAGATTGCAAACCTACACCTCTTAACGACCTCTGATCGTAGCTTGACGGAAAAAGAGAAAATTGAAAATTTAACCACAGGATATTCGTCAGGCAAATGGTAAATATATGTATATGACGTTTTTCAAAAAAAAAATTTTCCACCCCAAGACCAAACTTCAATCAATCAGGTTAGAATAATGGGAAGAAAACTACTATCATAATATCATAGGTTTCATTATAAGGATATTTTTTGAAATTTAAAAAAAAATTGCTTCAAGTTTAACTATAACAATGGCTTATATTGAATAGAAAAATGAACTTCATATTGTTTAATTATTTAAATTTGAATTATTGTTTAAAATAATACCTGAGATAAATGTCAACCAAACAATATTGTAGGATGAAACGTCTGCTAATGACGGGGACGAAACGTCCGTTTACTCAACAATAGATAGTAAACACGTTCAAATTTCACTAGTTGAATTAATTTTTACTTTTCACACAATGTTTTATTGAAAAAAACAACAAATTTTTCAGACATTGAAATGACTAAGCATCGACATTCGAGGGCGAAGCACGTGCACAGGCAGGAGAGCAGAATAACAAAAAGCCGCAAAAATGGCGGAGACCGTAAACAAAATCATATGTAATATACCATATGATCTAAGATAAATGGTAAACAATAATCTAAAACTTGTTTACACAACAATATGAATTGTTCTTTGTTACCACTTACCAATGGGCTAATTTTTAGGTTAGTTTGGGTTATTACCATAGAACTATAAACTTGCCTGCACACCACTACGTAAAGCAAATTTGCCAGCGGCAAACTCTTGATAATTTTGTATTTAACGTTTGAAACATAGATAAATAAAAATGAAAATAAAAAAAACTACCAACTACTAACTAAATAATAAATGCTCATTAATATTGCATTGTTTACTTCATGATATGTGTATTTTTTTTCTCTCACTACACGATGATTTAGAATTTCTCTCTCTAAGCGTAGTCCATATATTTAAATGTCTATGGTTTGAAACGTTTTTATGGTTGAAATCATGGTTATATATATCTACAACTGTGGCTGAAATTCGGAAGCGGCCATCACGTTTCTACCTTCTACTATCAACCATATATAAGAAATATTCCTCTATCCGTAATTCGTATGTCTACGCCCAATTCTGCGGTGACTGATTTGCCGTTTGACCTCATCTTAATTTCTCATTGATTTCTATGGCGCGTCTCGATCTCCGATCTCGTTTAGTTTTCTAACTAAACACATTAAACAAGTACACAACAGTACAACACACTCGTTGATAAGATGACTTCTATTGTATAAGCCCAGCGACTAGTGAGTATTAAAATTTATTAGTAGTCTAACTACCTAATTTTATAATATAAATAGGTTTATAATAAGCATAATAGGATCTAGTGTGGTTAATTTAAAATCAAGACATGTCAATAATGCTTATTGAACCACGTTTGATTATAATATACATTTGAGCCTTGATAGACCAGGAGTTGTTTTACAAGAAAAACTTACGTATTTAAATGAAACGGATGTTTATTTTTCCGCCACCTTTAATTATTGCACTTTAAATTACAAACATAATAAATTGCAAACAAATGAATGATAACAGAATTAACGTATAGTAGTCGTGTCATTTTTTTGTCTGAATAATACTTTTAATTTTCCATTTAAAAGCGCGTTATCTTATTCGAAGTACCTACTGATCTTTTGCCTATTGCAAAACAGTATTCAGTGCATTCACCTTTTTTGAAGGGAAAATTTTACTTTTGCTGATAAACACTTTCGTCCTCGTCGTAAATGTCATCTTGCTGCGATTTATATGATTTGATTATCAGTAATGAGTTCATAATTCGCTAAATCTTTGTCTGTGTCACTTGCTTGAGAATCAAACATTTAATTCGAACATATTTCTTATATCTGATTATTGAGAGTAAAAATTTGAATGTAATTGATTTGAGCAAGATTTTAATTTATTGCTACCAGTACAGAAAGTTATACAATTATTATTATTGAACGTAGGTAATACAAATGACAATAATAATATTATCTATATAAATATTTCATAGATTAATTAGGGGTCCTAAGAAGGAAAGTTTTTTTAATTTTTTCGTTTTTATTTAACAACCTAAAATATCGTTTTTGGTTTATGTGTTTAACAAGTTGACTGCCATGGTATTTTTATAGAGCTATAATACAAATCACGTGAGTACCAATTATGGTACTCATGGCAGTCAACTTGTTAAAAACGTTTTCGGTGTTTTACACATGTGTATAAACTAGATTTATACCGTGATATTTTTAAATTATTAATTTTTAATTAAAAATTAATAATCACTTAATGTACATATTATTATAATATAATACATTATATAAAAATAAAAATTTTGTTTTATTTATGTCATTATCAAGTTTGAGTCGCTAAAACCAAGGTGGATTAATCCACCTTAACTAAAACTAGAGAGTGTAAATAATAATTATCTATAATAATAATATTATCTATACTCTCCAACTGAAACAATGTGGACACATATCTACTTTGAGTATTATCTATAATATCAATAATTCAACTTAATAATAATCATAGCTTTCTTGGACAGCTTGGTTATTAAAACTGTCAACCATCAGTTATTTGGATTATCACTTTTTCAATAATAGAATTATTATTATTTATTATTTAGGCAAAAACTATTTTGTATAATTATATCTATTGTGGTATAATTTTTTCTTGTTTTTGTTTTACTGTTTTTTTTTTTCGACTTAATGTATAACGTTTTCATCCTTGGTTCTGTGAATTCTGGAAAGAATTACCTATGTACGGATTACCGCTTTTACTGAATTATTAGGTATCCAGACTATTGAGGCTCTACTAAACCACTGATACAGTACAATTTATTTTGATAAGCAATTTGATATTTTGAGATTACCTATGTTCAAAAAATTGATATTTGAAAATACCACTATTATTATTTTGTGTTTGTAATTTATTTACCATTTATCACAAATCTATAAAAACATATTAATATTTTTATTTGCTCCAATAGTTAATATTATAATTTATTTGGTGGTGCCATTGAAATTGGCTTTTTACCATATAAATTAGATAGTATATAAATGTTTAAATTGAAAATTTACAATAGATAGGTGATAGCAAAAATAAAATTATATAAAATGTACAGTAGTCAACAATTAAGAAAACTTTCAAATTTTATTTCCAATTAATTAACTTAACCCTACATATTATCAATGAAATACAGTAGTAGATGTATTATGTTATAGATTGTGATATTATAGTAATACAAAAAAAAAAATGAATATGTATATGGTTTTTCGTACATTATTTTTTCAATCTTTTATTTGGGTTCCTAATAGAATCACACTTTAAATAGGTACATAGTATATTTTTCAAATAAGAACCCCTCCTTTTAAACAGATTATATAGAGAATATTTGTCTAGAAATTTTGATATGCATAACACTAATATCAGATTTACCATTTATGAGTTACAATAGTTTAAAGACCGGAGGAGCAGGGAAGGGTAATAAATTGCCCATCTATGACTCTTTTCTACTCCTCCGGTCTTTAAACTATTGTAACTCATAAATGATAAATCTGATATTAGTGTTATGCATATCAAAATTTCTAGACAAATATTCTCTATATAATCTGTGTTTAAAAGGAGGTGTTTTTATTTGAAAATCAAAAGTATGCACTTCTTTAAGGTATATATATGAAGTAGGGGTAAAATATTAAAAATAGTTTTAAAATAAAGCTTAAATGATTCCATAAGGATTAGAAAAAAAAAACAGAAATCAAATTCACTTAAAATCCTCTGAGATAATTGCTGGTTCATAATAAAAAAAAGTCCTGTATTATAATCTACAAACATTTACCTATTTATCATCTTAATATTAGTCAAGAAACTGTATAAATATTTTTATATAATTGTTATTTATTTTTACATTTTAAAATTATTTTTACAATTTTCTATCTAAATTGAAAAAACAAAAAATTAAATACCTATTGGGTAGTGTTTTGTTTTCACAGATAGTAAAGGATAGATACAGGATTAAAGAATAAATATTTTTAAAGTTTAAAATTTTATTTACTCCTCAGTAAATAGTTCATATGTTTTATTAATTAAAGTATTGTTTCAGATTTAGATTATAAAAATGTCAGAAGACAAGTTTGATATTAACAAAGGCAAAACAAGTAATCCTCGAAAGAAATTAAAAGTATTACATACAAATGTAGATAGTTTATTTGGAGAGGAAAAACCTATAAGTAAGAGTTTTCAGTTATCTAAAGAAGAACCTTCACATGAAAATAGTGAGTTATTAAAAGAGAAACTAGTTGAAAAAGAAAAAAGTTGTGATTCAATTGACAAAAGTTGTATAAATAATGATAATATTAACAAAACTAACCAATCCTTAAATTTCAATAAAGAACATTCAAATACAAATCAGTTTGTGGATCCAGAATTGACAATTTCAGATCATGATTCTAATGTTGAACAAAATGATGATGATGATGATTATGATGATGATGATAGTGACAATTACATAGAATTTTCAGATAGTGATTTTGAATTAGAAAAAAATAGTCATGAAATAAATGATATTTCAAATTCAAATGAAAATATTTTTGAAGATTCTCCCAAAGCCAACACCGATATTAATGAAATTCGTGGTAATATATTTATAGATGATGAAGAAATTGATGACTTATTGGATAAAGCATATCAAGAGAAAAAAAATGAAAATAAAACTACAAAAAAAACTGTCTCTAAAGATGATTTTAAAGAATATGAAAAAACCGTGTTAGAAGAAGTATGTATAAATCATTTTGATATTTTGCCTGAAAATTGGATTGAAGCAACTCATAAGAGTGGTATGCCTATATATTTACACAAGAAAACTAGAGTTGTGACCTTAGCAAGGCCATATTTTTTGGGACCTGGGGATCCTGCATTACACTTAGCACCATTGTCTGCAATAACTTGTTTACAATACAAAAAAGGTCTTGAAAATAAAGAAAGCATAAAAAATGAACCTGATTTTCAGATAAGTAAACAAGGCAATATGATTATTCCAAATGCTAAAGTTGAAACTGCTCAGGAAAATATTATTAAAGAATCTTTAACACATGAAGAATTTCGAGAATATTGCCAATTATTATTTAAGTGAGTATTTATACAATTTTATTTATTTTTATGATTAATTTAAATTAAATATTTCAACTTTAGGTTTAAAAAAGTAAAAGCTCCTTTAGAACAAAATGCTCAACCACAACCTACAAGTTCAGAAAATTCACCTGCACAAAACAATACAAAAGAAAGACCTTCACTTCCGGATAGTACTAAATTAATATCATTTCCTGTTCAAAGCGAGGACCATGATAAACGATGTAGCCGCCGTCGAGAATGGATAATGAATCCAAATGGTAAAAGTTATGTAAGTATTTTACATGAATATTTACAACAGGCATTGAAAACCCAACCATGGTATGATTTTAAAGAATCAGAAAATTCAGAAACTCCTTATTCTGCTACTGTTATCCTTAACGATGTTAAATATGGTGTTGGTTTCGGTAATAGTAAAAAACAAGCAAAACTGAATGCTGCCCGCGCTACATTAGATATTCTCATACCAGAAATGAAAAACCAAATAGATTCAGATCAAAAAAACCAACGTGATCCAGTGATATTTGATCAAATTAAAGTCACTGATCCTAGAGTTACTGAATTTTGTGCTAAAACCACAGAACCTAGTCCATATGCCATGTTATTAGTGTGTTTGCAAAGGAATTTTGGAGAATGTGAGGTAAAAATTGATTATAAATTGAACAATCGTCGAAGGATGTTAAATCAATGCACAATGACGGTTGGTAAACATACTGCTTCTGTTGCTTGTAAAAATAAAAGAGACGGTAAACAAAAAGCTTCTCAAGTAATATTGGGCCAATTACATCCACACATTGACAATTGGGGTTCATTGTTGCGGTTGTACGGTAACCGAAGCATAAAAAATGCTAAAGAAAAAAAACAAGAAGAGCAAGAAATTACTCAGCTCCAAAGTAAAGCAGCTGCAAATCAACCAAATTTGGCCATATTAAATAAACTTAAAGAAGAAATGTTAAAGGCCCATAGCAAACATAAACTAAATAACTCTAATGCTTACTCAATGCTAACTACATGCCCATATACCATTAAAATACCAAGTCCACACTCCGCATCTAACAGTAATTAGTTTAATAATTTATATTATTTTTGACTTAGAATTTTAGAAGTATTAACTTTATTATCTATGCAATTGAATTTAATATGAACTAATAATATATAATTACTTAATGAAAGACATCTATATTGTTGTTCAATAAGTAATACATAGTATCAGTCATAGATAGATCTTAGATTAAATTAATTTTAATTTTTTTTAATTAGGTCAGATTATTATCAATTAAATTTTGTAAATAAAATAGACTTGCACTTTATTGTGTCTAATATAAATTGTATCAGTAGATATTCCAAGCGGCTTCTTATCAACTATGATCTCAAAATCTAGAATTAGAGTTGTTTTATTAATAGATTGAAATAATAAATGTTAGGTTAAATTTCAATATGAATGGTAGCATTTTGTAATGGGAGGATATATTTTTTTAAACATTTTTACACCCTTTTATAGACACCCCAAATAAAGCACTAGAGGTTAAATTTTGTTTATGTATTGCATTAGTATCAAGAATGTCTTAGTAGTTTTAACTTTCAATTGCTTTATTTTTTTTTTGTTTTTTGAAAGTAGTATAGGTAGTTTTATTGTAGTATTATTCATACTACAGTTTTTTTATTGTTTTACAAAGAATATTTTTATTAAAAATTAAGTGTGAACATTTTGATCTCTTTTGCTTACTTTTAAATTTAATTTATATCTGAAATAATTTTTTTATACATCTTTTATTTTATAATTTAAATTTGTTAATAACTGTAATACTCATAGGTACCCGATTATTTGGGTGCTATGAAGACCATTAAATTTATGCTAGTCAACAAAATTATAATTTTTTTTTTTTTTAATTGTATTCAAAAATAAAAATATCTGTATTAACTTTGTTTTTATCTCATTATAAATTTTAAGTTTGTGTTCTATAATAATATTATAGTAAAAAATATCACCTCTTATTGTAACTCCACTACAAACGGGTTTACACCTGCGAGGATAAGTAAATAAGCATTTATCAACATAATATATTATTGAATTTGAGGTTTTTTTTTTAATTCATCAGAATTACGCAAAAATGATCCTAAAAACAGAAAATGACCAAAGGTACCATAGGTGGAATTAGATATTTTCATTAGACTAATTATCTTTTCTCAATCAATTCATATATATATTTAAATGGTGTGGAAAATTCATTGATATCATTTTTTGTTTTATTTAATTTGTGTATTTGTATACATTTTTATATGTTTGTATTTTGTATTTAAAAATTAAAGTAATATAAATTATAATAAATGTATAAATCGGAATATCTAAAATTCCATTAAATTTCTTTCATTTTAACATATCTCTTTTATTTGCATAGCATTCTGTTATATCTTAAGCAATCATTAATAAAATTCAAACAAAAAAATATATATTTTTGATATAATTGATTTAAATTAAGAGAATATTATAAAAAGATTACAGTAGACTATTTATAAAACTAGACAGTGATCATACAAACTATTTATTTTTTTTTAAATTCTTCGACTACTTCATCGAAGACAATATTTTTTGCCATGGTTTGTTCAATATAATACGGAATCATCTAGATGTTCCTATGATAATAGGTGTCCAGAGCAAAAGATTGTTGAAGTACCTACTTTAAAACATAATAAGGAAAGTGAATCAGGTGAGTTAATATTATCTCGTAATAATCCATTCAAGAGCTTAATACCTGAAATACATATTCGCTCCGCCAAAGAAACCAAACCAAGTTATGATGCAATAGGTTAACAAGAGATATACAATTTAAAGTTGGCATATCTCAAGAATTTCCATTCAATCATGATCTACTGAATCATGATTATTACTTTTACTTATGTCATAAAAACAGAAGTAATCGGTGTTTTCATCATCTTCAATTCTGTTCTTTAGGAATTTAATTCAGTACCACACAATGAACATGTATATAAATGTATATTAAACAGGTTTTAACTCTTAAGCAAAATACAAGTAATATGCATAATTTCTGCTTAACTAAGTAATGATAATTTGTCAGCTTTATATATATATATTATACCAAATTGTTTAGCATACGTTGCCAAACAGATATTGGTAACAAAGTTATTGATAAAGTTAACACAGTCAAAGGTTTTCTGTTAATTTGTCAAAGGCTGCAATGTCTAAGTACTAGGATATCTGAATTTAAGTCATTCTTTATTTAATTGTATGTTCCAACTAAATAATACTTATTACTATTTTTACCAGACCACTTTCTAAGTGTGTAGTATGTTAAATCCTTAGGAAGACTATTTTTATAGTAATTTTCTAACCTGGCAGTTCGATTGAATAGATTTAAAATAACCAGTTGTTGAAGTCAAATTGTTCATGCCCACACACTTTAGTTAAATTTAATTTTCATAATAAAACTTTTTTTGTTAAAATTTAACATATTCGTACATTCCTGCAAAATGTTTTTTGATTCTTCTCATTGCCAATAGATTTTTGTAATTTAAATGGCTTATGCTTAGATAGGGGTTTATGTGATTTTTCTTTTTTCCTCAATTTTCTGTTGCGTTAAAATTATATAAACTCAGTATTTCCTTTTGTAATTTTTTCAACAACTTTTGAATTATCTAGGTTCTGGATCTTTCATTCATTATCAGAATTGAGCACTTGCATACACCTAGTTTCCACATTTTCTAAGTTATTTGTTTTTGAATATTGAGTATACGTTCTCTAGTCAATCTCAAAAATCTGCTACATTTAGTCTGCGATCACCATGTAACATGTTGCTTTTAACAGTTTTGAACCAAGATTCGAACATAATATTACTCTGGCGATTTTAAACTCTGTTTTAACATTGTTATTCACAAAAGGTGTCCAAAGTGAAAAGAAGAGTATACATTTATTTGCTCAATTGGTTTGTTTTTGCTTTTCTTGACCTTTTGTCATCACTTTCATTCTTTTAATGACTAAAATTTGTAATACATCATAGAAATATCAAATTCGGATACGCATAGGAACTTATACAGTTCACCCAAATTATCTTCATGAGCTGATTTGTCAGGTGACTGATAATCAAAATTAGAGTAGGTTTTCATAGTAATAATCTGACATTTAATTTCTTCAGTTTCATTGGGAGACAACAGTATGAAGGCAAATTTGTATGAACCATTTTTATATATCTTCTAAAGTTACTTCGTTAAACAGTATACATATATAGTAATCGATAATATAGTTTTTTTATAATTTCCCAGCCTTGCCACTGTTGGATTCTAGATGATAATATTTATAAACACAATGCATTATTATTTTTGTATAATGACAAACATTTATCACTTTAACATTTGACCAATAAATGCTTTCAACCAATACTTTATAACACCAGTTCAAGTAGTCTGGTGTTTGTTGCTGTCCTTCGCTAAACTGATCAATTCAAGAACCGGACAAGTAGCACTTGAATTTCTAGGTACTAGTACATTTAAAACTGGCATAATATAAAATCCTCTTAATGTTTTTGTCACTTTTCCTCACTAATGTATCGGTTGCATCCATGTATCCAATTATAGTGTTTTTCATTTTTTTATTTTCCTTAAAATGTCCAACTATTGATTACCTATTATAACAATGTACTGACGATAAACCTACAAATTTCACCTTTAAAAAACCACGAGTTTAAAATAAGTTTAATTTGATATTTTAAAACTAAATGATTGTTACGAAATAATCTTGTGAAATAACTACAATATTATGCATAGTACTTTATGACCATAATTGAATGCATTATTTTTATAATTGTATTTCATTATACATAGTTGCATTGAAATTATATCATGGTAAATAAATATATTAATGTAAATTAATGAATTTATTTATTTTGTTTAAGTAGTTCACTAAATTGTCTGCTTGCCTATTTGAATCTAAATAAATTGAACATGTCATCAACATATCTATAACATGATTTTATATATGAACTGAATATTTTGTTAATAATATTGGTTTCATAATTTTGCATGTAAATTTCAAATAAAAAGCACTTTAAGGATCACACATAACTAACCCTACTTTTTATTTATTGGAAACAGTTTTGATTAATAATTACATTTATTGATTGAAATAATTTCTTGTATTTCGTTTGTATTGTATTTTAGTAATTTATTACTAAATATGTTTATTTTTTAAAAAATTACTTTTTCGTATTTAGGAATGGATATATATACATTTTTAACTTCAAGAGAAATAATTTAACCTTGCTTAATATTAATTTTATCAATAAAATCATATGTGTTTTTTATAGAAGTATCAGCATTCATGTTGAATTTTTATTTTATGAGATAGTCTAAATATTTATCAATGTTATAAGCTGGAGCAGTTTTAAAGTTAATTAATGGTCGAATCGGATTATCTTATTTATGTAATTTTATGAATGGATTTAAGTGTGGATGAAATTAATGAATAACAATATAAATATCTACTCTTCAATAAAACTTACAAAAAATTGAATATCATTCCAAAATACATTAATATACATATTAACTATACATCTAAAGCTGCATTCGAAACCAAGAAAGAAGCAGACAATATGGATGAACTCTGAAATAAAAATTGTATTCAATAAAAATAACGTAATAGTATAAGAGATTATAATTTAAAAAACAATTTCCTCTAAAAATTTAAACCACTTACAGATTTCACACTTTAAAAATCACATCCAACAAAAAATACTACACATGAAAAATGGTGTAGGGTTAATGATAAAATATATTCATATTTTAGTAGGACAAAATACATAAAAATTATAACTTAAAAATCAGCATTGTTTTCAACCACAAGTTACTAATTTATTTTCCTTAATTTTCAATAATGCTGAAAACAAATTCAATACATATCAAACATTAAATTTTCAATCTATTAAAAATACAATTAATAAAATGTGAATCTATTTTAAATTATACATAATTTCAGTATCAAAATCAAACAAGATATAACTTAATAATTGTATGCGCTGGTACCACTATTTTTTTATTGTTATTAGTTTGAATAAATGTAGGATCGTTATCAAGTTCTTCATATATGCGTTTTGTCACAGTCGAGTCGTGATACCTAATTAAATTTAGTTTGTGCAAAAAGAATCAAGTCAATATTCTCAGTATAACGTTTTTGGACTTGAGCCCTTAAACACAAACACCATCCAATTACTTTTCATGTAAAAAAAATTGAAAATGTAAAGATTTCGGGATTTGTGATAACATCGAACGGATGGACTATAGAGCGAGCTGGAGATAAGGAAGGAAGTTCCCGTCGCGACAAAAATTCTAGATATGTATAATGAAGCATATATTTTCCAAAAAAACGCAAAAAACATGAATAATACCCACACTACGCGGGTTAAAGTAGCAACTTTAAAGTACCTACACAGCGCAACTTGTTGTTAAATCCTGCGACGTTTCTTCATGCAGGTGGCCGTACGAGTTTGGTTTCCTCATTCTGGTCTTCGTGGTCTATATTTGTTATGATTTTTACTAATATATTCCTTTTTTTTTTATTATTTTATACTATAATTTATTCCTTAATTTAATTATTAAGTATATAGTATAGATGTAGAACTACACCCTGTTGTTTTTTAAAGTTGATTTTTTGATAATTATTAATTAAACAAAATATTTTGTTGTATACGTGATAAAAGATAGCTGCGTTATCGTAGATTAAAATCACGTGGTTGAGTTCTTGAATAGATTATGAGTGACGACTGACGAGTATTCTTATTTATTAGCTATAACTTATACCATTATAAATAACCTTATGATAAGTTTTTAATTTCGAATTGCTCTTAACAAAATAAAGTATTAAGAAAATACTGGTTATTATTATATACAATAAAATATTAGACTTTTAGTTTAATGTATACATAGTATTTTATGTATACACAATAGTGTATACATTTAACTACAAATTAACAATTATCTCAAAATGACCAATATTGATTTCATTAAGACTTTTGAAAAGCTAACTGTGAAGCCATTGGACTATTTAAAGTAAGTTTGACACAAAATTTAATTTTATATTATTTGTATTAAGTATCATGTGTATTTTATTATAGTGTACAAACTGATGTTGCTAAAGAAGTAGTCAATTTTTTGAAACAACTGTACGATACTACAAAGAGTGTTGAAAACAAAACAAACGCCACTGAGGATAATGCTCTTCCAGAATTAATCGTCAACGATTTTGACGAGGAACAAATATGGCAAGAATTAGAACTACAAAATTCAACACGATTAAAACAATTGTCAAATGCTATTCAGAAATGTTCAAAAAGTGATTTGGTTTTACTCAAGAAGTCTTCTGGTAATTTATGTCAATATTTTTTAATGAAATCTCATTTAAATCTACTAAACTGTTCATATTTTACAGTAGTTCAATCAGTTAAAAAAAAAATTCAATAGATATATTTTAACTTGAACTATTTGAAATTTGCGTAATACTAAACAACATATATTTTTGTATTCTTCAATTCTTACAATTATGGTATTTCATTATTACTGCAGAGGTGCAGACCATTTCGAATAACACGAGAGCAAAATATTAGTTACCAAATTACCCACCTGCCATTGGAAAAAGAAATTTGCTCACTTCCCTTTTATATACTTGTTAACTAGGAGTTTCTTCAAAAACCATAAACAAATACCTTCATGGGTACATGAATATATAATGACAATAACGATTTACATTACAAATAATATTAATGTTGGTATAAAACTACAAAATAATATTGTTTTAAAAATGTATACAAAATTAAAATCATTCCACTTTAATGTTTAGTAATTTTTAATAGTTTATAGTATGACCAAGAGGGGGGGACACACCTACTGATAGTCTGGATTCACATCTGGCCGGTATCCCAGCATTCTAATCTTGTATTTATTTTTATAAATTTGTATTGTCGTATCATGTTATTATTGAAAAATTTAAATAAACACATTCAGAAATTAGCACTGGTGTGACATATTATGGTAGTTTATGTCTTATTTACCTATAATTAAAACTACTACAATATTATATTAATTGTTTTATTATTTGTATGTCATTATAGCGCTATATAATCAAAAGTCTTTACTTCCTCGTATCTACAATATAAATATAATTTATTATTAAGTCTGTAAATGACCACCGGCCAAAATTATCTACCTACCTCCTTACCAAATGTATTAATATTATTAATGGTATTAGTAAAGAATAACAAGTTTATGTATTGTTTATGTAATAAAATAGATTATGTAAAATATATAACTTAAAACATTTATAAAATGATTTTATTCTTTGATAAAAATAAAATATACCTAAACTTTTTTCTGATTTTCTCTTAATTTACTGAAACCAATAGATTTGTATTATATTTACTATTTAGTGATTGTTTTAGTGTTAAATAAATATGAAGCTCTAAGGGAGTTGGATGAATCTAAAAGTAATAATAAAAACATAAATTATTAATTTCAGTTTATTATTCATTATAGAGTTAATCAAATAAAATTGTATACATTTAATTCTTTTAAATGTTTTATTACTATTCTGGTATCAACAATTAATTATTTTGTTTATTATTAAATTGTAGATTTGGAGATAGGTGATGATTTGGGCTCGGATTTTAATGTATTTATATTTATTTTTTGGATTATCTTACACAATGCTTTCCAAGCTACAAATATATTTCAAGTATTCCACGTTGTAACTATAAAACATTTTTGATGCATTTCTCGTATTATGACTACAAATTTATTTCATTAAAACATTTTCTTATGAGTGATAATATTATATTGGTGGTATGTGTGGCCAATTTTCAGATGCTTTTCGTCTGTTTCATTTTTTAAAAAGTCTTATTTTTTATAGTTTTTAGATCATAAATACATCTTTTAAAAGGGCAATGTTTTGATATTTTTAGGACATTTAAATCTGAAACCTAGTGATGATGATTATGAAGATGATGATAATGATAATGATGAAGATGAAGATGATAACGA
The DNA here is from genome assembly GCA_902439185.1 of Cinara cedri. Lineage (NCBI taxonomy): Eukaryota > Metazoa > Arthropoda > Insecta > Hemiptera > Aphididae > Cinara > Cinara cedri. Next base: position 727,157 of record CABPRJ010001427.1, read on the forward strand.
TGATGTTAATGATAATGATAATGATGAAGCAGTAGATCATGAAGATGATGTAGTTGATGCGGATGAAATGGATGGTGAAGAAGAAATTGAAACAGATGATGAAGAAGAAATACTTGGGAACAAAAAGTCAGAAACTTCAAAAAAAAGTAAATATTAAATTTATGTAGTCTTATTCTATAACCTTTTTATTATTAATTTCTCTATTGATATCATTTTAAGTGCTTTTCTTCTTTTTTTTGGTTTTATTAATATATTTGTTTTTTTAATTTGTTGACTATTGTATTGTTTCATTATCTGATATTTATAAGCATAAAAAGTTGTACATCAGTACATTACCAATAAATATATATGTATACAAATGTACTAAAAGATAATGAAATCTCTTGCCTACTAATAATATTGTTTTCAACTTTACTAGCCAACAATTCTTATTTTGTTTTATTTTGTTTAGCATTTAAAAAGTCCATAGTTGATGATGAATTTTTCAAATTATCTGAAATGGAAAATTTCCTTTTATCAGAAGAAAAACAAGAATATACCAAAGATAAACCAATACTTCCAGAGGATGACATTGATATGTTTCAAAATCAACAATCTGATAATGAAGTAAAGTAAAAAATTATGGATATTTTTAAAACCTATGCATAAAAACATTTTTTTTAAAAAAAAAAATTGTATTTGCAACTATAAATAATATTTCTTGTGTAATATAGTCAAATATATTAGTAGTGATTAATATAAACTCATTTCCTGAATTAATAGGAAGGAGATAATTTTGGTCCTATGTATCAAGAATTCTTTGAGAATAACACACAAGTAACTGGAAAAAAACCCAAAAATTTAAAGAAAAGTGTGAGATTTGAAATGGAAGAAGATGAAGATAATACAAATGAACCTAATGAAAAGAAAAATGATTGTATGTCAACTCTAGAAAAAAGATCAGAAAGACTTAGTCAACGTATTGCAAAGTTAGAAGGAGAAGCAGTGTCTGAGAATAAACCTTGGCCTTTAAAGGGTGAAGTTACGGCTAAAGAACGGCCTCAAAATTCTTTATTAGAGGAAGCCGTAGAATTTGATGTTTGTACTCGTCCAGGTAAACTATATTTATCCAAGAACGATAGTTGAAATATAAATCTTCTTCTTTTATGTTTATGAGCCTTAAAATCGTCCAATAAATACGTTTCCAATTTTTTATATTTAATGATATTTTTTCCAGTTCATTTTTGGAATGTTGTTAGAATTGATTGACTGTAAATATATTTTTAACTTATTAATTTATTATTTAGCGCCAATAATAACTGAAGAAACAACAGTCAAATTAGAAGACATTATTCTACAAAGGATTAAGGATAAAGCATGGGATGACGTAGAGCGAAAAATTAAGTTATCTAATACACCTCAAGAGTTTAAAAAACAGTTAGTGTTAAACCAAGAAAAGAGCAAAGAAAGCTTATCTCAAATTTATGAAAAAGTATATTATAAAATAAAATTGTTCAATACCTGTTTACTAAATAAATTATAAACTGTATATAGGAATTTGTCAAGCAAAGAGAAGCAGCTAATCCGGAAAACACGAATAAACCTGAAGAAATACCAAAAGAGCATAAAGAAATTGATTTCATGATGAAAGATTTATTTAGAAAATTAGATGCACTCACCAACTACCATTATACTCCAAAACAGGTATTTATTAGTGTGATTTTATTAAATATATGATTATGTTAATTCCATTACATTAGATAATTTTTGTGAGGCAATAAAAATCATTTTTTTTAGATTCTTCTTTGCTCAGATTTTCATTGATAGCATTTTTTCTAAAAAGAAATCTGACTAGGAAAATACTTTGGGGAGTTCAATTTTTGATTTTTCCAATAAATGGGAAAAATAGGTATAATAATAATAATAATATATTCAAAACGAATGAAACGGGCAATTGCCTAATAGTACAGGTAATTAGATTCTTTAATGTTAAATGTTAAAGAATATATCTTAATAAACATAAATAAGAATATAAACAAAAATAAAATTTAATATAACAAATATTGCATATTAAAATATTTTGTGTTATGTGATAGTAATTAGAATATAGAAGTGGAACGGGTATTGTAAGCTGGAATTTTGAAAGGGACACATTGTAATAGATAAGGAGTATCAATTTTGTTATTGATTAATTTATAAATAAAGGAAATTTCTGCTAGTTCACGTCTAGTAGCTAGAGTAGGGAGGTTAAGAAGAGATCTTACTGATGTAAGGTCATGTTAGTTGATAGATATAATGAATTTGAAAGCTATAAACTTTAAAAAACGATTTTGAACTCTTTCGATACAATTAATGTCAAATTTAGTGTAAGGACACCAAATAGTTGAGTCATATTCTTGGAATAATCTAATTAACATTTCTTAAAGTAATTTAAAAGATTCCAAATCTTTAAAATCAGATGAGTATAATAAACAATTATTAATAAAAAAAATATATGATGCATATGTAATTATTTTACCATAATATAACTTATTGTTAACAAAGTAATATTATCAACTGAATTCTGCTCAGAATCAATTTTTTTTGTTAGTAATGGTTTATTGTTTACAGATATATATTAAATTAACTATAACAATGGTTGCTCCTGTCCCCATTATCCTAGGATAGCCTTTATATATATATGAATATATATATATATATATATTTGATATTTTTTTAATGGCTTAATTAAGGAATTATTTTTTTTAAGGCAATTCCTGATTTAAAAATTATTAACAATTTACCGGCTATATCAATGGAAGAAGTAGCCCCAACTGCTACTACTGATGCATCATTATTAGCACCTGAAGAAATACAAAGTTTGTATCTTATTGTTATCAAATTAACTAAAATGTTATTTGTTGTTGTAATATTATACTTAAATATTTAGGGAAATTCAAAGCACCAATTCTGGGCAAAGAAGAACGTACTAGCACAGACAAAAGACGTGAACGTCGTAAGAAGAAACATTTGCAACATAAAAAACGTGTAGCAAAAGAATCTAACATCAAGAAAATGGAAAAACAAGGAATAAAACCTAAGCATAATAAAGAAAATGCTCTTATTGAACTAAAAAGATTAACAAGTAGTGGTCATCAAATTAAAGAGGTATAATTAATTGCCAGTTAAAAATAATAATTTTATTCTACTTATATTATGTGCATGGTTTCAGTTAAAGTCTGTGGATGACAAAAGTATGAAAACATCTAAAGATTTCTTTAACAGACTACAGGATCAAGCAAAACATGAAAAGGAAGGATACAAAAGAAATATGAAACAGAATGGTAGAAATAATAAAAAATTTAAAAAATAAACAAAATTTTTGTAATTAAACAATTTAATTTAAATGGTCTACATATTATAGTTTTTATTAATCATAAGATTTGTACGAAAAATGAATTAAATTTGAGAACCAAATGATAAAGATGTTTAATAAGTTTTATTTCTTTTAACAACTATTGGTTTTATGTAATTTTTTTATGTTAAAATTGACATTTACATTTAAACAAACGGGTATTAAATAAATATAAAAAAAAACAAATTACATGTGTCACCATTTAATTTTAAAAATTGGTCTTAATTATTATAAAGAAACAAATTAAAACTTTTTATTCTATTAAGAATAATTTGGGAAAGTAATTAATTCATAAGTTTTTGTTTTTCCTTTTCTAAAGATTTTGCTTTGGCTCTTTCGTACAATGGTACCAACTTGCCATCTTTGGCCAATAACTTCAATATTTCCACAATCAGAGGCAAATAGTTATGCTTACGTCGAGCATTCTCAATTCTATATCTTCTCATTTTGTCTTCTTCATTAACAATTTTTGCACGGAGTTTTTCTTCTTCAGACGATTTAATTTCTTCACTCTAAAAAAAGAAAAATAATAAAATTGTAAAAATCAATTATATTAATTCATTAATAACCGTACTAAATTTTCATTTGCCAATAAATCTAATAGTTGTTTTTGTAAGATTTGTTTTCTGTCTGAAACTACAGCCATTAAATTAAAATGAACTTCTCCTTCTTTATACCTGCATATAATAATAAAATTAATTAATAGAAAGTATTAATTAACTTCTTAATTGTTGGCTTACTGGAGTATTCTTTTTTCAATAAATGGTTTTGCTGAATCAACCCAATCAGTATTAGGTGATATTACACCTAAATCAATAGGACCTTCTTTCAAACCATCTAATTCGTAAAGGTGTCCATCAATAGGCACAATTGCGACAAAATGAAAAGCTTCATCTGATCTCGATTTTGATTTACCTCCGTCATCAAATTCAAAGATCGAATTACTTCTGATTAAAGGGCTGATTAAAATATATTTAAAAAAAATAATACTAACAACAATTACCTTCCAAATGAATTGTGCACAGCGCGTATCTTCTGTGAATTACTTAAAGCCAAACCTTTCATATTAGCATCAAACTTTTGAGAAAACTCTTTAAATTCAGTTAATGTACTACCAAGATCAATATCTGGATGACAAGTGTTGAATAATACACTTAAAATAGCCTGTGTTGCACAAGCATTATTAATTACCTAAATATAAAAAACAAAGAATACATTACTTTATATTTATTTTAATTTTTAAATACAAAGGATAAAGATACCAGTGTATGCCAGTTTAAACAATATAAAAAAATACTCTTAATATTAAAAATACAACTGCAGTCTTATATCCGTCTTAAATAAAAGATTATTTTCTTCTGTACCTAATGATTATTAAATTAAAACATTTTTAATTTTTCATAATGACATTATATTATAGCTGATAGAAAAAAATCTACTATTGTATGTCACAAATATGTTTATGTACATAATACAAACAAATTGTCAGAAATTTGATGTTTGAATCATGTCACTGTTTCTTAAATAGTTAGGTCTAGTAATGACAAGTCTTATAATGTTAGATTTCTTTAAACTATTATTTAAATTCATTAGGGTGGACTAAAAGGGAATTTTTTTTCTGGGCTTATCTATATTTTATTTGTATAGGTGTAAAAATATCACCAAATTTTATTTTGAGTAGAAAAAAAAAATTTCATAAACACCGTTTTCAGGTGTATAATGCAATTAGTTTTTTTTTTTTTTTTATAGTCTAAATCATCACTGAACAAATAAGGTTATATAATTGATCAAGAGGAAATCAATATTGACAAAGTTATTAGCTACAAAACTTATTTGTGGTTCACACTTATATATGTATACTTGTGATATTATCTGGTGTTTTACCCTATATTTTAATAAAAAAAATAAATAACCTTAATAAGGGATATTTAGCACTAACAAGATAAAGTTAGGTTATAATAACAATGTACAAGTCACTAAAAAAAAAATATGTAGTTTAAGTACTATTAAAATAAACGAATATAGCAGTTTTTTTCTGCTTGCAGTAGTATTTGTTACAGTAATATTATTTATTACTATTAAATCTAACTTACATGTATTAATTGTATTCAAAGAGCTCAGTATGTAAATTATTAAAATAAATAAATAAAATTCTGAAGTAAAAATACAACTAACTTGTTGAGCGAAAAATATTTTTTCAATTCTTGAATCATTGACAATTGGTTCTTCTACTTGCTCTTGTCCCATCCATCGGAAGAGAAATATTAAACCGTGTACAGGCCTATGAATAATTATATTTGAATAATATTTGGTAAATAAAAGAAATTTAGTGGCGTACATATGAGGGGTATTTTAGGAATAAATCCATTCCTAGAACCATTGCATCAATGCTGAATTATTAAAATAAAGCTTTATGTGAGCTGATCCACTATATCCTATAACCTAACCTATCAATACAGCAATGAGTAACTATAATATTGGGTTTTTAAATGTTTTAATCATTTGTTATAAACCGTATTTATAGATTATAGATTATAAAATTAAAATAATAGACTGCAAATAAAAAAAGCATAGGGACGTGTAAAATTCACTTATTGGATATTTTAAGACTAATGATTGATAAAATCTGTATAGTAAAATTAATGATTTATGATAGGTATAACAGCGGGTGCAGTATATAATATTATGGGATACCTGTTTATCTTCATCATTCATGTCTATTTTTATTTTGGCTACCAACATTTTGTATTTATTATTTTTATTTTATAAATAAATATAGTATAAATGTTTTAACAAATGATTAAAACATCAAAAATACAAGATATAAGTGATGGAAGAATACTTTATTAACGGCTGTCAACTAGATTAGTACCAATTATAAATTATATTATGTAGTAAACATGGCATTGTAAAAACTTAACTTTAAATTCTAGTTTGTTAAAAAATCAAGTCTTGCGAGTTGATGTGGTGGTCTGGGATCCAACAACTACAACCCACCTACTTCTATTATAAAAGCGGTGCTTAAGCACATTTTAAAATACATAGTAGGTAGGTTACACTGTTAGCTCTAAATAACAGATATTTTCAGTATTGGGTGGAATAAAATACAGTCAATACATGTATATATTGTACATAGGTATTTTATAACATTACTTATGGGGCTATAACTGATTTTAGTGTACAATTTAATATTAAATAATACAATAAATTATTTTACACATAACCACAAAATTGTCGTTTTATAGTGAACATTAAGAAATTTACAATTTTGACCTATCAACTGGCTTTTGGACTTTGTTATTGATTTAAATCCCCTTCTTTCATGAAAAAAACTGAATATACGCCACTGGGTAAATCAAACAAAAAACATATTACTAGTGAAGCGTAAACTTACTTGATCGAGTTGAACATAGTGGTATCCAATGACCAAAGTTCTTCAACTTGAGCCCCTGACACGCCTGAAACAGACAAAAATATCCAACCGTACAGGGGATGAGAACCAATAACGCGTTCAACGGCTTACAATAAGTGAAAAACATAATTATATTTACCAAGTTCTCGAATCAGTCCGGTGAAAACACCGGGATCGCTTTCAATTAAACACCATCCTGCGTTATCCGACATTGCAACGGTTAATAATTTAATTGAGAACGCCAAAAAGGAAACGGCGGCACGAGGTACGAATGAACGAAGTTGTAATGATTGTAAGCAATTTTAATCGATTACATAAACCTACTTAAACTAAATTTTAAATAATTTTATACGATTAAATGACTGTCGAAACCCGGCAGAATCATAACAATAAATGGATAATCATTCAGTAGTAATAACTGATGTTATTGTAGTAACTATATAGTAAGTACACAAAATCGTAATTATTTTGTTGAATAAAACTCATTGGTTGAAGTTAGAGACGAGTGACGACCGAAAAGTAACCATAGATTATATATTATCTATACGAGTAACCGGACGATGATGATAACAAGTACACAATTATTACACATCTTTGGAAAAAAAAAAATTATGTTACTTTTGGTATTAGCTTATTTGTTATAATCAATACATATGAGAAAAAGCATAAGTAACTTCTTGGTCCTCTGTACCTTGTGAACTGTGATATTTTACTCTAAGGCATCTAAATTTAGGTACCTATTTACTTATAAAGTTTAAATTAATAGCTTTATAGTTTTTTCTTTTGTAAACAAAATGTAAAAGTAGCTAACGCGAGTTGGCTCAAGTGATTTTTCGTCGCACTATACACACCGACAAAAAGTAGATTAGCGATAAAAAAACATTGCCCTAATATCTGTAAGAAATTACATTGATCACTATTTATGTAAGGTAATAATAATAGCATGAATAAGGTACCTACGTACTCATCGAACCACCATAACAGTTGCAAAATAAATTTAAGACATACGTTTTTCTTTAAAATTGAATAATGATAAAAAAAAATTTTGTACGTCAATTCGTACAAAAAATTTTTTCCGGTACCGGGAATCGAACCCGAGCCTCCTGGGTGAGAGCCAGGTATCCTAGCCACTAGACCATACCGGATAGATGAATTACTGAAATGATTCCAATTCTATTAAATCATTTTATTCATATTTTTAATATTATTTCTAAAATGCTTATTACTTCTTATTACACAACATCTTCATATTTCATATATACATCCAGTGTTGGGCTGGCACACTAAAGTAGCCCAGAATAATTATTTTTTAATGGATCTATAATTAGGCTATGAAAATCAATACAATGTTGAATAGAAAGTCGATTTTATTGGTCGATAATATTTCTAAAAAATAACAATAGATTTCATGGATACGTATCTATTTATGTACCTACTTATTCAATATCTATGTAATAAAAACGTTTTCTCCTTGGATTCCCTGTTTCAATCATTGAGGAATGACTCATTAGTTTCAATCCCCATCATTATCACTCATAGAGTAGGTACTCAATGTTATCAGTTAATCGTTATTGCCCTTAAATTTTTAAAAATACCTTTTCTTTAATTTTCATTTTATTATTTTGTATCCAGGATCCAGCCCAAACTACTGCAAGTTAGATCTACTACTGGTCAGATCGAAGATTTCAATAGTTTAATTGTTTAAAACCTTTTCCAGTAAATGTGCGAAAAACCGCTTACAAATTGGTCAAGTAGTTTTGGAACCATAACCCGTGACAAAGATTTCAATATTTGCTTTTATATAGGTATATAGATATTTACAACAGTGCTTTTCAGCGACATTTTAGTTTTCAGTAAATGGAATAGTATAAATGTAACTATTCACACAATAGGTAATGATTAGTTATAATGTTTTATTATTTTACTGTAATAAATAATAATAATCAACTAAAGCCTCAACAATACTATCTATATTTAATCTATTCAACTCTACAGATGAAATGCTCTCTGCTTCTTTACACGGCATTAATTAGACCGTTAATTTCCTACACATGCCCAGTCTGGGTAGCTGCCTGACAAAAATCAAAAACTGCAAACTACTCTTTTAAATACATTTTTAAGAATAATCTTAAAAGCCCCGTGGTTCATGAGAAATAAACGTCTACTTAATGATACGGGCCTCCTGTACTTATCAACATGGATAATAAAATAGTTCAAAACTTTCAACGAAAACAAAACCGAAAGAGCATTCCGTTATAAAATTGGTAAAAGATTTGCCAATCAAAGACTAAAACCACAAATAGTAACCTCAGGAATTGGAAGAAGACCACTTGGACTCCTTAACCCAACTAAAATTATTTTTAAACTTATCAGCAAAAATATTTGTAAATTTAAACTTAATATTGTAAAAATACCTAGTGCATTCAAACAATTAAATAATATTAATAAATGAAAAAATAAATATTTAATCTGCATTGGTGCATTTTCCGTGATTGCGTGATACCTATCCACATATTATGTTGTCTCCGTCTTACAAACGAACGACATAGTAAATTCGGGTTCAACAGATGTCCAAATTATATTGTTGTGCTTTCATGCAACTAGTTAAATTAAGGCTTTGCGTAATTTCTCGGATTTCGGCGTTTGTTCTTCTCTGACAGCATTTCCAGTGGCGCATATCCCATGTAATACGAGGTCGCAATCGCAACCTCTTTTGGGAAATTTCTTGAAAATCGGAGCAAAATTTCTGGTAAAAATTATTTACAGTAGAAAAAAAAAATTAAACAAATAAACATCATTGTAAAACTGATAGGTACATTCTTCTCTTCACAGAATCTAAAATTATGTATTATTACATCCAATTTTCAGGGAAATTACGTTAAATTAATTTTTTTAAATCATAGGTACATAATTTAATGACTAGTTTTAGATTTTTTAGAATATTTAGGTCCAATGATAGAAAAAAAAATGTTTCCAAATTTATTTATGGTTTTAAAAAGTTCACACATATTGCCAGTAGAAAGTGTTCAAACTAAAATGTTATTTTTAAAGTCGAAGATGATGAGTTTTTTAAAACCAATATAATTAATAAAAGATTAGAACCGTTAATGATTATATCGTGCGAAAATGACATAGATATTAATAATATTAAATATAATTTTGTAATCGATAAATTTAAAGAATCTAGTCCCTTATTGATGGTCTCACTGACTCTTTAATTTTAATGTTTAAACTTTAAATTATTATAATTTATAAGGGTACTTTAATTATAGTTCTAAGTATGTATGTTAATTTTATTAGTACTCTCAATAACTATATTTTTATAGTTAATGATACATATCAAAATAAAAGATGTAAAAAAGATACATTATAATGTAGTGTAAAAATATTATTCGTGTAGTTGTAAATAATAACAAAAACATTTTATAAGTAAATGTAGAATACATATAGTCCGTGATTAAAACTAACAGGGTAAGGAAGTTCTTGCTGAACTTAAATTATTGTATGTTTTATAAGACAGAGGTAGCACATGCGTGTACTATATCTTCAAAACATTTTATACTAATTAATTAATGTATTATTACATTATATAAAACAATAATTATAATATATTTGTATTTATATAGGTATCGAAAAAATTGTGATTACTTGCATTCTTACCAAGGATTTAGAAAAAAAAAAAAGCTTAATTACAAACAATTATCAATTTATCAAGTTGATTATGGAAAAAAAATATATTACTCAAATGTTTAATTAGTTTAGGTAGGCCGTGCTAAGGAAGTAACGTCAACGTCGTTGGCGGTCATTTTTAAATAATCAATTACCGTTGGCTAAATGTACACTTTGTTTTTATTTTATTGGCTGCACTGCAGATGATATCAAGATGTACATTATCATTTTTCAACATTCTGTATTTATTTTTGTTTACTTTAAAACTGTAAACTAATGTGTTTATAGAAACACGGTAAGTTTTAACTTTTGTAAGTTTATCGCATAACGATATATTATTTTGATTTCTGTTTTTACATTTTGAAAGGTAATTTTTTTTGTTAACTATTATAAAAAACAAATATACAATATGGCTCTTGCTAGTATGCAAAGGAAAACCAACGTGAGTAAAAATGTTCTGTTAATCTTAGTTTTTAATTTTCTGTAAGAAAATTTTGATTTTATTAATTTTTTATCAGGTACGATTGCCTCCAGAAATAAATAGAGTTCTTTATATTAGAAACCTACCATATAAAATAACAGCGGAGGAAATGTATGATATTTTTGGAAAATACGGTGCCATTCGTCAAATTAGAGTGTAAGTATGTACTTATTTATTTTTATTAACCTAACTGTTTATTTTGTATATTGTGTTATAATATTTTAGAAAATCACTATCTTCAATTTTGTTCAAAACAAGATATGGTAGTAGTTTGTGTTATCAAACAATTTATTCTTTAAAACTTCTTTTCTTAAGAAGTGTATTTAATAAAATTAATGATTTATAGTCTATAGAATTTAAAAGTAGAATTCTTTGTTTTAATGTTTTTGTATTGAATAATGCTGTCATTTTATTTAAAACAACATAATATTGAATATCATTTTATTTTTATAGAGGAAACACACCTGATACAAGAGGAACAGCATTTGTTATTTATGAAGATATTTTCGATGCAAAGAATGCTTGCGATCACTTGTCTGGATTCAATGTGTGCAATCGATACTTAGTTGTTTTATACTATCAGGTATCAATTACACTTATTTTTATTACCTACTTATTAAAATTATCAAACTCATTTTTTTAATACAATATTTTACATTTATTGTTTAGTCAACAAAAGCATTTAAAAAATTGGATACTGACAAGAAGAAATCGGAATTGGAAAAAGTTAAAATGAAATATGGTTTGAATGAAGACAGTTAAAAATAGAACTTGAGTTTAATTGTTATATCATTTACAAATTATAGACATACTATAAACATGTATATTGATTAAACTTTACAAAAATAATGTAAATATTAAACAATAATTAAATTTAAGCATCAATTTGAATTTTTAATTATAATTTTTGGTATTTCAAATTTATATTTATCTATTATTATGGAAAATTCAACTAATCAAAATTATAGTTGAATTCTTGAGGGAAAATATTATCTTAATATGATAAAAAGTATTTTAAACAATTTTACATGAGTATGGGAAAGACCATGCATCCAAATGTTATCTACTGGTATGGGGTTGCCACATATTATTTTTAATGCAAAACGTATATTCTGTTACTCATCATAATATAAATTACATTTTTTCACAAAGTAACACCTCTATAATTTGAAAACCAATTTTTTTTGTTCAATAGATTTTTGTGTTACTAAAATTTATATTATTTTTCATGTTTTAAAGGTTGATAAAACTAATAAGAGTTTATAAATATATTCTTCTGTGTTTATTAGTGAGCTTGTTTTTTTTTTTTAATTTTAAATTTAAAAGAAACTTATTGTTTTGTTCAATAGTATGATAATTATCAGTAATGGGCAAAAACATATTCATTTTATATGAATTAGACATAAACATATTAAATTTTAAAACAATGCACTTGAATGTGAACTTAATACAAATTTTTATAAACATGAAAAAATGTTTTTAGGTCATTCGTGGACAAGTTTAATTTCTTACGCTATAGTCACGTTTATTGAAAATAATTTATTTCCACATTGGACAAGACAATTTAAACTTCATACATTGCATTTTTATTTACTAGATATAGAAATAACAAAATTATGAAATTTATGTATTTTGATTAATTTGTTTGTACTATGAATAGATAAAAGGTGCTGATATAAAGCAGGTTTTAAAATATATAATTATAAATAATAATAATAATAGATTTCTATAGAGCTTTAAAGTTTGTTGTTTTGTGGATAGGAGAGAGTAGTGGAGCACTAGGTACCCAAGCAAGGCTTACCAACACTATTTTCCTTCTACCCAAATTTAAAAGTGTAATATCTCATTAATGGGCTAACGGAAATTAAACTTTTTAACATCAAAATTTATTTAAACTAAAAGTTTACCTATATATGGAATTTTTACTATAAATTGCTGTTTGAAAACCCTAAGTGGGTAGTGGTACACCTTCAAAAATAAGCATGACAAAAAATATTGTTAATGTGAAATTTTAGAGCTGCTTATTTCATAATTGTATAAAAAAAATTCTGAAAAAGTTTATATTTTCTGGAATAATAAGTGTCTTTCAACCATGTTTTATACATGATACCTGAGAGGAATAAAATATTTTAGGTGTATACAATTTAAACTTAATTAATAATAATATTATTATTATTATTGACAATTATAACATAATCATTAATATTATAGACAATGGAATACCAATTTATTGAATACTCATAGGTGGTAATAAAACTTCAGTCAATGAGTTAGAACTAATTGTGTAATATTTTTTATTAGTGTATAGTTTATGTTTAAATTTACGGATAATTATTTTTTAGATTCTGAGGTATAACGAAGAAAATATTAGTTTTACAATGATATGTTTTTTTTGGAAACTTTTGTAAGGTAGTAAAAATTCTCCATTTTTTCACACAATGCTACCCTTAAGAAATTCAAAATTTCCAGCAAGTTGTATTTTTTATTTTTTTGGAATATGACATATCAGTTAATTTATAAGATATAAAATGTTGGTTAAATACAATAGATTAGACAGAGATACGTTAAACCATGATAAATGAGTAAGAAATTATAACAGTAAATAGGTATTAGATAAATTTAAACTTAAAATGTGACAAAACTATCCTAAATTTAAAGGTAACTAGACCAAGAACTTTGTTTCTTATTAGAGTGGTATTTCTAGATTGTTTAGCCAATTAATTGCCTCTGAATTAGCTTCATGTAATTTTGCTATTCCTTCTTCAAATTTAGTAATTGGACATTCTTCCACAATATGCTTGATAGTTTCTTCGGTTCCACAAGAGCAAAGAGGAGATTGTTCCATTTCCCATTTATGTAGTAAACTTTTGCTTCTTCCTTGCTCAGTTATTATTCTATTTAAGGTTTACCATAGCTTCCGTGGAAGATCAAAACCCGGGGTTCTTGTTTCTGGATTTTCAATCAAGGTAACTCCTCGCACACCTGAGTCTTTCCATCGTGTTTTCCATGTTATCGATAGAGCTTCTACTGGAAAGTATTTTATTTGAAACGACATTATGAAATTGTCAATTGTCAACATATTACAATGCTCATGGGCGTTTTTCGTTTTCAATGATTTATCGTTGCACACTAAAAAATAAATTGCCCTACATAACATCCTATCTTCCAAACTGGCCATCCACAACAATCGGCCCGCCCACGTTGCGAATATATTGTATTCACGGCCAAGACCACGAGCCAAAAAACCGCCGGAAAACGTGAGTTTCCTTTAAAACGGGGTGAAATCGGTACGGCGGACGCCGCGCCCCTTAACATGTGTGCGGGACGTGGCCGTTACCGGACTCATTATGTGGGCGCTTAATGCGCAGTCGTAAGTATGTAAGGCACAAATAAATATAACATTCTACATAATAATACATACGTATATCTTTCACGATAATTATTTTATCGTACATACACACGCGGCCGGGTGACCGCTATTATATTTTAATAAACGCGTCGTGACGTACGCCCCACCAGTGTAGTGGGTATACCTATGTAGGCACCTACCTACCTCCTATTATACCCGCGGGTATACCTATACGGGAACACGATATAATAACGTAATTTTAGGAACACCATCGCTGTGGCATCACGACAACTGCTCGAACCGCTACGACGACGTTACGTTTCCAATAATATTATTACCAACTCTCGTTGGCGAACGGCGCGCGATTACACAACGTTTCTGCCGCCCAGAATTGTACGGGCTTCCCGTCCGAGAAGAAACCCGTCCGAGCGCCGATGTCTCAGTGTATACTGTGTCGGTCGAGCGGTGCGCGCTTTCCGAACGATTACGCGTTAATTTTGCTCGACGCGTGGGTTTTGTTTTCGTTTTGAAATCCGTTCGGTTCACGCACCGTGTTTGGACGAAAATATCGGAAATTCGGTCGGTGAATTTCGAGTGAAAAACGCTCCGCGCGCGTAACGCCGACATGACCTTTGGCCGATAAACAAACGGACGTTTGCGTTTATTCCGGGGAAATAAAAAATGATCCCGGCGACGGCGGACCACCACCGCTGGCGTCCCGCAAACGTCGAAGGCGAATACGAACGGTTGCCGAGCGACGAAGACGACGGCCGATCGTCGGCCATCGACGGGTACGACGCCGACGGTGACGACGACGTCGAGTGTCGCGAGAAGAGGTCGCGGCGGCCGGTCGGCACCCGGCAGACGGTCGTTTACGGGCTCGGGCACGTGTTCAACGACTTCACCGCGTCCATATGGTTCTCGTACACGATGGTCTTTATGCAGGACGTGGTCGGCGTGGCGCCGACCGTCGCGGGATTCTTGTTGTTTTTCGGCTAGTACTATAAAATCGTATTTTCTATACAGAGTATTAAAGTAAAGGTCACTGTGGATTAGGTCAGGCCGGTTAGGTTCACGGTTCGCAGGAAACGCGAGAAACAGCGGAAGAATGGTCCGTTTCGGGAAGGACCTATATTTTGTACCCGTTCCCATCGACTCTCGTCTTCGGAGAACAGCGGCGCCGGGATTTTCTTTCGAGCGGGTGCCGCATCGCCCAAATTTTGTTATATTAAAATTCTCGTTTCGCCCAGACTGGTTCAGATCGGTTCAAAATTAAGTCGGCGAATATTGTACATTATCTGTAATATTCCAACGTCATTTAGCGAACGCCAAGATTAATGATACCTTAATGACTACTGTCAACCAAAGCTGTTATCTTATCCGGTATAAAAATAGATTGAGTACTCGATTAAGTAACGGTAACTATAAAGGTTATGTTTGAAAGTTTGAACGTGGTCACTGGTTATATCGCATATCTATTTTACGACGCGAAATAGTATATTATGATATTTATTAATAATACGGATGTGTTTTTAAAAAGTGCTAGAGACAATGATATGCCCATTACATACCGTTAATTTTTTAGTCTACTACTACCCGATAGAAAGTATGCAGGATACGTGTGTTGTACACGCTTAGTGCATTTATAGACAAATTTAAAGAAATCAACTTGAATTTCTCACATAATTATATTATAAATGTTGACTTTGAACTTTGGTCATGCACACGGCTGTTAATGAAATTTGGCCTTCGTCAAACAAGTGTGGATGTCGTTTTCACTTAACACAGTCGGGGTTTCGAAATGTTCAGAAGTATGGTTTAGCTACAGAATATAAAAAAAAAAAAAAAAAAAAAACAGACATTGGTAAATGGATTAAATACGCCTTTTTTTGGATTATTATATTTTGAACGCCATGAAGTGTCGGATTGTTTTGTTGAAGATCTGATGCCGGAATGCCCAACCGACGGTAGAATTCTTAAGTTTTGGGATTGTTTAATCAATAATTATATTTCTGAATATAGTACATTTACTCCCGAGTTTATGGACATGCAATTCATTATTCAGCGAGTGTGCGGCTTACGACGAATATTAAGTTGGTTATATGTTGTGCGAAATCGTGTGCAAACTGATATTCGTGTAAAAATCAATTGCGTTGATGAAATACCAAAAATATCAAAAGATGCAAATATAACTCAAAGACAAATGCACAATCAAAAACAAATAGGTAACACGGACTCGGGGCTTGGAACCTTTATGATATTTTCGGTTTCGGTTCCAATGCGGTTATTCAAAAAAAAAAAAAAATGCCGATACTGGTTTCGGTTCCGATACCGGTATTCAGAGGTACCTTAATATTTTTTCAAAAAGTAAAAGAAAAAAAACCGATAATTTTAACATTTTACCACGTCCGAAATTACTATTACATCAATTAGTTATCTATCAAATTTTCTCGTTTCTACGAATTTTTAATTGAATTACAACAAAATTTAAAATAATAAAAACATTACGTATTTTTGTAAATTTTCTGGTTCTCTCTACGTTTTTTGTTTTCGGTTTTTCGGAAAATCAAAAAAAATGACTTACCAACTATACTAAAAGTACAACAATATTATGATCTATTGTCTTTTTTTTTTTATTCGAGCAATATTTCTGGTAGAAAACATACATAGGTAATATTATCTAAAGTGATAAGATCAATTATAGCTGTCCTTTAATCCATTGAGGGTTAAAGGATTTGAGTAAGTTGACTATATTGTTTTAAAAATATCCAAAAACAAATTTTAAAAAATGAATTTGACTTTTGTATTAAACGTTTTTGTTTATTTTGAATATGTTTATGATAAGACGGCTGTAACAGACATTTTGAATCACCCGCCCTGTAGATGTAGTCTGCTGTTATAGTCTACTCTATGTTACACTATTATCGCATTATTTGACTGGATATTTTGATATGATATGCAATTTTTAGTGTTGTGTACTGCCGAATTACGACTATCGAATAATTCCAGATACTGTTATTGGAATAAAATAATAATAATGTTTAAGCGAGATATAATTATTTTTAAATTGTGATATACTCATATCTCATTTAAAAGTAAAAATATCGAAAAATCATCAACGCTGGGGCATATATAATCTTCTTACTTTTAAACTTGGTAATAAGTTAATTTGCTTTAATATTAAAACTAACAGCACAAAATGTGTCCTAATAAACTCAAATTTGATATGTGTCGCGTTTATAAGACGGAGACGGTAAATGTCGGTGTGGCGTCCTCTTAAAGGGAAGTTTAGATTTGGTCTATATGCTCTTGGAGTTCTTTTTAAGGAAGGGAGAAATGTATATTTACTAAAAAAATATCCTAAGGATAAGGGTAGCTTTAAAAATATTGTATAGGTAGGTACTTTAAAATACTATTTCTAAATCTATTTCGTCTTTTTCGACTTATTAAAGGCCATTGAGACCCATATCGTAACACATATTTGCTTTAATCTATCCCTATTCTGAGTTAATGTCTCCGTCCTTTACTCCAATTTCCGTTAAGTGTTTTACGATTTTATCGATCGATCTTTACTTGGTTCTGCAGATTGGCCTTTTCCAATTAGGTTTTAATTAAGGATCGTTTTCATTAAACTGTTGGATCTCCATACGTGACCACTGACCATGTCATAACATAGGTATTTCTGTATCGCATTATTGCTTCTATATGCTAGTCTCTTTGTATAGCTGACCGGTTTCTAATATTTCTTTTTAATCAAATATTTTGGAACGTTAATTTAAAATTTGAACTTGTTCATGAACTAATTCATTAACATAAAATTGAACTAGTGCTTATTATATTTTTGGAATGAACTTGATTAGTTTACCTAAGTTCATTTTTAATTCAAAACTTAAATACAGGCACCTGCATTAAAAGTTAGTTTTATTATATTGATTTTTACTAAATTAACGTAAGTTTCAGCGATTTTATTAAATATCATGTTAGAGTTGAATGTTAAGTATATAATTTTAAGAGGACGGCACAGTAAAATTATTTTCCATTTCTGTATTTTTAACAAAATTGTTTATATTGTTCTCCTAAATCTAAATTAAAATGAACGACACAATTGCAAAACAGCAAGTTCAAGTTCATTAAAAATATGAACTTGGTTCAAATAAAATACGAACTTAACAATGCAATCTGTTTTCGTTTATACATTTCGAACTTAAAACGAATGCACTAATTTGTCTGATTTCCGAGGTCTGAAATGAATAATAATACCTATTACATAGGTAGGTAAACCAACTAAAATTGAGAAAAAATTCCATTGCCTAGGTATTCACCTAAACGCAGCATATTTAACTACTTATGTATTAGCTTTAGAAACTCAAATAATGATTAATATTGTGTGTTTTGTAATATACAGGACAAACCGTAGACGCGATATCGACACCTTTCGTAGGAGTTCTTGTCGACAAATTCGGACAAAAGAAAACCTGGATGCTATTAGGTATGTGCACAATAAAAATAATATCCTAACAAAGTCTTGCGGAATTCATTATCAAATCGTTAACTAATCGGTTTGGCGACATTTTACCACACAGGTACCGCTATGGAAGCCGTGAGTTTTCCGTTAATTTACAACGTCTGGAACCAATCGGCGGCTGTGACGGCCATGATTTATATCGGATCCATATTGATATTCCAATTAGGGTGGGCCCTTGTTCAAATCTCCCACCTGTCGTTGATACCTGAACTGTCTGGTCTTTCGTGGGAGAGGGGAAAGCTAACGTCCATAAGGTTAGTTCGTTAATGTTGTGTGTTATTTTTATCATGTATACAAATTCAGAGGCGATTGAGGGAGAGCTATGGATTATGGGGGTTTAGCAGGGACGTACGCAGAAAAAAGTTTTTGGGGCGTTTTTGAAAATCGGATCAACAATATAACATTATAATGGAATAAGGAAATAACCATACAAAAACCAAACATTCCTGGAAGCGTTTGCAGAACACCCAAAACAACCTAACCTAACCTCCATTGCGTACGTGCCTGGTGTAAAGCTCCTCCAAAACTTATCAAATCTCCGTCTGTGCGCATAATAATTATCGTCTAATAATATTACACTTACAAGTACATGCAATTTGAATGCGTATATATATTTTATAGATATGCGTTCACAGTGTCCACGAATATTTTAATGTTCATTATTGCTTGGTTCGTGTTCAGGGGCGTACGGAAGAACGGCGCCGGTAGTCTCATCGGTCCCAACGATGCAGGCAAATTTCAAGTCAGTGTTTTTGGTTTAATTAAAAAAAAAAAAAAACATCCTTAGATGCAAGATCCATAGTAATATTCTTCGTTTAATATATTCCCAAATTCTACACTCGTGTTTTATCTTCTTTGTCCTGAACGCTCTTGAGTATTTCGTATCAATTCAACATCCGTCACCTACTTCAAATTTTCTACATAGGGATATAGTCATATTATATCTTACGAATAAATTTTTTTTCCTTGGAAGGTTGGCCTACCTCTGCCCAACCTCCATCTCTTCCATTGGCACTCTACTTCATCCTTAACCATCAACGGCTCGAGCGATCGATTCATTCTATCTCTGCCTTTTAATGCCAATTATGCCTACCATTTTTATTGCTGCTATAGCTGGTATCTAATTACTTCCACTTTAATTTTATAACATTATGTGATGTATCGCTGCAGATACTGGCGTTGATATCCGCGGCGGTGGGAATGTTTTCCACTTTGGTTTTTCACGCGCTACTGAAACGTCCGCGGCGGAACACCGTCACTGCTACTTGCAACAGGAAACTGACGTACCTGCAGAATCAAGCTGCGAGTTTCGATAAAATACGCAAATTCTGCAAGAGCGTCCATTTATATCAGGTTGCCGTTGTTTTTACGGCTTGTAAACTGCTCATAAACATAGCCCTAGTTTACATACCACTGTTTATTAACGAATCGGCAATTGGCGAGTCGGGCACCATTGCCAGCGTACCGTTGATGGTGTACGTGTCATCTCTGGTCACTTCGGTGACCGTCGAGTACATCAAACCGTACTTTAAATCCGGTAAAGTAAGTCCGATAATGAGCAGAGTCGATGAGACGACCTTCATTTATTTCCAAAAATGCTGATTTTTGCTGAATTTGCCTGTAGCAGTTTTAACCTATAAGGCAGGGCCTAAAATACATCTAATTTCAGGGGACACACTTTTTAATTTAATTGTTATCTTTAACAGATTTCCATACCAAAAAAACCCTGTGAAAGTTGTAGCGTCTAAAATTTTGGAACGATTGCAGTTCAACTCCCAAGCGATTTTTCGGAATTTTTTATCTTAAATGTGTGTTTTTACATACTGAATTTGATGGTACTTTCAAAAGAAGTCGTTCAGACCTCATTTGGAAGTTTTGGTCAACAAATTTCAAAATGCTTGATTTTTCTAAAAATCGTGTTTTTGAGGTTTAAATATCAAAAGAGAAAGATATGGTAAAGGGGACGGGTGCAGCAACTGGTGTAGGTTGGAAGTTGGAAAGGTAAGATACAGACGGATATTTAATTTATATCTGTAAGCAACGATAAACCATTGATTACAAAATAACGATTCTGAGTGGTGTTCATTAATAGTGATGCTTTGTCAACAATATTTATGCCATATTATAAAATAATTAAATAGGTTCTATATATTTTCTTTAATAATATTTGTTTAATATTTTACCAATTTTCTCAGTTTTTCTACGTTTTCCCATGTTTTATACCGGTTTTTCAAATTTGATGAGAAAACTCCAGAGAAAATCGAAAAATGACTTCCCTTAAGTACCCTCCCACACTAATTTTCTTTCAGAAAAGGTGCTACATTTAGAAATCCGAGTAAGTTTTCTAGTAGGAAGGTTGTTAACAGATAAAAAAAAAAAATAAACATCTTTGTAAAACCATAAGCTTCTTAGCTCCACTCAGAATCTAAAATTTATTTTTTTGGAATTTTTTTTAGAAATGATAGTAATCATAGGCTCAACATTTTGGTGAAATCAGAATTCACCTATTGTACTTAATTTTTATATTATTGTTAGTAAACCACGTAAAATCTAATTATAATATTATTTCAATCATTTGCATATTAAAGTAAATCAATATTTTTTGGATTTTTTTTAATAGAGTGTATAATAACATAAATAGTTTTTTAATTGAATCAGAACTAACTAATATTTTTTGGTTTGGAAGAAATAGTGGAATAATGTATCTTTTCTTTATCTTTATGAATACATAAACATCACATTTTACCTTTGGAAATAATTAATTTAATACTATTTTATTTTTATTACTTACTGAGGTCAAAATAATTTTAAAAAAAAATCTCCGGTAGAGAGAGCTGAAGGGCATGGTGAAATTAATACGACGATTATAACATCAAATAATTGTTATTTATGACCAAATATTATAGGAAGTTTTAAAATTTTTTTTTCTATGTGAATTCTTAGAATAGTTCCGACATCTCCATACATATCCGTCAATGCAATTAACTTTAAATTATAACTTAAGACTTTGAGAGGATGTCTATAAACGTTTTTTAAATATGTTACATTTGGCAATAAGCGTCCTAGACTTCGATTTTTTAATTATTGCCAAAGAAATAGCCCCTTGGCGTTTTCGCACATATTACTCATAAATATCGAAAAAATATTAATTAATTCTGATTTCACCAAAAACTTCATTATTACACATCAAATGAAAAAAAGTCCAACAAATTAATTTTGATTTACTTTAATATGCAAATGATTTAAATAACATTATAATTAGGTTGTACGTGGTTTATTAACAATAACATAAAAAGCAAGTACGATAAGTGAATTCTGATTTCATAAAAATATTATACATATAATTATTACTATTTCTAAACAAAAAAATCAAACATTTTGAAGTTTTTAGACCATAACTTTTAAATGAAGTTTGAGCGACTTTTTTTGAAAGTACCATTAAATTAAGCATACAAAAACACACATTTTTGAAAAAAAAAATTATAAAAAATTGCTTGGAACCTAAACTGCATTTATGTCACAAAATAAATACAACTAAAAGTACGTGGATATATGATATCTACCTATATAAATGTGATCGTGGTTAAAGTTTATGATATTTGTATAAAATAAATAATGTGTAAATTGTTATAAATTGGAATTAAATATTACAATACATTTGTGTTAAAATTCCATTATGTTTGCTATTTTTACAATTAAAACTAGAAACACGTAATAAAATTTCGGACACACATTTGTAATTTAGGGGACACAGTATTTTAGGCCCTGTTATAAGGTCTGCAATCTTAAGTATACGAAAAATAGGTAGGTTACCACTTACCTATGTACATTTTTGATAAATTTATCAAATAAAACAATAATAACATTGTTTGAAATATTGTGTAATGAAAACATTAAAAACTAATTAGAAATCACTTTAAAATGACAAAACGTTAATATTGTAATTGATATTATTAACCAGAGGCGGTTGGATGTTTGCTATTATTTTAACTAAATTAAGCTACTGAAGTATCTATTATAGGTGTTATTTTTACTGACGATAAAATAATATTATTTAAATTTAATTTGACCATGTCACTATACTTAAATAATGAACAACAGCTTAGGTACTACAAAATACAAAACTAATGATGTTGGAAACTATTTGTTTGTTTTTAGATGTTATTTGCATTGGGTAGCATAGTATCAATTAGTGGATCGCTTCTTGTATTTTTCAACCCAGACAACGAACTGACATATCACTATTTATATTTGGCCGCTGTATGCTTTGGTAATAAATAAATAGATAATTTAATTTAAAGGAATTCAGCACTAGGTATAATAGGAATAAATAGATGATGAAATAGATTATAAAGTTAAGAAATTATTGTAAAAATTAAATATAATAATTGATTGATCAACAATGAAATAAATATTTTAAATATTTTAGATAAAAATATCTATAATTTTTTTTTTAGATTCTGAGCATAGCAAGGGATGTATTAGTTTATTATATTGTATTTTTTTTTTTTGTGACTGACCTAATCTAACATTGTTATGATTTTTAAGTTATTTACACACAGAGAAAAAGTACATACAAAGTAAAACCAATACATTCCTTGCTGTTTAGAATCTAAAAATTGAGCATAATGTAGTGTTTTTTTTCTTATAAAAGTCTAAAGTTCAAATTTTAATTATTAGTTATATTTATTACAACATTTCAAAATATGTTTAACCTGATTTCGCTCAGAATTATATTTTACTAATAATTTATTTTACTTGTGTATAGAAAAAAAAAGTTCTATGTATCCTACCATCCTAAATTTTTTATTTGTAAGTAAGCAAATCATTGGTGGTTTTCATAATAAAAGAAATTAAATTAAAATGGTTGCTACAAATTATTTAAAGTTCGAAATAAAAAATAAAGATTCCATAATATTTTTATGGACTAAAGAAATCAAACTATTTATGTTTTTTAGGTTCAGGAAGTGCGATAACTTCAGTGTTGAGTTTGAGTGTAACTGCAAATCTAATTGGAAACGATACAGATTGTGGAGCTTTTATTTACAGTTCAGTAACATTTTCTGACAAATTAATCAATGGATTAGCAATCATAGGAATAGAATTCATGTAATTTATTTAAAATATTGTATTTCATAATGAAACAGAAAATGCATATCATATTATTTATGTAAGTTTTTTTTTTTTTTATAGGAAATGCACAAATTTAGAACTGTGTTCACACTATTACAGAGACGTTTTGTCATTTAGCAGCGGATCACTTGCACTCATTGGTTTATTGGTTTTTTTGACAATACCAGATATACTTATCAAGATGTCAAATAATTTATCATCTCATGTAGATTTTTAAAAGTCAATTATTATTGATATCACAAAACATTGTTGTTCCTTTGTTATTTTTAGGATTTAGAATATTATAGTTGTCAAACATCCAATATTATATTTTTATATTTTTTTATTCTATATTTATACAAACACTTTTATTATAATATATACTTTTTACTCTAAGGTAATGGTGTTTTTCTGGTGTATGGAAATTCTTCACGACTGTGATAGGGTTCATAGGGGTCATCTGGATAATACCTCCTTTTCTTCCAATATTTAGTAGTCATTTTATCTAAGAGCGAACATTGTTTGGCATTACAAAACACGTGTTGCCTCAGTCTACGTTTTCTAGCAGCAGGTTTTTTCCACATTTTCTTGTTACGTCCACATTTTGTACGAATCCAAATACCCCTAATAAAATATAGAAACATAATTTAATCTAGAAATTATAAACAATGAATGCTATGACCAAATAATTTATATAAGTCAAAATTTATTTTTAACCATTTATTTGACTTATACAAAAAGAAAACTGAAATATTTTGTATTATTTTAGTGAAGTTTTTATTATTAATTAAATATGATAATAATAAATCCAATTGATTAAAAATCACTAAAATTATAATAGTTCAAATTAAATAAAGTCGATCAATAAAAATAATTACCACCCCAAACGGAAAAATCTATCAACAACTGTTTTTACAGTTTTTCTTTTTCCCTTCTTTAAGGAAAATTTTGTTAGGTTCCTGTTTGGTTGAACGTTACATCTGTAATAAGGTACATAAATTATTAATATTTTAAATACTTATTGATAATGTCATAGCTTCTGTGTTACAATTCAAATACAATAATATACAAACAGATTATTATTGACACTTTTGACATATTTAAAGAACAGTTATCAATGCAATAACATAATAACAATGTAGTATGAAAAATATAAAAATAAATATTTTTCAGTGTTTTATTTTTTTCGTATCTAAATCAATTTAATAATTTAGTTTTAACTATGATAAATAAATATAACATAAATACTTACATTATATTAGAAGGAGCAATAGAGGTATTCTTATTAAAAATGTTTTTGGTTGATCTCCAGTTGGAGGACAAAACTGTCGAATAGAATCTACTTGTTTCAAATCGGTTAAAGTTGTTATTTAATAAAAAACTCAACGAGTGTACTTGAGAAGCTTTGATTGGTGCATTTTCTGTTTGTGATCGAATAAGGCGAACACCCCCTGAAAATATAAAATATTAATAGTTTGAAGGGCAATATTTTAATTAATATTATTAATATTAGTCAACTGATGATTATGTAATTACAAAATAAGCACATGATAAATTAATGTAGAGTGTAAAGACGGATTCCAATAATGAATTCATTGGCATTGTTATAGCATCTATAACAATGTTTATGAGTTATTATACAGAGTGATTTTTTTACCATGAAACAACAATTATCTCAGAGGATTTTAAGTGAATTTGACTTCTGTTTTTTCTAATCTTTACGGAATCGTTTAAGCTTTATTTTAAACGATTTTTAATTTTTTATCCATACTCTATATACCTTAGATAAGTGCATACTTGTGATTTTCAAATAAGGTAATAAATTGCCTATCTATGACCCTTCTCTACTCCTCAGGTCATAACTTTAAACTGTCATAATAAGTCATAAACGGTAAATCTGATATTAGTGTTATGCATATCAAAATTTTTAGAAAAATATTATCTATATAGTCTGTGTTCAAAAATGAGGGGGGGGTTCTTATTTGAAAATAAAAAGTATGTACTTATTTAAGGTATATGGATTAGGGGTAAAAAATTAAAAATGATTTTAAAATAAAGCTTAAACGATTCCACAAAGATTAGAAAAAACAGAAATCAAATTCATTTTAAATCCTCTGAGATAATTGTTGGTTCATGATAAAAAAAATCACCCTGTATAACTAAAATTAAATAAAATGTTGAAATAAAAAAATAATTTTGACAAAAATTGAAATATATCAAGACATATTATAATTAAGTATAATATAATAAATAGATAAAAATAATGATACAAAATAATGTAATTACAACCAGTTTATCAAAGATTAAAATTGTTAAAATCAATATGGTAGGTAGCAGAGCATAATTTATTAAACTGATAGGTACACAATACATAGTAAGAAATCATCTTTACAAAATATGTTTTATTTTTTTACAGGAAAAATAAATTTATTTTAAATATAGTAACTAACCTGAAATAACCGATCCAAAGGCTCGTCTAAACATGATTAAATTGATTTAATTATTTCTGGAGTGGAGAAAAATAACAATAGGGTATAGATACGATCGTAAATTAAAATTTATGTGGTGAACAACTACATGATCAAAATATATTGAAAACAGAAAAATAGACTTGAATTGGATTCGATCTTTGGATCTGAAGATATGGGATAATAATATATAATAGACTTGGAATTTGATTTAGATGCCGGATCCCGGATGGTTTTTCTTGGAGTGATAACAAGCCGTGTCAGATAATAAATCAGCTGTTTTAAATTTTTAAATTTGTAATAATCATAGATAATATATTATCTAAGGTAAAAATGATTTCAAGGAACACGATAGATAATATTATCTGTAGAAACGGAACATACAACAAGGTTACAACAAAGAGTAACAATTACAGATTAGATCAATCTAATCATTTTACTACAATCAAAATAATATTGACAAAATGATAACAAAGACAAAAAACAAATTATTAGAAATGTTATTTAAATTGCGATGTAATGATTTCATAATTGTAATGTTGTCAACAATTTACTGACTTCGCATTAAACAACATTAAAAAAACAACTAACAGTGCGCATTTATTTGAACTCGAATGCCCTTCTTTTGTGTTAATTTCTCAAGGTTTGCCACTTAAATTTCTACGTCACAAAGCACTACACAATTATATATACCACTTTTTAATGATAATCTAATTGTTTTACAACTGGTGTAATATAATTATAAAATCGGTTTCGAACAATATCCATACAGAAGATTTCGAAAATGATTTTCTTTAGATTTATTTGTTTAGTTTTGTTTGTTTATCAATTATATGATCGAGCTGAATGCGTTTCGTTCTTTCACTTCTCATTGGATCCACCGCCTGTCAAAGATATTGCATTAATGTCCAGATATATTGTTCATCATGCAGGTATTATTAAACAGTTTTATTGTTGTTACATTTTAAGGAATGTCAAATTAATAAATATGATTATTGTAAAAATAGCATAGGTATTGGAACAAGAAATATATACATTCTTTTAATATCAACCAAATGTAAAAACTTGCAAAAACTATTCTTATAAGTTTATCTATATTTTGAAAATAGATTAAATTAATATCAAGATCCCATTAATATTGTTATTTAATCAAACCAATCATCAGGTCAAATATTTCTATAAAAAAACACCAATCAAAACAAAATATTAAACTGAGCAAAAAAGTATAAAAGTTGAGACTAGTATTCTACTTCAAATTATAATTAAAACAATGGAATTTCAACATTATGTAGTTACTTAGTTTTTGGATATCTTTAGATTTACATACATTTATTTTAAACAAATTTGAACTTGCATAAATTATTATTTGACCTTTTGTTTTGTACTTCCTATAATTAATCACAACATGTACTAAAGTCAATAGTTTTAAAATAGAATAACTTATAATATTAATATTTTTCGTAAAATATATTCATTTATGTATTATTTTTTTATAGATTGGGCAACGTTGTCTTATATTGGAAATCAATCGTTTATGGATGGTATTCCGATGGGTAGAGTGTATTCGATTAGCGATGGAATAATCAGTAACAGTACTGGCATACCCTATATTATGGCTTCACCAATGGATCTTTCATTTCAAGATGTCGTGGTAAATGTTAAAAAATATTAAAATTACTTATCTAATTTATTTACACTTTTAAAAACAACAAATCATAATTATTATATACATATATATATATATATATATATATAAAACAATAAGATTTAGATAGTTGATGTGTTTGAAGTGTCTAGGCAATTAAAGTTTGTAAAATATTGAATTATTTACAAGGTTTTTATTATATTATATATTATATACTTTCAGAAAACAAAACATTGCTCTCTTGTGATGACCCTTGCAGAGACAGATTATTGTCAGAAAAAAACATATGATCCTGAAGACCCACGTTGTGCTCAAGTAACTTTAACTGGACAATTTATAAAGGTAAAAACATTTGGAACATTCTCTATACTCTTAAATTAAACATTAATATATATATATTTGTTTATCACTAGTTGGAAAAGGGTGATCCTGAATGGGAAGCAGCCAAAGTAGCTTTGTGGACAAGACATCCTGTTATGCGTAAATGGCATATTCTTGTTCCAGGTAAATTATTAATGTTATTTATGATATATTATAATTTACATAATATTTTATATAGTTATTGTTAAAATAAACTTTTTGTTGTACAATTTTTATTTTTGTTTTAGGACATAATTGGCAATTTTCCAAAATTATTATTGAACATATTACACTTATTGACACGTTTGGTGGCCGCAAATATCCTAATGTAGCTGACTACTTCAAAGTAACGCCTGATATTAAATTATGGCCCAAACCATCGAGACGTTCACATATTACAATTGAGGAAAATGTCATTATCGACGATGAATTCTAGGGAATGGTTTTACTTATTGCAATATATTGCCAATTTAAACGAATAGACTGATTTTTGAGGTTTATAATTAATACATTTTAGCAGGGTTAAGGTTTCTATTTCTTTTTGAATAATAAAAGGTACATTTTTTTTAAAAATAAAATTATATACAACTTGAATACACTGGAATACATTTGGACTGAAGGGAGGAAAACATGCAAATTCATAGAAATCTGAGCCTTACTAATTTTATAAATTTATGTTGTTTACAATGTTAATTATACTGACTAAATAATTATTTTGATATTTTTAATGTATGTTTAAATATCAATTATGAAATGATATTATGTTATAATATTTCATGTAAAACATTTATATAATTGTTGAATTATTATGTTTTATATATATTCTTAAATATTTCTATTTTTCAATTGTATATTTTATTATGTGTTGTAAATGTATTAATCGTATAGTTGCTAATAATATACTCAGTGCTCGAATTGAAGAGGAAGGATTCTGTACTTCAACTGATTTTTTATAACTTTTAGCGTACTTTTATTTATATTAAATCTTGTATATTTTTGTAACAATATTAAACAAATATTAAAAAATATATATATAAAGTCTATTTGATTATTTTACTATAATATGACATATAAATTGTTGACAAAACATCACTAACTGAACTGTGGTAATAATCATTTTTTTGTTAGCAATAGTTTATTGTTGTTTACATATATACATTACATTACCTATAACAGTGGCTGCATTCTCCTTTATCCTAGGACGTCTTTTTATTTATGGTATCAAAAACCTAAAACTAGCGTTCTTTGTTTTTATGGTGAACATTTGGTTTATTATTTATTAGGTTTATAGCTGAAGTAGTTTATGAGTATGTCAGTATAATAAAAGTTTTTACTATCAAATTACATTTTAGCTTTTAGGTAGTAAAATTTAGCTACAAAAGTTTTTTAGGTGGGTGGTAGTTTTGAATTTCAAATTCTGAGTGGGTGCCACAGACAGTAATTTTAAGTACCTAACTATGCTATATATATATATATTACTTAAAAATAAAATAATAAACAATAAAAAATAACTTAACTAACTTAATGTACTTATCCTAACCCTAATTTTAGATTCTGAGTGTAGCAAAGAATATATTGATTTTACTAAGATGTTTATTTTTTTTATACTGTGTATAAACTGTGTACACAAATTCTACCATAAATCTAGCTCAGATATATACCATGGCACAAAGTCTAAAAAGGAATGTTGTCCAGTTGGTATTTTTAGGAGATCATTTATATCTTTTTGAAGTTCTGATATTATTGGGATAATAAATAATATAAATTGTGTTTTTCAAACTATGTTTGTCGTGATTAAATGATTATACATACCTTTTATCATCCTCGGGTTCAAACCCGCGTTTTTAACAAAATCTTTTACATTTTTTTCTGTTTACTTTAACAAAAAAAAAAAAAAACAAATGTATTTTGGATGAACCAGGAGAAGTAGAGACTCAGCATTTGCTCGCTCGGACTATTTTAATCGCAAAATACCCATCGATTTATTGTGCTAACTTTTCTACCAGAAATCTTGCTCTGATGTATCAAGTGTAACTTATTTTTTAAAAGGAAATTTTATTTCAATGGTTATTTAGGGAGGTAATTTTTTGATGTTTTTATAATTTTTGGGAAAAATCGGGATAAAACGGAATATGTACAAAATTTAAGTATTAGTAAAACAATATTATGGCTTTTTTTTTAATTTTTTTTATTTTTTTAATTTTTTCTACCAGAAATTTTGCTTGGATTTAAAATTGTAGTACTTTTTTTGAAATGAAATTTGACAGGGGAGGTACTTTAGGGAGGTAATTTTTCAATTTTCCAGGAGTTTTCTCAATGAATTGGAAAAATCGTGAAGGACGGAGGAAAAAGGGGAAAATTCATGAAATATTAAACAAATATATAATGCTTATTTAATTTTTTTACTATAATATGACATATTTATTGTTGACGAAGTATCACTATCAACTGAACTGCGCTCAGAATCGTTTTTTTCGTTAGTAATGGTTTATCGTTGCTTACAGGTGTACATTAAATTACATATAACAGTGGCTACAACTTTCTCCATTATCCTAGGACGTCTTTTTTACAATTAGAGATTGAATTATCTTTAATTACTACCTAGTTATCTAGCTAGCTAGCTATGATTGTGATTAGACGCAGGGGCTCTAAAAGCGCGAGTTCACAGCTTAAACCCCCTTCGAGCCAACCCTGAGTACATGTGCATACTTAAGTCCTAATTATCTAATTTAACTAGAATTTCAACCTAATCCCTGTATTATATTGTGTTTCTATATCGCCTAGGTAGCCAATAGATATGTATGTTTTACTTGAATAAAATGTGCCTACAACTATTTCACATTTCTACACATCATATTGTTGTATAGACATGAACAATCATGATTCACCATGATTAGACCATGACTCATATGGTTGTGCATACCGAGACTATTAAACGCTTTAATAACGTACCTACAAATATTATTAGTTTTCATACGATTTTCGGCGGTGGTACTCGAAAATATTAAAATTCTCCCGGCGGATGAAGTGAATTCGTGTCTATTATATTCTCGTTTTCAATGTCTAACATATATATGTATGAGCTGTATTTGTATACTATAATTGGCTTGAGAATTAAATCATTTTAAGTTGAATTAATTGACCCGTCGACAGTCTTCTTTATTGGAGTAATACATTTACAGAAGTTTATTCAATTTATGTAGTTATTTATTTTGAAAAATGTCTGAACAGCGGTATGTAGTTGGTGTCTACCGATTTAATATACAGTATGATGTAGATTGGACTCGTTCTTTGTAAACAGAATAATCTATTATACGTCCAATTAACGGTATTCATATTTTAATACTATCGAATTATTCACCAAGGCATCTACTGTATTACAACAAGTGTAATATTTTTAAGTGATTTGTCCTTTGAATCTACCACAGTTAAATATCCAAAACGTGTAGGTAGACGGGCATATATAATTTGTATAATCGGACCCGAAGGCGGGAAACGAATACAGAGTTCAACATTTTCAAAAAGTTTCTATAACATCTTCATGCTCGTTGAATTAAAATGTTAGTTCTAGTTAGGTTATTATTTGTTTTCCCATTGATAAAATGTATTCAAATAATATAAATTAATATAAAATTGGGTACAAATTTGATCAGAAATATTAAGAAATTAAAGAATAAACGAATTAATTAATAGAGTAGGTATCTGTCAACTGTATCATCTAACAACATATTTTACTAAGGGATGGTTTTTTCTCAGAAAACACTTTTCGGTAAATAAAAATACTCCGTTTTTTTTTTCATGACGGACCTTGAAAGATAACAATGTTTCACCTGATAGAACTTTATATTTGAAATTGTTTTCAAAATTCCCAATTTCAAAAAATAAAACCATTTTATTATTATTTTTAAAAAACTGTTAAAATGGTTTTCATCCACAAAACCTCAGATGACGCAAAATTTTCGTCCGGTTGTGCCTTATAGTAAGGAACTACCAATCCTCCAGTTCTTCGTTGAACACTTTTTGGAATTTATGTGGTTAAAACGAAAAATTGCATACAATTGTAATTTATTTTATTATAGGTATGTAAAAGTAGTTATAAATTAATTAAAAAACTAATCCAAGTTCAGGTTTGTCGGTAACTTTTTGGTATGGTAAATGACAATAAAAACGTTTTGAAACGTAATTATCAAAATAGAAGAAAATCTTTTTTAACTCACCAAAAAAGTTTCGATACAATACAAATAGTACGGGAACTTTGTACGTATGTGTTATTGCCACGTTACTTAACGACCTTAATATTGTAAGAGTCAAGACGTGTTATTTATATACGAGTACCTACCTCATATTTTGTTGACAATTAAATTATATTATGGTTACACATTTTTTTTAAAAATATACTTGAAAATTATTTGGTTGTATAATTATATGGTATTCTGAAAATTGAGTCTTGATCTCTTATATGAACGTTTCAGACCCAGAGGTGCAAATCTAAGGAGATTTATTAATTCGGTAATGGGGTAGGTAGGTAATTTTGACCAGTGGTCATTTTCAGACTTAATAATAAATTATATTCTTGTAGATACAATGAGGTAAAACACTTTCGTTACATAGAATATATAGCGCCACACATCAATATAAATATGTAGGTAGTTTACTTTTATTATCTTAAACCTAATTAATAGTAGACTACTAGCCTCACCTTTTATATTTCTTTGCCGCATACAAATAATAGAACAATTAATATAATATTACAGTAGTTATAATTATTAAAGATAAAGGTATTAACTACCGCAATACGCCACACCAGTGCTAATTTCTTAACGGGTTTATTTAAATTTTAGATTCTTAGTGTATTGAAGAATGTATTGGTTTTACAAAGATGTTTATTTTTATTTATTTTTTTTTATGTGAACATTTTTTCTACTAGAAAGCTTACTCTGATGTATACGATGTAGACCTTTTTCTGAAAGGAAATTTTCTTGAGGTGGTACTTTAAGAAGGCCATTTTTCGATTTTCTCAAGAATTTTCTCATAGAATGTGAAAACCCGGAAAAACCTAGAAATACGTAGAAAAAACGGGAAAATCAGTACAATATTATTAAAGAAAACATATAATGCCTATTCAATTATTTTACCATAATATGACAAATATATTTTGTTGACAAAGCATTACTATTATCTGAACTCTGCTCAGAATCGGTTTTTCGTTAGCAATGGTTTATCATTGCTTACAAATGTTCATTAAATTCCATTCTGTATCCTACATTTAAACTTCCCGTCTACAACAGTAGTTGTACCCGCCCTCATCATCCTAGGACAGCTTTTTAATAATAATATGATACGTCGATACCAATTTATAAAAATAAATACAAGATTAGATTGCTGGGATACCGTGGTCAGACGTGAAACCAGAGTAGCGGTAGGTGCGCCCCCCATTTTGGTCGTATTTTAACATATGGACTATTAAAAATTACTGAATACTAAAGTGTGGTAATTATTTTGTAGTTTTGTACCACTTTACATATCTACCTATATTGATATTATATAAGTCGTTAACGTCGTCATACATGAGTGTAAGTATTTGTCATTTATGATTTTTGAGAAAATTCTTAGTTGATGAATATATTATGAGAGCGAAGTGAACTATTTTCTTTTTTCAAGGGCGGTTGGGTATTTTATTTTAGTTGCTAATATTTTACCTTCACGTTATTCGAAATGGTTTGCGCTTCATTTATTAAGTATATTTTTATTTAATATATCCCCTGATGTACCGGCTATATGTTACTCGTATGTAGTTAGGTAGTAAATTAACATCCTGTTTAAATATGCGAACGGCTTGATAAGGATGTAGGAAATTACGCTCGTGTTCACGCGTTTAATAAGAAAATAATGCTGTGTATTCCCTCTCCCGGTTTTCTAACCTTTGTTAATAAACACAACTATTAATCTCGGTAGGGATGCCGTTTTAAAAACCATATAAATACCGACCGTAAGGCTTACCAAATTTCATATCTGTACTTCAGGCACTCACCGATACAGTTTAAAATCACGTGTATTTTTGGACATAGAATTTTATTTTATTTTTCGTCGTTCGTTTGTATCTGACTTTTATTTAGCAATGGATCGTTGGTTATTTGCTGGTTACGTTTTGTTATCGATTTTTGTGGACAGTGCTATTGTACCCCGAAGTTACCGATTGGACTTGCACCCTTACCCCGGCGATGGTGTTTTTAAAGGTAGAGTTCGCATTGACATCATTTATAATGATAGTCGACCGATCAATACCTTTACACTGGACGCGCATTCTTCACTTAACTTGGTCGAACGTGAGGTTAAAGTCATTTCTTTACCGAGTCTGGACGAGCCAGAAGTGGTGTCCACAGAAAACCGGTAAGTACTATAGTAAACTATACTTTGGTTTTGTTTTAAAAATGACCATAGCTATGATTTTTGTTAAAAATATTTTTCAGCTCGCTAACCATCACTAATCTAGAAAGACGAAAAGATATACACAAATTCCAAATAACTACCAAAGAAATGTTTAAAAAAGATGTCACGTACCAAGTTGATATATTATTCGACGGAATTCTGGGAAGCGATTCGTCTAGTACGTTTTATCAATCT
This sequence comes from Cinara cedri, assembly GCA_902439185.1. Classification (NCBI taxonomy): domain Eukaryota; kingdom Metazoa; phylum Arthropoda; class Insecta; order Hemiptera; family Aphididae; genus Cinara; species Cinara cedri. Next base: position 762,175 of record CABPRJ010001427.1, read on the forward strand.
ACTTACTTGGGATCGAGACATTCCCAACAAAAGAAGTAAGTTTTTAAGAACACGTGTACCCATGTGTATCCCATTTATACCCTTTGCACTACTTATGTTGTGGAAATAACAAATAAGAATATTATTTTAAAATGATTTTTTTTTGTAGGTGGTATGTAGCTATGAATTTGTTGAAAGGAGGTGGAGCGCACCATGTATTTCCTTGTTTTAACCAACCTAGTTTAAAAGCGTGGATTGAGTTATCGGTAGCACATAAAGGAGATTTTCGTGTTCTGACAACTATGCCATTGGTCGATACGACAAATGTGTACGTTTATTGTTACCTAAATCATAATATTAGATTAAAAAATATCTGAATATAAATTTACTTTTTTTTGTAAACAATTTACAGGACTTCGGAAGGCGTGTGGGTACGAGATCATTTTTCTAAATCTCCACCAATGTCTGTTAATTCTTTGGGAATGATTCAATCTGATTTAAGACGTCCGATGACGAATGGCGGTGAGTTTCACTGCACAAAAACGAATGGGATTCGTAATAATAATTATGATTATTTAAATCTATTTATAGATAATAGAAGAACTAAAATTAGTGCTTGGGGTAAAGAAGATGCTGTAAGATCTTTGGTTACGAATCAAAGAATGATTCATGTCGTTTTGGAATGCATAGAAGAGTACATGGCGAGGCCGTATCCATTACCCAGTATAAATTTAGTGGCACTCCCTGGTTACACGAACGATAAACCTATCGATACTTGGGGCTTGCAAATGTTCAGAGAAATGGACCTTTGTAGAAAACGCGACGAATTTTGGGTAGCTCATAATTTAGCTAAACACTTGTCTAATCAGTGGACCAATCATCTTACAACACCAATATTTCCGACAATCATAACTCAAGCGTTAGCAAAATTTTTAGCCGATAAAATAGCGTGGCAGGTAAAATTCTATTTTAACGTACCTATAAATGGTATATATTGGAATGATAATAATACATTGAATTCGAATGGTTTTTATTTTAGTTGGAGAAGCCGGTGTTCAATTCGTATGTAAGTGAGATGTATGGAATGTATTTAGATTATGACAAACCGGGTTTTGCAGAAATTAAGTCACAAATGGAAAATTTAAACGCTACCAAACGTGAGTAAATATTAAATTAGTCAAATTAAAACATCGTATAAACAATAAATTAAATAATTTTTTAGTTCGATTTGTATTTGGCATGCTTGAACATATATTCGGACCTCACTCTTTCCGACAAACAATCCGTTATTTTATGTCAAGCAAGTGAGTGTATAGAGTCAAATTAATTAAATTTATTTCTGTAGTATCATATATTTTATTATTCATTTTCTAGTTAAAAACAAATGTTTTTTTTTTTTTTTGAAAACGATTAATTTATATCGGTTTAATTAGATTTAACTTCTAAAACTTATTAACAAAGCTAATTATTTATTTTTTTCTTCAAGGGAATATCATGCTTACACTGAATACGATTTTTGGAATAAACTCACTGATGGGGCCTATCTTTTAAATGTATTAATCAAAGTATGTTAAAATTAATATTAATAATATTTATAAACTGACCAATTTAAACAATTGGAGCTTTTTTTTTTAGTACATATTTGAAAAGGTACCTTTATTTAATCATTCTTTAAATAGGATTCAGATCCTCTAAATATTATGTATTCATAGATAAATTAAATACATTTAAAATTTGATAATAAATTCTAAAAATTAATATTTTAGGGAAAAGGTCCTAATTCTATTGAACAAATTGTCAAACCATGGATACAATTTGATAGGCTACCCGTAGTTACATTTAGAAGAAATTATATGAATACAACAGCTCAAGTTATGCAGGTATTTATAACAATTAATTCAGTATTGACTAATGTCAAAATCACGAAATGAAATTAATATTATGATGTCAACTATAGGAACCATTTGTACTAAATGATGACGAGGATGATGTATCGATTCCGGCAAAAAACACTACCAATTATTTATGGTGGATTCCCAATATTCTAGTTTCTCAAAGTAATTTGACCGTACCTGTTCGAAATATAAGTTGGTTGGATCCGATACCTAGTCAGGAAATAGAACTCAAGGCATTTAATTTTTCAAAAACTCAATTTGTACTTTTGAACCCAGGAAGTTTAGGTAAGTTTTTTTACAGTTTCAAATAAAATAATTTGATAAACCAATAAGTTTATATAAATTATACACACACACATACATATATATTGGTTTAAATAATTGATTTGATTGAACAATAGTAATAGTTAATCAAATTATTATATTTCAGGGCCATTTATAGTAAATTACGACTTAAAAAATTGGGAAATGATAGCTCAGTATAATAAACGGTTTCCCGTCAACATTCGTCAACAGTTATTGCATGATTCGTTGACATTAGCGTTGTCTGGTAGATTGTGTTATGCGTACGCCTTCAATGCTAGTAAATTTATCGAGCAAGAACCAGAGCCAGCTGTTTGGAAAGTGTACTTTGGACTGGCTAAAAGGTTGCGTGTTAAGTTGCAAGGAACACCGGTGGCACCCAAATTTGACGTTAGTTTTAAATTTATCAATAAATTGAATACCAATTTCAAATCGACATTTTGTTTTTATACACAACAGAAATATTTAAAAAAGATGTTAAAATCAGTGAACGCTGCACTTGAACAGCCAGAACACACTGAATCTAGCTGGAAGGGACATTTCCGAGTGGAAGCTAAACGATTGTTATGCGAAACTGGACATCCACCATGTTTGAACGAAGCTCGGGATGTTCAATTGAGAACTAATTCTTCGAATTTAGACGAAGATAGATAGTACGTTATTTTAATTAGTCCTACACATAATTCAATTAAAAATATACATTTTTAAACTTTTATTGACAAACATTGCAGTTTCTTGGAAAATTATTTATGCACTCTTCTTGGATATGGAACACTAGATGAGTGGGAATTCGGATTACACAGGATCATGTACTATCCAAAAAATAAGTCTCAGACAGAAAGGTTGTTTATATTTAGGTCATTGGCTGGTTGTCCTAAAAACGAAACAAAATTTGTCAGGTAAGATGGGTGGAATTTAAAAGTCAAGTAATTTTACATTAATTAAATATGGTTTTTTTTTATATGTAAAAGAATGTTGAATTTGACATTAATGAGTACTGATCACAAATTTTCGGAGGAAGATATGTTAACAATGTTGACAGTCATGAATTCGGTACCCATAGGACACAATACAATATTTAAATTCATGATGAAAAACTTCGAATATCTGAGCACTAAGTAAATATATAATATACTGAAACTAATTACTTGCTTAAACAAATATTTTTAGTATTAGAAATTCGATATTGTTATATTACTATGACATTGTTTTAGATTAGAGAAAACAGTATGGGATTACTTCGTTAAAAGTTCATTTAGTAATTTTAGAACAGGAGATGGATTGAATATGGTTAGTAGATTTCTTTGTTTATATCTAAATTACTCTAAATTAACGACTGTAACTATGCAATCACTTTATAGGCTATTGAGTTTTATCAAAAGAACAAAAGACATTTTATTTCTGTGGACGAAATCATTAATACCGGGCTGGAAAAAGCTAAAATTCAAGTAGATTGGGTAAAAAAACATTTGACACCTTTAGATGGATGGCTTACTAGAGCGTTACAAGAACCGTGGATTCCTCATGAGTTCCAATTCAGAGATGTACCATCGTTCGTTGGATGAAATAATAAATATTATACAACATTTCTCGCTATTTTATATACATAACATTAAGTTATAAATTGTAATTAAATTTAATATTATTTTAAAATATTTTAGGATTTGTATATAATTATAAGTTTTTTGTAAATTGTAAAAACATAATTTATCAAGTACATTGTACAAATTATTTCGAAAATAAATAATATATAATTTTATTGTACTACCACTTAAACGACGCATTTTCATTGATAATAGTAGCGACTTCTAGACTATTAATAAATTCAATGTACGATGTCTTGTTAGAAATGTGCACTGTTAATTTACCACAATGGTTCTGTATAAGGAAAAAAAAATTAAATATTATAGTTTTTAAAAATACATTTTACACAGGTAAATTATATGGGTTACATCGATTTGTCTAAAAACATACTTTTTCAAAATTTATACAGGAATCCAAAATGTCCGAAGTTGACGGTCTAGCTATGACGGTGTCGGCTTTTAATTGCGTGTTATTAGGAATGAAATCTTTTAATGTGTTTAATTTGTCCATAAACATATTTATCGAACGATTTATTTCTTCCTAAAAATATTAAATTTATTTAAATAGATATTAGTTATGAGTTTTATAGGACACACAATTTAACTAAAAAATGGTATACCTTTTTTCCGGGATTTTCATTGAGTAATTCGAAATCAATGTTGTCCAACTGTGTTAGACGTTTTTCATTATCAGAGGGGCAGCCATCTAATAACAAAAGATTTACAGTGTCGCCGAATCCTTCAATTATTTTCGCTAGTGCCACTGCAGTAGTCCCGCCCCACGTTTCGCCAACGATTGTGTAAGGTCCTTCCGATTGGATTGTTTTCAAAGGCTGTAAAGGTGCATATTATTTTAGATACCTAACTATACCTACCCGTCATAAGGACATATATTATATAATAGCGAAGTATAAAAGTTATTTACCCATAGTAAACTGAGAGCTGCGTTTTCAACAGAATCAACTTTGAACGGAAATCTAGCACAAAATACCGGGTGCATGATTTTATTAATTAGAGGATTAATTCTCGAAACTCCCAATCCAGGAATAATGAACACCGGTAGTAAACTATTCTTGTCGACGTTCTGAAGACCTTTGGATACACATTCTTCAAACTGCGGGAACTCTGGTAAATTTGTATAGAGATCGAGTAATTCATCGGCGGTTGTAGGTAAATACTCAAAGTTGAGTTTTTCTGAAAGCAATTATTTTTTATGTTGGCATAATAATATGTTTAATTTAATATTATATTGTCGATGTTTTTAACGTAAAATGTTTTATAAACTAACCACATTCGGATACCGATGGATTGCTAACGACTACCGATATAGGTTTCGAATCTTCTACAGATTGTATCAAGTTTTTAATGTACTTAAACACGATTTCTGGTTTTCGGATGGATTTGTCACATTGCACGTTAACGCAATTAGTTTTAGTATTTCTCCTGGATTCGCAGATTCCATTCGCATCGCTTTGTATACACACGAAATGTTTCAAGTGTGGTAAAACATTTCTACTAGCGTTATCGATGTTTTTCAATTTCATGTCACTCTAATAAATTTTAATTGATAAATTAAAATGTATTTATAAACTCTCGTACATCCGTTTAACCTACCATTTCCACACAAAATATTGCATCGATTTTTGAAAAAGATGTGAATTCCCGTAATAATGATTCGCCCTCATTAATAGTATTAAACCTTTCGGCCGAAGTCATAATAAACGATACGTCACAATATTCTTGGATTAACGAATATATTGCTGTTTGGCTTTTCCGCAATCCCGAATTGCCGCCACTAATAATAAATATCAACTTTTTCGCGTCTTGTTGAAGAAGCCATTTTACAGTTTTAACCCATAGATTTGTCATAGAACCAATAATGATGTATGAATTGTCTTTTTTTACAAAACTATGATCTTTACAACTATCTGTTTCAAGCGATATTAACTCTTTTTCCGAACTATGGACCCTATTTACATGAAAATTTATTTTTTGAAAATACATTAAAACAATTTTATATAGGCAATTAAATTTTATAAATTTGTATCTTACTTAATAGATGAGGAAACAGTTTTTAATGTTTCGTTATGCAATGGACTGACTATTTTGTCTTTAATACCATTTTCGACGAGCTTCTGAATATGATTTTTAGTTTCGATAGAAGAATTGATCACGTGCAAAAAGTTGTTTACACCGTACAACGTGATATTTTTCAAAAACATATACATCCCTATTGATAATAATAAAAGAAGATAGTAATTTCAAGTATAAATATAATTCAATTTAATATAATATATTTTTATTTGAACTAGTCTTACCAATTTGAGTGTGAACATTGATATCTTGGGACCCAATGTGTATAAACGTGCCAAACTTTTTAATACATCGAAGTGAAGCCCAAAGGAATTCTGTCGGTATAGAGTTTATAATTATGTTACATCCTTTTCCTTTTGTTAAATTCATCAATTGTATTTCAAACTTTTTATTATTGAGATCAAGTATGTTGCCGAAGTTTAACTATAAATTTCAATGATTCAACATTTTCCATATTTAACTAAATATTTTTAGTGTTACTTAAACAGCGGCTTAATTACCTTTGGAAATAAATTTTTTAGAAAGTCAGATTGGTCGTTGTTATAAGTAGTCACGTAGACCTTACAATTAAATTCTAAAGCAACTCTAATAAATGCCTGACTGTCTTGTGAGCATCCATTGTGTATAAGAATCGAATTTCCTGATCTAACACGAGCTTTGATGACTAAACAATAATATGCCTGTAACATTTTATTGTGTAACTAAAATTTAGTTATAAATAAACAAAAATTTAATTTTACCATTGAATAAGCTAATGGTAATTTTGCCGCATCTTGCAAAGTCCATTCGGAATTGACATACCACTTAAAAATGTTATCAATATCGAATCTCTTATTTTTGGTTTTGTACTTCATAATGCCCATTACATTTTTGCCTTCATTATCTATTCCTGAGTATTGAGTACATACTTCTTCTTCCTTTATTAAAAACATTTAGATAAAATTACGTAGTAATATTTAATATAATATTATAATTAATAACTAAAATATTAAAATATTAATATACATTTAAAATATTAATAAACGTGTTTTAGGTACCTTAATGTTTTCTTTTATAGATTCAATGAACTTGATAGTTAATTCACTAAAAACAAATAATTAATTTTTTTTATCTAACATGTCTAATCTTAAATATTAATTTTATACAAACCTCTTTGTATTAATATATCGTTGTAAATTATGATCATTTGATTCTTTAGATAAGTCTATACAAGGAAGTACATTATAACTACCCCAGGTATTATTAATCAATATATTTTGTCGTAATCCTTTAAATAGCTGTTCTCTGAAAAATGTTTTAGTCAGATCAAACACCTGTGAATCTTCGGAAAATATTACATATCTGAAAATGATAGAAAATATAAATTATGTATAAATTGTCTATTTTAAATTCATTATACTTACCTAAAACTAATTAAAGATTTGATATTTTCAATTTCTCGTACAACTTGCAACTGACTTTCTGATTCGGTTTTAATTAAAACAATTGGTGAAATATTATTAGTGAATGAATTAAGTCCTTGTTCTATGTTGTCTTTCCATAATGAATTATTGGTGGTAACTTCTAAAATCTTGTTCGGTAATTTTATTGTTCGGGTTACCAAACGATAAATGGCACCATTGATTTCTTGCTGAATAACTACAGTATAATTATCATCCACCATCATATTTTTTACTAAAACGAAAACCCTCCCTGGATATTTTTTAATATCTTTATTTATTTGCTCATTTAAATCTTCAGTCACTAATAGTAGCACATCATTTGACGTTAACTCTGTAATTTGGATATTTGGATATTCTTCAACGTCTGCCTAATGAACAAACAATACAATCATTAGTTGTATGAGTTAATTAACGCTATTTGTGTAGTTAGTAACACAATAGAAATGAATTAACCTTTAAAAATGGCTGCACTTGAAAAAGTTTTCGGAAAAGTTCTACGAATATAGCATTATTAATTTTTAATTTAGTTTTCAATTTTGATGGTGACTGTGTTTTTGATGTATTTTTAGTAAGTTGCACGCATAGACTTACAAATTGAGTAAAATTCTAAAATTTATAATATTAATAATTAAAAATGTTATCATATTAATATGACTAGAAAAATATCTATTTAAATTACGTTAGTTTTGGGATTAGATTGATCTACAAATTGAACTTTTTGAATGTTCAAGTTTATAGGTGGTGGACAAATTGTTGGAAATACGGACGTTTTTAAAACTTCAATTTCTATTCCAGGTCCTCTGATAACGTTAGTTCGAGTATCAAAAGTAATGTAAACTAACGATCCTTGAAAAATATTCTTCATTTTTTCTTTGTCAATAACTAAACTCCTAAACCACGATGGAAGTAAAGGTGTTTCATAGTTTGATTGAAGGTCAGCAAACATTTTTAATTGCATCATTGAATTAATATTGAAACTAAGATCATTTTTCCATACTATATTTGCTAGAAAACCTAAAAACTTAAAAACAATGTAGTAATGCAAGTATGATAAAATGTATTAAATTAAATTTTTGTACAATACCTTTTTCATTAATTAGAATTTTCTGAATTGTACAATATGGATTTGAAAAATGAATATTATTTTCAGAAAATGTTCTGTATATTTCATTATCCGATATCCATTCATTTTCAATATTAACTTCACAATCTGCTGGTGGTTCTGGACTGATTAGATGATTAGTATCAGCCATGTATATCATTCCTGATACTAATATATTTTGGGTTTCAATTACTTCAAATAATCCAGAACCGATAAGTATTTGTGTATAAAAACCACTTGGTTCTAAAATAAATTATGATAATAATAATTGATACATTTATATCATGCTTAACTTATAAGATACCATAAAAAATAACAATAATTAATATAAATCCAAGCTACTTAAGTACTATTTATCTCTTCATCCTTTATCCAATCTTCTTCCGTCACTCCACTCGTCTACTAAAGCATTTTTGCCTCTGTTACACTCACTTTTTCTTCTATTTTTCGTCTACCACCTAACACTCCCCCAATTTTACAACAAAATCAGTCTCGTCACACTATTGAAGAATTTGAATTAATGATAGAGAATTTCATTGTCAATATGATATTTTTGTTAAATTTAATAGTTGTATACAATAGTACCTTCAGCTGAAGCCATTAATGGTTTATGTACAAAAACATTTTCAAACACTGTTTGGCATAATTTATCAGTGGAGCCCGATTGATTTTTTTCGAACGATCGCAGCACTTCTGTCTAAAATAATTAATTTAGTTTAATACATAATTTTAATGCTAATTTATTTTTTTTTTTTATAACATACGATGAAAAATGACAGTGGTACTACAGTTGCTTCATTAACTTTATGTCCTAAAAGATGTCTTGATGACTTATCGCGCAGACAAAGTTGTACATAGTCTAAATTAAACTGAAAAAAAATAGATAGGTACACAAAATAATGTGTAAAAAAATTACACTTTACCATATTTGAAAAATAAAAACACTTACAGCGCCATAATGCGTGTTAATTGGCCAAGTATCTTCGTGATTCCATGATATAAGAGGGGCTAAACTTGGAGTACCTCTTGAGACAGGGTACGCTGGTGGAGGATAAATGACATTGAGATTCGGTTGGAGGCCACTGATATAGAGTTCACCGAGTATAGTAAGAAAATATTTCAGAGGACTGTTGCTTCCTCGTTTTGCAAGAGAAACAATTTTACATGAACTGTCTAAACTGGATTTTAAGAGTCCTTGAAATAGACCGTGAGGAGCTATTTCTATGACTATGACATTTTTAGGAACTTTTTTACAAGCTTCAGCGAAATAAACAGTACTTTTAAAATTATTTGCATGATATTGACCAGAGCTCCATTGTGCTAAATCACCATTCCAATTGTCTTCAGATATTGAAGTTGATATCCATTTTGCAGATCGTTTCTTTGGATTTGGAACTGCCTAAGAATAAATTAAACTATTAATCGATACTGCATATACACAATGTGATAGTACTAATTAATCTAATTTAATTTACTTTTTCAATAAATTTCTGAACAAAATCAGCTTGTCTTAAGACCATCCTTGAATGGTATGCTATACCATTAGAATTTACTTGTCTAACAAAAACTTTTCTTTTATTCAGAGTTTCTAAGTAGTTTTCCATGTCTTCAGCTGGACCAGATAGAGTTACGTTTTCTTCAGCATTATGACATCCTATGTCAATACTAGATGGCAAATCTGGTATGTTTTTATAATTTAATCCTAAAACGTTCAAATGTTTTAAATTATTTCGAACACACATTGCTTTATAAAATTACACTTACCTACCGCTGCCATTAAGCCTTTCTCTGGCTTTAAAAATTCTGATACACTGCCTCTAGCATAAGCTGCCATAAGAGCCTCATACGTATTAAAACATCCATCAGCATAAGCACATCCATTTTCACCTAAAGAATGTCCAAACATGCCATCTGGGTGAATACCAAGTTTGGCCAATAAATCCACGAATGCGATCTTAAAACACGAATAAATCATAAAAAAAATGATGCAAGTTAAAACTAATTTTTTAAAATTTTAACATTTGTTTAATATATAGATTTTACACAGACTCAAAATAGTGTCAAAATTATAATATTTTAGTAATATATGTGTACTTATACTCACGTGTATAGTAGTTATTGCCAAAAAAGAAATTACTGGTTTACTTTTAAGGATATTGGGATCTGGATTTGTAATAATATCAATGATGTTAAAGCCAATAGGTCGAATATATGTATCGCATCGTTTAACACTTTCCGCAAAACATGGTATTTCCATTAAATCTGATGCCATACCTGGCCATTGTGAACCCATACCACCAAAAACAAACCATACAGGACGATTTATTCCGCCCATTTCCTAATTAAATATATAACGTTTGCAACAATATAAAATATCATTCAATTTAAACTAATTGCTTACTTGAAATCCAAATGTAGGGGAAGTTTCTGAGTTGAGTAATGCGAAACCTCTGTGAAAGTGACCCATAATATTATCACTAAAAGCATTTTGAACAAGTCCCAAATATTCATCATCTCTTGGTAATGTTTTCACTTTGTCTATGGATTCAGAAATGCTTTTTTCTGTTCTACCTGATAAAAGAATTAATCTTTGACTAGGTCCTAGTTGAGAAAATACCTTAGTTTTTGGATTTTGCTTAAGTAGAACATGACCAATAGATGATGATACGCCCAATGTAGTTAATGCAACAATAGGCCCCTCTAATTTTGTGGGTTCAGTTACCACCTATTAATTTTTTTTTATAAGTTTATGTATTTGTTTTATATAAAAAAAATACAATTGTACCTTCATAGTTTTTTTTTTAAATCCTTCAATTTTCATATTTGGCGATTGGAAGTTTATATTGGGTGGAATTATTCCAGAATCTAAGGCTATTAATGCTTTCACTACAGATACCAAACTTGACGCACCCTCAGTGTGCCCTAAATTACTTTTGATTGATCCAATTGGTAAAGGTGAGGTCCTTTGATTTTCACAGAAAATCTCTGATGATACATTGAGTTCTTTTTCCTCGTAATACTAAGAATCATTTAATTTTTGTAATTTATCTTTTATTACATTAAAGTTGCTTATAAATACTTTGCAACCAGATCCATCAGCTTCTAAATAAGATATGCTTTCTGGGGATACTTTACAATCTTTGTAGAATGATTTGAAAAATTCTCGGAAAGAATCCTCAGATGGCCGTATAAAATTTACTGATTTTTCCATACAAACTCTGGCGTCAGCATGTATTATACTGCCATAGGAACGTAATGCTTCAGTAGATCTTTGAAGGAGTAGTACAACAACTCCTTCGCTCCGACCATATCCATTAGCTAAAAATAAAATAATTTTGTTTATAAACTTAAAAAGAAAAGAAATTAATAACCGCAGTCTTGTATACCGTTTTCATCAAATGATCTGCATATGCCGTCAGCACTAAGTTTTTCCAGTCCTATCCAATGTTTTGCCATATCAGGATGCCAAATAATATTACTAACACCAACTAATACTGCTTTGACTCTGCCTTTAGCAATATCGTCAGCAGCTTGTTTTAAAATTTCTATACCTCCGATCCAGGACGAGTCAATTGTGTAGCTTGGTCCTTGTAAGTTGAGTAAATTTGAAACACGATTCGCCAAAAGTGCTCTGACGTGTGCAAGAAGCCAAAATGGTGTAGTTAATTTCTCATCGCATCCAATTGCTTCGCTGTCACTAACACACGAAGCAGTATATACAGATGTTTGAGATCCGTATAAATGTTTCGGATTCAGTCCTCATCAGGGGGATTAGATAAAAAAAAGGAATTAACACCACATACAAATTATATTTTTTATTCGTTTTGAACTTTGAATACCTGCATCGATTATCGCTTCGTAAGCTCTTTCTAATAAAACTCTGGTCAAAGGATCCATTGCTTTTACTATTCGTGAATTAATACCCATAAAAGTATCATCTAATTTTTGCAGTACACTGACTTTTCCAGTGGCAGCTGGAATTCCCGGCCATTCATCTAAAACGATATGATTTTATACTTTGTATTATTTTATATTATAAATTATAATACGAATATTATTTAAATTGAACTAGAATTATATTGTTTGGTGATCATTTTTGTTTTAATTGGCCTATTTAGATAATTATTAATTGATTACCTATATAATATTTAAAATATGAAAAAGTCAGAGCACTTTTACTAATTGAAAGTGTTTTTCGAGAAAAAAATTACATATATGTAAAATTAATAATGCTTCGTAGTTATTGGTGCTCAAAGTATAAAAAATAAATTATTTTGTTTACTTTATAAATTATGTTGTTTAGAATAATATGATTTTATGTTATATCGATTTTAGATTTTATAAATATCTGTAATTTAGTATAATTTTAGATTCTGAACGGAGCAAGGAATGTATTGATTTTACAGTGATGCATATTTTTTTTCTGTAAACAAATTTTCTACTAGACATTTTGCGCCAATTTTCAAGTGTAGCACCTTTTCGGAAAAGAAATCGGTATGGAGAGGTGTTTTGAAGATATCATTTTTCATAATTATCAAGGGTTTTCTCATAAAATTTGAAAAACCACAAAGAAAACGGGAAATTATATGAAATATATTACTAAAATATTACTATTTTTTTTCCTGTGCACAACTTTCCAACCAGCAATTTTGCTTCAACTATTAATGATAGCAATGTTTCTAAAAGGAAATTTTACTAGAGAGGTACTTTAGAGAGGTTATTTTTTGATTTTCTCAGGAGTTTTCCCAGCAAATGTGAAAAATCGGGATAAAACCTGGGAAAACCGGGAAAAACGGTATAACATTAAACAAATATTATTAAAGAAAATATCGAAAGCCTATTTCATTATTTTACTATAAAATTAGATATATAATGTTGACAAAGCATCACTATCAAATTAAATTTTTTCAGAATCGTTTTTTCATAAGCAATGGTTTATTGATACTTACAGGTTACGTTACGTTATATTAAATCATCTATAACAATAACTGCACCCGTCCCCTTATTCTTGGACATCTTTTTTTTTTTTAATGAAAACAATATAAAAACTCTTTTTTATTCGTCTAATATTGAAAAAACTAAATTTCATTTGTTTTCCGATTAACCTATTTACGATTATGGACACCTATAGAGTTTATAAATGGAATATTAAATAAAAATAAATATGTTTTTTCTTGGTAAATTAATGTAGTTCTGTATTCTGCATTATATAGGTATTAAGTACTCATAGAGAACTTACCTTTATTCCATCTGCAATCGTTTTCGGTTACCATATTAACTTTATTATTTAAATTTATCTTAAGTTGTTCGATGTTTTCAGACTTGGGAAATTTGCCACCCACGCCGGAGATGACGACATCAAACAATTTTTCCTTATCGTCCATATTATTATTATAATTGTTATTACAAACCAGATTAATAGGTCTAATTGACAGTTCTCAAAAACTATAAAATATATGAAATCGATTATACTTTATCAGCGGAACAACCGATGTGCACGGTAGAACAAATAAAAAAACGAGACTACCTGAATGACTCGATTTATAATTAGGTAGGGTGGCGCATCTGATTATTAACACAATCGAATAAATGTATTACGATAGCTCGATTTTGACATATATAACATGTCGTTTTGTAAGAGTACATTATAAGTGAGTAGGTAGGTAGGCACTTTAATTCATACAATTCGCACACAGTAAATTGTTCCTAAAATTATGTATACGTATTTAAAAAAGGTCAGGGACAGATGTTTATTATAGGTCATGTGACAGAATATACTAGTTATAAGCCACACTATTTTCCGAAGAAAAAAAAAAAATCATTAATTAACATTACGAATAGTGTAAAAACCATTAGTTATTATTACTATGGTATTCAATGGAATATACACAACTTGGGGAGGGGAAATTAGTGGCAATCAATTTCCTTTTATAGGAATGAAACATGTAAAGGAACGCATTACTTATAAAATAAAGAAACAAGGAACGGGAAAGAGTTCTTATTTATAAGGAACGGGAACGTTCGTAAGTATTAGTTAATTTTTTTTAAATTGGTCACACGCTATAATACACATTTGCATAAGTTCACTAATGAATAACGACAAATAATTATAAGTACATTCAAATTAAGAATACATATATATATATATATAAAAGTAGTTTGGATTTTACATTAAGTATAAATAAAAACAATAAAGATAGAAACGCTTAAAAAAATGAGTTTCTTTATTGCAGTAGGATGAGAAACGAGAATGAATTACTTTTTAAAAGCGACTTTCTCAACATAGGAAACTGCAGGTTTTAATCACATCATAAACACGTCATATTAATAGTCATATGCAACTATTCGTAGATAGGATCGTCATCGGATCTATGATCCGACGGCGATCCAACTGCAGAAACCGTTCGTTGAAATTTCATTAATCACCTGCTATGACGAATAAGGTCGTATCTCAATTCAGATCACATATTATATTCAATGTCGTATCATTTTCAGCATCGCTCACGGAAATGGTCGTATCTCTACTCGCCCCAAGACATCAGATTAGACGTTGGAAAAAGTGAAATATCACACTTTTAGTTGCGTCGAACGATATGATAAGTGTTTAAGAGATCAGCGATCAAAAATGGGAAAAGTGAGATGCGGCAAGCGAATTTATATTATATTCGTGACGAAAACCGGTGAAAGGTGTTACGAGTAAATGCGAGTTTCTCCCCCGTAAATATAATGTATATTTAACAGGGTATATAATATAATATATCGACGACATGCACTTAAAATGCGGTGTGGCGGTTTGGTTAATTTTTTTTTTTTACAGCTACCGCGTTTAAGAGAGGGTCGCACGCAGCGACGACGACCGGTCGTGTATGGAGTATTTTGTTTCTCTCTATTTCTTTCTCTCTCTCTCTCTCTCTCTCTTTCTCAGTTTCGAGTATAATATACTAATGAATTAGCAAACACGCAACCGCATCACCAACCGACCAACACCTTTTACACCGGCGCGGCGGCGGAAGATGCGATATAATATAGAGCAGCCCTTTTAAAGTGCCCTCTCGCAACGATATTACGGCCGTTTTATTATTATCGTTGTTATTACAACGGCTATTATTATATAGGTACGTGTCGTGATTAATCACACCGTCCGTCCTGCCGATCCGCAGCAGGCCGGTGTGAATAAACACGTTGAGCATCACCTGCGCGGTTCGCGTTGACTAATAACCACCGCCGCCGGCGCAGTAGCGGCACCGCGTAGTTTTTCGCCGGGACCGTGTCTCCTACTCTCGGGCACAGGCCCGCGACGACGCAGCATTTTTCATGACGTTATAAACAGGTAAGTACACGTATGTACACAGAAATTTCGGTGAGCGAAACAAGTCGAATATTACGAACTATGAAAAATCGTTAAACCCAAAACCTCTCCACCCACTCTGTATACGTTTTTGGTTATAAAATATTACCAGGGTCTTTTGGTCAGGAACCAAAACACACTTTATTTACCTGTGTGCTATAAAGTGTATAGGAAAAGTTGTTTTCCCAATTTTTCAAATATTACTCGAGGCATATTGCTAATAGCCAGCCCATATTGGTGTTGATCGGATAGCGTGCAGTGGTTCGGTCCGCCGGCCACTATCCGATGAAAAAGTCTTTTTTGCAGGTTATGAAAACATCATCAAACAAAATAGTTTTAGAACTAAATTGATTTAACTAGGGACAAGGGAAAAGATTGATATAGTGACTGTAGCGATGCGATTTAAGGCCCATTAAATATTAGCCCGAAGAATCCCAAACATATTGATACTACAAATAACATCGTGGCTCTGTTCACGTCGAAAGAATAAATGCATAAGAGCGAAAACAAAATGACCTATTTACAATAACATATTTTATAGGAGGAAAAATTAAAAAAAAAAAGACGTTGACGAGGATAATGGAGACGAGTATAGCCGCTGTTATAGGTAATTTAATGTACATCTGTAAGCAACAATAAACCATTGCTAATGAAAAAACGATTTTGAGCGAAGTTCAGTTGATAATGATGCTTTTTCAACATTATATGTCATTTTATAGTAAAATAATTAAATAGGCTATAGGCTATATAAATAGGGTCTGTATTTTCTTCAATAATATCTATTTAATGTTGTACTAATTTTCCAAATTTTCCTATGTTTTTCCCGGTTTTCCCATGTTTTGTCCAGGTTTTTCATATTTGTTTAAAAAACTCCTGAGAAAATCGAAAAATCACCTCTTTAAAATACTTCTCTAGTGAAATTTCATTTTAGAAACATTGTTATCATTAAAAGTCGGAGCAAAATTGCTGATAGAAAAGTTGTTCACAAAAAAAAAGAAGGCCGTAATATTTTAATTAATACCTAAATTTCTTATATTTTCCCGTTTTATCTTCGGTTTTTCAAATTTGATGAGAAAACTCTTGAGAAAATCAAAAAATGACCTCTTTAAAGTACCTTTCCATGTCGATCTCCTTTCAGTAAAGTTACTACACGTAGAAATCCGAGCAAGTATTTTGGTAAAAAAGTTGCTCACAGATAAAAAAAAAAATATATCTTTGTAAAATTATAAGCTTTTTCGCTCCACTCAGAATCTAAAAAGACGAAAATTATTAACATGTTATACTAATTATCTGTGTGCCTAACAAAAACGTCGTTGATCAATTGATTTACTTCAGCCACTTCTCTAGCTCTATAAAGTGCCGGTAGACATACGTATATTTTTTTTTAAATCTATATTTTCTATTTGTACATTGATATCATCAAAATAATACATTTATCTGTTTCGTATCAATAATCTCGATATTTTAAGTTTTTTTAAACTCCAAGTGAAGCGAAATTTATTAGTTTTATATCATTTAAATAGTTTTATAGTTACAAGGATGATTTTTGGTATTTTTTAAATTTTTCTATGCCATATATTGCCATTTATGTTGTTAAAATCTCAAAAGTTTACCACCTAGATCTCATAAAACACTTTTTTGGTCGGTAAACTTTTCCACGAATTGTTCACATTGCACATAAAAATATGCGGATTTTTCGTCCAACGCGCTATAGTTGATATACTTTTTTATTTTTATACATTCCCAACTAATTTTTTAAACAATTTAAAAAAAACTGACAAAAAATGGCGATACATTTTATGTAACTAAATTACCCTATACAATATTATTAGGGTGTGAATTTAAATTCTCTAAAAAACAAAAAAAATGACTTAAAAATTAAAATTCAATGCACTTAAATAAAGAAAAAAGATTTAAAAATGCTTTAAAAATTATTTTAAACTTTGAAAAAAGAACATTTTTATTAGGTATTTAAATTTACTAAGCACAATAGCGCAAACAGTACTATACGACTACATAACAACTCAATAAATAGCTTATCGTTTTCTTTATTGTAGCCGGAATTGTATTTATTTGGTACAATCGGTAAATCTATAATGCGTTTAAAAATACAAAATAAAAGTATCGTATTTTAATTCTTTGATATATGAAACAAATGTTGTGTTTGGAAATAACTGCTTTAGGACATTCAGAAAAAATGCAAGTTGCATTATAATCTGCATCCTAATCTGTATTCTATGTATATAAAAATGAATTGCTGTCCGTCAGTCTCGCTAAAACTCAAAAACGACTTGACCGATTTGAATAATTCTTTTTTTGTTTTGTTCGTAATTTTCAAGGAAAGATTTGTAGAAAATAATAATTTTAAAAAGTCTACGAACTAAGTCAAAAAATTGTAATAATATCTGAGATTTGAACTCGATACCGTTGCACTATTATTGTAAACGTTGTCTTTATTATACTCTATGGATAAACGTAGTCGTTACATATTCTATAGAAGTATGAGCAGACGGAGTCTTTACATACTATGCGCATTTTAAAATAGACGCTTTTTTTTTTGTATGTACGCGCATACCTCGAAAAATACTCAACGGATTTTATTACGGTTTTCAATAATGGTTCATTCGAGCCTCGGGGAAGGTTTATAGCTATTGACATCAATACCCTATTGAAAATCATCCCCCGAAATTCGGTTTTTAGGTATTATTATCATTTATTTATTTGGATTACCTTAGTAACACGGATGAAATTAATTATTATATTATATTGAAAAATTAAAAGGTCGGTCATAAACGCATCTATGGTATCTATGTGCCATATTATGCAATAAAACTGTAAACTGTCTTTAAAAACCTTTTGAGTTTTAGTCATGCCTTAACAAAGATCTATGACAATATAGGACGCAACACGGCAAATGCTAAAAGAGCACGCTTAGTACGTAATAATGAAACTTCTGGTGATCGAGACCATAGACGTTATGTTTACCCAGAAATATCTAACATTTCTACTGAGACCTTGAGTTGGTTTCAGAAAAGAGCAATATTGTCATCAACTATANCCAACAAAAATGTACTATTCTAATGTACAGTTGATACTGTTATTGATAGAGAGGAGGCGGTACAGTATTCAACTGAATTATTTAATTATTTAACCCCTCCAGTGACTACACCGCATAAATTAATTCTAAAGGTAGGTTCTCCTAGAATATTACCCCGGAACTTATGTCCACCTGGAAAATTATGCAACGGTACAAGATTGAAAATAAAATCTTTAAAAATCTGTCGGCTCGAGTGTATGATTCTCGTACTGGCTGTGGAGCTGGGGAAAACGTTTTGGATCGTAGAACACCAATGATACTAACCAATCTACCATTCCAGTTTAAACGGCGCCAATTCCCCGTAAAACTATATTTTTCAATGGCCATAAATAAGATATAAGGTCAAACATTAAATGTTGCAGGTTCAAACATAACCGTCCAATATTTTTCCCATGGTCAATTGTACGTGGTTCTGTGGATAAAAAATAAAATAAAAACTGGCACGGGTAAGACCGGGCGGGACAGCTAGTATTATATATATATATATATATATATATATTTTATACATTTGTATATTTTATACTATTTAAATATACTTTTGTTTTAGACTTTGTCCACTTCTCCTCTACAACAGTCGTCCAACCACTGTTGTCAGTGAGAAGATGTGCGGCTTTATTAAAATTATAATATTTCTTCATATCATGTTGGATACGTAGGCACGCGTGACCATCGATAACAATGTTTTATTCGTCCTTTAGGTATTTTCTCGAATCGTAATTCGTTCTTTTTTTTTTTTTTATCAAACGGGCCTCCTTGCTGTATTATATAATAATATTTTAGATAACTGTTATATTTTATACTTATACATCTGATAGCGTTGTGACAGCACGCGCTTTATTTTTATACTTATATATATGTATATATGTTGTAGCGTTTCATTTATCCGTCCGACCCGAGCGTCCCGTATTTTATATTATATTTTACATCCCCTGCGGGACCGCGTCTTCCGAGTGCGCGCACGCGGGACGATGGGCAGCAGGGCGGAGCGTGGCTATCTGGGGGGACACGCCCAACGGCGGCGGACAAAAGGCCGCGATCGTCCGGCCCGTGGAAAACAAACGTGTCGTAAACACCTGTTTTTACCTGTTCGCGCGCGCCGCCGTCCCTGTCCACAAATAACCCACACGAAAGCGTTTCTGCCCCCGACCCCCCGAGCCCCGCGGCTGAAGCAAGCCAGCGGGTCCTTTAAAATGCCTGTTAAGTGCCAATGACGGTCGTTACGCAGGAGTGACGGGGCGGAAAGTGCCCGAGTATATTGTATAAATGTATAGGTATATATACGAGAATATGTTCGCCGCAAACACCTTTCCGCCGCAAAACATCATCACTCGCCAGCCCTTTAAACTGCGCGTCCGGCACGGGTATGTACAGAGCGATTTCGGGCATTTCGTTTATTAAAAATTGAACAGTACCCGCAAAGAGGTTAAGACAGGATACAGAAAGCATTTTGTTCGTGAAGCTATATGTAGTGAACATTTTTCAACGGTAGGGGATTTAATAAATAATAATCACTGTCGTGGTAAAATCGCAAAATATTTTAGATTTTGAGTGGAGTGTAGAAGCTTATTGTTTTACAATGATGTTTATTAATTTTTTTTCTGTGAACAACTTGTCTACTTGTCAATTTTGCTCAGATTTACAATGATAGCACTTTTTCTGAAAGGAAATTGGACTGGAAAGGTACTATGAGGAGGTTTTTTTTTTGATTTTGAAAAACATAGGGAAAAACGTAGGAAAAATGAAAAAATAGGTACGATATTAAACAGATATTACAAAGAATATATACAATGCATATTTATTATTTTACCATAATATGACATGTATATTGTTGATAAAGTAAAACTATCAACCGAACTCCATTCAGAATCGTTTTTTCGTTTGCAATGGTTTATCGTTGCTTACAGATGTACATTAAATTTCCTTTCTACTACCTTTCCAACTTTTCACCTATAACAGTGGCTTCACCCGTCCCCATTATCCTAGGAGAGCTTTTTGTATGTATTTAGAATATAAAAATACTTGATTCGACAACGAGAATTTAAAAGCCCGA
Organism: Cinara cedri; assembly: GCA_902439185.1. Classification (NCBI taxonomy): domain Eukaryota; kingdom Metazoa; phylum Arthropoda; class Insecta; order Hemiptera; family Aphididae; genus Cinara; species Cinara cedri. Next base: position 783,068 of record CABPRJ010001427.1, read on the forward strand.
TCTAGTTAGGGCCAATTTGTATTCAATAAATCAAATTTATTTAGTTGTAATTTGGCTAAAATGTATAATTTCAAGATAAAATTACTAATTTAACACTCACAGTTTTTGTATTTTTTAGCTAGTGGAGAGAGGTTAGGTTAGGTTTGCACATACACACATCACTGATGCCACGAAAAGTTTGCTATAAATTAGTTTCATAATATCTATACTCGAATCTACTAATAATATTATAATTATGAACAATTTGTGAGGATGTATGGGTGGATGGATGTTTGTTACTCTTTTACGCAAAAACTACAGAACGGATTTTGATTAATTTCGGTATAGAGATAGATGTTATATTGGAAAAAAACATTGATCACTTTTTGTCATGAAAATAAAAGTTGAAAGAGATGAAAGGCTTTCAGATATTTTCAGTACAAAAATTAAATTATTTTATAGGTGAATTTTAGATAACCATAGTAACACGGATAAAATGAAAAAAAACAAAAAAATAAATGATACACAGAAATAAAAATACCATAACAACTATACCAGCTTAAAATAATGAGTCTATCTGACTGTCTGCTGGTCTATTATTGTCTTGAATTAGGCTGGGTAGCCACCTTGATAACATGAATGGAAAAAAATATATGCGCCGTAAGGCTGGGTGAAAAGTGAAAAATGAAAACACGTAAAATCTGATCTCTGAATTTTTGTATTTTTTAATAAAGTAACAACACTACAGTATCTAATATTATGTTATCATAATTTTAGAGTTATTAAAGTGGATACATAGTTTTGTCCCTGTGTTGTGGGGTATCTATGGTAACTCGAATGAAAAAAATGTATGATACAATAGAAAACTTTTAGTCTACGAACTACCCCCTTTCCAGCTATTTTTTAGTCCAATATACTGTTACAGACAAAGCAAAACGGAAATAAAGGTAAAAATAATAAAACAAATTAGCATGGGCAACGCCGGGCACGGGACACTTCCCAACCTCCCACCTACAACAGTGGTGAGTAGCACACCCGTCCTAGTATCAACTTTTTATCTAATTTAAATTTAGTGCAAATGTAGAGTACCATGTAATTATTAATTTTCCGAAAATAAAAAAAAACCGATTATATATAATAAAATTATAACTAAAACGTGTAAATACGTTTATATAAAATAATATGTCCTGACTAACTGACTATGAGTAAGAAATTTGGTCTGTAATTTCTTTTTATGATGTGGAGACTAGAACCCACTAAGAAATGACTTTAAAAATTCCAATCATTAAGAAAGGGGAAAAATTTAAAACCTTATTTCTTAATTTAATTAAACTTTCAATAAAAGATAAGAAATTACGATGCTGATTGTGATTCCTTATCGAGTAACGTGTTACTATATTGAAAATTAATTGTTTTCACGTCAAATTTTCTAAAAATTAAAACTACTATTACTCAGAAACTATTGATCAGATATGAATGTAAGTATGGTACATTAAAATATTTAGAATAATATTTTTTACAAAACGACTATTTTAAAAATTTTTAAAAGTGAAAAAAAAGATATATTTTTTAGTGATTAAAGAAAGAAAAAAAAAAGTTTTTTCTACATACGATATCCAGTGTCGAAACGAGAGATACCATTAGAATACCCATTTTGTTTCATTGACTATTTTTTAAATTACAAGACTTTATGGAAAATAATAAGTAGCTGCATTATTAATATTGTTAGTCGCTTCTAACGAGCTAAATTTCTTTTACAGTATGTAATAAATTCGTAAGTCTAACAACTAATTTTTTCAGTTTATTTAGAGGCGATTGAGGCACTTCACTGTCAAACAACTATCTCTATACCTAGTTGACTTATTATAAATAATTATTTACTATAATTCCTTCTTACTTTTATCCATCCATCTCCGTTTTGGCCTTCCGATAATAGCGGTCTCTTCCTCCAACATTCCAGTTTAAAACATAATGTGTTATTGATTCATTACCAAAAACAAATTGTTATAATTATTTAAAATCTAAATTTGTTTAAAAATATTATTTTGGAATTATTAAAATTCTATTAGTTTGATGTCATTGTTGTGTAGAAAGTACTATAGTCAGAAAACATTTTCGGGATTTAATTTTTTTACCCAGTTTTTGTTCAGCTAGAATAATTATCACCTATTATTTTATGACTCCTTTTTTCCTTATCATTTATTATTTATACCCCCTTAGTTTTAAAACGTAAAGTTAAAATAGAGTTTGTAGCCTTGTAAGAGAATCAGTGAATAGTGATATCACTAATTTATTAATCACTGATATTGGAGAAAGGAGACATGTACTCTAAAGTTTACAGAAGGCACAAAAATCTATCTAGACAAGATGAGAAGCAGCTGAGTGTACAAATGGATAAATCGCATTATTATCCACATTTTTAAAAATTAATTATCTCGATATTTTCCAAAATTTAATATGACCATTGGTATCCATTTCAAATTGGTTTACATATCCCCTTTCTGCATTTAACCATTTTAAATGCATTTAAAACACAGAGATGGTAATAAAAACATGATTTTGTTTTAAAGAAACGAAAAAATAAACATCGTTGTAAAACCAATACATTCCTGGTTTCACTCAGAATCTGAAATCAAAGAATTTGAATTGTCTAGTTGTACTATAGAGGTGAGGTAACTCTATGAGTTATATGCTTTCTGGAACCCTTTTTTTTTTTAAATGATCAAGCGATTTTTTTTTAAGTAATTTTTGTATACATTTCATTTCAGATTTCGTTGATTATCTGATCATAAGTGCAACTAGACCACCAACTTTCGGGGTGCTAAAATTATAGACACATTAAAGACCCATGAGAGATGTACTCCCAAAATTTCTTTTACATGACTCTTACAATAGTCAACTACTGCTTTTTTTTATAATTGTATAAAACGTATTTTTAATATTACTTTTTATACACATATATATTATTGTCTGTAGGAAACCTGTATTTTTTTCTGCTCATTAATCATAAAATGCATAAATAGAATATTTAGTCGTTACTATGAAAAAGCTGATTGGGTTTTTTGGGGGGTGTTAATTTTAAACTTAGGGATGCTAAAGATCCACTTGAATCCTCTAGTTGGGTCTATGTGTCTGATTTGATTTGAGTCTGTGTATTATATTGTAGTAACCGTGACAAGCACTCTGTATACGTCCGGGTCGTCCAGTATTATTGTTGTGAACATAGTGTACTATATATATCTCCGGGAAATAGGTGTTTTGAGAACATTTCCCGTATATTAAACGCGGCCCTTCAAAACGCGAGCGCTTCTGCGCATCACGTGTAAGCATTGTGTGTAAGGGGGTGTTTGTACGCATCACGGAGGTAGTAAATGGATTGTGTATAATATAATATTATAAATGTTATGGGATAGGAACAGACGGGGGTGGTCGGCGGGACTGGGGGTGGTGAGGGTCATGACGCCGGCAGGCCGGGGACGCAGGCGGAAGAGGAAGAGGAGGGACAACAAAAGAGACGAAGAGCTTTTTGGTCGTGTATAACTGATTATTGGACCTTAATGGAAACGGCCATTTGTCGAAAACGGTCTAAACCCGCTGCCGTGGTTGCCCAGGAGACCACGTCGCCGTGGAGCAGCAGCAGTCTGGCGAAGGTGTTGAGAACTTTTACACGAGGTGCGGTGTAAAAAGACCTGTGAGAGCGGAGGCTGTGGGCGAGGTGTACGGTAGGGGGAGGGGTGAAAGACACAATAAAGGGTAGGCGGGAAAATGGCCAAAATGGATAAACGAGGGATAAACTTTAAAACCGTTCAGTTTAACGCGATTCACTCGCAACACATTTTCGCGTTCCGTTCCGTTCACGCCTCATCGTTACTTTGCAGACCCCGGTCCGCTTCCGTGCTTACATTTTTTACACGTATATATTTTAGGTATTATTCTCGATCAAATATTATATACTTGTCTGTAAGTGACATTGTTATTGAAACATAAATAATACGTGTTAATAACGACGCAGTCACGTTAAAGAAAAAAAAAATCCGTGTGTGTATGTACATGAACGTTTTTTATAATCTTTTTTATCGTCGGTCCTCGCCGTTGTTATTTTTGTCCAGGTAAGTTTGTTATACAAAATTGAATTTTAAAAGCATTTTTTCAAACATTTCAGATTGGCTAAAACAATTTTACCCGTATAGAACCGAATGAAAATGAAATAAAAAATCAAAAATATCAAAAGCCTATACATAGCTTAAACAAAGACAGAGCGTTTTAAACATTTTTAATAATTTGATAATTTAAAATAGCCATAAATAACTAAAGACTAACGTTAGTACGTTTCAAAAATATTGTATTATTTCTAGAAAGTGTTAATATACAATATTCGTCAATACGTTATCTTCTCCGTCTCCACGACCTCCGTAATATAGTTCGTCCTATGATGCATACAAATATCGTAATAATTATATCTATACTGCATTTCTCCCGTGTTTTCAAATAAATTTTAGATTTTAAGTGAAGCAACTAATGTATTAGTTTTCTATGTAGTGTTTTGTTTATATTTGCAGTAAACAAATTTTGCTTCAATCAAATTTTCCATGTAGTTTTCTAAATGTCTGTAAAAATGTTCGTATAATTTATGTTGATTTTTGGGTTACTTTAGCAACAACCTGTAACGATAATTATTATTTTTATGCGCGGAATTGCATGTCGTGACAAGGTACACATTTTTCGTTCAAAATTCATTTTAGTCGAATTTTGTAAATTCAACTTGGGCTTAGTCGAGATTTTCTGGAACCACTTCAATCACTTAAAACGAATTTCTCCCATGTGATAAATTTGGTGTGGACTATTTTTTCCAGAAATATCATAATATTGTTGATTTTGTGTGTAATCATAAAATTTGACATAATATAATATCACATATAAACGTTTTAATCAAACAATTTCTCATGTGGTCGGTGTTAATAAATCAATAGTAACATCAACTATTATATGGCAAAATAACAAATCTAAAAAAATATACTATTTATGTTAGATACCTACTTACAGGAATAGTATATGTAATTCACCCATATAAAGTTTAGAAATAATCTTATGTAATAAAATAGTAAATAAAATATAAATTTCTGCTCAGATGTTATGAATTAAAAACAACACAGCTGAATAGAAATAATTGAACAAAAAATAAACGAATATAAATTATATAAAAAGACGATTTTATAATTTTAAGTTAACAATAGCAAATAAAAACACGTACCTTGTTATAATTTGCTTATAATAAAAACATCAAAAATTACACATATCGATAGGTTCAATCAAAAATACTAACACTATACAAGCTACTAATATGAAAATTTTAAAACAAACATTAAATAAATTATAGCCAATTACGAAAAAAATGAATATTTTATTATTATGCTAAACAATTACTTAATAATTGAAATAAAAATGCCTATAAAAAATCTACTACATTATGATCAACATTTTTTTATGATTACTAGGTTAAATTTATAATGAACCTCGTATGAAATTTTAAATTTCATTTATTTTTGACCAAAACCATTTTATCCACTTAAAAGACCAGATAAAAACGAATAATAATAGAATAAGACAATTTTAAACGCCTGTAAAAAGCTCGTATATCGTTTTCGAATGTTTTTAAAATATAACCTTGTTAAAAGACTAATACTTCTATGAAAATTTCAGTTTCCGAATTTAATATTAACCGATTTACAAAAAAAAAAAAATAAATAACATAATCGAAAACGATGAAATGTGAACTTTACCTCCTCGCTTTCAGAAAAGATGCTACGTTTTAAAATCAGAACAAGATTTCTGGTGCAGAAATGTTGTTCACAGAGAAAAATAATTGAAAAATAAAAAAAAAAAAAAAACACATCATACCAAGATGCCAACGTTGACAACCAATACATTCCTCACTACGTTCAGAACCTAAAAATCTTATAATTCGCAGCTAGTGACGTCGGAATACGAGGATGGATACCTCCTCAGATTCGGATGGAGCCCTGTCACCCGGCGGCGTTTACGGGCAATTGCCGTACGCGACGACGGTAACCGGTTACGAAGGCCCGGTAGTCAAGTCATCGCCGTCCCGGCACTCGGAATCGTCCGGCAGCGGCAGCGTTGACGAACCGTGCACCAAAGCCCATCACAAGTTCTCCATTGACCGAATCCTGGGCCGATTCAGCGGCGGCAATGCCGTTGACGCGACGGCCATCGAATCCTGCGGCCCCGAGGCCTCGGATCCCGGGAAATCGCACCGGAACGAAATGGCGTTGCGCGGAGCCGGTGAGTGGTGCCGAAATCCATATGAGGGTAAAAAACTTCCGTACTTCCGGACTTGGTCGTCTTGCGGGGACAAGCCTATGACGAGAATCACGGGGGAGTGATTTTTTTCCTTCGAATTTCCGAACTAAATTTCATCTCACATTTTTCGATTATTGCACTCAGAAAAAAAAAAAGACGGACATACATCACACGATAGGTAGGCCGCTGTTTTAGGGGAAAAATTGGGAACTTAGGATATAAAGGGGATATAATGTTATCCGTACGCAAAGATTAATCTTTGCTAACAAAAAACGATTTTGAGCGGAGTTCGGTTATTCCTACGTTTTTCCCATTTATTATGAAAACCCCTGGGAAAATCAAAAAATAATTTCCATAAAGTATTACCACAGTCAGATTTCCTTTTAGAAAAACTTCTACACTTGAAAATTCGGAGCAAAATTATTTTCTTCGACTTGACTACACATTTCTCTGTACCAATGATAATACGTAATCGGTTTAACGCTGGATTGCACGAAGTTGCACTAAACGTTTAGCGCTCTAACTGTATTATAATTTACATTGTTACTAAGCCACCAATATAATATTGATTACTATATTATCGTATCAATTATGCATGCGTGAAGTACTTACTCAATAAGACCACGATTCGGGAGGCTGAACCCCAAAGTCCCCGAGTCCCTCTATTTGTGCTAACGTATCCGACTCGTTCGTTTCGACGAATCGAGTGGACGACAATACGGAATGCTCCTCCGGCGCGCTTCAATTATATCATGTACTCATGTACGATAAAATTATAAAATATTTAACGAAATAATTTTTGTTTGTTTTTTTATTTTACACATATGTTATATATACATATATATATATATATATATATATATTATAGACAGCATTGGGGAACTGAATGGTCACAACTTCCCGTACTCGTCGTTACTGTACAGCGGGTGGTTTGCGGCCGCGGCTGCCGCGGCGGTAGCCAACAAAACACCGCCGTCCCATTTATTCGGTCTTCAAGGTAAGTGTAAAACTAGAAGTTTTTTTTTTTCATTTATTACCGTTTTATTACAAGTCACAAATAGACACTGTGCGCTCATCGGACCGGGTCGAGAATATTATCCGTTCTCAGGTTCCTTTTTATTTTGTGACGGCATCGGCCTTAAAGTTATAAGGAAACATCGTTTTCGGCGTTTGTGACGGAATCGTCTCAGATTTTATCGAAATACAATAGCACTAGTAACAAAAACGATAACAAACCGTCGGTCTTTTTATCACGATGATATGAATAAGACCATTACATTCTGTATTGTCAGGGATTTCTGATTGAAAATGGAACAGAGATGATACCACTGGCATGATAACACAGTAGCACACACAGAGGGGGGTTTAGAAGTTCAACTCCCCCCTCCCGAAATTTCTTCTTTCATTACATTTTTATAAATCATGTTTTACTGTTAACAACTTACACTACAGAATAAAATAAAATTTAATATCATCAAAAATCTTTTATTCATTAATAATAGTGATAGTACTGTACTTATATAATATGTGCTATCTCTTCTCTAGGAAATTGTTATAAACAAAACTCCTCCCCAAAAAAATCGTGTGTGCGCTACTGTCATCACTGATGCAATTAAGGAACACGCGGTGTGTGTATAAAATGTAGCAAGGGTAAAATCGAAAACCCTCCCTTTGGGCATCTCTGGACAAGATTAGGCGCATAATATTATGCAGACAAAAATTCAGGGAAAGGACGTGGGGGTAAAATTAAAATCGTAAAAATCATAACATTTCAAAATAAGTTTAACTGAACTTCGAAAGTTCTCTCTCTCTCTCTCTCTCTCTTTCTTCTCTTCTCTCTTCGCTCGGTTTTCACTTATAATTGATCGTTGCGTTGAAATTAAATAACTCTACAGCATATTAACACGTTCCACACTTTCCATCTGGAACAGTAGCATGGTCGTCAATAGTATCCGGTTTTTTTTTTATACCCATTTTCCCAGTAATAATAAGAAGATTAATGAGATTAATATTATATTGTATTGTCAATGCAGACAAATATAATTCAAAAAAAATACTTATACGATATCAATGTAACATGCGAGTGATTTCTTTGTATGAACGAATAATAATAATAATTCTATTTCAATTTTTCCGTTGGCTTCTATAGAGAAACTTTTGATATAAATGAAAGTAATACTCGTACAAAATGTCATAATATTATAAAATATTGATACTCATATATCCGATCTCAATGCATTTAGGCTTTTGGTGAAATGAAAATAAACATTTTCAATTTTTTTGCTCACACATACATAATATTAATAATAAATAATATGATGATAGGATCACTATAATAAAATTCAGATTTTGAAGTTTTTTTGTTCTTTGAACATTTGTTACTAGATTCGTCATAATCATGTTGTTCTTGCAAATCAAAAAAAAAAGGAAGAAAATCACTAAACATATCGTTATTAGTACTAAAACACCACGTATTTCAAAATTACCGAAATAAATAATACAAGTGTGTCCGAAAATTTGATCGTATATAACTCATTGACTCCTTATGGACCAATCAGACAAAATTTTCTTTTAGAAAATCGAAAATAATGAGACTTAAATTTTCGTCAATTCGTCCGTTTTTTCTTTACATTTTTCGAGTTTTTTTTATAGTTTTTATAAAAACTGTTTGGAAAACCAAACAATGCAACTAGATACGATATTTTACAAAATTGACTTTGGTCATTTGACAATTTGGAATTACAAAAAAATGTGGAAATCACCATCGAGTTTATATTTTAACGTTAAAAATTAAAATATGTGATCGTTGCGTTTCTATTCGAATTTCTCGTACATTATATTATTCGTAATTATAAATACAATTTCGTATATTACACATTTTAAACGTTGTATACGTGTATAAGTATTGCTATTTAATATTGGAATTATTTAATTTCCCGCGAGCGTAGTTTGATGGCACACACACGACCTCATATTATATCCTCTGTATTAATGTATTGAGACGTTCATCAAATTCTTTGAACTTTGCGAAACACGAATACGCGCGCTCGACGTTGTTAATATTATTTTACTAACACACCTCTATAATATACCCATTATCGTTTTGATACATAAATACATAATACCTTGATATTATTTACTTTCAGTACAATGTATAAAAAAAAAAAAAATAACCGCTGACCCCACTAAAGTCAAACGGATACCCGTCGAACGATCGTTATTATACTGAAATTAACATTACGTTTTTTTTTTTCTACACTTATTACATACTATATAATATATTAGTATAATTTATGCCAGGTTGGGTCTTACAGAGTTGACCCGTACATCCGCAGAGGCACTCCGTTCGACCACGAAACCACTCGCCAACTGGATTTAAGTACGTTATACACACTTAGAAGCGCGAACCGTTTACGAATAACGCGGGGACGAAATATAAATTACCAAAATATCCACCCTTGGAAAAAAAAAAAATTCCTCACTTCATTCTTATAATATAATATTTATTAACTATTTAATTATTTATTTAACTATTTATTTATTTACTCGGAAATCATTAACAACGAATACCCACATGAATGTATGACGACGATGACGACTCATATCACAATATAATTATAATAATAATAAAGATTTATTTATTTAGCAGTATAATTGCGTTTTACAATTTTACATGATTACAAATATTTACAAATTGTACTGCATCGTCTATCACTAAAGATAAAATCCTTGTTTTGATAGGCGAGAGTCTCTATAGACGAAAAAAACCGATAAAAATAAACGCTAGAAAAAAGAGAACAAATCAATTAAATAGTAATAATAATAATGATAATAATATAATAATATTAATAATACTAAACATCATTTGATTAGTTATGATGGGAGGGGAGGGTCACCTACCGCTACTCTGGATTCACGTCTGACCGATCAATCTTGTATTTATTCTTACAAATGTGTATCGACATATCATGTGATCATTGAACAATTTAAATAAACTCGTTCGGAAATTGGCACCGTCGTGTGGCGTACCGCGGTAGTTGATGCAGGCTTTACCTATAATAATTTCAACTATACTGCAATATGTCAATATTACATTAATTGTTCTGTTATCACTTATTTGTATACCGTTTCGGTGCTATACATTCTACATAACGAAATGTTTTTATGTCCTTGTATCTACAAGACTGTAATTTATTATTAAGTCTAAAAATGACCACCGACCGAAATTACCTACTCACCCACTTACCAAATGAATGGGGGGGAGGGGACAATTGCCCTTCATGTCTGCCTAGGTTTGCGGCTCTGGCACTCTGAAACGTTAATATAGGAGCTCAAAACTCAATTTTTTTTCTTTGTTAACAAAATATGAAGTATCTAGGTATATAAATATCACGTCTTGACTCTTACAATATTGGAGTCGTTTAGTCACGTGACGATACTACACACATCTACACATCTAAACCGGTTTCAGACATTCAAGAATTATAGTAAAATATCGAACCATAGGCGTAATCTCGGGTGGGGGTGCAAGGGTTGCACTTGCAACCCCTTGAACTTTTGTGGAGTGCAATACTATCATTTTGTACCCCCACATATCGAAAATAAACCCTGATTTGTTGTGCAAAACCACGTCGGGTAATATTTTATTTTATGTGCAGTTTGTTAATATGTGACCGGGTCAGGTTTCCAAAAAAAAATCTCTCATCATTTTTCGTACTAGTGATATTCACCGCTTATAAATGTGGATTATGATACCACAAAATATATTAATGATGAAAACGTGAATACGCGTATACGAGATCACGAAAATTGTTACTATACTATCAATAATCATTAGGAAACGGATTTATATGCACTTTAAAACAGCAAAAATATTCTAAATCGTTAAAATAGAACTTCAAAATATTTAATAAAAGTAAAAGTAGTAGAGTGGTTTTAGTCCTACCTTTAATGGTTTTACTTTGGGGGACTTTTAAACTCCTCTATCTTTATCGTTCTTTTAAATATTTTTAAGTGAATTTTTTAGGCCTTTTTGACGTTCTTAAACGTATTTTATGGATTTTAAAGTGCATATAAATCCGTTCCGTAATGATCATGTAGTCTTTGTAAGCCGTTTTACTTACTAGCAATTAATATTATAAATATACATATTTATTATTAAATACACTTTTTCTGGATTTTTTTTATTATTTATTAGTTACTTTATTACTATTATGTACGTAAATGTCAGTTTTGTACTCCCTGAATTTTAGCAAAAATTACGCAAAATTAAATAATTTTCAGATATATTTTTAAAAAAAATGTGTAACCATAATATAATTTTATTGTCAACAAAATATGAGGTAGGTACCTATAAATAAATAACACGTCTTGACTCTTACAATATGAAGGTCGTTTAGTAACATGATGATAACACATACATACATACACACATACAAAGTTCCCGAACTATTTGTATTGCGTGCCATCAAACATTTTTGGGTGATTTAAAGAAGATTTTTTTTCCATTTTTATAATTACTTTTCAATAAAATGTTTTTATTGACATTTACCATACCAAAAATTTACTGAGAAAACTTGAACTTTGATTAGTTTTTGATACTTTTTGATTGATTTAGAACTACTTGTATACCTATGCATAAAATAAATTACAATTGTCGTCATACATTTTTGAGCATTTTTATGAAATCAAAAAAGTTGTGTGCGCATAAATTTCAAAAAAATGTTCAATAAAGGACGACTGGTGATACTTTACTGTAAGGTACCACCGGACGAAAATTTTGCGCCGTGTAAGGTTTTGTGCGTGAAAAACATTTAAGCAATTTTTTTTAAAAATATTAATAAAATTAGGAACTTTGAAAACAATGTCAAATAAAGTACTATCTGGTGAAACATGAATGCTTTCGAGGTACAGCATGTAAAAAATCGGAGCATATTTTACTAACCAAATAGTGCTATTCGAGAAAAAACTATTATGTTAGTAAAATACGTTGTTAGATGATCCAGTTGCTACTCGAATAATTAATGCCCCCCCCCCATGCTTCTTTAGGTTTGCACCTTTGTAAGTTATACACATGCACACAACACTATACGTTTATATTATATGTACGCTTTGGAATTAATGTTTATAATTGTTTTATTTTCCGTGTCAAACAATAAATTTATGTGATGTGTATCATTTATGTGGCGGCACGGCGAGCGACGTTTCATTTATGCTCCACTATTCTCTCCTTACCCAAATTAAACATCAGAATATATCGTAAACGGGTTGATGGAAATCAAAAATGTTAACAGCAAAATTTATTTAAAGTAATACTCTGTCTATTTATGAAATTTTTAATATAGGTTCTCATTTGAAAAACCAAAGTTGATATCGCCACAGGATACTCCTTAAATGTTATGAAAAATCGAAGTATTCGAAAATATCGGCTTTAACCACACTTAAAAATTTCAAAAATCAGAACTTGAATGTCTACAAAATTTAACCGAAAAAATGGGGTGAAAACGTTTAGTGAATCATTCTGTATAATATGATCCCTATATACTTTTTACGCATACGTAAACTACTTATAAGATTTTTTTTGCAAAAACAATATCTTCCTTAACATTTTTCAGACTTCAGACTGGTAATATAATTGTATTAATGGTATGGTTTAAAATATAAAAACGTATGAAGGTAATTAATTTGTACTAGTTAATCATGCGGGAAACAGGATTATTTTATTTAGCGCGGATGACAGTTTAAAATTTCTAAATAAATCAATTACATTTTACGCCAACGAACATTTTTATACTATACACAATTTTTTTTTACCAATTTTTAACAATTTATGTAGTAAAAAACAATCATTATGTCCCTTTAGTTTTTACTTTACTGAAAAAAAAAAAACAGGAACCCTATATAGATATTTTTCGAATTATTAATAACTATTGTTTAATTATTAATAATGAGTTTAATTTAGAAAGTGTTTACGTATGTTAACTTCGAAATAGCCATTTATAATGCAATAAATGAAGTTTGGCTATTGGCTAAAGTGCGTGGTTGTTGGTTTCACCTTGGGCAATCATCGTACAAAACAATAAAAATTGTTAGTCTTTCATCGAAGTACGTATATATTTTCCTACGTTTTTTCCTAGTTTTTCCCATTTGTTATGAAAACTCCTGAGAAAATCAAAAAATGATCTCCTTAAAGTACCTCTTCAGTCAGATTTTCTTTCAGAAAAAGTGCTACACTTATAAATCGGAGCAAGATTTCTGGTGAAAAATTGTCCACAGAAAAAAAAATAAACATCATTGTAAAACCATACGTTTCTTCGCTTCACTCGGAATATAAAATATAAGACAATAAATATAAGCCACGTATAAATTATAGCTAAACATTGATTTATGTATAAATAACGTAACACTGTATTCACAATGTGTTTAATTTTTATTTCTTTGTACGCATAATATAAAATGAAGTCGCTGTTTTTTGTTCGGAATAAACTCCGAAACGGCAGAATAGATTTCAATGCGGTTTACACTAATGGATCGGTCTCGGGGAAGGTTTATAGCTATTGACATCAATACCCTATTGAAAATCATCCGCCGAAATTCGGTTTTTAGGTATTATTATCATTTATTTATTTGGATTACCTTAGTAACACGGATGAAATTAATTATTATATTATATTGAAAAATTAAAAGGTCGGTCATAAACGCATCTATGGTATCTATGTGCCATATTATGCAATAAAACTGTAAACTGTCTTTAAAAACCTTTTGAGTTTTAGTCATGCCTTAACAAAGATCTATGACAATATAGGACGCAACACGGCAAATGCTAAAAGAGCACGCTTAGTACGTAATAATGAAACTTCTGGTGATCGAGACCATAGACATTATGTTTACCCAGAAATATCTAACATTTCTACTGAGACCTTGAGTTGGTTTCAGAAAAGAGCAATATTGTCATCAACTATACGAGCAAGTCAATAAAATAAACGACATGGCACTGTTCAATGCACCAACAAAAATGTACTATTCTAATGTACAGTTGATACTGTTATTGATAGAGAGGAGGCGGTACAGTATTCAACTGAATTATTTAATTATTTAACCCCTCCAGTGACTACACCGCATAAATTAATTCTAAAGGTAGGTTCTCCTAGAATATTACCCCGGAACTTATGTCCACCTGGAAAATTATGCAACGGTACAAGATTGAAAATAAAATCTTTAAAAATCTGTCGGCTCGAGTGTATGATTCTCGTACTGGCTGTGGAAACGAGTTAAAATTTAAAAACGAAAATATTAATTATATTATTATAATATTAATAATATAATTATATTATAATAATATTAATATATTATTAATATTATTTATATATATATCTCAAGTATCTTAAATTATATCAAATTTATATCTATAAATCACAATTTTCATTGGTCTCCCACGTTCTTCGTTTCTTACGTCAAAATCGCCTCATTTTAATTTTTAAACCACTCGAAGAACTGTGACTTTTCAAGACCATGCTCACCGTAAGCTTCGACAAACGTTCGATGTGATTCTGCAGCAGTTTTTTTTTTTTCAAATGGTAACAGAAAATAATGCTGTACACAAATCGTAATTTCACTACCACAAAATTCGACATGTTCAATATCTATTATGTCTATCATATTACAAACTATGCAGTTATATGAAACTTGTATTATTATAAGTTGAACATCTTTTTTCAAATATTAACGTGTAAATAACTTCCATTGTTACATTGATACCTAGAGGTATTTATAGACAAATTCCGATTTTATATTTACATACCTGATATAGTTGGAAATCATTATACAGAGTGATTTTTTTTATCATGAATCAGTTATTATCTCAGAGGATTTTAAGTGAGTTTATTTCTGTTTTTTCTAATTATTATTGAACCGTTTAACCAATTTCTAATTTTTTACCCCTACTCGGGTAATAAATTGCTTATCTATGATCCTTATCTACTCTTCCGGTCTTAACTTTAAACTGTTATAACTCATAAACGGTAACTCTGATATTAGTGGTATGCATATCAAAATGTTTAGAAAAATATTCTCTATACAAGCTGTGTTCAAAAAGGGGGGGGGGGTTCTTATTTGAAAATCAAAAGAATGTACTTATTTAAGGTATATGGATTAGGGGTAAAAAATTAAAAATGGTTTTGAAATAAAGCTTAAACGATTCCATAGTGATTAGAAAAAACAAAAATCAAATTCACTTAAAATCCTCGAAGATAATTGCTGGTTCATGATAAAAATAAACACTCTGTATACCATATATCACCGTATACCTACGTACATAATATGACTAAATATTGTATTCATTAGAATCGATTAAATTGATTGTTCATGCATAGAAATGTACCAACTAGAGGTCTGAATGAAATGTTTCTCTACCAATTTTAGCCAAATGTCAATAATTACATCATACAACTTGCATAATTAGGTAGGTATCCCGCAAATTTTAGGCGAGGAAAAAATCGGATAGAAAACAAAACAAAACAAAACGTGTAGAGACGTTCTAGATAAAAAAAAAAGAGGTTAAATTGACTGTTGAAAATAGGCCGAGATTGGTAAAAGACCGCGGAGAGATTTACGGGAAAGTACTTAATATAATATCATAATCTGTGGGTCGTGCGACTGCGGTAAGTCTCTATGGTCAGTCTATACCTATCTTCTAGATTACCAGGTACCCTTTTCGATTTTCAATTGTGCTGAAGGTTTTGCACTTGAATACTTGCTCCAATCAAAAACATCATAGGGTCATTGTTTCAGCATTTTGAATTTTAATTGATACCTCATAAAGTTGATATGGGATCGACTACTCTTAGAATCCGGAAAAATTACCTAATAAATGCAATAATTACTCGTATAATTAGTTCAGAGGGTTTGGATTTATAGCATATCGATAGCATATAGTATAGTAAATTGGTTGAATTATGTAAAATATGTGTAAAAGAAAAAAAAAATGTAAACGTGTTTTTATTTTAACGGTAGTTTTTTAAAAAAACATTGTTTATGTGTATAGCTCCGAAAACGGTCGGTCGAAGGTCCAGAAAACCCGGATTGGACCGAAAACCCAGACAAGCGTACAGTGCGAAGCAACTCGAAAGATTGGAAGCCGAATTCAAAGTGAGTAAACCGAGATCAGCCATCCGAATTTACAAGATTTAATAGAGAAAAATTCAATCAGGTTTTTTACATATATTGAAGTAAACCGTCGTTGCGAACACTCGCGTTCTAAACACTCCGATCACAATGCCTTTAAAATCGATTTTAGATTTGATCGGTCATGAAATGTGTAGACGACAAAACAATGAAAACAAAATTTTTGGCGTTTTACGATTCTCTAAATATTTATTATTTAGACTAATTCTCGTTAGTCTCATTTTTATCGAAAGTACAATTCGTATTATATTATATTGTTGCTACGTCATACATACGTTAATATTAAACGAAATAAAATGTCATCGTTAATTTCCATTTAAAAACAATTTCGACTGCATGTACGTTTGTGTTACACGAGTACGTAAATTGTCTTTAAGTTGTCCATTAGAAAGAAAATAGGAACGATGGTAGGAGGGGGAAATGGCATCGTGACAATGTAACGGCGTTTCGTATAGGCAATTTTAACGGTTTTTTCAACCAAAAATATTAAAGTGTGTGGACGCGAAAACGTTACAGAATTCACTCGAAAACGGTCTCGTACGCTCTCCAAAGTGTTTTTACTCGTTATAAAAATGTAAGAGTTTACGACATTATAATATCATATCCACATGGTGTGTCGTAATCTCATATAAAAAAATGAACTATTGTTCCGCAGACGGACAAATACTTGAGCGTAAGCAAGCGCATGGAACTGTCCAAGGCGCTGAACCTGACCGAGGTGCAGATAAAGACGTGGTTCCAGAACAGACGGACGAAATGGAAGAAGCAACTGGCGTCCAAGCTGAAGATCGCCCACCGGCACGGTTACTTCCAACCGGTCCAGCATTACGCGTCCCTGTTCGCGCCTCATTGTTACTTCCCGGCGGCCGCGGCGGCTGCAGCTGCGGCGGCCGGCGGTAGCGGCCCCGGGACTCAAAACTTCGGTTGCGTGTTGTCGCCGCCGCCGACCGCGCAGACGTCCGCATCGTCCGCGCACGAACTGCAGGCGTGCGCCGAGATGGAAGCGCTTGAACAGGCCGTCACGTCATGCAAACCGGAACAACTCCAACGATAATAAAATATAATCGCGTAATAATGTCGTTGTTGTAATAATACTTTATTATTTAAAAAAAAAAAAAAATATTTCATACCTAAGATCGTTTATTTCCGTTATAATCGCCGTTGTGGTCGACCGCCAAAAGTCCTCGCGGCGTGTCCACGACTCAGTGTTGAGACTCGAATAAGTAAAATTATTTATCGATTATTTATCAAAAATTGCCAGGGGGGTCTATAGGGGTTCATTCTGACCTGCAAGGGGACAATTTCATTGAAAAAAAATTAGGCGTGCATAAGATGTAAATAGGGGTCATAAATGCTATCAGGGAAAGGGT
The DNA here is from genome assembly GCA_902439185.1 of Cinara cedri. Taxonomy (NCBI): domain Eukaryota; kingdom Metazoa; phylum Arthropoda; class Insecta; order Hemiptera; family Aphididae; genus Cinara; species Cinara cedri. The sequence continues at coordinate 800,920 of CABPRJ010001427.1, forward strand.
CTACGAAAAATGGAGCAAATTAGCAAGCGGTGATTAACGGGGGAAAAAAGTTTGGGGACCTCTGATCTAGATACAGGCAAATATGAGCAAGATAATTCAAAATTAGTAGGAAATATCTAAATATTCGACACTCTAGGCCAGAGGTTTCCAGAATTTTTATGATGCGACTCATTTTGGAAATAATTTAAATTTTGGCGACCCTCAACAATATCAATGACCCTTTTTTTTTGGTTTATTTTTCATTTCTGGATGATTCATGAAGTTTGTTCAGTGGCATACTCTCATTTGCAGGTATAGATCCAATTTGCTGGTAGAAAAGTTGTCCACAGGTAAAAAATTACCGTAATATATATTTTTTTTTTATAAACTAATACCTACATTTCTTACATTTTCATTTAAAACTAATACGTTCCTCGCTTCATTCAGAATCTAAAAAAAATTATTATTTAAAAATATAAGGCGACCCACTAAAAATATGATCAAGACCCACTTTTGGATCGTGGCCCATACACTGGGAACCTTTGCTCTAGACACATTGATTTTAAAATGTTAATATTCGATTTTTCACGCACGCAGTATCTTACACAATATGCGGTGGCTATTTATGGAACGTTTTTCGAAATTCTCTCTATGTCCGTAAGTATACAAATCCAAAACTAACCAGTCACTTTCACTGTACAATGTATTTTCCGAAAAACCAAGAAGAAACTAATCAGCTATTTTCAGATGCTTTAAACAAACATTAAAAGTACACTTTAAAAACATTTAGATACTCGGGTACATTGATCTCAGTACCGCCATATTATATTGATATTATTTGATAATCGATACTTTCCAAAACTATAACTAAGATACGTGTTTGAGGTAAATGTATCGAATATACTGTCGAATCCTGTGTGGTAGATAAGGCAACAAATATTTAAACGATCTAATATCGGGAACAATAGAGCATGGAGTTAAAAATTGAATTAATTTAAAATCACTATAGCCTAATAAGTGTACCTAATAGGTGTACCTATTAGTACCTTTGAATTTATAACTGAAATGTTCAGTTTTTCTACAAATACTTAAACCTAACTATCTAGATAATTTCTAAAAAGATAGTAAGAATCACCATCATACTATTAACACTGTTAACACTTTTAATATAGATAAAATACAAGGTAAAACAATAATAATTATTAACTTGATGAATTAAATAAGTCTTGACACTGAACACGCGGACAGACAGGAAGCGTATTTATTTATTTTGTTTTAATTTATTCGCCCAGATGAAAATTATTATTATGTGACGTCTTTCTTTTTAAATACATAATATAACTAATAGTAAAACGAATTGTTTTTACTTACTTGCATAAAATCGTTTTGAGTACGAATAGTCAATATCCATGGTACACCTATATTTTTTATTCATGTCAGGCGCATAATATACCTAACAGTATTAACAGAAGTTAGTATATTATTATGATTAGAGGTACCTACGTAGTACAGTAACAGTATAAAATAAAATAAAGTACCATAAACTATGATCGAGTGTTTTAAAGGACGGAATTAGTGGATTTATATTCATACCCCGAGATATTGTGTATTTGTTTAGCTTCATTCCGTCTTAGTAGACGTAAAGAGTACGGCTGGCGGATCGATTCCTCAAATGACAAGCACATACTTGTGTTTTATCTAGGCTGAGTTTTAGGTAGCGGCACCTACCATATAGTATTTCCTCAGAACATTCAAAATGGCTACTAATTTTCCCTCTAAATACACTTATATAAGTATATTAATCGAAATACTTTTAGTAAAGAAATACTTTTCCTCAATATACATACTTCAAAATAAATATCAAGAGAAAAATGAGAATAAAATGTCACCATATTATGAAAATTACCTATACCTACCTAATCTAAAAAGCTCGACATTTTTAGTAAATAAAAAAATTTCCGTAAACAGCAGATCTTCACTATAGAGTTGAATTTCCCCGGCCTATTTTATATTATACAGTACCGTAGAAACAAAATAAACACACTATACTTATACACGAGGGGCGGACCAACAAGGATTGAATGTCACAACTCCAAAAATGTATAGCCTTGATACTAAAGTAATGCATACGCAAAATTGCATTACTTTAGCTTCATTTGGAAGGTCTGAATAGTTATTCAAAACTAAAAAAGAAAGGTAAGATAATGGGGATGGGCGCAACCACTGGTGTAGGTAGGAAATTGGAAGGTAGGATACAGACGGTAATTTAATGTATATCTGTAAGCAACGATAAACCATTGCTTACGAAAAACGATTCTGAACGGAGTTCAGTTGACAGCGATGCTTTTTCAACAGTATATATGTCATTTTATAGTAAAATAATTAAAAACGCTTTATATATTTTCTTTAATAAGATTTGTTTAATGTACTGATTTTCCCAGTTTTCCTACATTTTTCCCGGTTTTTCACATTCGCTAGCAAAACTATTGAGACAATCAAAAACTGACATTGTTAAAATATCTCCCCACGCCGATTTCCTTTCAGAAAAAGTGCTACGCATAAAAATCTGAGCAAGTCTTCTGGTAGGAAAATTGCACACAAATAATAAAAAATAATAAATAAACATCTTGGTAAAACCATAAGCTTCTTCGCTTCACTCAGAATCTAAACATTGTTCATTACAGTTAAACAATTGTTCATTTTTATATTATTTATAATCTACTAGTTGTTCCGCACAGTTTTACCCATGTTAGTATAGAGAAAAAAATAAAAACGTGTTTCTATGTGACTTTCTACTTTCATCTTCATTCATATCACTGCTAGTTTGTAGTTATTCATAAATTTAAATAAAATGTATTTTCTTTCATATTCTTTTCGTCCAATAGGATATTGAATTTTGAATAAATTATTTCTGAGCTGTTGTGAGTACAAAATTTGGTATTAATTAGTTTGGTAGTTTTTGAATCTATAGATCATGAATGAACTTTAGTAGATAATAGTATAAAATACTTTATTTTGAATATAAGCTATGCTCATTAATGTTATTTATTTTGATTTCACTGTGTAAAATCTAAATCCTGGCCACTTGATAAGTTAACACAGTTGATTACCCCAGAAAATATTTATTATTAGTTAACATACATTTTAGGTATTTTTTATTGTGTGATTTACCATTTAACATTTTACTATTTATTCTTCAGTAGATTCAAAAATGACCTATGAATATACACACGTACGTTAGAAATAGGTAGGTAACTATGCAAATTATTAACTATTTAAATACAATAGTGAATCGCGTTATACGTTATTGTATATTTATGTCATAATATGTGAATATAATAAATGATCGCTGTATTATAATATTGCTATTGCTATGTACAATAAAACCATTGTTATTAATTAATTATTGTTGTAAAAATAGTATGGCAAAATTTGGTGTAAATTGTTTATAATTTAAAAGGCATTTTAAATTATGTATAATTAAAAAGTGAAATAGTATATCGGTGTAAAAATATATATATAATATAATAATTATTATTATAATTAAATTAACTATAAATGTTTAGCAATACAAAATCGAAAAAAAAAAAATGGTTACGCTATTTGTTTTAATAATTAGTCTCGCTAAATACTACGAAATTTTGTATAAACAACTCAATAGTAAAAAATATATATCATTTTTTTAAAAACAATGAAACAATTAGCACAAAAAAAAAAAAAAAATGTGCAATTTAACAAGATAAAATTTCTTTTTATATAATAAATTTGTTTAACTTCACTTAAATTATTAAGTATAATATTACTATCGTAATTTCATGTTTAAACTCATAATTAATACAATAAAATTGTCACACACACTCACTAATAACTAAATGCATATGAAAATGTCAGCGATAGACCATAACATAAATATTATATATACAAATCGCTTTGAACGATTATTGAGGAGAGAAAAAAAACAATACATTATATAAATAATAATATAGTACCTAAATAAAATTGAATACTTATGAAATAAAAGAGTCTAGGACCAAGGTCTAGGCACAATCTCGAACATTATTTAGCCTTTTTGTGTACAACCCAACCGCCAGTGTACGTACGCGCAAAGTGACCAGTTCTGCGTAAGCGGCCTGTAAAAAATAAAAATGGATACAATTAAAAATAAGAAACATATCATAAATTTATTGATAATAATTTGACCATCACCATAAGTATACATTTTTATTTTTTTATTTTAATAGCAGCAACATTGAGCAGCAGCAACTCTACAGAATACATGATTTTAAAAAGCATTATAATATTATTATTATATTATATCGACCATTAAAATTAAAAAATCAAAGCATTAAAGGACTTACCAATAAATGACGTACAATAAAACTATGATTATTTGGGTAGGCTAAAATTGGGAGCAAGGTGAGTAAATTAAAATATTAAATAACAGTTAGTCCCTTCAATAAATAATACTAGTTCCGCAACCTTTAAGTTTTATCCTAGAAAAATGCATTAATGCCCTTAGCTGATATCATACAATACTTTTAAAAAATATGAATGTAACAGTGTTTTTAAAAAAAAAAAATTAATCGAAATATTATTATTATTATTATAATTAAATATTTGTCCATAAAAGTGTTAAATAATAATAATTAACCAAACATCACATACACAAGATGTATTATTATTTAAAATTGAACGGGTACCGTGAGAGAAGAAATTTGCAATATGTGGATGTTCTTAATATTTAATGGTTTTTTAGCACAATCGGTAAAAAATATATACACTTACATAATAATTTAGAGGAAAATTATAAATGAAATCGTGTTTCATGACAATAAAACGACATGCTAGGTTAAAACAAAAATATAAACCCACTTTCAAGTTATTAATACATTTTACAAGCTATTAAAAACTACAGAAATAAAAATAATAAATACTATGATAATTATTGATATAAATAATCAATCAATACTTTGGAATTTTACCAATATTTTAAATAAACACCAGTGTAAAGTATAGACATTTGTTACATGCGCAATTAAAGCAAAATTAAAGCATTTTATATACATATACAATATATAAAAGCATTAGCATAGATAATATACGAAGTGTTCTCGTTCGTTTTCAATATTATTAATTTAAGGTATAATATACCTAAATAGTGTACGTAGCCAAAATATGTAATTTATGCGGAGTTTGCGCCCACACGACTCTGGCGTACTGCAAAAGAGAAAAAACACCAAAAAACCAAATTCAGATTATGGTTTACACAAACATTTTGCACTATTACCAATCACCAAAATGTTCAATGGCTCTTGGTAATACACAGTCTGAATGAAAACACAATGTTAAGTTTCAACACAATGATTTCGTTCAGTCTTCATGCTAAAATTCAAGTGAATATTATTTAAAAAACAAAACACTGTTATAAACATCATGCGTGTTATTTATAATCTTATCATTAAACATTATTAGTATCAAACATTCTCATTGTAATAAATTATCACAAAATATAAGTAACAGTTGAAAATTAATATTATTCATTTGAAAAATACATTGCAGATTTTATTTCAACAGTATTAAATATCACACTACATAACAGAGTAATTCAAAAGAATTTACTAATTGCAAAAAGAGGGGGAAATATTTCAATCGCATACAACATGTTATTTATTTTAGGTACTGGATGTTTAATTGATCACCGTAAATCTAAATATATAAACAATTAAGAACAGTGTAGTCTAGACTATTTTAATCTGTTGGCCAACTTACACATTCATATTTTTAGAGCTAAAGAAAAAAAATTTGGATGGGAAAAATTAATTATTTATAAAAAAAAAAAAAAAACAAAAACAAAATGTAAACATATATGCTAACATTGGGGTTAAGCAATTGGTAAATCATTAAAAGACACCCTATAATGACAAAAGTGTTAGTTTAGTTAAGTACATCAAACTTGTAATTTTTAATAATCACATTAACTAAATGTAAACTATTTAAAATCAAGACATTTTAGATAATTTAAGCAAAATTAAATTAATTTGCATTAAATTGGTAAATTAACTAATTTATATAATTTAAATAATTTTTTAATCTCAAAAATTATTATGATTATGTATTATAAATTAGAATAAATAAATACAGCATTTAAAAAAGACAATTATACAAATTCAGAATTGTTGTAATTTTTACTTTAATTTACTTTACAAAAAAAAAAAGTTGTGTGAATATTTAGTGAATGTATTCAATAAAAAAATCTTTGCATTAATTAAAATTAATTTAATTGGCACACGTTAAGATTTAGTCTAATTATTGAGCATTAAGGATAATTCTGTAAAATTAAAATTAATACAATTTTAAAAATTTGATCAGTAAAATATTAATTTTTGGTTAATATATTAAGTCAAACTTAAGAAACACGATTTCATTAAATATTAAATGCGATTTGCAAAAATATTACATTATATTATTAAGTTATAAATCTAATTAAGAGCTGATAATTTCATGCTATTCCTAATATTAAACAACAGTAACAACAACAACAAAATGTCAAGACCTCAATAATGTAATCCGCCGATTATTTATTTGAGCAAGTTCTTGAGGGCTCTCTGGGGTATTTTTCTAAAGAACCTAAATTTCATTTTCAACGGCGTATCTTTTCTTACTGAAGTCGAAAAATAAACAAAAATACAAATTATTAAACTAATTGTTATTGATAAAAAAAAAAAGAAAAAAAACACTTGTAAAAATATTATAGAATGTGTATGGTTAAATTTGAGTTCAATTTTGAGATGTGTATTTATGTAAATGAGCAAACATCATTCTTCAAGTTGAAATTTAATTTATTAGAAAAAAAATTATGTGGGTTTAAATTCTCTAAGGGGTAACATACATTTTCACAATCAAACTTGTATTTTAAGGAATTATATCACTCAGTATTTAAAGGATATGAAACAGAAATACAGAATATATTAAATATTATTAAATGGATGCACGGAATATATAACCGGAATGTATGGTTAAAATAGAAGTAGTAAACTAACTTTCAAAACAAAAATATATATACATTATTAAAACATAAACTGAACAATAATGGAAACATACAAATGCTATTATTCAGCTGATACAATTTCAAAACCCGATTCATTATCACGTCTAGTTTCAGCCAATTTGAATTTAGCTTGAACGCCAAGACGGTTGTCTGATGATTGGCAATATTTGATAAACAGTTGCAAACAAAATCACAAATAAAACAAAGAAATAAATATTTTGAATGATCATGATGATCATTAATGAATATTTTTAAAAAAATATGGACATTTTGACAATTTGTGTAGAAACCATGCCGCTACATTAATCATTAACTTCTTAGGATTTCAAATATAATAAACAACAAACACATAAATTAACAAAGGAACAAGGAACTTGATAAAACACCATTGGACATCATACCTGGATACAAGATGTCAACAACACATTAGGCTCTACTGCAACTTAATACCTAGCTAGAAATGGACGAATGTGGCACGTAACAATTAAATTCTAAGTTATAATCTAAAATAATTATACTTCTGTTATTTCAAAGGTCCAGTAAGTCGAATTGTTTACCTTAAAATGGTTTATTGATATTTTAAACAAGTATTCATTATTGAAACAAAAAACAATACATTTAAAATATGTGCATCACATTAATTAACAATTTATCAAATATCAAAAATAACTAGAAAAAAATAAAATAGTAGGTAGTTTATAATTGTATTATTAAAAAAAAACCACAAAGAAATAAATAATAATATTTCCATTTTAATATTAAATTAAAAGCTTTAAAAATTTGCTCTTTAATGGTTATTATATTTTTAATATTAAAATTTAATTTAAATAATTAAACTTTCAACTGTGAATAATAATCAGAGAAAAATATAACTAAACAATAAACATAGAATATTATTTATTAATTCCTTATTATTACTAGACCTTTGAGATTTGAACAATCCTAAATATCAATAAAAATATCTTAAAAATATGTTATTAAATTAATTTAAACAATAATAACATTGTATTATTACAAAAATTATATTTTAATCTACAAAAATATAAAATGAACTTACTCCTGTCAATATTGTGCTGTAAATGAGATGCAATACGATGACGAGCGTCATTGTACTCCAAATGCAAACCAAGTCTAAGAATAGTTGGATTTTGTTCAATCAATTTAGTAATTTCCATTTCAATCTTGTTTCCCAATACTTGGGACCTCTACAAATTTAAGATAGGATTGAAACTCTTGGTACATTATTTTGGACGATTCAATTTTTTTAATTTACCTGATTAGTGGCACGAAATTCTTCTAGGGATCTTTGCTTTAATAAACTTTTGATCAAATGAACAATTCCTATGGGAGTTATGAAGTTGGTTTCCACGCTATAATCATCATACATAAGTATAGTCAATTTATTATTTTATTTTTTATTATTATTATATATTTGTATTTATTCTACTAAATTACCACAAATAAAAATTAATCATGTATATAATAATATAATATTTGATGATCTTACTTGCAAACACGCAACGTGCAATTTTTTTCTAATGCTTCAGCCAGTTTGCCTGCCAACCGATCTGTGAGTCCAACGTTTACCAAACTTAATGTTTCTAAATGAGTATTCTCGACTAAGGCAATGAAAAGATTTTCAAACTTTTCATCAGATATATTCTACAACAAAAATGATTCATTTGTAGATCATGGAAAACAATGCTCATGATTACTGTAGCATTTTTAAAAATATTAATATGCATACTTTAATATTGTTCCAATTGAGATCAAGAAGCTTGGGATCATCATCGCGTACTCTTTTGATACTGTCTTCAGGATCTGTTTGGTTAGGTGGCTCTGGAGGGTAAACCTTAGGCTGTGTAGCTTTAGTTACACCATCCCATCCTAAGCCTACTGGTTGACCTTTATTTAATAGTGAAGCGTGGTACTGATCTTGATTCATCATTGAATGAAATCCAAGTATAGCTAAAATCACAATTGTATCCAATTAAAACACAATTTGAATCAGATAAAAGTGTATACATTTTTATGTAACACGATTAAATTGTATGAATGTATGTGATTGTACGATTTAAGTATGTTACAGACATAATTGCTGGGTAACTAAAATAGCATTTTTCTGCAATTATAATTTAAATGTACTCATTCATAATTATACAAATATTATTTTTAGAGATAAATTTATTATAAAAGTATATGTACCAGCTAAATCTATTATTTCTTCTTGCGAAGCACCATCCAATGCATCACCATACTCATCATCAATATCAATGGCAATTTTATCTTCGTGTTCAGTTTTACCGTTAGTCTCAGGTGCAATCCACTATAGCAAAATTAATTTAAAAAACCATTGTATAATCAATGTGTAAAAATATATAACAGTTTAAAGAGGCAAAAAAACTCCCTAAGGTCATTTCAATGTGTAGGTAATTAATTTTGTTTATAAAACATAACAATTTCACAATATTTTCAAATAAACAAAAATACCAATAAAAAGCTGAAGGATAAATGTATAATTTTTATGGGCAAATTACCAAAACTATATAATTTACAATTATAATTATGTATTATAGTAGGCTAGTACAACTTATCTTTAACATTGCTATTTTATCACAATAAATCTCTCACTAAATTTAAAACAGAAAATAATTATAATCAATTTTTGATTTTATATGTAACTCACTAGGTTAATAAGTTTATATTGAAGACATTGAAATTTATTAAATAGACATAATATAACCTATTATTATATTTTATAAATATGTATTTCTTTTATTGAATCAATGTGAATTATTAATTATATAAAATATAATATTGAATAAAAAATTTGTATAGAACCATTGGAGAGTAGGTTTAACAATATTATTTCTCGGAATCATCTGTATAATTTTTTCTAACAAATTATACTTAATAAATGACTAATACTATATTTTTGAGCAACAGTTATATATGAGATTAAGAATTTTAAGTACCCTGGGTCCTTTGTACAAAAGAACGGTGGCTTTCATGAACATTTGAATTATAGAATTACGTGTGGTCGAATAAAGTGGAGAGAAGTATCAGGTGTTTTGTGTTTCATGTGACAAGGAAATTCCACTTAAACTAAGTTCTGCAAAAGTGTTGTAAGACTCGAATATATATTATATGATTTGGAATGTTAGGCAGTAGACAGAAAAATAGAACAGAGATGTAGCAGAGATGACAACACTTAGGTGGATGAGTGGAGTGTTAAGAGAAGATAGGATAAGGGTTGAGTACATAAGAAGTAGCTTAGGTTTGGATTTGATAGCAGAAAAATTAAGAGAAAATAGACGGAGATAGTTTAGAAAAGATATAAGATAAATACAAATAATGTTCACTTATTTCTAATCCAGTTACAATGCATATTGAATCTTACTTTTTTTCCTCGGATAGTTCCAGCAACATATGGTTTGAGTTCTGGAAGATCCGGCGTCTCAAGTGCTTGTTTGTTAATATGTTCAATTAATTTTTTTCTATTTAATGGTCCGGTGGCTTCTTTGTTACATTCATAACTGCAGCGCTCTGAAGGTGGTAATAAGTTGTCCTAAAAAAACAATTGCAGAAATTAAATTTAAATTTGAACAAATTATAGATCTATAGTTATCTATAGTTATGATCCTAGTTACATATACATATTGATGGATATATTATATTATAAGCAGAGATCGGATTTATACTCTCTTATAATCTACAAAAAGGAGTTTTAAATGTTAAAAAATCACTGAATAAAAGCATTTTTCATTTTTGCTTTTTTAAATATTTGTAAGTGTTTTTTTCAGGGATTCTTTGATGTTTTAAAGCACTGTTTTGTGGATCATAAGAGAACATAAATCTAGTTTTTAATTATAAGTATTATAATATAGGTATATTATGAATCTGAATTATTTTGCAAGCCTTAAAATAGAAAGTTGTACATTTATAAACATTCAATAAATAAAATATGTATTGAAAATTTGTGTAAGTCTAAATAGAAGTGAAGTGTATATAGGTAAATTAATATACCTATTTACAAATATATTTATCACAATTTGAAAATTCCTACTCAACCACCTATACTTTTTCAAATTAAAAATGTTTGATTATCAAAATAGATACATACACATAAGTAAAGCGAAGTAGACGTTTAATTTTCTAATAAGTATACCTACATATACCTTATTTGGCACGGAAAATGTAATTAATAACGGTCACAGATTGCAGGTGTCAATAAAGGAAATTATATCGTCACACACACTTTGTGACAAGTTGTAAAGGGATGTATCATTATGACAAATAAACAGTTTAGAATGAGCAAACGTTTTGACACTGGTGTAAGTACTATTATACGGGTATAAATGATAATGTTGCACTGTGGTGTAATATGGGTACTTACGTCGGGATCGACTTCTTTGGCCAAAATGCTGATCTCTTCAGGTGACAACTGAGACAGCAGTTGGTCAACGTCGAGGTCGTCGTACTCGCTCAAGTTCTTGCCGTAAAGCTTGGCCGGCGCGGTCGTCATGGTAGTGGTCTTTTTCGACGACGTCTAAAGAGGCAACAAAAACAAACAAGTTTAAAAAAAAAAAAAGTTAACAGGAAAACAAATGGATAAAAACAACTGTGTTTTGGGTGTATTACGCAAAACGACCGGCAAGACGGACGTCCCGAACCCGATCTGGTACTAGTAGGTACTCAGACGGGTGTGCGGGAAGCCGTTCAAAAGGGCCGTCCACACCCTTGCGCCAGGAAAAAAAAAATCAATACTCTCGATGCACGGAATCCAGCCGTTAAACCGGCGGCGGCTCAGAGCTCGCGACACAAAAAATACATGTATTATTATTGTAATATTTAAACCGAACGTTAGCTACCTACCTACGGCACCTAACGATCAATGTACGATGCCCGCGAGTGTCCGTGCGAAACTGTAGTCGTTGAGTGTTTAAGAATTTTTTCGCAACAGCGGCGAACCGAACGATTATTATACGATACGTAATCACACTCAGACGGGTTACCGGAGGTGACTGGAGGACCGTGACGTGCGGAGAAGTGGGAAATTGTTATCAAGTGACATCATTTGACGGTGGCGGTAACCCGGTGGGAGGAGGTAACACTACGCCACGGTAACCGCCACTAACTGGCGGCGAACGGAGGGGACGGGCTACGGCGAACGAGAAATCGAACCGGTGGTCGAGATCGCGTATATTATTATTGTTTATACACCTACGTACCTACATATATAACAAAGTGTCTTATGCCTATACAATAATAATAATAATAATAATAAATAATACTATCGCGTACACCGAACTACGCGCGTTTTCACGTAGATATCCGTCGTCGACTACGGTTACGGTAACCGCGGTATGCATACACTATACGGTTGATAGTTCCGCCGTGTCCGGCCGTCCGCGTCACCGTCCGCAGACCGCAATAGTCCCGCGAAATTTATACCAAACGGTAATGTTCTCCACTACACACCGGTATTATCAGCCGCTACTTCTTCATTCAAATTTACCGTGTTTTTATTTATTTTCCCCGAGATGTTAACCCACCTCCCGCAACAGTTGCACGACCGTCGCGTCGTTCGATACTCTCTCGCCGCGCATAGGCATTACGAGTCAAACGGGTAGACGAGTTTATAAGCATATGATCGTACGACCAGTGGCTGTTGAGTGATATTTAATTCGAGGACATATCGAATAATATTTAGTACCCATTCCATAATCAAACGAATACGCTGATTCGCGGAGAGCTCAATCGACTATGCCCATCACGTAAACTCCAATCGTATTGTTTAAATCAAATATTTTGTATGATAATGGGAACAATTTCGAATGGAATGAGCTGATGCAAATCCGATTTCTCTGCATTCACCGATAATCTCGAAAACGATCTCAAAATGTCAATAAGTAGAGGACAGAGTCCGGACCCTGTGACGGTTTTAGTTAAAGTGGACGGAAGTTGAGGGGTGGGGGGAGTTGAAAAGGTGAAAATTGTTAAATTTTCAAAAGGGAACCACATATCGAATCCACCGTCAATTCGCTGGGGCGAACGCATAAAAGGCCACGAAGACGTCATTTCGTGCGAAAACCGTAAACGTTACAAAAAAAATCCTATACTGATTACTATGCCAAATTTTTGGATAGAGTATAGCTCGATTATAAAATAAATCGTTTGAATATGGAAAAAATATCATTTGTCTCATTTATATATAACATAACGCCTATTGAAAGTTATTTAAAGTTATTTAAGCATCACTTAATCCTGGTTAATCCAAACACCAGATACTGACCTGGTTGACCAAAATGTAACCAGGCGATCAGTACAATCCGGATTACAAACTCCGGATTATTACAAAACTTGGGGAAGTAATCCAACGAGCTACCAACAAATTTGTGGTTTGTATTATGCCATAAGTGTCCGTTATGGTTGTGTTGGCGACGTTAAAGGAGGTAGATTTTCATCACAAAAGTATTCGTCTTCGATGTATAATTTGAATCGCGATTGTTGAAGTTAAAATAATTATTAAAATCTGAATGTTTCTGATCGTTTACACAACGACCGACGAGGAAATATTATAAAATAACTATAGGTATACGATATTATACCTACCTACTGTATTAATTCCTATCTAATAAGCGTACGTAAATATAGGTATCTATATATAAAAATGACAAACGTATTGAACGTATTATTATTATTACGTAAAATAAATATTTAATAAGTAAGTATCTGCGTAATGAAATAAATACCAATGAGCAAATGCGTATTGTACTTTTATTACCCATATATCAGAAACTATGTAATAAATGAATGCCTATATAAGTAGGTAGGTGCCTAATACCTGTACATAATTAGGCGGTATTCGCAAACACCGCCTAACCTACAACTATTATCAATTATATAGTCATATATTGTGTGTGTACACTATACGGGTTACGAGGGGTATAACTCTTATTCGATAAAGAATTCGAAAAAAGTGAAAATAAAGTGGGTATAAAAAATATCGACTTTTGTTAATATATCAATTCTAATAGTTTCATAACATAGGTACCAACCTACAATCTGCACCATACGATATATTATATAAAAAGAAAAATGTTAGTTAAAAGCGTAAACGAAATTCACGTGCTAAAAATTTAAAGATGACGTTATACCGGCGATTTTCAGTGTTGAAAACACGTCCACGCAGTCGACACAGAACTTGCTTAGTTCTGGTTTCAGAGATTTAAATCATCTCTTATGAAACTCAAAGAAGACAAATTCCGGAAAGCAAAACGATGAGTTTTTTTTTTAAATAGGTAATTCATTTTTTTAAAGTTGCAGTAATATAAAAATGTTAAAATAATCGTTATTTCTAGGCGGTAAATCGAGGCGTTATACTAGGAAAAATGGAAAAAAACGCATCGTCTTGCCCTCCAGAATATTGTCTTCTATTCGTTTTTTAATAGTTACTTTTATCGTAGAACCAAAATTAAGCGAGTTCTGTCTTCTGTGTCGTCTGCGTAAGTATGTTTTAAAGCCGCAAAATGTTAAGAGGACGCTATACCCGCATGATGTGCTGTCTCAGTCCAGCTAACGGGTCATATAGCAAAATCTACCTTACGCAATCTGCGTAGAACTCGCATAATTTTGGTTTCAGATTAAAAGCAAGTACAATAAAATTAAAAGAAGACAGTATTTAGGAGGGCAAACGATGTGCTTTTCCTATTATTCTAATTATTATTTCGGTTATAACATTCAATGCATCGTTTAAGAATAAAACCTAATACATCGTTTTTAAATGACTGTGACATCATATTATAAAATGAATTAAAAAAAAAAAAGACGGACATACTTCGCACGTGGGTGCAACCATTGTTAAAGTTGGGAAGATAGGATACAGACGGAAATTTAATGTATATCTGTAAGAAACGATAAACCATTGTTAACGAAAAAACGATTCTAAACAGAGTTCAGTTGATAATAGTGATGCTTTGTCAACAATATAGTATGTGTCATATTATAGAAAAATGAGTACAATTTGCGTTTCCATGACAACGATGATTGTTTCAAAAAAGATTAAAATAACAAAAAATAAATAAAAATGGTTTCCAATGAGAACCTTATTTTTAATCTTTCAATGTTGTTTAACCTAAAAAACCAGGTTTCCCTCATTATCTCGAATATTAATGAGAATTTCAAAAAGTGAACTGTTTATAGTACCACCCAGAGAACATTTCCTTTCAGAAAAAGTGCTATAATTGATAATCGGAGTAAATTTGATGGTTAAAAAAAAGAAAGTTTTTAAAAAAGTGTTCACATAAAACAAAATAACCATTGTAAAACCAATAGATTCCTAGCTCCGCTCAGAATCTAAAATTAATGCATCGTCTTGCACTCTTGCCCTCCGGAATATTGTCCTGTTTTGATTTTAGAATCGATGCTTTTACTCTAGAACCAATATTAAACGAGTTCTACGCAGATCGCGTAAGGTAGAATTTGCTACATCGCCCTTTAGTTGGACTGATGAGACAGCACACATGCGTCCTCTTATAATGATATACCATTATTTTATTATTTTCGTACGACCCGTGTTATATCGTGATAATATTGTACGTATGTATAATAATATATTGGTTGATATTATTATGGAGTGTGCGTTTTCGGTTCTTGTTCTTTGTGTTCTCATCTCGGGCCTCGTCATGTTATAATATACACTCGTATTTTATGTACCTACCGACACATCGGCGTTTACGAACGTTCAAGGCTTTTCTAACGAGCGTTTATTTTTTCTTATGTCAAAATCATTTTTCATCTTATGCATATTTTACGCGTACGCGTTATTATTATATTTTATAGGTGTACCGTGCGACAGCGGGTAAAACTGTAAAATCTTGAGCTCGGTCCAAAGTATGTTTATTCCACACTAATTAATTTCGAGGAAAAAAACTAAAAACAATTTATTTTTTATTTTTTTTCATATACGACATATATATACTCGTACATATGAAATATACGATGGATTACCATTAATTATGATTATTATAATTTCATCCAGAGAATTCGTTTAAACTTGCAGTGTACGTAATATAAACGCATAATCGTAGCAATAAATATATAAAAACAATTATAAAAAAACGTAAAAACTTTGTAAAACATAAAGTTTTAATGCGTGTAAAACACAATAATATTATAATACACATATGCCATAACGGAGTGTTTAAATAGCGTTTGAACTTTTGATTGATTGCAAGTAAATAGATTATAATAATTATGTCTGGATATATAAAATGCTGCAGTTACCCGAGAGAAAAAGTTAAGATGAATAATTTAAACATTGAGAATTAGAAAAAATTACGAATTTCGATGGTTTTTTCATTTTTCCCGTATGCAACATAATGTACTGTATATGTGAAAAAAATCGCCGAATTGGAAATCCTATACAAATTGGCTTGTTTTTCATTGTCGGTTTATGCATAACTTAATATATAAAAATCTACGATTTATTCGTCATTTATATTTTTAATCACTATACGTCTCCTCCTATTGAAAATTCCTATACATATCACAGTTTACTATTTTAGTAAACTATACACTGTATGGTTTTAGTTTTACATATATATATATATATACGAATCGTTATTTTTGTTTTTAACGTTTTAGCACGTATTTGTACATATAAAATATACTGACACAAATAACCAATATATTATAATAATCAATTTAACACTCGACTTTCAAATTAAGTAAAAAACATTTTTATTTGTTTGTAAAAAAAATTTTAATTTTAAAACATTGGTATAACGTCATAACAGAGTTCATAATTTTTTTTTATTGTATAAAGGAAATAAACATCACAGAGATATAATATAATTTATTTTACTGCCAATCATCATTCAAAGACGTTTTATTAAGAAATGTAGAAAAAAAACCCAACAACTATAAACAATATACTTATATATATTTTTTTTTATTATTCAACGTCAAAACATTGATAGTACCTATATTATTATTTTTGCAAAAAAAATAAATAAATATAAACATAATTAACATAAAACAAAACCTACCTATTTATATGTAAAATATTAACATGTTTTTATTTTTATTAGATGCGCAATATTAGTTATATTAGTAATAATTCTGCAGTGGAGTGAACTCTATATAGTTAGGTATAGCCGGTATTCGTATTTACAGATCATGTTAGAGTACGTCCGAAGCCGAATCGTAATAGAATTGGTTTCTGGAGTTGTAAGAAGTTTTGGGAAATTTATAAAATATTACCAACTTATTGGACCAAACCAGATAATGTTCCATAAGAAATTAATTTCCAAAATGTAAACCCAAAAGCTACAACCTGGTCGATGAAAACCTTCCAGTTAATATACCGTTTGGATCGAACTTTGATAGGGTCTGTAAATACGCAGTCGGTATAGACATAGGTATACGAAAAACGTGATCGATTTTTTATTTTATTTTTTTTTTAAAGTAAATGTGAGGTTAGTTTTCAACAATTGTTTATTATTCCTATTTCCTATATACGCGATAGTAATAATCTAAAATCTATAAGTACCTTTTCTCATCTATATTCTCTACCTATATTGTTGATAGTACTTAAATTTTAACGTCACATAAGTTTTGTTAAGTATTAGGTAAATACTACAAAAATTAGCGTACAAATATTTTGTTTATCTATATGTGTAACGAACATTTTAACTCATAATATATATTTTGAAATATAAAACACTCAAACACATAAATTATGTATTTTGTTGATATTTTAATAATACATAATATCGAATTAGTTATTCGTATATTATACTATACAAGCTCTGAACAAATATAATATTTATTGCAGCAATAATATCGAAGATTTCAGAAAAATAATTTTTAACTATAGATAACTTTACTTTTTGAAATTGTTGAAATACAATTTTTGGGGTATTTATTTGATTGTTTCATCCGAATAACGTTTGTTTTTAAATTATATTGTAAAAAGCGGAGTCAGTATGTTATATACACACGACAAAAAAACCGATACTGCTAATGGGTGTTGCCAATGTTTTAATAGGACAGTTATTAAGGGTATATATATAAAGTAATTTGTTTTAATAGTACGTTTTTCTTATTTATTAAGAAGACTACGAGAAAAATCAAAAAAACGATCTCCTCAATGCAGCAACTAGATCAACAATTTCACAAAACAATTCCTATAAAGTTTTTAGTCGGAGTAAGATTTCTGATAGAAAAGTTGTTTACAGACATAAAAAGAAAGAAAGAAGAAAAACAGTATAAAACCAATACGTTTCTCGTTACGTTCAGAATGTAAAAACAAAAAAAAAATTACGGAAAACAATACAGAATCAAACGACTAATAGAAAATATTATTATTATAACATATACCGTTGATCTACTTTCTGACACAATATATTATACCGGATGTATAATTTTGTCGGTATCGATTATTACTGCAGATGTATAAGTGAAGGACTTTCAAGGTTGTTCGTATGTACCTATACACTTGTTCGGCAGCAGCGAAAGCAGTAATAGGTAATCTGCTTTTCTTTTTTTCCTTTTTTTATTGTAAACGAAAACGTCGAGTTGTGTTGTTTATTCGAAAATTAAAATTGTGAGAAAATAAAAACGCCATTGTACTACGCGTATGAAAATGATTAAAACGAATGATCGACACAATAAAATAATATAATATGTTATTTTATATTATTCAAAGAAAACAACGCTGTACCTAAATTATAATGGAATTAGATATAATTATTATATGGTAGGTACTACACTTCTATACGTTGTAAAATATTTAAGGGAAATTAAAATAATTATATAAGAAAAAAAGAAATTAACTAAAACATACGTTAGATTCAAACAATACTATGAGAATATAGAAACATGAATAATTATCATACGAGTTATACGTGCTATAACAGTTACCTATAGCCTAGCAATATAAAATATCAAAAAAATAACTAATACGTAATTAATATTAAGTCCCGGTTGATATTTTTGTCGGTATATCTAATGATGGAAAGTATATTTTATTAATTAAGTATCAACGACGACGATAAAGTTAATTTTAAACTGGTATAGGTACCAAAGTATACAGCTAAACAAAGTAAAATTAACCGCTAAACTTATATAATATGACGTAAACTATTTAAACTATCACTATTATCTTATTAAAAATAATATATTTATATAAATACCAAAGCCTACATGTTTACTTATGGTTGGCGCGATAATAAACCACTAGTATTATAAATGAGAAAATGCGTTTGTTTCGTTAGTTTTACAGCTTAATCGCTAAACCGATGACATTTGACAGAAATATAGCTTTGTATCCCGAAGACACGAATATAATATAAGTTAATTTTTCCCCCAGAATTCAATAACTAAACGGCGGTCGACGCTTGATTTTCGGTTCAACTTCAGGACGATGTAAAATCAAATCTCTCTGCTAAAATATTTTATCGAAATTGTGATTCAGTGGGTTAGGCAAACTATTTTTGCGGCAAATAAAATATTATAACTATATTCTAGTACCAAATACCTAGTCGTATATATTATAAAAGTATAGGCACATAATATTATGATTATATTGTACAAGTGCAGTAATTGCACATTTCATCGATCGGTTTACTAAACGGTATTATTGTGAACCGACAACGTCGTTGGTGAAATTTCCAATATTCTATTCACGAATTACATATAAATTAATTACAATAAAAAAAAATCGATTAGATCGCCGAAAAAAACCGCAAGACATTCGTCCGGCTCGCCGCGAAGACTTTAATACCTTATCTAACGAGTATGCGTAGGTACGCCAGTTGTAATATCGTTATTGGTAACAATAGTACAGATTGCCATATTGGTAACGGATTAATACGCGATAGTAGACCGATGATTTTGGAATAGCGAATATACATAGCGATCATCATTAACCCAAGGCACTCCTTAACTCGGAAAGTATTTTATTACCAGTTAAATTTTGGTGTTGGCATTTTTATTGACCGTCAATCTGTTTTAAGTTTGGGCAGTGAAAGAATAGCGGGGTATCATTCGTGTAACGGCCCGGCGCGCGGGGTTCGAATAATGTTCCGCTACTCTTCCCCTATCGACAAAACGGTAAACTTAATAATGGAATATTATACCTCGACCACTCGACAACGGGTTGACGGAAATTAAAATTGTACAAAACTTATTTAAATTGAACCTTCATCAATTTATGGATTTTTTTTTTTTTTATAAAATAGGTTACTATTTGAAAATAAAAAGTAGATATTAAATATACCAAGCGGTTACGTCCACTAAATCAAGAGTGACAAAAAATAATATTTATGTCTACTATTTCAGAAATATTTATTTCTTAAATTTTCTAAAAAACGAATTAAAAACATAATTTTTGTCTTACACATCGCCCTGTATATTACACGGGAAAAGGGACATGTTTACTGCGATTGCAATGCCTACTACCTCGTGGTCATTACTTATGTGAAATGACTTATCGTTTTTTACGTTCGCGCATTCGGCGTAACACGGCTCGGCGAAAGTGCAACACGCACAGCCGTTCGCGCACCGTATTCGGTCAAAAAGAAGACGATTGTGACGGCGGCTGATGGGAGGAATGTCGAAGAAATCGCCTTTAACGACGGCGGCGGCGATACAATAAAATTTTGTATTTTTTATATATATAGGCACCGTGGCTAAAACAGGTTTCGGCTTTCGGATTATAATAATATTACACTGCGATTACTGTACGACGATGCGCTATAATGGGAATTGTGTTTATGTGCACGAATAATATTATATGGCCTAGCCGGTAGAGGAGTTATTACGGTGGATACGAGCGGTGAACTATATGTTTCTCGGAAGGTATGTTATTGTTTCGTTGCGAGTAGATACTTTTTTTTTCAAAGTGAACGGGTTACGTGTTTAAAAAGTAAAAATGAAATTTGTTGTACGAAATGTAAACATACTGTACGACGCGAAAAGATAAACCAACGTTTAAGCCGAAAGTGTAAACATATTATTTTTAAGAGACTAAGTGTTTCCAAGTGTTTCCTCATTTTTGCCAAAATCATTGATACTTTTCGTTGGATGAATACAAGCCAGGAACAATCATAAAATCATGAAGTCGTGTTTGCGGTTTAACCAAACACTGTCAAAACGTATAGTAAATCAGTGATATAATCACGTCTCACTAAATCGCGATAATTCGTATACGTCATAACAAATCGTTTAGGTCGTTACTTTTTTACATGGTTGAGCCTATGATTTTTAGTATACCTATTTAAATGGAACAAACGGGTCAATTTGAAGTTTGTGGAAGTTTAGGACGAGAGTGTCCGACTCCAAATAACCGGGATAAAAGCAAGAAAAAGAAGAAGACGATTGTTTGCCCTCGCAGCGATTTGAACCACATAGCAAGTTATTCGAACACTCGGAAATTCAAAGATGTTCGTAGGTAATTCAAAACGTCGAATTGTCGAGAGTAGACGATCTGTAAAATAACTACGATACAAAGGTACCTAATTAAAAAAAAACGTTTATTTTCTGACTGTAGTCGTTTCTATTTTAAGCAGAAGGATATCTTCCCGTTATGCTTTTCTATTTCCGTTATTATAAAACACCCGACTTTATAGTTTGTGATGGATGGTACACGACACGACGTGACAGAAGAACCGCCTACGAGTTTTCACGAAGTACCTAAAGAAAAAAATTCCTAACGCACGAATGTGATTTTTATATTTTTACTTTGTTGACTAATCGAGTAAAACGTCGCGAGTTCTGCTCAAAACTCGGTATGATAATAATGAAAATATTATCATAATTTTTCATGTACGAAGAATAATAATAATATTATTATTTGTATCGCCCGACGCGTTTACACGCTGCAGTTAGGAGGAATTCTCAAAATCTCCGAAAACAAACAATATTCGAAATTATTTTTTTTTACGTAAAAAACATCACATTACGTATTCATAGTTCGTTTAAAATCGATGTAAAACGTAATTATAAACTATAGGGAATTAATAGGAAAGATCTTTCGAATAATATTGATAAATTCGGAATCGATATTGTTATGTAAAATCAACATTTTCGGTATCGATATTTGATAAATGGCCGTCGGTTATGCAATATACGTAATTCAATTTTTGTAATAAATCCCACTATGTACAAGTAGATATTGTAGTAGGTACTAAAAGACAGTCGAGAGATAGTTACAGATTATGTAAAAATTATTGTTTCCCGGTTAATACGTCGGTCGCTGTTAGGATTATCGGTTTTAAATTTGTAATTTTCAAAATGGTATATTATTTTGTGATCCTCTCGTGGGTTTGTCGAGGAGTTATTCGAGTATTCCCGTACTGATATTTTGTTAGTTCCGAAGAGTTATGGTATACTTATAAAACCCGTATTGATTCGCCAAATCAATGAAGATTCGCGTTAATACTAATATCAATATTATACGATATACACACACACGCGCGCGCGCGCGCGAGATTCGAATAAATACGAATATTCTTCTGCAGACTCCGAAGCGACAATAATAATATTATTTAGTTTTTTTTTTTTTTTCTATAATAATATCGCGTCCCTCTCTCGTTCGTGTTCCTGGCGCGCAGGTCCCGGAAGCCGTATACGAGCATATCGCGCGCGTCAGCTATTTATAAAACCGACGGATGACCTATGCGTGCGTAGTATATTTTTTTTATACATAAATATATATATATATATACACACACATACAAAGTGTATAAAACACTAAACTCTATACGATACACGCTTTTATTTCAACGGCTCCGAGCTAAAAGCGTATATAAGCGCACATCGTACGGGCCGGCCGGCGAAAACCGAATTTCGTCTCGTCTACGGACACGTCCGAGAGACATCAGGATTACTGCCAATACACGCGTATTATTTTTTTGATTATTATCAGAGATAGTGATGGAGTGTCCGGGAATTTTCAACGGGATACGGGGTGTGTATATGATAAACAATAATCGCGATTCGCGTAAAAAGTCACGGCCCAAAGGGTCGGTAGTAGAATCGTCCCCTCCATAAAATCATCATTGAAACGTGTACAAAATACGAGGAAATTTTCTCAGTAAATATTATGTAATATTTTTTTGAGACGGGGGGGGGGGGAGCTGAATGTCTATAAACCTCAAAGAAAAATGGCCTACAGGTTTTTTTTTTTATAAATAACGGAGACCGTGTTCCGGAGCCAATAAAATTTTAAAAAGCGTATAAACAAAATTAAAATAAATCGGAATTACGTTTGTGGACACGAAATGCTTCTATATAGACTTTAAAGCCGGCATTCTCGTCTGAAATTCTAGAACGCGCCGAATTGTTTAATAAAATTAACTCGTGTCTATGCCATCACTATTATATGATTACGTTAGTCACGCGACTTACGTATGTATACTTAGAAATGGAAGTACTTTTTTTTTCTCGTGGGCATTGGCGCACTTGAAAAAATAATTGCCGGACGTGTTGACAAAATACAAAAATATTATAAAATAAAACCGTGACCAAACGCTCGACGAAAAAAAAAACATTTACTTAAGTATAGTATTTTTAAAATCCTAATGTAAACAGCACTTGTACCACGAGACAAATATGCAGTTTTTGGTTCGGCCCATATTTTTAACATTTTTTAAACGAACCAGTGTTTACTGTTTTATGATGAAAACCGTATATTTTTTTTGACGTTTATTCATCATCGTTACCTAATTCTTATTGTTTTCACTTTATTAATAACTCCTAATTAAAAAAAAAAAAATTGTACATACTTCATACTATGGGTATGCTA
Source organism: Cinara cedri (assembly GCA_902439185.1). Lineage (NCBI taxonomy): Eukaryota > Metazoa > Arthropoda > Insecta > Hemiptera > Aphididae > Cinara > Cinara cedri. Next base: position 824,760 of record CABPRJ010001427.1, read on the forward strand.
CAGTAGTGACAGATTGGAAAAGTATTATAAATACAAAGTAATTAGTGATTTAGTTAGTAACGTTAAAATAATGCAAACGGAAAACGGTTCTGAGCAGAGTAGTATCAGTCATGTTTTTCTTTTGTTGAAAAGGTAACTCAGAAATCAACAAAACGCGGAGTAACATTTCTAAAATGTCGATATGTTTCAAATAAAATCACACTGATCGGATATTTCGCATGTTTTAAAGCACGACGTGAAAAATCGGAACATTTTTACTGACCGAAAAAGTGTTTTAAAATAACCAGCAAAAAAAATTTTTTCGGAAAAAACGTAGAGAATTTCGAAATATTCGTCTTATAAAGTACTGTCAAGCGAAAAATCTACATCCTTTAAGGCGTGAAAAATAATAACTTTTTTTACTATAACTGTGACGTTTACTTAGATTTATTATAAATTTATAATAGTAAAATAATTTTTGACTAAACAGTTATTTTCAAGCGTAGGTAAACGGTATATTATACTTATATTTTAATTCGATTGACTTTTGCGGAATTTCTAGTGACCGATGATATTTTTAAGAGGACGATTTTTTAATGATAAATTAAATATTTTTCAAATGCACACTGGTATACTGTTTTCGGTGACCGACGGGACGGCGTCGTCGAAAGACGTTGCACAACGTTTGTATATTTTATACACTCGTAAAATGCGTTGAACATTTCAGCACAAAGAATTATTTACACAGGTTTTTTTTAACGACACCGTGACAAATATATAAACAGCGCTGCGCACGCGGCCACTCTGTTCGTCGGAAATGATAATAATAATAATAATAAATAATTATAATAATCCACGTGTTGCGGATTTTTTAAAATTATAATAAGTAGTACCTATAAAGCCGCGTTACCCCCAGTCCCGATTTAGAAACCGAACAACGAAACCGTCAAAAACACACGGGGAAAAAAAGTCCATTGTGTCATAGAAGAATAATATAATTCGCCCGTTTTTCGCACGTGTAATACATTATATAATTATAGTGTATTTAGTATTTACGTATTATTATTATAACATGTTATTGACATTTTACAGTGCACAAAAAACCGTTTTATCGACCTTTATATACAAATTATACGCGTCGCACTATACTAACGTATAATACAATGTATTGTTTTTTGTAGAATATATACACTTGAATACAATTATTTTTTCATTTTAGTACAAATGGAGGGTATGATGAAATTACGCGAAAAAAACCGACCGACGTAGGTCATTGTTGTGGGCGGGCAATTGAATATAATAGCCGATATAGCCAATATAGGACGACGTAGGGTATATAATTTAGTTATTATACGGGTACCGAATGAAAAGATAAATCATTGCAATAAAAAAAAAAGCGATTCTGAAATAAGTATCGATCGCGTTACCCACTGCAAGTTGATTCAAAAATCAACAAAAATTTTATTGTGTTCAGTTTTTTTTATTTATATTTTTAGAATTACTATTGGGAATCTATAGAAAAATATTTCAAATAAATAAACCAACAGGCGGAAAATCCATTCGCATATCATTTAAGAATGTATAAAAAAAAAGTTTTCTACCTCCGAAAAAGTATTTTCCGAGAGAAGAGAAACCTAGTCTTACCTATTCCGTTATACACGGAAACAACAAAAATATTGAAGTTTGTACGGTAGTTTGGTATCGTATTTTTAAAATAGACGGAAAATCGTAATATCTATAATAGCTTTTGCCTGTTTGCATGTAGAAATCGTTATTTGTAGGTGTAGTCGAACGTATTTTCTCACTCGTGTTGGTAACGTAAATGGTGTGACGTCTAAACCAATTCTTGTTCTTTTGAAAGTCTCTCTCTAGTTTAAAACCTTCATTATCGCACACACACACACACACAGACGCACTGCACCCTAATCATATTCACAAGTAAACGAGGGGCACATACAAGCAAAACTAATGTGTTGGTTATTATTATTGTTATTATTATTATGGTTTTTTTTTTTTTTTTTGTACATAATTTACTTCCATTCTCACGCTAGTAGACAAAAATGAAACACTCGCTTCAAAACTCTGGCTTATTGTTCGCTCGAAGACACGACGATGGGTTCCGGAAACCCATTCTTTCTTCCATGCGACTGTTTTTTTTTTTTTTTTTTTTTTTTTTTCGGAAATTCTTAAAAAACGCAACGGCCCGGAACCACAGTACATAACATAGCTAGATATAGTGTTTAATGATAATTACCTATTATACATCTTTATGATACACGCAACTGTCTTTTATGTATTATGACCTACAGGTTAACGCGACACGATTTTTTACTACATAGCGACTGCTCGCTAGCCTTGGACAAAGAATTGATATTTTATTACTATGTAATTTATATTAACTTTTTATTAATATTGTATACCGCAGTTGGAGACAAGACCGTACACTGTTTAATTAATGATAATAATATGATAGCTGAGTTCTCGGCTGCGACTATTTCAATGTTAATTATTAATACTTTTCTCTCGCCACGACCGCGACGTTTCCTTGTTATTGAACGATTTTGACTACATGAATGTTTGAAAGTTGAACATCTGACATGACTATACCTATAGGTGTAACGCAATATAAGTAGTATGTATAGTATTAAACGATAACTTGATTGTATATTTCAGGCTTAGATAGTTAACAAAATGAGTCGAAGTCAGTATACTCGTACTACAAACTCGTATTCTGACAAATGTCTGTGAAAGCCCAACTGAAACAGTTCAATAGCAAATCGACAACAATAACGACTGAGTTATCTACAAATATTGAAGATTTCTTTTGACGGGCGATTTAAAGATCGCGAGTCGAGCGAGTTTTCTTTTATAAATGAGAAAATTAGATATCTCTTAGAGAACACTGTGATACACTGATTATAAAATATGAATTTCCTCAGTGATTACCAAATTCTTTTATATTATTTCTTTTCGCTTCTCTTTTAATCAATTCGGGATCGGCCACCTTGGTCTGTCCTTAATATCAAAATTAATTTAGCTACAATAGATCAAGACAAAAAAAAGTTTAACTTTATACTTGATTTAATTTATACCGTTTCTTCAAGACGAAAACATTTTATAAGTTATAGTCTAAAATGTTATCTTGAGTTATCTTGTTTGTTTTTTTTACCATAGTTTTGTTAAACACAAGAGTTGTCAGGTTTTTTGAGCAGAATTATATAGTATTTGATTTGATCACTGATTAAGGGAATTACGCACAGCTTATTGTTTTGTCTAACATGCTTTACAGGATTAATTTTCCTGCCCGGTCGAATGGGCCGTTTTCGATATTTTTTTTTCGTTGGAAAGATGAAGGTTTCTTACGTAATGCATTGAAATTGAATTTTTAAAATTATATTTCTTACTGTTGTAATTAGAGTTTGAGTATGATCAATTTTTACTATTTTTTAAAATTTGTTTGTGGATTTTGGTTGCAGCATCAAAAATTAAAGTTCAATGTGCCCTGTAAAATGTTAGCCTCTTTATAAAAAAAAAGTACGCAGGCTCCTAGAATACAAATTTAAAGTAATCGAATTGTTTGATAAGAACTGTTAACACTTTTATTAACGATTGTTAAAAGTTTGTAAAAATCAACAAGCAGGACTCTGTAGTGGGTTACCACTGTGACTGAAATCACGTCTTATCATGCATCTCCGATTGATAACGTTATTAACACGTCCTTATCAGTATGGTAATCTTAGTATACCCCATGTTTGGTAAGACACATTTGAATTCACGCCAAAACTAATCTTTTTAAACTAGGTAAATTAAAAAAAAATTATAAGTCCTAAAATAATGAAAAAAAGCTATTTTTTCGATCAGACAAAACTATAGAATTATGAAAAAATGCATTTGAAAATGTTGATAACCCCTAATACTTTATCATTTTTCTGACAATTGGGTATACCCTTACCGTAAATAGATTGAATTCTTGATAAACGATTATTTACCTATAATATTTACAAATACGCAAATGTTACGATAAATATATCCACGTGTCGTAATTATTATCAAACACATGCGAAATGATCGCCAATAACGAAATTCTATTATGTAAATGCGACGTTACTACGCGGTAATGATATACGCGTCCATATTTTATAATAATAAATAATAACGTACACGACTCGGTGAATCATAATAACGCCGAGACCGGAACGGCAAAAACGGTTTTTTTCTTTTTATGTAGACAATACCGACCATGCTAATAAAATAACGATATAAAAAAAAATCTATGCACTCTTTTGTCTTTATATTATATTATGCGAAAATATGGGTCGAATCGTGAGACACGATATGATATCGCGAGCGCGTTGCGTCAACAATGTATATAATAATATTATATCGGGAAGCCATCAATAATAATGATCCACAGCTGGTGGTCGACAACAGGGAAAAAACGGACCGATACTGTACTTTTTAGTTTTTACTGCTATAACCACCGGGCTGCACGAATAACCGTTTTCATCGTCGGTATCAAAGTCTCATGTTATAATTTCGCAAAACGAAAAGGCAAACGGAGACGACCGCATGCGGTGAAAGCGATTTCGATGACGACAACGATGACGACGGTGCTCGTTATAATAATAAAAACATAGGTATATCATTATATTATTGTGTTCGTTCCTGAATATTCTAATGATGGAAACTACCGTATACAGAGACGTAGCTATTGTAATAATTTTCTGAGTAGGCCAGATAAAATAATATAAATGTTTGAATAAAAAAGACTACCAATACAAATTTTTGATTTTAAAATTGTGTTAATTTTTGGAGAAAAGTGGATAGGCCCATGGTTACCAGACCTACCCGCTTGCTACGCCACTGATTATATAGTCGATGCAGTCGAACAGTTTGAAATATATCGTACTCAAACTATCGAACAGTCGGTAGTAGTATCGACTGTCGAATAGTTTTTATCAGACACCGTGTCGCTAATAACAATTGTTATATACTGTTCACTGCTTTTAACAGTTTTATCTTTGCTTGGTTGTAGTAAATATGTATAGTCGTGCTCGTACATAACCTTTTAGTGATAATAATTGTTTACTCCTTGTTTGCAACGAAATAAAATGATTTGCAAAGAAAAAAAAAATACCCTAGACGTTTAATGACACTTAGCTTGGCACTCATAATCACATTAAGTAAAAATAACCAATAATCGATAAAAATTATACTCGCCGAATATAGTAATAACCGAATAGGTATCTTCTATATTTTACATCTGCCAAATAGTTTTTAGACGATCGAAATTCCTGAATAACCTAATCAATTTTCGACTGTCGAACTGTTTGATAGTGACTATTCGGTAGAGATGTCTACGAGTTGGTTCCCGGATAGTCTGGATAACTGAAACGGCCAAACGGTCGATTTCAATGTCGATCTCTCTTAGTTAGAAATTAATTTTCGTACAAGAAATAGAAAAATAAAAAACGCCGATAATTTGAATATTATATTAATTGCTGTCTGTTTATCAAGTATTATTCAACAATATTTATGCTGGCAATGTTATGTCTGTCGTCTGATAAATTTAATTTATAATAATTCATATTGTACTAGAGTCAACTAAATTCAAGTGTGATGAAAAGCATTATTTAATAATAATTATACAGTATTTTATGGAAATCGATCATTGAAAAAAAAAATATATATCTATTTATTCTTAGTAGATCTCTATTAAAAGGCCACATCTGGTCTATAGGTCTATTGGTCTACAGATAACATACACGAAATGATTTCAATGAATTTATTATAATGCTTGTTTATCCAGAGTCTAGCGTGGTTTCAATATATTTTTCGTGATCGTCTACGAGGGAACTTTCTTCGATATTATTCGCACTATTTATTTTTAATGAAAATGTTTCACAACTACGTTTCGCACAAATCTACTGATGGTCGATATATATATATTTATATATATTTTTTTTTAATTCGTACTTAAAACCATATTAACCGCGAAGAGTTTTTTTAAAATTTTTTACTATCGTCACCATATAAACCCATTTAAGTTACAATCAAAACACGTGTGTGATTAACTACGGTTAGTTGTCAAGACCGATATCTGAAACGATACGGAGACCCGAATATTTCCATTCGACTAGATGTAATATTATTATACGAGGTGTACGAATTTTCCCAATATTCAGTATAAAACCTAATAAAATATTACGCAGATTCTTTCGGTAGTACTTGTCGCTATAAAATAAATTACGTTCCCATAGGAAGAGATTTTTTTTCTTTTATTTGCGCGGTATTAAACGATATAAAAACACGTAAAAAAACCCCCCGATACAGATATCAACGCTGACCGTTATAAATGATAGATATACGTTATATCATTATTTTATACGACGTGATAATAATATGGATGTCAATGGCGAATCGTCGGACCAAAACCGTTTTGTAAATTATTATACGTCCCGTTTTTCGACCGTTTAAATAAATAGATACTTACCTATAATATGTAAATAACAGCGGCGGCGGACGTGCGGGTAGGCCGCGGTCATTTTGACGAAAGCTAATTTTTTATTATTATTATCGTTATTTTTTTACCGCTTCCGGTCGACGAGATACACGAATAATAAATTAATAGACAAGCCCGTGTCGAGGACAACGCACGCGCGTGGCTGTGCAGTCATACATAGGTATAATATAAATATATACAGAGTGATCACCGTAAAGCGTAAGATACTCATTATCCCGAAAAGCATTTGAATATTTTTTCGGAATCTGTGTGTTAATAAAATTCAAGTAAACGAGCAGCTATAACGTGTGTTATAATACCGTTGTTTCTCGTCACTCTTGTATATCCGTGGGGGGGGGGAGCATCACTATATATACATTTTTGAGTTTCACATATGGCAACCTGTATTAAAAATTCTATAAATAAATTTTAGTTTTAGTTCAAACAAATTACGGTTTTAAAAATTTCCGTCTCGAGTTTAGAACCGCTTGTTTCTTAAATTTTCTAAAAAAAAAAACATCTCGAAAAGACTTAATACTTTCAGACTATTAATGAGTGTCTTACGTTATGTTAATCACTCTGTATATTATTGTAAATTATAAAACATGGGAGGAGAATCTATTATATAGTATCGGGTTTATAGGCCGTATCCAAAATGAAACCGATTATTACGCTAATATTATTATAATAAACACTGTAGGCCGGACTCTGGTGCGCGGGCGACAATGACATTTGCTGTTTTTTGCGGTAAATATACAATAGCTAGCTATTATTATATTATATATTAGTTTATTCATCGACGGTAATTTTAATATAATATTCGAAAACACACGTTAAACGTGCTGTACAGGCAATATTTTAAAAAATGGAAAACACCCGTGTGCAGCAAAGTTCCGTCACTAGAGTCGAATTCCCTCTCCCACCCCGCTATTTTGTATATTAGAAATTATGTTTGCAAAACAATAAATAATCAAATACTATACAATAATATAATTATTGATTATTATATAACTTTCAGAAAAACGATGAAATTTGATTTTAAAAATGGTAGGAGCGAGGGTTGAAAGTTTAAAATTTAAGCAAATCCTTGCTATTAACACTACGCATACGCACATTTTCATCCGCATCCCTCTTACATCGTCTGAGAAGTCTGTAGAGGTGTACAAAGCTAAAAAACATCCTCTATTTAAATTCGACCCAATTTTCATCAATTCAATCTACCTCCTACAAAACAATTCTAATTCCTGAGTTTGAAATTATTTTTGCCAGAAACAGCCGCTAAATATACCCAGGTCGCAATTTGCATAGTCTAATAACTATGACCTTTTTTTGGGAACGCAATTTACCGACTCCAATGTATACTCGTACAATTATATATAACATACATAATTTAAAATGAAAGTCTTTATTTTCGGTGAAAAATTTGTCGGTATATTTTCCCTGTCGATAATTTGGTTGTCTATCTCCCATTCGTGTTGATAATTTTCAGTAACAAAAACGTCATATGTTTATACGAAAAAAGTCGGAAGAACTTTTTTTAAACGATTTTAGACAATAAGTATATTTTAAAAGGACCCGCGTACGCGTTTTTGGAAAAATATCTACCCAGTACATACAGAGATTGAAAAAAATCAAAATCCTGCATTTTAAATCTTATGATATCGATCTGTTTATTTAATTGTTGGTTAATGCAAATGCAAATAATATTATGTATCTCTGTACAATTTAATTATTTTAAAGAACCCATACTTTTTTTCTGTTTTGCGCGTATATATTTTTGAACAAATACTTGTAGCACGTGGCTCTATACTTGTGAATTCATCTATTTTGACTATCGATTTTGAATATTTTCGAGTTTATTTAAGATTCAAAATATCGTTAAAATTGCCTATATACAACTCCTTGGATATAATATAGGAATCTACTGAGCATGCGTTCGGTTAACGACCGGGTGATTGTTTCGAGGAGACGATATTTTTGTTCACGTATACTTTATAGAAAAAAAAAACAACACGGTCGTCGTGATTCACAAAAAAGTTTATTTGATGGACTTCTTCTTACAGCTGCAGTTGCTGCACTCGTGACCTCGGGTTTCTATAAAGTTTTTCGGGACAACGCCCTCCATATAACCTATTCACACATACTACTTTTTTTATCTATTATAATTTATATTATAATAATATTGTACCTTTTTTTTTAATCATCACGTCGTCGCGTGCCCATAAAATAAACCGTGTCGAATAGATAATGAATAATAAAGCAAAATATTTATATTGTTTAATTTACTCATAACCTTTTGAATGTATTTGTATATTTATTGCATCGGCTAAGGAATCGTTAAATTAGATGTATAAACTGTTACATAAGAAACGTCCACAAAAAATTAATATGTACATTTGAGCAGTTGGTATACTTAGGATTTTTCAATGGGGAAGGACTAAACATATTAGGTATATGCAAATTATATACCTACAATAAAATCCAAGAAAAATATTACTATACACAGTAGAGTGGTGAGTATGTGAGTATATTTAAAACCCTAAAAACACAGTATTGAAGAATGATCACTCCATTTTTCTCTTAAGCTCGTTTACATATTTTTAGTTCACCATGCCCCACTGTATTTGCAACTGATATATTATAAAAGGCCGAAATACATAATTGTTGTGAAATTAGTTCAATAATATAACGCATAAAGATCATTATTTTATCAGTAATAAATGTTCAATCATATTAAGTGAAGATTCGATACCTTTTTTCGATGGAAAGAGGGTGCTAGAATAATAAGTATTTTTAAATTTGGCTTGTTATATATAAAATACACACCGGAAATATCCAATAGTTGTAGGGGAATTTGGATGATTTCTGTAGAGGTTAAGCCTCTGTAGCGTCTCTAATCTTCAATTATATTTTCAATGTTGAATACATAGTTTATAATTAAATTTTGTGTTTTGATATAGCCAACGAAGAAGAAAGAAAGTCTAAAGTCCATTAATAACGATTTACGAATATCTTTTTGTTTTCTTCATATAATACACACGCGCATTTTCCTTAATTATGCTAGATTAATTGATTATTATGTTTAGATATATGTTCCGTAAACGATAATTTTACTTATAAAGTTATAAAGCCTCTCCTATTATTATTTTTGCACGATCGAATTCGTATTTATTATTATTATAATTTTGAAATAATCGAGTTTTTTAAATTTTATTGACGTCAAAAAAAAAAACCGTATAATATATAATGTAAACACGTGTCTGCTTTATCGTGTTTTTGGCAACGTTGGCAAACGAAATATACGTCAACCATTGTCGAGTGCGAATTTATGGCTACCGTCCAAAGCACTATAATTGGTCTGCATCGATGCAAAAGGACTTTTTTATTTTCGGCAATATACTGTGAAGATAAAAAAAAAAATGATCACAATTTGATCTGATTGAAAATACTGTGCAGTCTGCTAGTATTCGCTGCGAATACTTGACTTTTTACATATCATGTACCGATACGTATACAATAAAACAAAAATAGATATAAATTTTAAGTACAATATTCAAAAAATTAATATTTTTAATGATCGTGTATTTCGAATTAAAACAAAATGGTGAGTAATACCTACGCGTTTCATGAATAGTTTTCCACATATAAACTATACAAAGTAAACAAGATTAACATACATGTTGAAAATGTTTCAACATAATGTATTCCCGTTGCGTTTGTATTATTTATATATTGAAAAAAAAGTTTGTATAGGTGTCACGAAAGTACAATTATTAATTATACGTAATGTATTGTATCACAAATAATATAAATTTGAATAAATAAATGTTCCATTTTTTTCCTGAACGCATTTTAAGGTTTTTTTTTTTTAAAATAGTTTAACAAAAATGGGAAGTGCCTTTCGATTATTATTATTATTTTTACTTAAGTATTAGTGCGCGTTTATTCCGCAAAAATAATGGATAAAAATACACGACATGTTGTGATGGCAGATGATAATAATTATTGGTAACATAGTTTTTTTTTTTTAAGTTTTAGTGGGTTATACATATTATTTACTTTATTATCGAGTTAAACGAATTTCACATTTTCTGAAAAAAAAAAGAAAAGAATAATAGACATTTTTTTCTTTGTGTTTCATTAATATCGTCTGGAGACTTCTTATTACAAAATATTATTCAGATATGACAATAAAATCGAAGAAATTCGTTAAGTCAAAATACAAACAATTTTATATGATTTTCCTTATAGTAATTCCAAGGCAGAAATGAACGATTATAAAGGATAGCACCCGTTGGTAAAATGAGTTTCTTCCCGGCCATTTATTTAGACTAGTACAGTAAATAATTCTAAATTGGAAATTTACCAATATAATTTAATATATATTATATACATAATACATACAAATTTTGGGAAACTTGACAACACCGCACGTCTTTTTTTCCATGCCTAAAAATGCACATCTGTATATATATATAGTAAATAAAGGTTTATCAAAAGGAACTTGATCAAAGAAACATGTAAAAATAGAAATCACATCTTGTAGTACCTACATAATACTATCAGGGTTGGATTACACGATAAAAACAGTCTAGCAAATATTCATTCTACAGTCCCTAAGAGTTACACAGCGTACCCGTCCCAGCTTATTACTTTCTATCGTCAATACTTTTCTTTGAAAATGACCTCACTATTACGGCCTACCGATAGCCTATGTCACCTACTGCAGTCTTAGACAACATGTTACTGGCTCCCAAAATAACCTAATGCAATACCTATTGGATTATTTAAAGCCATTTCGATAGCGTACAGAAGCCCCTGACAGCTTACTGTTAGCCCTTTGAGTACTATTTTACAACTCTACAGAAAAATCAACAAAAAGTGATATTTTTTTTGTAGGTAATTTATCGCATATACTATATTTTGTTGCTTAATAACCAATACCACGTACCTATTTTTCTCGACTCACTGCAAGATTTCATAGTGGCAACACGACATATTATATCGTTTTCTTAAACTGAATTAAAATTTAGATACATACGAGATAGGTAGATCAATTCGTCAGATACGCGTTTTGTTATTAAACATTCAATTGTAAAGTTTTCTGAAGACTTTATGATCAAACCGACAATATCATATTAATGTATTGCAATATTTTACACAAAACGGTGTTGCCAATTAAACAACGGTGCTACACAGCGAACTATTTGCGATACCTACAATTATCTAACGAGAATCCATATTATAATAATCTATAACTTCATTGAATTTTATATTGGATATTGAAATTTAATATTGTCAAGAGATATAATTGCGAATTAAGAAAGAAAATTACTAGGTATACATACAGTTTGGCAGATAAGATCGATTGTTCGAATGAAAACGACATTATGTTGCCGCGCGTTACGGTTTGTGCTTGCGTATACACATATATGTATAGCCAAGCCCGTCGTCGCTTGCTGGGTTAGCGCCCGGAAAAGTTCGGACGTGCACGAAAAAAATTATATGTATAAATAATAAAATAAAGAGTTATTTTTAATATATTTTTTTTTTCCCCCGGTTGTCCAACAGGAAAAGAGGTCCAATTAGTGGGCAGCTTCCTATACAAGCGCACATAAAACTCTTGTGTAAATGACCCGTAGTAAAACCGAACTGTTATACGCGCGTTCGGAAGTGCGTACACGAAACGATAGAATCTTGCCAATTCGGAATAAGGGAGTAGGTCTGCAGTACCTAGTTACTTAAATATTATTATACACTATAAAGCCTAGATTCATTAATCTAAAAATACAATTCGCGAAAAAAAATTGCGACTGCAGAAATTTAACTACTGGCCGGTATAATGTAGCCGTCTAGTTTTTTTGCGGATATTATTGTTTCAAAGTGGTTTGGAAAAAAAAAAATATAAAATTCACTTTCTACACGCGGTTTTTCTTCTTTAAACCTCGATCTATAAAAATGTAAAATGCATACGCGCGTCTATACAAAATTATATCAATTTAAATTAATTTCGAACGCTCAAATACATTAACCGCACAAACGCGTAGGAAAAAGATATAAAATCAAGAGTAATATACAACACGATACATACTAAAGCCGTGTACACATATTAATTGGCAGCTGGAGTTAGTTGTGTACAATTTTAAATATATCTCTCTCGAATTAGAACCAGATATGAAATTCCCATAATCGTCAATGTGATGCGATCGAATAATATACAAGACGTACTCGTAAAAAAAGAAATACTTTTTAGATGAATTCTTTATGAGACTATATAATATTATATGTTCTGTTTCTCGTTTGCGTGAATACAGCGTAGCTCACAAAATTAATTTATTGGCCACACAATTTTGATCAAATCATCGTCGATATGTTCGAGTATCGAGCGGATCACTCAGTTAGAAATAGTAGTACAGTATTGTGCGAAACTTTTTATTTTCTTATTTTACAAGGAAAATTTGTCTATTAAAAATTATAAAAATACCTATTTGTTTTTTTTTTTTAGATTCGGAGCATGGCGTGGAATGTATTGGTTTTACAATTATGTTTATTATTACTTATTTTTTTCTGCGTACAACTTTTCTATCAAATATCTTGTTCTAATTTATCAAGTGTAGCATCTTTACTGAAAGAAAATTATATTTGTGCTTTATACGTGTAATTTTTTATTTTCTAAGCGGTTTTCATAATAATTGAGAAAAACCGAAAGAAAACGTAGGAAATACGGACAATTTACATTCATGTACTTCGTTCCGAACCTTTTTTCTTTAGCAATCGTTGCGTACAGATATATATAAATTAAATTCTCCTCTATATTCTACCTTTCCAACTTATCACCTATAAAAGTAGCCCACCCATCGTGCGAGATATGTTCGTCTTTTTTTTGGAAATAAACATAACAAGTTATGCTGCATAGGATTTTTTGATATCTGCATATTATTAATGGAAAATCGCAAAGCATTAAACCCAAGCAATTTTCATAAATTACGACAAACGGTATATAGGTTTTTTAATTTTGGCGCAAGATGGTTAACTTCAGAAAAAAGTATAAACTGATCATTTTTTTAGTAAATTATCAGTTCTACAATACAAACACAATAGAAATTTTCGTAATACTAATATTTAAGGAAGTATGTATAAAAAAACAAAATTTTTCACATTTTCATTAAACTTTGAACTTTAAGTGCACGCTGTTAATGCGGTTCAATAAAGCTAAAGTTATAAGGGCCGTATTTTTAGATGCACATATTTGAACAAATTTCCGGTCGGCATTTTCCAAAATTTTCAACTTCAAAAATAACGGGCACCCAGATTCTAGGAATGGAAATATGTTCAAACGAACCTAAGTAATATATTTGACCAAAATAGTTTTACGGTAAATAAATTATCTTCTTATATAAACACATCGTTTTATGTTAAATCATCTTGTCTGTATAGAATTAAATGTGAAATATTCATAATATTATGTTAAAAGGGACCTATGTGTATGATATACAAATAGCAAATTTATTAAGAGAAAAATAGTATTTTGTTTCTTCTGAAATGTTGTTGAAATGTATATGTATTCTTTTTAACAAATTCCAATTCCTATACATATAGTACACATTCGTTTTGATTTAAATTTACAAATATTTACACAAATTATAATATAGGTACATTTAGTTTTCAGCGATCGTTTTTTTCATCGAAAGCCATACAATAATATGCATAAATATAATAATGGAATGAATATCTCTTAGGGAATATATAATACAATATTTGGTTAATTTTATTAGTGTACCTGTAAATTAGGATAGGTGTCTAAATAGTAAATTATAATTTTCTTACGGAAATTAAAATTAAATTACGGCGGAGTAGTGTGTGCGTTTAAATACATAATATAGTGATGAGTGATGACTTAGGGAAAAAAACCAATTGATCATGTTGTCGCGCGGTAGGTAAAATCTCGTAGGTAGTTAAATATGTCAAGTACCTATATAATATTTTATTATTATTATTTTTTTGATGTGCATTTACTATTATGTATGAACAGTGAGAAGATATATTTTTTGAAAATTATATAAAAGATTAAAAAAAAAAATAATGATAATAATAATTTTTTATAATATAATATTATAGCTATTATATATCATAATAATATATTCTTTTATCCGATTTCTATGCGGCATATGTACCTAAGATAAAGATAAACCCGCGCTCGTCGAAATTTTGTTCCGCGTCACCATAATAGAACTTTGATCACGTGCCAGAATGTTTGGCAGGTTTAAAACCTCGTGTTTAATAATCTCTAAATTTTCTTCCACCCGATAGCGTTTATAATGTGGTATATAGTTATTTCGGAATAGCCATTATAGAAAACGTTAAAATATACGAAATTGTATAATCATTTTTTCAGTAAGACATAGTAAGTATATTATAGTAAGTACCTGTGACATCTGCATGTTTAAGTTGGATACAGTGTAAGTGGATACTTACTTGCCGCTTGCGTTTAATTTATTTAACGAATTAATTCAGAAAGTTAACTTAATCGAATAAAACTGATACAAATTTAATGATCAAGTACAATTCGTTTAAATTATTTTTAGATTCTGAGTGAATGTGTGCTTTTTTATCTAGATACGAATCACTTTTCTCATGTAAACCTTGCTCCGAACATCGACTTTATGGATGGTTTCTAGTAGCAAATTTCGTCTAGTTGGTGCATAGAGTAGATAATTTTTTTGATTTTCCTTATAATTTTTTCTAACAATTTGAAAAATCTTCGCAAAATGAAACAATTTAGGTACTTAACGGTTTCACTTATTTTCGATTTTCTTTTTAATTAGGTTAATAACAATCGTAGAATCTAAGATTATTATAGAATACCTATATAAATTACTTATGACTATTCAAACATGATACAGTATTCAAAATATTCTGTACATTTTGAACAATTTATATAATAAAATAGAATAAAATTGTTGTGCCTCAGCAGAGATCCTTGAAAATTTATCACGAAGCTCATCATAATTTGTACGTAGTAACAAAAAAACAAAAATTGTAAAATGTAACGTTTTTTTTATTGTTATTATGGTTTAAATTTAGACGAAAATCACAAAATTTCCATACATGAGTAACCGAACTCTGCTCAGAATCATTTTCTATTAGCAATTGTTAATCATCGGTTTTATAGATTAAAACGACAAAGTCATTTTAACGGTGGTTTTATAACGGTATAGGTATAGATGTATAGGTGATATGTTATTTTTTCGTCTGGAAAACATGTTGGCCGTTTTCAGTCGATGGAACTTCCCTGGACATCTTACATTAGGTATGGATAATTTAACAGCAGAGTTACAGTTTTATTTTGTATTTTTTCAATGCATCAAAGATTTATTTTATCTCATACTGATATTGAAAACTTAAGGATAAAAATCTTTATTATTATTATTATTAATATTATAGCATGAATAATATTTTATTCACTTCTATACACGACCCACAATTAAGTTAAAAGGAATTTCGTCTTTATTCGTAACACTCGAAGGTAATATTATAATAATAGTTTATTAAGATGTATGTTGTTTTTTTTCCGTATATTATTTTCGGTTAGCCAATTTTTTGTAAAAGAATTTAAAAAATATGTATACACATATTGACCTTCAATTTACCAGTTGTACTACAGTTGTACGCGCCACTAATGATCATAATTTTAAATGTTTTCTTCGATCGTGTATAATACGTGTATGTATAAAAATAGTACCAAAACAATATGTTTCTAACAACTGATTATATAATTTTCTATTGACCCTATTAATTTCGTTGCGAATTTCGCATAACGACAACAAGGTCAACACGAGTGATCGATGTTTGCAAATATTAGAATTTTCGTCATTTTTTAAAAATTTTTTTTGTTTTCGCTATTATTATACGCGCTTAAATGTTAATTTTAGTTTGAAAATTAACGCGCAGAATTTATTTTGGAATTTTTTATATTTAATCAAGTGGGTGGGTTGTCGGCAAAATCGTTTTCTACTAAAAATAAAGCCATAAACGACCTTCGAATAGAATTCGCGAAGCCGTAGTTTAGGTACAGTATTTTAATAATTATTTTCAAACGGCGCCTAGATTATAATAAATATGTTTTGTAACTCGCTGATGCAGTGTTATTACCGTTATTATTACGGATCGCCGCTGTGACACTTATTTCCCAGGAAATAATAAATATTAACGAAATGTCGTGTACAAAATCGCCTAACCCATGTACAAATTGTAATATACACAAATTCGCCGTTTAAACCGTTATGAAAATACTAATTTTAAAACATTATTCAAACGATTTTTGTCGTTTTTTTCGATTAAAAACCTGGAAGAAAAACAACAAAATATTATCTACAATTCCGTAAATTTAAATAACATATTAATATCTAAAATTTTTGCGATAAGTAGGCGTACGAGACGACGGTCGGGAGTTTAGAATTAATTTATCGTATATGTATATACAAACAAAACCGCATCGCGCACGCGTAATATAATGCAAAATGTTTACATTGATATTTGGGTCGTGTCTATTATATACTACGGGGTTTATTTTTAATCGTCCTCATTTACCACACGTATCCATCGAGTAGGATTTGATTTGGAAATAATATATTGAACTTTTAATAATACTCTTTATTATTAAACTAAAACTCAGTTTGAAAAATCTACGTAATAATCTACGTATATGAGAGCGGGGGAGGAAATTTATTTATTTGTTTTCATTTTACCGATAAATACAAGTTTATAATGAACCGAATTTTTGTTTTTTTTAATATTTAAAAAGTTAATAGGTCACTGTTGGACTTGATTAGTTGAGGAGGTAAGATATATACAGGGTAATTTAGTTTATATACTGTATATGCAACGATACGAATAAATCATTTCAAATGAAAAAACGATTTTGAGCGGAATAGTGTTAGTCGTAAAAACACGTTATTGCCACTTGCCAGGGTTTTAATTCAGAAAGCAAAGAAAAATTATACAGCAGAAAAAGGACTTAGGGGATGCACTCCTAAACAGTTTTGATAAGTTGTTCTAATAAAGTACTACCGGGAGAAAATGTCACATCTTTTAAAATTGTAAACAAATAAAATTAGAGCACGTGCCTAACCAAATTATTTTATATTTAAAAAACAACATATAAGAAATTTTTTGGAGAAAGATTAGGAATGTTTTTTTAAGGTAGCTATAACATAAAATAATCAGACTATAATAGCATTTGTGTTATAGCCTTATAGGTACTATGAATTTGTTTTATTTTTTCGGTAATAACTTTACTGTGAAAATCCATTATCATTTATTGCGTTGTAATAATTATAATAATTATAAAATAAATAATTTACGCGTCAAAAGTTTTAAATATACAAATACATCCATTCACTTTTCGATTATCACAATCTTAAAATGTATTAAGCAAAGTTAGAAGTTAAACCCGTATTCACTATAATTCGCTCACTCGCTCGTTCACGTACTTACTTATACTAACAAGTACAAACAAGTTATATGTTTAAATAATAATATTATAAATTTAAATTAATAATAGGGAACTGTTAAAAAACCGACATTACATTGCATTTGTCTTTTTGACGGATAATGTTGAATATATGTATTTTCCTAAATAAAATTAACGAAAAGACATTTTGAAATCGGGTTTAGAGACTGATAAACATCTATTAATATATTATAGTTTGCGTATAACGTGATTTTGAAGACATTACTTCATCGACGTCTTACAACTTTATTGTCTTTAAAATGTATTCAACTCGATTTCGAAAGTACAAATAATCATATTTCACATTTAACTGCAACTTTTTAATAATTCATATTTCTAATAACACCAACTCGGTAATGCCTTCAAAACGTGGTCGTATACGCTTCTTATCTGTGTGATCGACTTCAAAAGGCCCTTTTTTGGTTTGTTTAACGCAAATATAAAAATAACGCTACGCCGCCTTTTAGAAATAAGAAACGAGAAATTCAACCGAGACGGCCTCATGATGTTTATGGTACCTAATAGATAATTCAATACTTAATGAAACACAATATTACTGTAGGTATTTTATTGCGGCCAATTATATTGCACGCTATATTATTAACAAGTATGATATATTATAGTGTAATTATACGTATACCTAAAGTACATAAATAGGTATCAATTGCGTAATTGAGTTTGTGTGAAAAAAAACATCTATAGTCTAATAAATAAATAGGTAACTATGTTAAAACAACAATTTAGATAAAAAAAAAAAAAACAATTTCCTAACAAACAAAATATTAGAGTTGTGATTATACCGCGATGTCTCGTTAATGATGATGTAATGTATATAATTACATGTATATTACATTGCACTGTAATATTTGTTGTGCGAACGGACGGAAGCGATTATATGAGACTATTCTGAAAAATAATGTTGTGAACTGCAATAGGTCGTTGGTCAAACATTATATAGAATATGATAATAGGGCATTGAATTTGGCCGTGAAAAAAAATTCAAACACTTTAACCGATTATTTCACGTGTGTTGTAGCAATCGATAAACAAAACACCAATATCTGAAGTAGGCGCCTATTAAACCGATACAGTGTAAATTCTAACGGCGCGATTTAAAATCGAAAATGTCGCGTTTCTATCGACAACTATTAGAGTTATTGGAATTTTTCATGTACATATATAAGTATGTTTATATACATTTAAATGTGGAAACTAACCTTCCATTCGTGATAATACTGTTCCGTTATGCCCATTTTCTGGCCGTTTTATCTCGGATTAGCAGCGCGTAATAGGCGGGGGTTCGGCGTGTAAACCTGCAGACGGGTCACAGATTGCGAATTACTATTGATTACGAGATATTGTGTTTTCACGCGAGATTTTCTTATGTAATTGTACTTGTGAAAAATGTCTCGTGGAACGGCGACGCACACCAACTGACTAACGGATTGAAAACGACCGTTTTTACAGTATCCGTATGCCGAATCGGAGTGTTCCCCTCCATCGGAAAAAACAGAAAGATATAATATTTATAATTATAAAATAAGAAAAATAGTATAATATGTATATATAACGAGCGGCGGCATAAATGTTTCGGTTCGGTCATCGCGTCGGGCCATGCCGCTGTCAACCGGATAATTATAGAAGGTTGCCAAGAGTCGTACGGCTGCAGAAGAGAAAAAGAAACGAGATGAAAAACAAAAACTATCTTATTAACGATGACGGACCGATGGGAACGATTATTAGCTTATATTATATAGTGCGGACGTCATTGTACCTACACGTATACTATATATTGTACGAATAACATCACGCGGATAATATATAATAATATGTTATTGTATATTACTGCGGAGAGCAACTCTCGCGGAACCTATGCGTATAAATAACAAAACAGTATATTTTATTTTATAATAATTATTCAAAATTTGTTTGATTTTTAACGTCTTGGAAACGTATAGGTATTATCCGCGAAAACATAGTATTATTATTATTATTATTATTACTATTGTCTATTCGCAGACCAGGAAGAGCGATGAGTTATTCCGACGCAGATATTTTTTTTCCAAGTTGGTACTGCTTGCGGGTAGGCCACCGTTGTGGGTAAGATATAATGTACGGGGTAATTTAATTTACACAGGTTACCTGTGACAGGCACTTACTGTATATGTAACGATAAATCATTGAAAACAAAAAAAACGATAGTATCACAAAGTAGTAACACTGATCGTGTTTAGGGTTAAATCCAGGTATACTCCAGTGAGCAAATACCCCCCGCAGGAATTTCATTCGCCCCTTTGGCAAATATAATTGTCAACGAGATGTATTTATTGAATGTTCAATGTACTCGTTACATTTTACACAGAAATTGATAAACAAAAAGTGGGCCTTCATACTGATCGTGTTTATTCCATTGTTGTCAAAGGAACCCAGAAATCAACGAAAATCGAACAATGACAAAAAAAAAAAAAACCTTATGGGCAAATTGTTGAAAATATCGATAAATGTTTCAAATAAAGTACTACTGGGCAGAGATTTCTCAACTTTTGAGGTACTACATAAAAAAAAAATTCTCATTAACCAAAACAACAATTTTGTCCACATATAACCAAATAGAAAATCAAAAAAAAAAATCGAAAACGCTTATAAAAATAGCTTAAAAATTTAAAATATAAGCATAATTCCAAAAATATCTATCTTCAATGGTTTATCATAAAAGGCATAACGACAAAAACATTTAAACAGTTTATAATTATATAGAAATTGTTTAATGGTTTCCAGATGTTTCGTGGTATCATTGTAAATTCTAATAAGTAATTATTTATTTAATCATTAAAGAGGCCTCTTTTAATATGTATTCTACATTTCTAAGATCGTTAATTATTTTTTTAGTATTACGAAAACGCATAAAAAGTTCATTTTTTTTATTGATTTTAAAAATTATGAAATAATTTAAATATATATATAACACCTATTTATTTTCCGAAGAAATGTTGTGTATGTGGACCTATTAAGATAAATATTTAAATTTAAATGCTGCAGAATATTTTAGTATATTATATGGTTATAGCAAGAAAACGCGTTACTTTGTAAATACATATTTAAAATAAGTGTAAGTTAAGTATATTCTGCATAACCCATTTAGTAATTTAAATTATATTTACATATAATATATTACACGCAACATTCATTATATATATATTTTAAAAGAAATTTTGAATTTGAGATTAAAGTATATATTGCATTATATATAAATAAAAAGTATGTATAATATAAAAAAATTTGGATAAAGGATAAATAATATTTTAAAAGTATAAATAGATATATTATTTTAATGATATCTAGACCCAGTGGATGGTTGTGCGATAGTAGTTGTGAGTTTAAATACTCACCGGTGGGTGCGGAATAATTAAACATCGAGAGTAGAACCAGGTGACTTAACTTAAATGTATTTTTGTGAAGGGCGATAAAAGACAAATTGAATTAGTACGATTTATTTTATTTCAGGCGGTTTTTTTTATCGATAAATGGACGGGTTGGTCAAATAATAATTTTTTGTAGAATCACACATGATATAAATGGCGTATTTATGACTCGTTTTTTTTTTTTTTTTATGGTGAGGGAAAGGGGCGTATTAACACAATTCAGACGACCAAGTCCAAAACCTAAATTATACCAAGCCCATTAACATTGTAGAATAACTGTGTGCCTGTGTGTCTCTGGGGGAAACCTGTACACCCCTTCCGTAAATACGCCACTGCGTAATATAATATTATATGAGTTTATCTCACCGCTGATAGACGAAAAACAAAAAAAATGAAAACATCGTTTATATCCGACGTTTTAAAAACAATAACGTTACTCATTTATACAATACACTGGTATGCTTAAAAAACGCACTCTTTGACGAACACTGTAACAGCGTATCTATATAAATATTATACGTAAATGTATCTCCGTTATCTTGTAAGTTCCCGATTTATGATATGACACATTTCTCGACCTTGTCCCAATTCAACGTATTCTTCGTGTAGACAGTAAATTGTACATGTTATTACGACTGATGCGATACCCCACACATCGTCGTACAGCCACCGCAGATATTTAACAATAAAACTTAATATATAATAATTATATGCATAATATAGTGCCACACAAGACGAGCGAAAATAATAAATCTTTTTGTAAATTATTACCGGCGGACTCGCGCAGATATTTTCTCTGCTGTTATCGAGAAAATGATTGACCACGGCGGCACGACGACCGCCACCGTGGTTTTTTTATCCGGGTAGCTGCAGCAGCGTTTCCCCGCGGTCTTGTCTTGTTATTGTATAGCACATAGGAAACGCCGTTAATATGGATTAATAATCGCGCACAAGGAAATTAATTTCATTATTCGAAATCGACCGTAAAAAATTGGCAGCGAGTCTCCTGTACGCGTATAATAACAGCCCTCCGAATTAATCACCCGTCCATTAGGCGTATACACTATTTAGGACTGTAAAAATAACGCCGTCGGAAATTAATTATAATTAGTTCAACGACATCGCCGCGATTTCGTTATTCGTGCTCTAAATATAATATTTTGTTTCGTAGATGCTGTGCGTATTGGGCATTTCATAAATTATGACACATTTATAATTTACACGATTTGTAAGCGGTTTGTTCGAAATAACCATTCGTAAAGACAATACTATTAATATATGTACACAATATAAATAACATATATATTAATACGAAAACTACAAGAATTATAAAATCGCTTGATAAATACTCAAGACACAAAATAATGATACCAGACAAACATGAAGTTTAGAATAATATTCAAAAGCAATGACATTATTAATCTTGTTTCAAATTTTAGAGCGTTTATATGCGGCCATAATAATTTCGTTTAATTAAAACCGGAAAAAAGAACTTCAAGTTTAAAATGGTTAAAAACCATTACCTAATTTAAAAAATCGAAGTCGTGAAATTTTTAAAAATAAACCACGTTCTAATAGAAAACAACCCAGTTGTAAGTATTCTATGGTGAATTTTCAAATGTTTAACGACGATTTCTTGCTCAATTCAATTACATTGAACAATTTTAAAAAACAAAATCGATTTTTTTCAAAACTCGGTGTCCCATTAATTTTCTCTTTTTTACAACGTTATTATTAAGAAAAGTGAAAAGAACTTTAAAAAAACCGACTTCACTAACGAACCAATCGTACTACTAACTAGACAAAAATCGTCTATATCTGCAGAAACCACCCCCGACATCGATAATTTGAGCAACAAGCCTTTTCTGGTCGAAATCGGTCAGCAAAAAAAAAAAAAAATACAAACAAACAAACAAACAATGAAAATTACTATATCATAGTAAAACAATAATACAAACGAAATGTAAAATGATCGTCGTATTTTGTGTATTATTTATCTAGGTATCCTATTAGTTTTGTCCATCACGGTTGCGATTCCATTAAAAAATACCTGTCTAAACAACAATAATATACGAGATCATAGATATTATAGACATTATTGTATGCAAATTCGTAATAATATACTAATTTACTAAACGTTACTGAAAAAACACACGGACGCAATACATATCGTATGCACTATAATAGGTAGTATAGAGGTGTGTTGAAATTACGGTTATCTATAGATGGATTAGATAGCCGTGGTCGAAATGCGATACATGCCAATGACGTTAATATAGGTATAACTTTAAATTTAAATATCATATATTATTTAGGTAGGTCGGTAACATCAAAGCGGTTTCGACCCATTACCCGTACGAACAATTGTGGTCTTCAGCCGACTAAATTATCGTTCAAAAAATGCAATAATAATGTTTGCGATCTCTGTTTACCATACGATTATCTAACTTCGCGGTTTATGCTGAATAATAAGAACATTAAAATTATATTGTGATTTTTAAATAGAAAGTTAAATGTGGAACGAGTTCTAACAGCAGTAAAGTACTTTGTTTATAATATAACATGATTGTTAAAGAAAAAAAAAAATTAAAACTGATTTTAACACTTTTATATTATAGTCATTATAATATGGTATTCCGCTTAAGTGGCCAAATTATTTGCCGTAAAAATTTTTTAATAATGAATTCGTGTATTCAAAAAAGAAATCGTATTTTTCGTAATTTTTTGATTTTTCCCAATTATTACGAAAACTATTTCGGATATAAAATCGACTTTCTTCGTTAGTAGTTGTAAATTAAAAGAAAAAACATTAATGTCTTGTCATTTTTCGATTAAAGCAATATTTCTGGTAAAAAACATCGTGAACAATAATTCAAATCAATGAAAACGGTAACGCTGCGGAGCACCGTAAATACTTTCCGTTATACTTATACTTTTCTTTCGGGTCTTTTCTAATTATTTCCAAAATCCCCTAGAAAATCAAATATTACTTCCCCAATACACTAACGAGAGCAAATTACCTTTCAGAAAGAAAAAAAAAATTATTATTGTAGAGCCAATTGCTACGCTCCGAGTCTAAAATTATTCACGAATCATGGTTAACAGAAAGTTGACAGAAGAAGAATAAAAACATTCGAAACTAGGTGTTGGAGAAGGGCGTTAAAAATTTTCTGCACAGAATGAATGTTAAATAAAGATGCGTATCATAAAATACACGAAAGAAGGTTAACAATGAACAACAATCAAGGAATGAAAGAAGGAAATGGATAGGATATCTACCAAGGAATAATGGGTAATATCTATAATTGAGTACAAAATTCAAGGGAAACCAGGAAGAGGAAAGCCAAGACAGTTTTATATGAAACAGATCGTGTATTATTTAGTTATAGGATTCCACAATGAACTGATGAAAGTTGCTATGGGTAGACAAGGTTGGAGAAACATTTCATTAATAAACCAATGTCCCGGTTGTAAAACAAAAAAAAAAATATATAATCAGAAATGTGTTATTTGGCAAAACTCACTGTATAATATATAATGTACGAGTAAATTAAAAATCTAATCTGATTCGTGATAAACCAATCACCATGTACACTGAAAGTCAAAATAAAATCGTTTGAAGTATGGCGTTGGAGGGTTAATGATGGTTTTTTGTAAGTGCATACTCAGAAATCAATGTGGAATACGCTGAAACTAAGAAGAAAAACGTGAATCAGACACTTAATTATTAGGAATGGCCCTTGGATAACCACAACAATAGAAGGAAAAATAGAAGACAAAACAGGGGGAATGCCTATAGGCTATATGCATGTTCTATACTATAGAAATGTGTTCTGTAGAACACCTTTCGTGAAGTAAACAATGGAAATCGTCGGAATTAGAACATACAGGGAGCTTAAAAGAACTATTAGCGATAGAGAATAATAAAACGTGAACATCAATTGTCGTTTAACCGATGTCAACGTTAAAAAAAACAGTATTGTAATTATTAATAATTATAACGAATAGTAAAAATTATTTTGCGCGGACAAAATTTCATGCAACATTGTGATTCGTATATACCTATAAATTTACGCGCGAAACGTTTACAAATTTAATTGCGGTGCAAAACTGTATAAACATGTCAGGCGAACACGCATATAAAATAATGTTGTGTTAAATTGTAAACACATCATTGCGGCGTTTCTTAATTAGCGTGTAAACCGCACGCATATTGAAAAACAAACAAAACGATGTTTCATCGATTTTAAAATTTTGTTGATTATTATTGAAGTGATTAAAGTAACCACGGTCACCATCACACGAACAATAATAATAACAAAAATTGTAAATCGTTCAAGTTTTATTATACATGCAGTTTACAATAGGGAATTAAAAATCGATTTCACGAAAATTAAACGTCATTGATAAAATATTATATAATGTGACCCATGCATAGGTATCATAGGTATTTACGAAAATGAACCTATAAATACTACATTAATATATATTTCGTAATGCAACCGTTGTAATTTATTTATAATGTTGATTCGCGAAAAACGCCCCCTTCTAAATAAATCAAATTTGCATAAAAACTGTTGGGACCTGCAAAAAGGCATATATAAAAGATAAGGACATAGTTCGCACGATGGGTGGGTCGCTGTTGTAGGTGAGAAGTGGGGAAGATAGAGGGGAATTGAATGTACATCTGTACGCAACGATTAATCATTGTTATCGAAAACGATTCTAAGCTGAGTTCGGTTATAAATACATGTTTTGAAAGGTCGTAATATTTACGATTAGAAAATAATAAATTCAGTAAAGTTTCCCGTTTTTCTTATGGTTTTTCCAATGTAAAATGAAAACCCCTGAGAAAATTAAAACATGCCCTCCTTTCATTTTAAAGATAATTTTCTTTTGGAAAAGGTGCTACACTTGAAAATCGGAACAAAATTTCCGATAAAAAAGTTGTTTCCGAAAAACAAAAAATAAACAGCATTATAAAATAAATACACTCCTTACTCCGATCAAAATCTAAAAACAAATTTACTTTTTACTATGCGAATTCGAAAATTTTATACATAAAAATTGTATTGTCTTTATTTTTTTAAAAAACCGTTTAAAAAAAAAAAAAAATTATATACAACTATTATATAAAGAGGAAACGTTCACTATTAGCAAATTTAGAGAACTACTAAACCGATTTTGATGAATCTCTTTTCATTCGATCCATACCATCATCGGAAATATAACTAATTTTTTTTCATCAAAGTCGGTTTAGAAATTTTAGAGATTTTTTGCTAACAAAACAAAAACATATTGTAGTAAGATATAATAGGTTAGGTTAAATTGTTTACGGACAAACCGCGCCGCGTGAAGCAGAGGAGCTATCTTCTGAATTGCCCGTTCCCGTTTGTAAATTTTCAATAGGTAAATTAAATATACATCCTTTAACAATGTGTTCTAAACATACATTTTCCCACAGGTGACGTCTATAATATTAATTTAACTATAAAAAGTGTTTTTATAGCCACTTAGTTAAACGTATACAATATATTAGCCAATAAAGAACCAAAATACATAATATTTCGAAAAAAAGGAGAGAGCTGATATTGCTGATAAGTGTGCTACTGTTGTAGGTGGGAAGTTGAGAAGGTAGAAAACCCTTAAAGTTAGAAAGCCCAAATAGTAAGAGTGGCCGACTGATAAGGAAAATCAAAAACAGACTTCCACAATTCACCAACTAGATCCAAAATGCTAAAAAAAGAATACTCATTTCACTGACTGAAGATTTCTGGTAAAAAGTTATCAACTGGCAGAATAAAAAACATATATCATAGATAGTAAAACTAATATAGATTTTTCGCTCAAAATCTAAAATATAGATGGAGATCTGTTACATACTTATATTGTACAAAGTACTCATAGAACGTAGTTTTTACTGGTGATTTCGACACTCTTAATCCTACTAAAATAAAATAATATAGTTGCGTTTCAGTTAGTATTTAAATTTAAACGCTAGTTTACGATTCTGCCCACTATTTTTTTTTCAGTTTTTCGCAATAAGTGTCGGGCCGTTGAACTGGGAAATTATCTATTAGAAAATGACCTTACTACAAAGTGATTAACTACCTACCTATAAACATTTTATTTTTAGTATTTTATACAAAATTACTGTATACAACTTTTCGAGCATGTTTATTACCGGAAAAATTTTTACGAGTATTAAAAAGCAAACGTCACAGTATATTTGTGAAAGTTATAGCGCTCTCTTGTCTCCTCTCAGAATCCCAAAGATTTAATACCGAATAAAAAAAGCCGGACATATTTTGCAACATGGGGCCCTGTTGTAGGTGGGAAGTTTGTAAGGTATATTATATGGCATGCAGTGTAATAACACTGAAAGAAACAATATACATCATTGAAATCAAAAAAACAATTATTAGCGGAGCTCGGTAAACTGGTAAGGTATTAGTACGAGTATATTCAATGCAACCAAAAATCAACAAAGATAAAACTATTGTACATCGTCATTCAACTTTTCGTCTATATTTCCTTTATTTATGGTTATATTCATAATATAGTTATAAGGTTTATGATTAGGCAACTCATGTAGATAGTGGTTAAAATAGAAGGATGGATTCACTCATCTTATTTAAAGTAAAATTATCAATTCCCTTGAGTTTAAATCTTTGAAGTCCAAAGGGACGCTTTAGTCATTACTGAGACATTTTTATTGAAATATTAACAAATCGAATCACCTATACGTTTATTAAAACTAAATTCTTTAATATCTATTAGTTTATACGTAATCAGACTCTGTTTTACTTTATTTTTACTGAGCAAGCATATGGCATAGGTTAATATTTGAGGGAGGTTATGTCGTTTATTTTTAAACTTTATTAGTATAACATTTGTTATAACAAATGTGTATGAGAAAAAAACATTTTGTAAGTACTGCAGTTTCCATGATGGGTTTCCTGAAAATTTGGTTTAGTTTTCAACTCAATTTTCGATAATTATAGTCCCCCTTCGAAAGAAGACTATATTTATTTTAACCCATTTTAACCACGAAATATTCGAGCAACGTCACATATTCGTATACGTTGATAAAATAAAAAAAAAAAAACTAACTACTATAACCCAACCTAAACGTCAATAATTTATTTTCACCGTAAACACACAGAAGGTTTATTACCGGACACGAAATTCACATGCGCATTGTACCTACATAAATTAAATGCAATTTATTTCAACAATATTGACTTTTAATAAACGAACTCGACTTTAAAAGTTTCTTTATTCGAGTTAAAAATAGTATGGTTGCCAAACGTACTGTGATAAAGTGGAACCCGAATGTTCTTTTTTCAAAAAACTGTGAACACAAAGAGATAAGGATAATCGAGCGCCATCTTTCGGTTTTATAAGTTACGATCGACGACACGGTTGCGTAATCAGTTAAAGTAGATTTTTATTATAGGTAAGTAGATAGCGCTGCAGAATGGCGGTTTTTTTCACATACTATTTCAAATTCCGATTACAACTCTATACGATTACAATATATCAATATTATTATCGTTAGACAACCATACAACAATCTACAACCATAGACGGCGTATCTATGGTAAATAGTTCCTTAAAAGTCAATAGTCAATATAATGATATATTAAAATAATTCTGTGCGCCTGCGTGATACGTCCAGCGATTAATCATCGGTGTTTTCTTTTTCACCGTGATTATAACGATTGGCTATTTTCGGTTTTGATCTTTTGTTATAATTTGGTTTGAAAAAATCGTAGAGATCTGAAATATTCGCAGATAATATTTATATTAGCGTTTTATAACGCGGTAAAATGAAAAAGACATTCTGACGATCTCTGAGCTATTTATCGGCGTTTGACATTTTCTAGTTTTGTTTAGTTTTTAACGGATATAAATTAAATATTTTTATGTATTCTATCTTTCCAACTGCTGCAACAGTGGCACACCGGGATTAGCATGAGTATCGGTTTTTGTTTAGATTCGGAGCGTAACGAGGAATATATTGGTTTTACATTGATGTTTTTTTTTTTATCTATGAACAATTTTTTTACCAGATTTCTTGTTCCAGTCTGAAAGAAAATTTTATCTGAGCGGTATTTTAGGAAGGCCATTTTTTTTTTGATTTTCCGAGCGGTTTTCATCATAATTGGGAATAACCGGGGAAAATTTACGTACGTGAATAATAGAAACTTTGCTCCGAGTCGTTTTTCGTTAGAAATGGTTAATCGTTGCGTACAGATATAAATTAAATTCCGCTCTACAAACTACCTTCCCAACTTTTCTCACCATCAATAGTGGCAATACAACGATATAATAATGGTAATAGTTAACAACAGTTAATATAAAACCATATAATTATTAGTAGTAGAAATCTATTTTCTCATCGTCCGCGCTATAAATGCAATGATAATAATATTATATATTAGTATGAAAAAAACGTTATGAAAAACAAAACTGTACAGGAGAAACGACGACTGCATAGACCACTCTGTACAGGGTACAATAAAAACGCATTTGCCAAACACGCGAGAAAAACTTAATCCCACGGGTTGTTTAACATCAAATAAACACTTCTATTTATAATATTATCATGCCGCCGCGGTGCAAATGTAAATCGCAGTAAACGCCGAAGACCATAAACAGACACGCGCAGGTAACTATTTCGAAGGAATAGAAATCCAACGACCAACGTCCACCTATACACGGAGATAATTGTAAAATGTTCAGTGGCCCTATGCACTTATCCGTATAGGCACGTACTGTTTTGTAATCCTTCTTCAACACCTGTTTTTCAAACAACTGACTGCCCCCCCCCCTAAACGAAATGAGAATTCAGGAGATAAAATAGCATTAAATTGGTATAGGTATCGAAGAACTCGCGCTGTCAACAATAAGCTTATCCACCGTGGTGTCATGATATTATATTTTTTTTTCCACCATGTTGTACTGGGTATCTTAGCCTCGCTATAACGGACGTCCGTCCGCATCACACGGTTTAAATAGATCAGCGTTCGATCGTGGCCGGAATTAAATTACACGAATCCGGACGAGGCCGTTTGTCGCGGTGGATCGGTCGAAAAGTTTCGCCGAGCCGTCTATAAAAACGTCGGGAAACGCTGCGGAAACGTAGGACGGTGGAATTTTAATAGTAACAATATTTTAATGTATTCGAGAAACGCGTGTGTCGGAAAAACGGCCGTCGGCGCCGGGAAACGTTGCGATACGATCAACTGCGACGTTTTTTTCGGCGCGGGCCAAAGGCACGCGTGACAAATCGGGCGCGAAGTATGGGTACGACGACGACGACGACGTGTGTCACGCGCGCGCATTCCTTTGGATCGGCTAAACGCGAACGGGTTTTTTTTTTTCCGTATGTATGTATGTATGTATGTATATATATATATATACACACACACACACACAAACACACACGTACGCGCGCGCTTTTTGTCAGGTGCCAAGAACTGTTGATATTCTTATATTTTCTATACGGGCCCCGGCCAAACGTTTTACTCACTGTCGCTAAGACGTTTTCAAACGCAATTAAAACTATCCGTCCGCTACAACCGCGTACTTAAACACACACATATATATATAATTGTACAGGTACGCGGGCAGGCGGCCCGCGGTGAACGGGTACGGAGTGTATCACGGGACGGGAGCCGAGCCCGTCGATAAGCCGCGGCGATCGGCGATAACCCGCCGTACAATAACAACATCGTTACAACAACAACAGTAATAATGCGGCCGGCGAGGCGCACGGACCGGGGGTCATCAGCTGAGGGCGGCGGCCGCTATAATCGGACGGGGGTCTCGGGTTCATTCGGCGGGGTTTGTTTTTTTCTCTAACCGGGCCCTACTGCGGTCTTACAACAACGAACTGTGCGCGTGCACGCCGTCGAATCGCACCGCGACAAGACCAGTTACGAAAATAAATGCCGGGGCGACTACGGCGATTGTACTGCGCCGGGCAATGTAACAGCCGATATCGTTTTACGCGGTAGGTACCGCACAATCGTCGTCGAATCGTTTGAATTCGCGGCAAATCTCCGCACCCTGTATAATACAATAGAGTTTTTTTTTCGTTCTTTTTTTTTTTTCGTTATAATCGTCGTGCCGCGAAATGATACGGTACGTTACTATACTGTGATATTATTTATATTTTTCTTCCTGAAATTCAGGTCACACCGACAATTTACCACCGTAGGTACATACCGCCGTGCGTTTATTCCACCGTACGCGCAACTCCACCTACAGAAATATTTTCCGAAATACCTAGACGTTAAAAAACGAATTACTCATAACGAAAACTCTCTAGGAAGGTGCGTATATATAGACGTAGACGTAAAATCGGCTGCAGAAATTGACCGACAGCAAAAATGTGGACCGCCGCCGCCGCGAATTTCGTTTGAATCTGTTAATCAATTTTAGAAGCTCTGAAGCTGGTGAACCACTAATACGTTCCTGGTTTTCCTATATGCGCTGTTTTTCTCTGCCTGTAAACGACTTTTCTACCAAATATCTTACTCCGATTTTCAAGTGTAACATGTTTTCTGGAAGAAAATGTTGTCTAGTTGTACAATGTCATTTTTTACCCCGTAGGTTTCCTAACAATTGGAAAACCCAGAGAAAGAACGTAAACTGGAAACTGAAAAACTGGAAAGTTTACGGGCTTAACGGTTTCATAATTTTCAATTGTTTTGTAAAATCGTTAGACGTGGTAAAGTTTCTAACACCCTGGTGATTTTTGAGTTATCCATTAGCATTCGACATTATTGAGTTTTATGTGTTTATACACAATTGTTTTGGCCGAACCGAAATCCTTGATAGTTTAATACGAGATTCATTATCAATTGAACTTAGTGGTCAAAACAAGTTAATCGTAATGAAGTATTTTTTTTTTATTTTTAAGCACAAATTTTGACGAAAATCGTAATAGTGGCAGCAAAAAATAATTCCCGAACATATGTAACCGAAACTTTGCTCAGAATTGTATTTCGTTAGCAATGATTTATCGGCGCGTACCTGTAGATACAAATTATATAACTCTATGTATCATACATTTTATCTATATTTATACAGTTCTGTCTTAAAAATTATTATACGCCTATTGCAAGGAATTTTAAGTTAGGTAGGTAGGCATATAATTCCTAAATTCTGATAATAAATTGAAGTAGACATTCTCTCCAAACTATAATAATATATATAATAATTAATACAGTTTGGTTTAATTAAAAACATTTGTACGGCGTGTCCCATATAAAAGAAGTTCACTGCAGTTTTCCGGTAGGTATATAGTTACAGTATTTTTTATTTTATTTTTTTTTCGAAAGCTAGGCGAGAAAATTCGAAAAATAACTGCATAATATATTATTATAATCTAAATAGCCGTCTACATTTAATGTTCCGTCTATAGATAGATCGAAAAATAAATAAAAAAAATCTAGAGCATAGCGGAGGGCATCAATATTATAGTGGGTGATGCCAATGCACCCACTTGTTTATTTTTTTTGAACCACGATTTTCGTACGGAAAGTATAATAGCTTCCACAGTTTTATGACAGTTGATAATATATGTGAAATTAAACGGATTTCCTTTCGGAAATTATCGTGATATAGTCGGCAGATTAGGTATAAAACATATTGTATACTTATCTATTATATTACAAGTATTTATATTTGATGTGGAAAAAAAAAAACACATTATTGATGAAAAACGAACACACCCAGTCTTTATCGTTTCGGGCAATCAAATCGCGAATTCCTAATTGATAACCTAATTGGTACTATCATAATAATGTACATTGAATTTATAGATTTAGATTAGCTACCTAACCTATGTATAAACAAGGTGTATCATCACTATCATCTATGATTGTATCGAATATTCAGGGCAATCGATCATGGTTTTTTTCAACTATTAATTAGGATAATTTTAAAATATAAAAAAAGAGCTGATATTGAGGACGGGTGCGGCCAATATTGTAGGTGTGTAGTGGGAAAAATGAGATACATAAAGTTATTTAATGTATACCCGTAATCAACGATAAACCATTGATAACGAAAAACGATTCGGAGCGAAGTTCGCTTATACACGTTTTGAAAGGCCGTAATATTTACGATTTTCTTCAAAATTTAATATTAAAATTATTATAAAAAAAAAACTACATAAAACTTAATATTTTTTTTTACCACAAAGTACAACTTATAATGAACCTCCTATCAAATTTTTAAACGTTCCTGTTAAGTCTAACAATTTATTTATAGAGTAACTATCAAATAAAAATTACGTAAAAAACTCGCAAAATGAAAATGTCTATAAATAGTTCAACAATAGCTCAAATGTTCTGAAAGTTTTGTTACGTCTGGAAAAAGTAAACATAAGATTTCTGTCAACATTTTAAGTCCCTGTAGATGTTTGAAACTGAATTACATACAATTTTAAATAATAAAAGAATTATTTTTTTAAATTGTCTCGTTCCTTCTACCTATTTCCGGTTTTGATCAATTATTAAAACAGCTACAAAGATAATCAAAAAACGATCATCTTGATCATCAACTATATTATAAATTGGACGAGAAAAAATTCGTGATGTTTTTCTATTGGAGTAATATTTATGGCGGAAAAATATATAAGCCTTTAAAATTAAAAATAATAAAATCGTTATAATGTAATTTGAAAAAAAATCATACATTTCGTCTTTTTTGGTTTTTCCTAATTATTTACTTATAAATACATTAGGTATCAAAAAAAAAAAACGATTTTCTTCATAAGCGGTTATGTGTTAAAATGAACGAAATCGATCATCTCTTGTCATCTTTCGGTTGGAGAAATATTTCTGGTAGAAAACACAAGTATAACACAATGAAAACGGTAACGGCGCGGCGCGCCGTGAATATTTGCCGTTTTACCTATAGATTTCTTTCGGGATTTCTCCAATTATTTTGAAAATCAAAAAAACGACGTCCCCAACACAACAACGAGAGAAAATTACCTTTCAGAAAAGGTGCTATAGTCTATACATCGTTACGCTCCGAATCTAATAAAAAAAAAAAAAAAAACTCATCATAGTAAAACCAATAGATCGCCCGCTACGTTCCGAATCTAAAACTAGCACGTCAATAATGTGCAATAGCCAAGTAGCCAAAACGACTCGCGCCAGTTGATATAAAACATTCATTAAAACGACTTCCGGCGTTTCTGTTTTGTCAGAACTATATACGTCATTATTTTTTTATACTCGGTAGCGTGGGGGGGATTTTTTTTTTTCTAAAGATATCGGCCATACGATATTTTGTTACAACGCGTGTCTGTGATTGAGAATACGAGTTTGGCGTGTTTTGTTGTGAACATCGTGTAATCGTGTGTGGGTAGGTATAGGCAGTACTTTGTCTGTACAAATCAAATCAACAAACGGGAATGGACAAAGTTAACAATACTCAATCACGATAAAGTATGCGAATTTAAAATCCGGGTCCAAAACAGCCGATTATACACCTACATTATTCAATAGGTCGAGAATTCCCTCGTAACTTGTCCGCAATTTAGATTGTACTAAATAAAATGATGATGGGTGCCGTTATATTTTGAGACGGTGAGAACGGGAATTGTAACCGCGATAACCTCTCTAATATAGATTTCAATTGTTTCAAAGCAATAGCGGATCCAGAAAGGGGGCCCGGGGGACTCGCCCCCCCCCCCCCACAGACTACAGACTATATACAAGATTTTACTTGCACAAATAATTTATTGATTAACACATACATAATACAAGATTTCCGAGGAAGAAAAGCGGAGCGGAGCGATCTACGTATTGATTGTACTACATACGGCGTATTTTAATTCTTTTTTTTTTCTCTCTGTGAACAAATTGTCTACCAGAAAAATTCAGTTCACACATGGTGTTTATCGGTGCTTACAGATAGAAAAATTGAATAACCTTAACGTGTCCTACTTTCTTATCTTCCCACCTACAACAGCGGCTGCACCCGTCACCTCTTTCTTTTTTTCTTTCTAGTGCTTAGTTGCAATTCGTTTTAGGAGGTTCTCCTAACCCCCTCCAGGAAAAAAAAAAAAAAATTACACTCTTCAAAAGGTCCGCGCCGCCGTCGAATCGAACTTTGCGTTTCGGTCCGGACGACCGAAACACGGAACACCGATCGCGGTTTAATTACTAATTATTTATTGCGCGTTACGTGATGCCCACGCCCACACGATAAGCACAGCCGGCGACGACGCAGACCGTCGCGGAAGAAGAAAACCCGCGCAATAATTAATTCGGATCGCTTTTCGCGCGCGCAACAACAAGCGGCCGTAAACAAATTCAATTAGGTCCTCATCGGTCGAAAACATCAATTCTAATCCATCGGCGAGCGGCCTGTTATTACGACACCGTAATCGTTACGGACGCCCTTATCACGACACGATTAGATACGCCGGCGCGCGTGCGCCGTACAACGAGACGTCACCGCGACAACACGCGGCCGACGCACTCCGTACAATGATACAATGTGCAGGAACAGACGAATGAATTACCGGCAAATTACGTTCGGCGATTACGGCGTTGCGCGTTCGGCTCGCGGTGCAACTGGATTGAATAAATAATTATTGTTAACAGGTACGCGGACACCAACCCGTACACAGCCGCCGATTCGCGCGCCGAACGAATATGCAATTTCGGGGGGGGAACAAAACGTATATACTTCGCACGACGGACCACTGTTGGTGGTCGACGAGTTGGGAAAGGGCACGGGAGAAATTCAACGCGCGCGCGACGGTTAGTCATTAAAGTCAACAAAAAGCGATTCCGAGCCAAGAGAGGTACGGTTTAACGCACGCGTTTCGAAAGGCCGTAAATATTGATAATGGACGCATTTCGCACATTTTCCCGTTTATTACACGAAAACCCCTGGGAAAATCGACCTGGGCACCACCCCAGTTGGATTTTCTTGCAGAAAAAGTGCTACACCTGAAAATCGGAGCAAAATTTCTGGTAGAAAATTCGTTTACAGAAAAAAAAAAAAAATAATAACAATAATAAATATTATTGTTAAACCATCACATTCCTCGATGCGTTCAGAATCTAAAAAGACGGCGTAGGTTATGTGTACCGAAATTATATGGTAAAGAGTCTCTAAAATTTACACCGTAGCTAAAAATCGATTATTCTTTCGTCGTGTACAATAATTATTGCCAATATTATGCCACGCAAAGGTAAAATGACACCGAATTAAACTCGTTTTGCGATAAAAAATTACGAGACGTTTCCATTGGCGAACTTTCGACAGACATATTATTTTCATCGGAGATCGGATTTCCCTTGTAATTATCCCGATACAAGTGTGAAAAACTGGACATTTTTCGCCAAGGGAAATGGAACGAACGAATCGATATTCTGATCAGAATCGTTTTTCGTTTAGCGACGGTTTATCGTTGCGCGCAGATATAAATCAAAATTGATGGTTGACGGTCGGCATTTTTTTTGTTTTGGAAAAAATTATAGTTAATATTTGGAGAGAAAAAAAACACATCGAAGAAACCCGTTCTAATAAAAATTATTGTCGTCGTCCCTACAAATATTTACGCCCTACGAGGCGTTTTATCAATTTTTTTTTCGTTTGGTAGGCTGCGTAGTCTTCACGCCATTGCGACACAAAAAGACAGCAAAATGTTTATTGAAAATCTTACGAAAACTACCCACATAATAACAACGACATTGTTACAATATTGTTATGTTGTTAAAACAACCGCGGATGACAAAAATCGAAAGCTTTGACTGTTGAAAAAAACAAACGATTGGGCGTTTATTTACATAGTGTATAAAATATAATATCACGATCAGTGGCGTGTTTGGGATTTTTCAAGGAGGGACATGGGTATTGAATTTCGAAATATTCCGTTACGTGGATCGTACAACGCGTGCTAAGGGCAGCTAAAACCATCAGCCTTAAAAATGACATATTATTGTAATTAGAATTATTAGTTCAGTTGTACTATTCCGAGAATAAGGAGAACAAGAACCTTCTTGATATTAAAGTGGTTCGGATAGGTTTCGTTTTTATTACGGATATTCATCCATTGTTAAAGATTTGTTTTTGTTTTATTGACTTGCGGATACCTACTGCGGACACACACTCTTTTGATTTTTCCGACTCAAAAGTAAATAAATTCTAATTTGAAAACTCTATATTCGTATAAATAATAAAGCTAACAGAAAAAAAAAAAAATGTAAAATACGCCCCTGATCACGATGATCTACGGAGAGCCGTTAAAAACTATAAATACACCGGCCGTAGCGAGGCCGTAGCCAAAGCGAATTTTTTTCGCGAGGGGTTTTCAAATCGCCCGTTATTTTCGTTACAAACACCAACAAGTAGTTCTAACCGTTCGTCCGGAAAACAATAGTTTTTGTTCGAGATATTTCGGGAGAAACGTGGAAGGTCGAACCGCCCCTCGGATACGGCACCTTATTCAACCGTACCGTCTGTATATAATGTACATAGCGATAGGAATCCGAAAATCCGGATTTTCAAAAAAAAAAAAAAAAAAACCGCTTTTAAGCCCCCCTTGAAAACCGTATAAACATTAAATATTATTACAATACAAAGCTGTGTACCTGAGTTAAATGTTTGGAGAGAAATTCTAAAAAAAAAAAAAAAACTCCCAACTTTAACTATAAAACACTTTCGGATTTCAACAAATCCGACATTCAAAAGCAGCGTAATTTGTTGGTATTGTGTTTTATTTTTATATTTTCATAAAAAATATGTCACTTAGGCGCACAGCTTCATGCCGTAAAGATGTTTAACACTTATATGATTTTTAAGTGGTTTAAATTGTTGTTTTCTTGTGAAAATCCGGGTTTTCGGATTCCCATCATTAATATATTATACTTTGCGCGCGTATGTATTCTACACACCAAAAGTGTAGACGTTTTTTTATTGATTCGCATTAATATAAAAAATTACAATAATATTACGGACATTGCAGTGTATAATAAAAACATTGTCCTCCACAACGGATTCCGTTACGCCGGGGATGAGACGACCGCGGGGGCCCGCGACAAGATGAAGTGTCGCCTTGCGTTTATTCTGTTCGTTCCGTGCGACCTCGAAAACGTTTAAAATATTTTCCATTCAATTTTCTCACTTCCTACACAGTACGGCACGGTTTCTCTCTCGCCGTCCCTCCCCCGATTTATTGTGTACAACACCGACATTGCACAGTGCGCAATAATAACAACGTTAATGTATCCGTATAGTCTCGAACAAATGAACAGAGAAAAAAAACAAAGAAACAACAATAATATATATTATAACATTATTGTTTTGAGACGCGAAAAAAAGAAACAAAACGATCGAAAAAAAAAAAAAAAACGTATCTGCAGTCGGATACGGGCGACGTTGTTTTTTTTTCCATCGCGTTCACGCGGTTCGACTAAAAATAAAAACGATTCGTGTCTCGTCGAGTTCCGCGGGCACGTATGAAATTATTTTTACGCGGCCGAGAAGAAATTCGGAAATTCGCCATCTACTATAAAACCGAACGTTACGAAATATTACCGTGCACAGGTTAAGTATATGTACCTCTTGTATTTTGAAGCTCGTACGCCGCGTGATTTTGCGGTGCACTTCGGTCTCGTAGATTTCTTCGACGCTGCCCATTTTATTTTTGAACCGTTTGAAACGCGGGGCGGGTAAAAAAAAACCGTATTGTTTACGGATACGATATTAACGGCGTGCCTACCGTGTCGCCGTACGAACAGCACACGCCCGGGACGAAAAACGAAATATGTGAAAACGAATCGTTGTCCGCGACTGACACGCGCGCGCGATTGCGGCTGCTGGGGACACGCGACGATTGAGTATCGGCAAGTCGATCCGTGCGAATCGGAACAATGAGTTTTCCCGTGTCCGACCAGTCTCTCGGGCGAGTTGGCCGATTCCGGCGCGGCGATGGCGCGTCCGGCGGCATGCGCGTAGAACAAAAAAAAAAAAAATTACTCCCGGTCTATATTTAGATGGACCGGGGAGAGGGGAGGGGCCAAAAACAAAACGCGCGCTCCCGGGTGTAAAACCGTAATAATCACGGGCCCGGTCTTCTCCCCGTTCTCACGCCTCGGACGGGCCCGCTAGAGACGAAGCCGTTTAAAATTATTGCGAGGGCATTTTTTTTTTTTCCTTTCCCTGCTGCGAATCATTATTATTGTTTGTCGTAAACGTCTTCGCAAACATAATATTATTTTTTCCATCACCGTTTCCCCAGCCTTCCCGGACGGATTTTCGCCGTCAAGGTCACGGCCGTTTCTGTCGCGTACACACACACACACACACACACACCGACCGGAGCCATTATGGATATTTCACTCACGACGTTATCGTTAACAATAATGTACACGTACTGTTTTGTTTATACATTTTGTTTTGTTTTATGTAAACATTTTTTTATAATTAGTAATTCGATGCACATAATATTATAACGTTATACCTGTTGGGTAGGTACACGGGCTTTGTTTTAAATGCGAAACGGGCGAACAACAGTAGGGTTATCAAAACAGACCGCCGACAAATTCGATTCAAAAATATAATAAAATAATTTGATAATATTAATAAATGCGCCTTAAAATATTATTATGTAGGTACTTTATGCTACATACAGTTTTACAAAGAAGTTTCAGTTTGGTAAATAGATACCCCGAACGTAACATTATTTTTATGTACACAATGTATTGTATAATCGGGCAAAATGTATATAACTTAACATGATGGACTAATGAAAATGCCATAAGTACATACTATTATAGTGAGAAACTTCAAAATAACATTTTGTTGGACACAGGCTTGTAAAGTTAACAATAGGTAATTTTACATGCGTTTTAATCAACTTCAAAATAATTATTTTGAGAACAGTAATGATCAGTAATATAAATACTGATTATTTAAAAATTAATATAAATTTAATAAAAATACAAAATTTTATTTTTTATTTTTTTATGATGAAAATGTAATGATTAGGTTCATTAATTTTGTATATCATATTATATATATATATTTTTTTTTTTTTTCAAAACCTCATTATGAGAATATTTTGAAGATGACTTTTTTTGTATAATGCTTTTTATAATTAAATAGGTACATATTCCTTACAACAAAAATAATTTAGACCCCATAAAAAAAGAATTCATTTAAATTACAAAAATAGTATTATAACTTTGTATCACAATTCACAACTATACTTGACTAAATTAAAAATATATAAGTAATTGGTCTATTCTCAATGTACTTATGTTTTCTTCGTCCAAGGAATTTTTTGTTTTCATATATAATATTTTAAGTACACAACAGACAATAATGTTATGATTAATAAATATACACATAAATAATAATTGTTGTTGTTGGCTTAGGAATGTAGCTTTCGCGTACATAGAATATAAAAAAAATATAGCCTTATTTTTTTTTTCATAAAAAAAATTGTACGATTCAATTTGTGCAATTAAATAACATTTAGGTAAGTATGTATTATAGTTGGGGAAGCGAGTTTTTACGATCTTGCATTTGTGACTGGAGCGTGGATAGTTCAGATGGTCGGAAAACTCCCTTTTCAGTGATTATCCCCGTTATCAGTCGAGCAGGGGTCACATCAAATGCAGGATTCCAACAAGTTACACCTGTTCAAATATAGTTTTCACATTAAATTAATATGCTGGTTTATAACTAAATATAAAATATTTGAAACCTATATTACACTCTGACAATAAATAATTAGTTTGTACTAAGAAATATTTTTAAAATTTGTGTACAACCACGTGGTTATCCGAGGCAGTTGTCTTAGGGCTATATTTTTTTCTGAGAGCTTACATGTGTGATATGGACTCAAATTATGGTTAAAATTTAAATGTGCACGTAAAGCAGGTCTAATAGTTGTTCATGCTAATTTAATTAACTGCAATTCATGTGTCACCTGTAGTGATAAACTGGCAAAGCTGATATAATCATTAAATATACATAGTATACCTATTTAATTCATGACCATACCAAACAATTATTATATACATTATTTAATATTTTTATAAATTTAAATTTAAAATATTTTTAATGGGATAAGGTATGGTCGGGTCCATCTTTTCCAAAAAAAAAACAGAGAAACCATAAAAACATAGTCAAAAATGTCACAACAATGTTTTGGTAAAAAGAGAATAATTTCTATTTTCTATTATTGGGGGCGTACAAAAATATTTTACCTCTGGATACTTTACGTGTGTTTATGCCACTGTGTAT
Organism: Cinara cedri; assembly: GCA_902439185.1. Lineage (NCBI taxonomy): Eukaryota > Metazoa > Arthropoda > Insecta > Hemiptera > Aphididae > Cinara > Cinara cedri. Next base: position 866,473 of record CABPRJ010001427.1, read on the forward strand.
AACATTTGAATGTGGTTTTATTTACTTGTATCAAGTTCTAATTAAGTTTAGCTATAGGATTATAATATTTTTAATACTCAATATTATTAGTAATTAATACAAATAAAAAATATAGTTAATAGAGCAAATAAACATTACGACAGATATTACCCGATAAGATTAAAAAAAAAAAAACAAAAACAAAAACCATGTACAAAACACTCTTAATAATATTGCATAATATTTGTAATTTTAAAATCATTTATTTACACTACCTAGTATTATCTGTTTTTTTTCTTCTGTGAATAATTACATTGTTTTAATGTATGTTTAATAAGTATTTTGTTAATTTAGTTCTTATCCTTATCAAACAATTTTTAATTTAAATTCACATTACACCATTAAAATTATAATATACATTGTATGTATTTTATTATACCTATATTTAAGTTTTTTTTTCTGAAACATTTATTAGTTTAATCAAAAATTAATAAATTAAAATTTTTCATGTTATATATTTCAATAATTTAAAATTCATTTTCAGAATCACGATATTATAAAACATAATGAAATGGTTTTTTTTACAGAATAAAACAATTATAGTATATGATATGTAAAAACTATAAATTAAATTGTTTAGTAATGTATACAGTGTGGTTGAAATAATCTAAAACGTGTTTTTTTCTCAAAGATTCAGTTTCATATAGGTCATAATAATTTTGTGTAATTTTTTTTAAATATCTTGTAAAAAGTTTGGTACCTGTTATATTTTTTAATCAATGAAAAATTGAATTTAATACATATATATAAATATATGATTTTTAATTTTTAACCTTGATAATCTGAATAAAGTTTGAATTATCAGGACTTTATTGTAATAGAAAATGTAATTACATCTAAAATAGAATCACAAACAATACTAGAATCTAAGGAATAACATTTTACTTGTCAAGAAATTATGTTTGGTTCTTTGTATCTACATAATAGATAATGTACTTTAAATTGGTACAAAAAGTGAAATCTAATTAATAAGTGATTATCACAATTACTAATGAATATATAATATACACAAAACAGTGATGTGTATAAATACAAGTTTCTGAGAAATGTATAAATAAACAATATAACCAAAAAATCTTTTGGTTATATTATCATATCATGTAATCACATGATTTGACATGAGAAAACACAAAGCTGTCAACAATATAATTTATCAGACACATAGTTAGATTTATTATGGCCAGATTTGACTAAAAATCACTACCAAAAAAACTAAAAATCAAAGGAATATAAAATAGTAATATTTTTGTTTGATATTCTTTTAACTATGTTTGTATTTTGTTCACTCAATTTATAAATTTATGCTATTTTATTTCCTGATGATGGATTTTTACTGAAACCGGTCATAATAAATTTGAAACCTATACAGCTTTGCTTTATTTAAGGGCCGCTTTCACCAACACAAAGTTGTTTATCTGATTTTTAAACTGAGTTTATGTCTGACAACTGACCACAGTTGGTTGGTTATCTTATAATTGATCGAGGGCGAAAATAGCCTTAAAATTACATATTTCTTTACAAGTACCTTTTTTTTTTTCATAACTATTATTAAATTTGTATTTATAAATAGTAAATAAAATATAACTACTTAATATATTATGTGTAATTACTTAAGTAAAATACTATCCTTTAAGCCCTTCATCAAATCAACTACTAGGGTGTTTCATTAACATCAGCAGTTTTGAATTATATGCCTTCTATTTTATACTAATGAGTTAATGACCCTGATCTTATTATAAATATCATCTGCTGACTTTACCGATTAGATATATTCTATATTGATTTGTTGTCATATTTTACAATTTGTGGTTATGGTGTACTAGACATGTGTACAACAAATTGTAGTACAATAACTAAACCAAAATCTTTTATAATTTAATTCCATTGGATGATTGTAATTAAAGACCAGAATCGATCACCCAATCTTTACAACTTTGAATTCTTTCATGTCTCTGAGATTAAATTAAATTAAATCTCAACTTAAATCAATGAAATTAAGTAGGAATTCTGTTGCATACTCAGCAAAATCAACTAGAAAATTCTTAAATTTCAAAGAAAGAACACATTCAATTCGGCATTGTTAATGAACTACCCTTTGTGCCATTGAATAAAATAATATTTATATAGGTACATACTATGTTTACAATTTGTGTTACCTGGAGATGCTATTCTCAAATTATTTATATGTGTCATTTCGATTTGTGGTCTCTCCTCGATCACAATATTATCACCAGTGTTTACACTAAAATCAATTGAAGTTAAAGGAGCAGCTACATAAAACGGAACCTCATGATGTTTGGCTACAACAGCAATCTATTTAAAAATATGTATCGGTTAATTTATATTATTATTAACAATTTTAGTTAAACAAATTATAAAGACACTTTTTCTAAAAATAAATTTAAATTATTCAAAATACTAACTTGATAAGTTCCAATTTTATTAGCTGTATCTCCATTTGATGCGACCCTATCGGCACCAACAACAACAGCACTAATCTGAGCAGTCTTCATTAAATAGGCAACAGTACTATCACAAACAAGGGTTGATGGTATTTTATCATGAATTAATTCGTAGGCAGTCAACCTAGCACCTTGATTGTAGGGCCTGGTTTCCGTAAAATAACAATTTTCTGAAAAATTATCAATCAACAATTTAACTGATATACATCTGTATTAAGCAATCTAAAACTTCAGCAACAAACATCTTACCCAGTCTTGAAGCAGAATGTAGACAACGTACAACACCCAATGCTGTACCAAAATATGCAGTAGCTAATGAACCAGTGTTGCAGTGTGTTAAAATACGAACTTGTTCACCATCCATAACACTGTTTAAAATTGCTTTAGCTCCAAATTCTCCTATTGATCTATTATCTGATATATCTTTTTCTAACATTGCTTCTATAGCTGCGACAAACCTTAAACATTCATTAATTTTTTTTATTTAACTTTACTACAATTAAATTTTCCATCTTAGAAATATACCTTGCTTGCATTTCTTGTGCTGAAATTGATTCATCATTATCCAAAGAATTTATATAAGATATTAAATGGTCTGCAGCCTGTTTCATATTTACAGCAGTCGGCCGAGCAGATATTAAATAATTCAGTTTGCCTTCAACTTCTCGCCGAAGGGCTTTTTTCTTTTCAAATTCTTCTTTTGATATTTCTACAGCTAAACTTAAACACCCAACTATGGCAATGGCTGGAGCGCCTCTTACCTAAAATACAATAAAGCGATAAAGAAAATTGTATTATAGATAATTATATTATAATATAAATATAGTACACCCAATTATAATTGTTACCTAATATCATTTGATCTATGATAATTGGTAATAAATAACATTATTAATTACATGCAATAACTATTACAGTTTGACAATTAATATGATTCCCAAATATGAAATAACTTAAAAGTGTATTATAATGAAGGGATAATAACAAAATATGTGATAATATGAAAGGGAAATAAATTATTCATTTGATCAAGTTTTGAAGAATGAGGACTGAATAATTAAGAGGGGATCAAAATTCATAAAAAATAAAAATACAACAATTCTTATGGTCTTTAAATATTAATACCACCACATGAACTGAGGGCATTTTATTTCTTATAATATATTATATACCCACCTACAGGAAACATACATTTTGGTAGGTAATTTAGTGTTTAAGTGCATTCATTTTATATAGTGTTTAGTGAAATAAGTATCTATATTTTAAATAATTATTTAACAATTAGTTAGATATATAATAAAACAATATACATATTTTACTATATATTTTATGTTTGCTACATTATGATATGCATTATTATGTTCATTAAATGTAATACATTAAATTAATTCTATTTATAAAATGATAAGATGTACGATAAGCACTATTAAATTTATGACCATTGTTCATATGATTATATTCAGAATTATATTATTTGGATATGCTTATTTTTTTTTTCAATTTGTATTACAAAATCATAAATTTGCTTTTATCTAATATGAATTAACCACATGTTAATAATCGTACTACAATGTACATATGGCATTTATTTTTAAGACAGGGAAGGCTTAAAGTATAAATAAAGCTATAGGTCATTAAGTAGCAATTATGATAAAACATTTATACCTATGCGTGTTTGATTATTCAATTATTTATTTATAATATAGGTAGGTATATTCTTGTAATCTTGCTGCAGAAAAAAAAAACCAAGAATATAATATTTCCAAAATAAATATAAAGTTTGATAATTAGTAAAAAAAAAAAAATTGGTGCCTCAACATGACTGATGATGTTAAAAAGATAAAAAAATATGTTTTCTGTTAATCTAACTACCCTACATATACTACAAATTCGGTATACATATTATTTATATTTTTAAATTTAAATAGGTACTTATTATTTGAAAAGGAAAGTATTATAAATCTATATTTTATTTTTAAGCACCTATCTAAATATGATAAATTAAGTTAATTATTTAGTATTTTTTTACAAACTATTGTGGGTACTTTGCAAGTATTTAAATGTATAACACATAATAATATGTAAATAACGTGGTGACTAATATCTGAAAACATTAATTTAGAAAGAGCAATTTGATGCATAGATAAGCTAGTCAAATAGTTTGTTCATTTTTTAATTAAAATCAAACAACTTGGAACATAAACCTATAATATTAATAATGTGTAGATTATTTAATACCTGGGTGTATAAATATTTTTTGTTAGCACTGTGGGATATAATAATTTAATGAGCATGTGAACATATGGTTTGCTCAACAATTGTATGGTGATAATCAAATAAGTGTTCCTTTTAAGCTTGATTAGTGTATATGGGTACATTACATTTTCAAGGAAATTTCTATGTGCAAAATAAATTCAAAAGTTGTGATGATAACGATTAGACTATCGGATGGACAGGTTGGTACAGGGTGAATGGTGTTGTCGAAAAAAACTAGCCTGACACGCAGCAGCGGAGTGCGTACGGACCTAGGATGACACATTGAAAAAAAAAATGGTCAGGGAAACTTACACGGTGTGTCGGACCACAGCAGGGGGGGACGTGTACGAGGTACCAAACCAGAGCGACGTACTTGCATCTTGTTGATGACCTTCCATCCGTCTTCGACGCCTAAAATGGGTATGTACTTTGATTCTTTGGGCAACAGCAGTTGGTCCAACACTTCTAACGTGCCGTTCTCGTACCTGATGGCCTGCAATGTCATCTCGCCGTGACGTGACGCTCGGCTGACGATGGTTATCTCCGCGGTCGGAACGCCGGCGGGCAACTAACCAGTAACTATACTATGTATGTCTATTATTGCGTGACTGGTCGACACTCGGCCGGCTTACCAAATACCTAGTCCAGCGGGCCGATCGGTCGTTGCCGGTCACACGACGTCACAACAATATTATTGCGGGCACACACGCGCTCAACACGTACGTCCAACACGTTCAACAGCTGCCGACGTCGCGCCGGTAACTAATCGGTGCGGTACACGGCAATAGTCGCCGTGGTCGGTCCGGCGGGTCGCGTGTCTGCAACCGCTGCGTTCCTTTTCACCGTCGCGTACCTGGCTACCTATATTCCCGTGGATCGTAGTGTGGCAGCCGCGGACCGCGGTGTAGGTAGATAGGCAGGCAGGTATAAGGTTTTTTTTTTTTTTCCCGACGGTGGTGTGTACTGTGTTGTGATTTTGTGAACGCGCACACAGCGGTAAGCCGCGCGCGAGTGGTGTTCGCGGTTCGCCTTCGCGGCCGTCTCGTCACAACCCGTTATCACGCGGCAGCGTTTCTGACTCGGTATCTCGGCCATCCGACGACGGCCAATCGGACCCGATCCGCGCACCAATACCTCGATCCCGTTGGTCGGCGTACCGGGTCTGATAACAGTGTAAATAGCACGGGGCTAGATAATAATAAACGTGTTATTGCGTAATCGGAATCTTATTTCGTGGTTAAAATAATAATACCACTCGACACCAAAGACCCCACACCGCGGTTACGTAAAAGTGGTCGCGTTATCATGACGTTACCACGGCGCCGGCGTATCCTTATCAAATCACACACCGAATCACGTTCCAAACGGCGGTGTTCCGAACTTCCCGGATTAGATAATATTCTAATATCTAATTTCTTGACGACTGTCTATGCTTCAGCCTCGAGAGGCCGAGACGGCGCTGCTTTATCTGAGCTGCCGGTCCCTACAGCGCCGCCGCCAATGCTGCCTAGCAACCGGCCGGTCGATGGTCGACGGCGGGTGGGAAGTGTAAAAATCGATTCTGTCGCCGGTACAATTACTACCCTGCCAGCCACCGCCGTGACGATAAAAGCCCAGCCATACATTCAACTCCGAGTGCTCTGACAGACCGTACGTAGCTGTTGTTCACCTGTTGTCGTGTTCGCCGTTTCGCCTTACCGTTCATCTACTTAGTTGCTAATTATTTCGTTCTGGTTCGACGTCTTCATTGAGTAGGTAAATAATAAATTACAGACGACCGGTAAGTATGTCCTTCCCGAGTGTAAACTCGTTTTCGAAAATGCGACGGGCCGTCTAATACTGTTTCGAGCCGGACGCCGTCCTCCCGACAACTCCCTCCGCCCTTTCCACTGTCTATTCGAATACCTGAAAAACTACTTCTTTTGATTATACCCACTGACCAATTAACTACATATCTAGATCCTCCCGTTCCGTCATCCTCTTTCGTTCTTTTAAACCTGTCTTTTAATTCAAAAAAAATCTGTAACATGAATTAAACATATTATTGTAGGTAAGTAGGTAACCAAGCCCAAAAATTATTGATTTCCCGCTTTAAGCCTTCCTACATTTCCTAAAACAAAATATTATTGACATTTTTTCATTCTTATTATTATTTACTAAATCATAAATAAATGACAATTCACCAATTTTTAGTGAATGCTTGGGAGTCACTTGTTTGTCAACAAATATTTCTAGGTTTACTGTGAAAACTTATATGACCAGGAAGGTTGGGATTTTAAACTAGATCATTATTATAGTTCAGGGCCACTATACAATATTTCAAACAAGTTATACTTGTTTAATATTATTTCCCATTACATAGCTACTTCAATTTATTGAAAAACTGTCATTGTGAATCATATTAAGCAAATATTGTATATATACCGCTCATTGTTTGAAATTAATTTAACCGTCTGTACTCTTTGGAATAAACATTATTTATTTATACTTTAGATATGGATTGGGAATCATTTTACGACACACATCCCTCCCCGTCAACCCACGAACCAACCATTTGTGAAGTAGAGAATTTTGTGTGCAGCCATGAAAATGAAAAAATTGTTTTCGTAACAGTAAGTATGATTTAAATGTTAATAAAAAAATATTTAAATTTATTAATTATAAAATTTAATTATGTACTTTGTATTGTTGATCGGTGATATCAAATTATTTAATAAAAAAAAAAAAAAAGTGGTAGTGTATTCAACAGTTATAATATTGATGAGTCTAGATTTAATTTTATATAGTGGAATATACCCTGGAAGCTTGGGAACATCTTTCTTTGAACATTATTATTATTATTTTTACATTGCTTCCCCACTTGATCTATATGTTACAGTTTTTTACGTAGATTATCATCTCTGTATTAAAAATTAAGGCATTCCTTTAATTCAATTTCATAATATATAATATAAATTGAAAAAAGTTTGATTTCAGTGAATTTGATTATTACAAATAATTATTTATTTCATTAATTGAAATATGTATTATAAATCAATGATGAAATCAGTGGTATAACATTTTCAAAAAGATGACTACATAAAATCAATAGAAATAAACAATAACTAGGTATCAAAAAAATTTTTTTTATGACAATCACTTGTAATACAGAAGTACATTGGTGAGGGGTTAGCCCCTTCAGTCACCTTGACCTTCTGTTGTTCGTATGCCACCAGTTGATTTATTTGTAGTATACTTGTGTTTATAGTCTGATAATTTATACACATTTCAAAACTATGCAGCTGTGGCCTGCATTCAACTACAATACAATTCTCATTTATATAACTTCATAATTCTTTAGACAATTTATTTGTTTTATTTAATGACATGCATAAAAAATAATATTTACTGGTATATTATCAATTATTTCATCATACAGATATTATTTTTTTGATATAGTAATTAAATAATTTAATTTTATCGTTTAAAATGAAAGTATATTCTTTTACATAAATAAAATTTGAATCTAATCAGTAGATAGGTCTCAGTGTTAATTACTAATGTAAATAATTTGTTAACTTATATATTTTAACCCATTAAATTTCTATGTTATATTTTATGATATCTATAATTTTAAATGTATTTTATTTATTGTTGTACACTTTGTATGTACTAAATTTTATGCAAATTGAAATAATAATAGTAATTAGTTCCAAGTTATATGGACTAAAAATTAATATCTAACTCTATTGTAACTTTAATAATATTGTTAATTAATGAGAGAATAAAAAGTAAAAAATTAATATATAATATTGTGATACTAATGAAGTAATAACTCCTTTGCTAACGTCAGAATTTAAAATATATGCACTTGATTTTATGTAATGGATATAAAATTGTCAAGCTGTTAAAACATTTAAAGTATCAATATTTGAATGTACTTACTAACAATTTTTAACATCAATAATTCAATTTATTTTTAGTCTGGAGGAACTACTGTGCCAATTGAACATAATACTGTTCGTTTTGTTGACAATTTTAGTGTTGGGACTAGAGGTTCGGCTTCTGCCGAATACTTTCTTCAGTGTGGATATTGTGTTATTTTTCTTTACCGGTGAGTTCTATTTGTTTTCATTGAAATTCAATCTAAAAATAAAAAGTATAAAATTGTCTTTTACACAGTTTTTGAAAACTTATTTTAAATTTATAATTTTAGTTCAAATTCGTTGGAGCCATTTGTTCGTCATTTCAATAATTCATTGTTGGATAAATTCGAGATTGTGGACAACAAATCAATACAAAGCAAGTAGTTGTACATACATTTTTTTTGTAACCATGTATTAATAATGTCAATTTATTTTGCAGTGAAGCAATCTGAATTTGATACACTTTATCCAGTGTTGAAGAAGTTTAAAGACGCTAAAGAAGCTAATAGATTATTGTCAATTTCTTTCACTACATTGATTGAGTATATGTGGTTGGTGAGAGGCTGTTGCATGCTTTTGGACACTAAGTATTGTATGCTGTACTTTGCTGCTGCCGTTTCTGATTTTTACATACCACCTAGTGAAATGGTAGTATTTTAGTTTTATATTAATTACTGGTATTTAAGAATTATTAATTAGATAATTTAATAACTGGTTGTATTTATAATTAATAATATTAAGGTATTATATGTTAAATTTTTTTTTTAAGTGGATATATATCGATGTTTGTTAACAATATTTCACATTCATATTTATGATATTATTACATGAAGTATGTTGTCTAAACAACTGAACAATGGGTTGTTCACCAGACAAACTTGAAATTAATTACATGTATATCAATGATTTTACTTAGTTGTCTGGTTTTTTTGGCTGCAGTTATATAGGCAATGTGCCTGAACAGTATATTGTATATTATACAAGTGTATAATATCAGTAATAAATGCAAAAGAATCTTTCATTTTAGAATTAATGAAAACAATTTTTTATTTTAAAAATAAGATCATTATCTATATTTTCACATTGATTCTATTTTTTAAGGATTTCTTTAATTTCTTATATTTTAAATGTCCTAACTTGGTTTAGAATCCAAATATCAAAGTATACCTTGAAAATTGTATAATAGGTAATGTAATTTTACTGTGATATTAAAAATAGGAAACAACTCTTGATTCTGCTTATGTGTTTACTATGTTAGACAAAAAAAACAGTTTGATGTGTTAAATTATTAACATTATAATATATTTGATGTTTTCACTCCTATGTTTATTGATAAAGCAAATATGTTATAATTAACTGTTATGCGTGTTAGTTTAATTTTTAAAGATTATTTATGGAATAATTTCAAATTATTTTTTAAATGTATATACTTTTTTTGTGTAGAAAGAACATAAACATCAATCTAACGATGGACCTCCGTTAATTGCTTTGCGTTTAGTACCTAAGGTGTTACCAGCTGTAACTCATATTTGGTCTCCGAACGCTTATATTATATCATTCAAGTTGGAAACTGATGCCGAAATTTTACTTGAGAAATGCAAATCGGCGCTTGCTAAATACAAACATCAAGTTAGTTTAAATTATCATGTTATTTTTAACACACAATTATTATTATTTAATATTTTTAGCTTGTTATCGGCAACTTACTATCTACCAGGAAACACAATGTCAAGTTGGTATCTAGAGATGGCATAGAAGATATAACACTGAGCACTGCAGATTCGGAGACAGGGCTTGAGATTGAATATTTAATTGTAACAAATCTGGAAGCCAAACATGATGCTTACATAAAAAGTAAACAGTAATATGCCATTACACAAAAATGTGCCAAGGTGAACAGTGATTGAGTAGGATAAATAATGCCTTTTTTTTTTTTATAATCTTAAAATCAAAAATTTATTTCAGTATTCAGTGTTTAGTAAAATATCTAAAGTAAATATCGCCAATATTTTTAAAATTTATGAATTTAAGTGGACCCTACACCTGCATGTGCTGTCTCCGTCTTATGACATAAGACATAGATAATTTTCATTCACCAAAGATGATATCTGTTTTGTTAGTTTTAATATTTGAGTAAATTGGTCTATTATCAAACATAAAGATAAAAACATTATCTGTACAAGACTTTGGTATTTTTCTCGGTATATTAATTTTTGAGCGAGTATAAAAGCTTTTTTAAATTGCAATTTGACACAATCTCATATTTTACTTAAATATGTAAGATGGAGAGCACACAGGGGTTGATTAAGTAAAAGTTGTCTTCATAAACAATTATTTTAAAACACTCATAATATTTAACACACAAATATTCTTAATGAGTAATTTTTAAACAATTTAATTGTCTTGTTTTTGCAGTTTCCATTAGTTACTAAACGTAGGAATCAAAAAAGAACCTATCTTTACACAAAAGACTCTACTGTTTCAATTTTATATATTATTTTATGAAATTTCCATTTGAATGTTTTCTTATATTTAGACAATTTTAGTTTTATTCATTAAGATTTGAAGTTTATAACAATCCTGTAATGCTAGTCAATTGCCCAATTTTTTCATTATTCCTTTATTTAAAAAATTTGAATTAGATATTATTAAATGTTCTTTCTTTAAAACACAAATAATATTTAGCAATCTTTTTTTTAATGTCTTGACATATTATTTCGTTTGTTATATGTTTCAGTGTGTTAATCTGAATTTTTAAGTCAATAATATATTAATCCAATTAAAAGCATATTATTTATTTACATTATAATAATAAGTGTAATGGATAAGGAAATTTTATTGCTTTCTGGTTTACTGCTCGTGTTAAGATGATAATATTTTGACTCAGTTTGATGAATCTGATTTTCATATGAATAATATTCACAAACCTTACAGTATAATATAGTTATTGTATACAAACAAAATAAAAAAATCAAATTATAATATAAGAGATATCTCCAGTTTTATTAAAATAGAATTTGGATTTTAAAAATTTGTTCAATTACACAAATATTACAAAGAATATTTTGTTCAGAAAACTATGTTTGGTACCCTTACATAACGGAAATGGTATAGTTTATTGATCTATAAAATTAAAAACTAGGACCGTAAATGTAGTATGTGTTGGCAATTTTTTTAAAATGTTACAAATATATATACTTATTATAATGATTTTCTCATATTCTCATAAGGTTTTTCTTATAAGCTTTGTTTTGAGTTTAGTGTTGTGTGCAAGATATTTTACTATAATAAAATATTGTGTTTGACAAAAAATTGTCAAACAATGTGTGTGTTTTTTAAAGTTAATAATATAATCATTTTGATTGAAGTTTTTCCTTTTAATGTATACCAGTTTTTTGTACTCGATTATAAGAGGAACGGTATTTTGATAGTAGAATTAGTGTTTGTTTGTAAGGTTTTTTATTTGTATTGTATTATTATGAAATTCATTAAAGACAATATAACTATAATCTGATTTGTATTTATTTATTTATTATTGAACTATTGAATTCACAATACATGATTGTGTTTGTTTAAAAATATATTATATTATAAATAATATAATTATATTAAAATCGCAATAATTCTATGTACACATAACTTGATAAAAGATTATCAAATTAAAAAAAAAGTCTTATAAACATGTAATTGTGCTAAGTATATGTATTTATTTATCTAATATAATTTATAATTAACTTTCATAATGTAAAGGAAAAGATGGAAAGAAGAAGAAATTAATAAAACGATTAATTTCATTATTTTTAACACAAAAATACACACTAAAAAAAAAAAATTACATGTATTCTTTGGAAAACTTCTAAAACATCAAAAAAACATATGTATAATACGTACATCACTTAGCCTAATACATCAGAGGTGCCCATTATTATTTTTGGAGATCAATAATTGGAGATTTTTCTAATAAAAATCTACACATACAAATATGTTTAATTCATGACTTATCAACAATAATTATCACACATAACTACATTTTCATAAATAACTTCAGGAGGTAAACTTTTATGTTAACATGTATACTTTACTGAATTATGACTAACAAATATGCTGACCAGATAGTTAAGATTGAAAAAATAAATATGAATATTGATGTAAAATATTGCAAATAATTATGATTGTGTTAGGTTTGACTTTTAAGCAATCTGTTGGATCATCTGGTTAACTTAAGTCTTACATCGACATTTGCCTATGACCTATAGACAATATTTAAATTGCTAATGCAAAATTTCAGCACAACAATCTCTTATAACTTAATTTTCAATAGTCTTATTTTAGGTACGATTAGTTCAATATTTACTAAGGGAATAAATGTAAAAAAAAGAGATTGCATAGTCTAATTCAAACTTAAGAATGATAACAGCTGAAAAATTTACATTAAATTACTAAAGTTAATGAATAATTTATAGTTCAAAAATTATATTTAAAAAAAACTTATAGCTTTGGAATTAGTGCTATACTATAATCACTATTTTGTAAAATAGTGTTAAATAAGGAACATAATGATAAAAATAGTTATTAAACTACAGACAAGTAATGGGCACCATCTTGATTTTCTACGTTATCCAAATTGTCAACGAGTGATATTCTGTATACACTTATTATATGTCTACTGTCATCAAACTTGCAACTCACATGATAGCCTCCAATTAAAAACGTGTAAAATTGATTGCTATAACGCTCACGGACATATACAGACCGAGGATCTTCTTTTAAAACGCTCACTATAGTTGTTTCAATATCATTAGTCTCCAATCTATCTAAAAATTCTCGAGCCCTCGATGAGAACTGCACATCAAGTTGATTTGTTGCCGTTTCAGTAATCCATAAAGGAACTCTAACCTATTTCAAAATATATATATTATACACATAAAATAATATGATTACAACACTATAATAACTTGTAAAAAATTGTACCCTTGTGTGGAGTGGGGAAAGAGGCATATTATGATCGTAAGCATCTGTTTCCTCTCCGTCTGGTGCTTCTCGGTCAGCTGTCAAAGGATCCAAAAGTAATTGATGCGAGCCATTATCAAACAATGTAACATGTTGATTAGTTCTCAGTGAAACAGGTGCATCGTAGTGAGGGATGTACGGTTTAATATCAAACACTGGAGTACCATCTATCATATCAACGCCAGAAAAATAAACAGAGTTGCCTAAAATGTCAACAATCAAACCAATTATTTAGAATTTGTATACTAAACAAATACAATATATCAATATATATATATATATATCAATAAGTAACAATAATTCCACCTTCCACTTTATCAATTTGCACCAAAGACAAACCAATAGGCGAGGGTCTGTGCGGAGATCGAGTGCCGAGTACACCAGTCCGCAAACCGTTTAATCTCGGCGGCGATACTTTGGCATGAACATGTGTAGTTTCGTTCTTATGAAAATGAAATAAAATCCTGAAATATTTAATTACATTTAAAATTTAATGTTTCAACATAAAATGAACGAAATGTATTTCAATTAATAATTATTACCACATATGCGAGAAATCGCCAAGGCCTTCGAGAGCATGATTGGGATTTGTAAACACAGAGTTTGAGATAGTAAGGCGAGCTTGGGCTAACGGACAGAGGCCAGGTTGTCTCGGTACACATCTGCGTTCCTTGAATTTCGTTTTAATCGTGCCTATAACGGTCAGTTCTATTTTTTCCTGAATTTGAGCAGCCGCCCCTACAGGTTCATCCGAAACGTTTACATTACTTTCGTTCAACTGTTTTTTCAACGATTCGTTCTGTTTTCTATAAATATTAATATGCATAAAACAAATATATATATATATATATATACATAGGCATTGAACACGCAGGATTTTATACAACACTAAAATTACTCAGTGAAGTCGTTGAAAAAAAATAAATATACTATAAGCAGGGTGTATAGCATACAAGACAAGATGACAAACGAAGGAAGTACCCAATATACCGTGAATATACACGTCACACGGCGGCGGCGACGGATTCTATTTTTACATTAAGTACATAGATCAGAGCTCGAAATGTTATTTTGATTGTCGATTGTCTAATTTACAGTACATTGCCGTAAAACGTATATTTTTAAATAGCCAAATTGTTTGTTTTACAGTATCGATTTGAATCGTCTTTGGCAGGTATTAGTTTTTGTAATCAACCAAAAATCGCAATAACAATAAATAATTGTGTATAATTTTTCGCGATTTCACAATAACTGGAGAGCATACGGCCTCATCCCGAATGTATACGGAGTTTATTAGAAATTACCGGTACGTATACGGAGTTTATTCGAAATGTTCAGAAGGTATACGGCGGGTACCGTCCACCAAGTACAGCACCGAGATTACTACAACTACTCACCTCAACGAATTAATTTGAGCTCTAGCGACGCTCAACTGTTTCAATCCTTCGGTGATGTCTAGAGTATCGTCGCCAAGCGGTACCGAGTTATCGTCAACAGACGCCATAATAATTCCTTAAGAGTCGCAACCGATATTCGACACCGACCTCCGATTCGAATTAAAACGGAGTTTTGAATGATTAAAATACGCGATTACTGCTTTATTACATGACGAAAACCAATCGATCCGACAATTCGTTTGAATAAAATATATTAGGCGTGAAAATGTCACAGGACACAGATTTGGTACTCCCAAGTTTGTTTTGTTTTTTTTTTTTTTTATCACCAACCGCACCTTGCCATTGGTTAGTGTTTCCGTTATCATCCCTGGAAAACATAAGGATGTTCTCGAAACACATGTTTTATCGGACATTTTTTCCCGACGATGTTCAGACTTTTTACCGAAATTGTGTAAACCGTAGAAGTAAATAATCGCCATTCCAAATCATAATAATGCCTTTGCCAGTATACATTTTCGTTACATCAAAACGAATTTATATAAAATAAAAATCGACCGCCAAGATTTTTCGCAGCCATTTTGGAAACGTATTCCCAGATTGACCCAGGACGACAAATTGATGATCTTACGTGACGTTTTTTTGACAACACTGTCTGTTTATTACCACTACGGTTTATCAATTTATCGTTATCATTATCAGTTCATTCATGTTTTTTGAATATAATATTATTTGTGTGATCACGGTGATGTACGATTTCAATTTTCATAACTCATATGGCTAAATGCCATGATAACTCATTAGCAATTAAACGTCAAATGTACAGTACGTAGTAGTTACTACATAGAAATACAAAATAAACTAATTTAATTAGGAATACTAATTAAATGTTTTATCATTTCGAATAAGTATTGTTTTTATTTACGATTTAGAAAGATATAAGGATATTATATTTTTCAACTATGGAAAGTGGTGAGACAATACTTCCTGTTTATTAATGTCTAAATTCAAATAATTTCTTAATTTTTTTAATTTATTTTCTACAGGCCTCTACTTTGTTTATTATTAAATATTTATATTTGTTTCTTTTGTAAATTTTAATTGACAAAGGTAATATTTGTTTTACTTGTTCTAGACGTTTGTAAATTTGTTATTCATTTTTTTTTTTTTATCACTAAATATATGTTGTTCAATTTTTAAATTAATCTTTTGAGTTTTAATGTTTTTGAAAATTTTAAACACATAGGAATTGTATAAAAGTTAATCTATAATTACCTACATAATAAACAATTTAATTGTCTAAATATAATTACATCTGTATTAATAATAACAATTACAATATTGAATATATTGTTTATTCTAGTTTAAACTAGAGAATATATAGAGAAAATATTTCAGATGAAAGTCAAGACTGTTTTACAAATTGGAAAGGAATTGATAAAAGTATGCTGCCTAGAAGTTTTAATAAAACATTGTTCCCATTACTTAAACACAGTCCACAACATACATTAATGTTTAGAGTAAGTTTCATAATATTGTACAATTATTCCTATAGTTTAATATAAATGAAATATTTTTTATAGACTCCAATCAACACTAACATTGTACCAGAACCATATCCTAAAGAATATCATGATTGCTGGGATCATAACCATGTGAAAATGCCATGTTCAAAACATAATTCACTCATTGATAAAGATAATGTTTGTATTTCTGTAGTTTGTTATTCTAATGTCAAAAAAAAACTTTTCTGATTTTTAACGTTCTAGAACTGTAGAAAAAGGCGTTGGGATATTATAAACAACGCTTTAACGAGACCAATAACATCTAGTGAAGAATTAGAAAAAGCTATTTTATTGTATAACCTTAAATATAAGGAGAGATGGCGATTCCATTTACTACATTCATTTTTCAATGAAGTAATATACTCTCTTATTCATTAAAATAATTTAACTGATACAATTTTGGGTTTCCTAACTGGGCTAAATAAAACTAAAATGTTACATGTTCCTGGTAAGAAATTGAACGTTTTTATGTTATTGATAATAGTCTTAAAAAAAATAAACAAACGAACATATTTTGCTTGATGGATGGGTTGTAAGTGAGAAATTAGAAAGGTACAGGGGAAATTTAATGTTTATCTGTATGCAACAATTAATTATTGCTAACAAAAAATGATTCTGAGTGAAGTTCGGTTTTACATGTTTTGAATGGCCGTTATTTATGATTTGAAAATAATACATTTTTTAAATTGTTTATTTTTCTTACGTTTTTTTCCCAGTTTTCCCTATTATTATGAAAACCTTTAGGAAATTCAAAAAAATTACCTTCCTAAAGTACCACTCCAGTCCAAATTTACTTTCAGAAAAAGTACTACACTTAAAAATTTGAGCAAAATTATTTCTGATAGAAAAGTTGTTAATAGATAAAAAAAAAAATTATACATCTTTGTAAAACCAATATATTCCTCATTCTGTTCAGAATCTAAAAGATGTATTTTAATAGTTTAATTAAAACTGAAATTTGGTACTAGGATCACAGAAAAGGTGGATTTTCAGATTGAGGTCAGGTGATGGTAGATAACCAATGTCAGACATACATTAAGTGGCTACAAAACCGACTCTAGGCCATTGGTTTTCAAACTTTTTGACCCCGGCACACTTCACTTTTCACATTTTCATGGCACACTGTAACCTTTTTTTTGTCATTGTTTAATTTTTTTGCACAAAATTAGAACTAGTAACAAAATTGATGAGTCATAATTAAAAGTGTTACAACTTCATACTTATCAAGTAGATCACCGTAACCGGTGATTTATCCCAATTTAAGGAAAACAAATTTCAAAAAACCATGGCACACCTAGTGAATGCCCAGTGTACCGTGGCACCCAGTTAAAAACCACTGATTTAGGCTGCTGATACTATTTTTCAATTTTCTAATAGCTTGTTGTGTTATTTTAATGATTTAACACCGATTAAATGACATTATACTAAAACTATGTGTTCATTCTGATGTCGGTTTAATGGCAGTTGACACTTTGAGTGTCCCTTCTATACTCTTAGTACTAATTACTTGATCGTATGTCAAGTTATTTTGATGGCTTAGGTAACTGAAAACTGTAATCTTGTACCCTGGTACAAGGAACTTATAAATAATTAGCTATTGAATTGTGTTAGAGAACTGTAGGATGGCATATAAACATCAAAGCATATTATGAGCAATCCAAATCAAATTTATTATTAGATATAGGTAATCTATTGACAGATTCAAAGTAAAAATAAATATTTTTTTTTTGCAGTGTTTGAGTGAAGAAGAAACTGATTCATTTTTTAACAATTTATTACCAAAAATCATTGAATTAGCATTAAAATTACCTAAATTAATAACTTCACCAATACCTTTATTGAAACAAAATTCAAGTCATTCGATATCATTTACTCAAATGCAAATTGCTTGTCTATTGGCAAATGCTTTTTTATGCACTTTTCCACATCGGAATGTTAGTACTTTACATTCCGAATATTCGTCATACCCACAGATAAATTTTCATGAGTAAGTATAAAAAAAAATATTTATAAAAAATCAGTTGTAATATATTTATAGTTTAATTTCTTTTTGTTAACAGATTGTTTCAGTTAAGAGTATTGAGTTCATCTCATAACTGTTTGTTTGAAAAGTTAAAATGCATAATTTGTTATTTCAAAAAAGTCACTACTGATGATTCTGGTGAGTAAATTAATTCTAATCAAAACCAAAAATAAATGATTATTTTTTATGTTACGTCAAATAGATCATAGGTATGTGATTGGAAAAATACCCTGAGATATATTGAGTTTTATTTGAATTTGTTATTAATTGATCATTGTAGACTCAAAGTATTTGATTTTTTCAGATCTTAGTGGTATTGTGACATATTCCAGGAGATATTTACCTGATAATATGCTGCCGTTTTGGTTAAAGTCAAATAAACAGTTGACAAATTTGTATATAACATCTGCTGGAACAATAGAAGACGACGGTGATGGTATGTTTCAAATAGATTTTGCAAACAAGTAAGTGTAGTGTAAGTGTAAAAGGATTTAATTTATAGGCACAGTATAGAATGACCTTTATGTTCGTTTCTAGATTTATCGGTGGTGGTGTTCTTGGTCATGGCTGTGTACAAGAAGAAATCCGTTTTTTAATATGTCCTGAACTTTTGGTATCTCAGTTATTTTCACAACAAATGTTAGCTACTGAAGCAATTGTGATAACAGGTTGAAGTGTATTTTAAATTTTTATTTTTTTATTAAACATTTTATGTAATCAATCTTTAGGTGTGCAAAGATTCAGTAATTACAGCGGATATGCTGATTCCTTTGAGTGGGATGGTGTTCATGTAGATATTACTCCTGTTGATAATAATAATCGTCGCCATTGTACTGTTGTGGCGATTGATGCAATTTATTACAGAGATCCTAAAGTTCAATTTACTCCAAAGAGTTTAAAACGAGAACTAAACAAAGTAAGAACTTATTTTGATTTTTTTGATTTTAAATTAATGATTTTTTTTTTAAATTATGCATAGGGGTATGCTGGATTTTCCTGGGGACAAAATACGGATTGTTCGAATGTTGCAATTGCAACAGGAAATTGGGGTTGTGGCGCTTTTCAGGGCGATTGCCACTTAAAATCATTATTACAATTTTTGAGTGCCGCTCAAGCCAATCGAGATGTTGCTTACTTTACATTTGGTGATACTACGTTGAAAGAATCAATTCATGATATGCACACATTTTTGAAAAATCAAAATCTCACAGTTGGTTAGTTTATTATGCTATCAGATTCGTATATTTGTGTGATAATTACATTTTTTTTACAGGTGAAATTTGTAAGATACTTATTAAATACAATATGTACTTTTTGACCCATCCTAATGTTGGACTGTATGAATATATTTATAATGCTGTTATAAACAATGATGCACAGGTTGGTGCGTAAAATTACATTCAACATACATTTTATCGTTTATGGTAAACCATATACATTGGTTATGTTGTTTTTAGAAATGCCATTCTGAGGAAAAATCAACCCAAGTAGATACTAATAATTATAATCAACCAATTACTCTTGAAGAGGTAACGACCAATTCAAGTCCAAGTATAATTGAGGCAACTCCGGAAAAAGTTGATGACAATTTGAAACCAAATAATATTGATATGATGAATAGTTGTATTCGATCGATTTTGCCTGAAACAGTACTGGACTGTTCGAATCAAAACATAATCAAGTCAACTCCCGAAAAACTTGAAAAAAATTCTCAATCAGGTAGTATTAATATTATAAATAATTCTAAACAGCCGATACCATTGAAAGCGGTAGTGACCAGTTCGAGTTTGAACATAATTGAGTCAACTCCAGAAAAACACGAAGATGATTCAAAATTAAGTACTATTAATTGTATAATAGAATCCAAAGACAATATGGACAAACAAGAATTCCAAGACGTCAAGTTTTTGTCTGTAAACCAATTTAGATTAAGAAATGATGAAGAGCGTACAAAGTGTATTAAACAACAGAAAAATAGTTGGTTACAACTGAAAGATTCCCAAAAAGATTTCCAGTCCGTAGAAAAGTCAAGTGTTATCGGACCATTGAGTACTCTAAAAAGAGACAGAGAAGATATTAATGTGAAAAAAAGAGTAAAGCGTAAAATATCAGATTACTTTAAAAAAAATTAATGACTGTTATTAAATTTAAGTATTTTGATTTAATTGTACATATTATATTAATTTATAGATGCCTAATATTAATTTAATTGATTCTCATTTAAATGAAAAAAAATAGATGTTTCACAATAATAAAATGGATTATTTCATCGCGTAAACGATACAAATTTAATTCACATATCAAACTTGTAAAATTAAGTACTATAGCCTAATCTGAAGTGTTGATAATTTTGGCATAATTTTCTGCAGCCGATATAAACTGTTGGATATTTCCTTCGTACTTGGATACGATTTCGTTGCACGAGTTTGCTAGTGTTGTGTCGGCCATTACTGCTAGTCTCAATTGTCCTCCATAGTTGATTAGCGATAACGACATACCTGAAACAAAATGTATGTCCATGATTTGGCTAGAATTGAATATAACAATTTTTTATAGCAAAAATGAATTAAATTTCGTAGCCGCAAAGATATTTACATTCATCAAAAATTCATTAGAAAAGAATCAAAGTAAAATTGTAATTACATATGTCTATAAAAATAAATTTACTGTAAAATTTAAAGTGAAGGTGCCAAATTGAAAATATTTGTTAAATTATTTTTTCAAAATTGATTGTATTATTTTATTTGTATTATTGTTACTATACTTTCATTTGTATTATTTGAGATCAGATGTTTCCGTACTTCAAAACTAAATGTGTTCTTACTGTAACATTTAAATAAAAAAAAGACTGACATACTGTTATAGGTAAGACGTAAGGATAGAATTTAAAAAAAAGGACATACTTAGCACGATGGATAGGCCACTGTTATAGGTGAGAAGTTGGGAAGGTAAGATATAGAAGGGAATTTAGTATATTATATATATGAATGAATACAACAATAAGCCATTGACAATGAAAAACGATTTGAAGCGAAGTTCGGGTATACATTTTTTATATTTATGACTTTTGTAAAAATTCCTACACTTACATAAAAAAAAAAATTAAATACTAAATTTTGTTTTTGATCACAAAGAATGACTTATAATGAACCATCTATTAAATTTTCATGTATTTCTGTTTAGTCTAACAATTCTAACACGCAAAAAACTAGCAAAATTAAAATGTCTATAATTAGCTTAAAAATAGCGCAAATGGTTTGAAAATGTTGGTACGCCTAAAAAAGGTTTTCTGTTAAAATTTCAAGTTTACGAATGTTTTTACCTGAATTACAACAAAAAAAAAAAAAAAAAAACAAAATTGAAAATAATAAAAGCATTTGGTACCTACCTATTTTCGTGAGTTGTCCCGTTTCCGGTTTTTCTCAATTATTATGAAACCCCGTTGGAAATTCGAAAAATACCATCTCAAGTAGATCAAACTGCCTTTCAGAAAAAGAGTTGCATATTTATGAAATATCGGAGCGAAATTTCTAGTAGAAAAGTAAGTCGTTCACAGAAAAAAATAAAAATCATCGCTACGTTCCGAATCAAAAATTGTTTGCATTGTTTACTAAAGTCAAAAATGAAATGCACACGTTTTATGTTCACACACTGTTTGTTGCCGATAAACCGTAGATAAACTCATCAATAATTAGAGTAATCGGTAAGGTTAGGTTAGGTCCGGTTAGTAGATGTTTTTAGGTATTTAGGAACACTTACAGACGTTGGCCTGCGGCGGTCTGCAGTAAACGATTGCGTCCACCTCTTGGCCCCACAAGAGCCGACGTTTTTTCCGATCCGACTTGTGTTCCTCGACGTAAGTGACGGACAATGGGTATTTTTTGGACAGGAACTCGAGCCCGTAACTGACCAACGGTGAGGGCAGGAACGACGTGGCCAGGCTGTGGTCGATCTGCCACATGGACGCGATGTACAGTGCCGTCTGGCCACTGATGGCTTCCTGCAGACACTCTTGCATCATGTGCAGACAGTAAATGGGGTCACCGATGTCGGCGTCCATCGGGAGCGGGAGCGCCAGGAGACCGTACGTGACGACGTGCCGGTTGTTTAGTTGGAACAGATTGGCCTTGGAAACGAATCTCGTGGTGGTCATCACGGTGCCGGCCGGGAAATGCACGCCGCTGTCGGCGAAATATTCGCGCAGGACGGCGGCCAGCATGGCCAGTTGGATTTCGCACGTGGCCGCGCCCGTGTTATCGTGTACGGTGCCGACCGTGTCCAGGTCGATGGGCCGGGACCAGGCGACGCACTTGTTGCCGCCGACCGCCGGTGCCGGGCCCGCGCTACTCTCCGATCCGCCGAAGAACGGCAACACCAGTTCCCGGATGACGGTGCTCGGCGCGTGGTATATCAACCGGGCCAGGTACACCAGCTCGGACACGGAGTACAGTAGCACGTATGTCCAGTATACGTACGTAGACGTGTTCCGGATCACGAGGAGCACGGTGATGGGCAACCGGAGTACGCAGTTGACCGTCAACCACCAGCCGAACGACGTCCACACGGCCGGATGGAACGTGTTGATCAAGCTCTTGCACATGTACCGGAAACGGATGTTGCGGCGGACGAGCTCGCGGCCAAACCGGTGGGCGAAATTCCGCCGGAACACTGACGTCTTCTTGTTCTTGGCCGCGGACGCGGTCACGATCACCATCATTGTGCCGAATATGAATACGTTCGGCCGGCGCTTGAACACCTTGGGGTTCTCCAACGGGTCGTACGTGGACACCAGTTCGTTCCACGTGTTCGCGCAGATCTCGGACAGGTGTTGGCCGAGCCTGGGCAACGCGGTGGGCGCCTGGTACACGGTAGACAGGATGTTCTGTATGCTGTCAGCGTCCGCGTACTGCCCATTCGTCGATAACGACGACGACGATGACGACGACGACGACGACGACGAGGACATGTGCTCCTCGCCGGCACCACCGTCGTCTGGCCGGAGCATCAGCAGATCGCTCAACCCGACGCCGTCCTCGGATGAGTACAGATGGTGTATCCGGACCAACAGGTAAAACGCGTTCTGGTTCCCCTGTACCGGGATGACCGTGATCTGCCACTGGGGCAGTTCGGCCGGTATGACGTTGGCGATTATATCGTTTACGTATTGCTAAAAAAAAACAATTTTATGAAGAAAAAAAGCTGATACAGCAGACGGATGTGTTATTTCAGGATGGAAGTTGGAAGGGACGAGTAATTTAATTTGGTGTCGGACAAAATCCTGCCGAAAGAAAAAAAAAAATTTAAATAAAGAGGTTGAAACAAACTACAAATCAAGTGTATTTTTTTTATAGGGTTGATAGCGAATTTCAAATAAATTTTTAAAATAAAACCCAATAAATACCCTCTCAACGCCCTGAATCTAAAAATTAGTAAATGACAAGGTCCATAAAAATAAGGCCCGCAATTTTATATTTTTGATTTTTATTATAACGAATAAAATGACAAAGGTCACAAATGGACTCTTGATAAAATATCTTCTTCTCCGTGTTCTTCATCCCAGCTATTTGGAATCGGCCACTTACGACATAAATTTTCACTTGATCCGATCTCCTTCCTCATATACACTGTTTGTCATCGAATGTCCTCATATCATTCTCAATCGTATCCAACCACGGTCTTCCTCTTCTTGTCTTTCATCCTACGTTTAATTCCATTACAATTCATTATAAATGCTTCTGATTCCTCTCTTACCGTGATACAGGTGTGGTTTTTTATCAGTCTCCAAGGGAAGGGGGACTGAATTTAGATTGCACGTTTTGTTTAGTTATGCATCTACCTATCTCAACACTACTCAACATTTTATTTTCATTGAGAATAATGACCTATCTACTTGTTTATATCACACAGTATTGAATTAATTCAATAAGAATTATTTTATAGTTTCATTCATTCTTAATTGTAACTAAGAAGTGTTCTATTTACAACGTATGCACCGTTTGGTTTAAAGAAGTTATACGAATTCTGAAAGCAGATTTCAACGTTTCCATTTTTTGAGCCATTCAAAAAAATCTAGGCTCAAGAGGGAAGTAACTGCTTTCTTCACTCCCTTTTAAATCCACCACTGAAATGACTGCCAAAACCATTTTAATCTATTTTCTTTCATTTTGTCTACTATCGAAGATTCCACTTATATATTATTTCCTTATCCTATTTTCTCTCGTTACTCCATTTATCTGTCTAAGCATTATTTTCTCTGCTACACTCATTTTTTGTTTTATTTTAGCTGTTTATACCATTCAACACTTCAACGTACATACAACACATTTGGTTTCACTATACTTTTGTAGAACTTACCTTTAAGTCTCATTGAAATTCTCTTGTTATATAAAACACCTGACGTTTCTCTCCATTGCACTGTACCTAATACTATGTTTCACATCCTCGTCAAAACCACTGTCTTTTTGTAAAAAAGATCTTAGGTACTCAAATTCTTAACCTCTTTTATTACGTAACCGACTATTTTTGTTAGCTGTCTTGTCCTGTTTCTTTAAATTCGTACTCTATATATTCTGTATTTTACTTCTACTTATCCTTAGTCCCTTTCCTTCAAGTGTTACATTTTTTATAAATATATTATAGTAAAAATAAAAATAAGTTAATGCCCAAAACAAATTTTGAAACACGCTCGTTCATTAAATTTAAAACGTGTATCTTTGAAATTCACTTTGAAAAGTTTGAAAACACTATTCGCCAGTTTAGATCAGGTCAAAACTGGTCAAACTATGCCTGGTAAAGTGTGACGGAAAAGTTATCAAGAAAAGATTTTTACTTTGTAGTTTGTTTCATCTTCATTATTTTTGTTTGTTTTTTTTTGGCAGGATTTTTTATGGACGGCATTTTGGGCCGGGATTTTATCCTAGATTCATTTATCATTTAGTTTTTATCTGTAAATGACGATAAACCATTACTAACAAAAAAGGATTTTGGGCAGAGTATTTTTAGTCCTTTTTTCCCTTTTGTTGTCAAGGTAACCGAGAAATTAACATAAATTATATAGGTATCTAATGTTACTAGTTTTATCAATTTTTTATTAAGAAAACTACAAGAAAAATAAAATATAAATCTCAACGCATCAACTAGATAAAACAGCTACAAGAAAGTTCATTATATTATGAATGTTTTTGATTAGAGTAAGGTTTTTGAAAGAGAATACGAAAAAAAAACATAATAAAACCAATACATTCCTTGCTTCACTCAGAATTTCAAAAATCAGGTTTCCCGTTAAAATTTCTTGAATCGATTGTTTAAAATGAGTATAAAACGGTTAAAAACATTTTATAGTAGGTCCAATGACGTTTGAATGCAATATGTAGGAGTTTTTTTTTTTTCATAACGTATATGATAGAAAACCGAGAACTTAGCACGTTTGTAGAGCGGGCTTTCCTGGAGACATTTTGTTTGGCGTAAAGGCATAAGTCATTTATAATTGTACACGAATTGAGCTATTTAGAACTCCATACTCAGGTCAGACCATTCGGCAATAATTATGCCATTAGGCGTGTAATTCAGGAAAATTTTCAAAATTTCATTTGACCGCGTTGAAAACTGTACAAAATGAACTTCAGCTTCCATTTATAGCGCAATGGTTTCCATTTTCGGAGGTGCTGGGGAAATTCGACTGTAAAATCCCCGACGTGTCCTAGCCTCTGGAACTCGTAGTTGGCGATTTCCAAACGAACGATAACTGCGATGATGTGATGTAATTAATACAATATTGATCGTTGGCGGTGACGACGGGCGTGGCGTTTGCACACATAGTAATTGCGCGCGTTGTGCCGCAAGAAAACATAGAAATGACGGTTTTTTTCCTCCCCTGTTTAATAACGATAATAATTGGTCATACGACACGACACGAATTTCGTTCCCGCGGCAAAATCCACTGGCAAAATAGCCTCTAATACGCACCAGCCACTCCGTAATGGGGGCAGGAAAACAAAAAAAAAAATATCGCGATCCGTCGTTCGGTACGAACGACGACGACGACGATTGATCGACGAAAAATTACTTCTTGTTCGGGGGCAAATGTATAGGCACCTCAAAACCTAACGAGCCGCCGGCGTCTGCACGTGTGAGTGCGACTTAATGACGCCGTTATTATTGTAATAGCTGGGTAACGAATGACGTTTTCCCGAAATTTTCCGCTTTTCTGTGTACAGGCGACCAATCAATTTTGTTTTCGTTATAATCATGACGTGAGTACGAACACAATAGTGTTTGTGTTCGCGCAGGTCGAACATTTCTGTTACGTAATATTGTTCATACGACTCCTGTCGAGTTTGATACCGAACGCCTTGCAGGCTCGTAACCAGAGCCCGCGGATTCGCAATTTTTTTTTTTTTTTTATTCCGAACCGACCTTTAGAGAAGGTAAAAAACTCGAAAGGTCCGAAAACAACGCCGAACGTCTAGTTGTTCAGAAACCTACAATATGTAAATTATGTAAACTAACGTCCTATGTTACAATATATCACATTAGTGTATTGCCCTGACAAAAGAAACGATAAGGAGCTTCGTGAGACAACAATAAAATTACCGCGCGCGTGACAAATTGTATCAAAGGACAGAGACTGTACAAACGGTTCGGGCGTGCAGTGTGCAGGAAGAAGGAAAACGGAATCAAAGCGGTTGTAGACGAATATGACGGTGACCAATTGCAGGCGAAATATCAAGGCGGAACATCCGGATATTGTTGGCCGGACGAAATTAAACCAGACTCGGAGGAATCGGGCAATATGGATTGAGAAGACGCCGAGACGTGCCGTTAAAGAGTGTCGTGTTGACTGTATTAAAAGTTTTGAAGAGCTATTAAGCTATTGCGACGACGAATGAGAGCTTATAATACGTAATACAAATGAATCGAAATAAATTATGACGAATTGATAAGATGGGTTATTGATTTTTGATTCGTCCGGTTCGATATTATTCACAACATTCAATTTGATATTTGGACAGTTTGTAACATCACTATAAATACAGGCTTATAGCGTAGGTATCTAATGAGTCACAAGTCATGCTCATTAGCTATTGCTAATTGCTGAATAATAATTGTATTGTTCGTTAAGCATTACTCATGAGTCATTGCTAATATAATTTTTATACGGAAAAAAATAATAATATTGTTCCCGTATTGTGCAATAACTGTATCTAATAATATTTGTATGCATTTGTAATCATTTTGTATTATTGTATTTGTTTATTGTTCGGTTCAACGTCAACGCTGAACTCTAAACTCTCGCTTGGAACATTCTAAGATATCAATAAAAACAGTACAGGGCGATTATTTTATTTACCATTATAACGATAATTATTGCCATACTCTACTGCTCGGTTCTAGCAGTTTTGAACGGTTTCACCGTTAATAAATAGTATATCGAATATTATAGTGAGTGTTAC
Organism: Cinara cedri; assembly: GCA_902439185.1. NCBI lineage: Eukaryota > Metazoa > Arthropoda > Insecta > Hemiptera > Aphididae > Cinara > Cinara cedri. The sequence goes on from CABPRJ010001427.1 coordinate 894,579, forward strand.
GTATACGAAAATATTATTTTTTTAAGCCCGCGTTAAAATGGAAGGGGGAGTTGTTTGCCATTTGAAAATTAAATGTCAATACCCATTTAAATTATCTATTGGGAGCAACGGTGACAATTTAAAAATGATGTTAAAATACGGCTTAACGAAAAACCTTAATAACGATTGTGGAAAAAAAGAAAAACAGAAATCTAATTGATTTAAAAATCCTCCGAGAAAATTGCTAGATCGTGATAACAGAATCACCATGTATACAGTCAGATGTAACTCATTGCATTTATAGGAATTGTTACGCGCCAACAATAACATTGTTTCATATACACGGTGATTATTTTTAGTTAGATATATCGCTCGAAGAAGAGCGATGTGGGCGGACCATGTAGCCTGTCGCGAACAGAATTTCTTTTTAGCTAAGACTGTGTTAAAAATGACACCCTGCAATGGTGAGATATTGCGGGGGTAGATGGTAAGTTACGGTGGGTTCACGGCATGGTCTAGTAGAACAGAAGAAGACGGGTTATTGCGATTATATTTTTATTTACGAGAAGATTTTGCCGAGACTTTGAGCAGCGAGTTCGATTTCGGTTTTTCTGTCAACCATGTAGAATGGTCGAGAAGTTATTGTTTCTGCGGTATCCGGGGAGGAAAATTGTTTAAACTGTATAAACCGTCATTATAGGTTTATAAACCTATATCTATATAGGTGCTTTTTTATTCATCTCGTTAAACGTAGTCTTAAAGGGTGAATAAAGCGACAGAGAGTAGACGAAAAAAGGAATTAGCGTTTGAATTCCGCGATGAACTTTTAACGTCTGCAGATTAAAAGTTTTAGAAAAACTTTCATACTGAGTACCGTTTTGCTCTATGATCGTATCTCGTACACATTGCGTATAGATATAGGTATATGTGCTTTAGATTTAATATACTCTACTTCCGTCGATTCAACAGGACGAACGCGTTTTGAAATTTTCTTTTTCGTTTACCGTAAGAATCGGTGATTTTATTTTACTGTCACACGCTGACAATAATCAAGAAAGAATACTAATTGTTTACATATATTAGGTTTCTTTGTGCTTTTCGTCTCGTCGCACCGCACAATTTGATAAACACGATGGTTCAATAATGATAAATATTTCGTTAAACAAACATTGAATAACACCTACTAATAGTTCACCGTGTTTATTGTAAATAAATTTGACGTTCGAGCGTCGAACAAACAATAATCGTATACACGCGCAATATCTGTATTAAAATGTTTGGTCCGCGATTGTTTTTTTTTTTAAATTCAAACGTTACCTACTATACGTTTGCGTAAACACCAGAATCAACAAAAACACAATTTTCGTCGATAATTAATGATTCTAATATTTTTTTATCGCCACGAAGTACAAATACGTACCGTCTATCTAGTTAGCGATTAACGCGTTGACGGTTTTTGGTTACGGCAAAGTTTTACGATTACCGAATCGTCAAGGACCAATAATTCATAACGATTCGTACATAGTGATTTTATTTTTATCACCGACAAGCGGTTTTTATCCACCGTTAGATTTCGGACACATTCGATTTCGGTTTTTTCAGGTACGAGTGGGTCACGATCGATAACCTAACTCGTAGAGTAACGAGCTGCCATTATCTAGAATATTTTTTGACATTTATCATTTAATAAAATTGTCTAGTTTCGTTAACGGTTATCGATTTATACGGCAATCGAATTGATAATTTTACGAAAAATTCAAAACATCAATTTGCGACCGTAAATAAATACTAGGTCAAACCAAAATTGAGTTGTATAGTTAAATTTTTGCGTTTCCCGATAAAAAAAAAAAAAAAAAAAACCACTTTGGAAATAAGTATCTCTTATTTGGCGATGACTAATGTTATATTATGTATCATCGACGGGGTATATACCTAGGTACTCACCGTGATGTCGTTTTCGGCTACCGCTTCGTCGGACGACAAACCGATCACGTGGTCGTCGATGGAGAAGTCCGAGGGTTTGGTCCACGCGTACCGGAGCCATTTTTTCGTCAGGGAACACCGAAGGTGTGGGAAACACAGACGTCCAGTTATCCGGTCGTATTTGTCCACTATATCTGTCTAAACAATAATCGGGTTAAAACAAAAATCGTTTTCCGCAGAATCCGTCATCGGTTAGGTTTTAAATTTGCAAGTTACGCCGGCAAGGCGTTTGATGGGCACGTGTCTATCTACCATAATGTAGTATATAGTCGTATGAAATATCCTGAATTCAAACCTTACACCTGACCCGCGGTTCAAAAAAAATAAAAAATAAAATACAATTTAGTTTTCGTTCCAAAAATATAAACAATTTATTTTTTTTTTTTTTTTACATAGAATTTAATTTATTTTAGTTTTTAAAGGAGTAGGCGTGTAAAAATCGACAATTTCGAAACACGTTAAAATATTAATTTGTTTTTTTCCGAGAGAGTGTGTCGGTGACACACCCTTGTTTTTGACGCAGGTATAGTAAATAATTTGATTTGAAAAATATAATATTCGATTTTAAAAATGGTAAATTCAGTTTTTACCGACATATGTATATATTTTAATTTCTTACTAGCACGGTTCGGCCTACGAGTTTATTTTCATTTATTTTTTTCGTTAACTCGACATTTTCTTATAAAACTATATTATACTAATGTTATATAACCTAGTAAAATGTAAAAACACAATGAATGCACCTGAATTGTGTGTTTTATTAAATCTATGTCAAAATCTCCGTTGACTTTAAGTAATACCACAATGTACCCTGTATTGCTCGGCGTATCCATTGCCGACCGAATCGACACCGACTTTATGAACTCCAAGTCCGGATACATCGATTTCAAAAGTCGCAACAATACGAACCGGCCGACTGACGTAGCTGAAAACGCGTAAAACATAAATATTGAAATTATAAAACGAAACAAAATCTGGCGGGAGGGGACGGCTCGTATAATTTGTTGGATAACCAGAGGTGTCTAGTTTGTTTTTTTTTATTAGTAGGACGCGTCTCAATAATATTTTCATAAGATTTAAGAAACCAAATTTTCACAGAACAAATAAAAACAATTAGCATTGCGCAATGGTTATTGTTTCAATTATGAATTCTGAGCGTACCGACAGGAATGCATTGGTTTTACTATATGTTTTTTTTAGCGAATGCGTGTCTAAAAACCACTTTTCCACCGAAAATCTTACGCTAATCCAAATGTTTATGAGAACTTTCTTGTAGAATATTTCATCTAGTCGGTACACGGAGGGGCGATATTATTTGATTTTCCTTGCAGTTTCCCTAATCAATTGGGGAAAACCGGACATTTTTGTTAATTCTGGGTTCCCTTATCAACAAGGGAAAAATTACGATTAATAATACTCTGTTCAGAATCGTTTTTCGTTAGTTGCAATGGTTTATCGTTGCGTACAGATATACATTGAATTACACATCCTTTATTATGCCCTCATAAAACAGCGGTACACTCCCAGCAGTATATCAGCCTTTATTTTTCGATATCACAAATACAAATAAAGTGATAAGTAATCCAATAGTATATAATACGAACAACGATAATAATTGCAGTATTTATTTGTGATTTTTATATCAAAACCAAGCTATGGGAAAATTCGATTAAGGGTTCGAAAAGAGCATCTAATACGCGTCTTCGTGTAACGTCATCGGTGATTTCAATCGGATTATTGTTGTATACTTTTTTTTTTTTAAATTTAATAAATTAATTTATTATATTATATACGCCGCGAGTTAAATATTCGAATTATCTATAATGAATCTGTAAAAACGAAGGGATTCGTGCAATACGTACAAGGCTTCACTCCTGTGGCGAAATTCGCGTTTTGATTATTATTCTGTCGGATAAATGATCATTCTCGTATCTTGTGTGCAATAACGTGACAAATACGATAATGGAAGTTATTATCACGCGATTTAATAAAACCCTAGATATTTATGATGTATAAATAGCTCGAAAAAATTATAAAAATCGAATCGGGTCAAACTGAACTTATTGCATCCGGGTCTAATGTTTTAGACAAAACTTTTTCTTTTTCTGTTTGTTTGTTTCCTGAAAAAGTTTGAATAGTGGAGGGGTTCGGTTACTGCACACAGCCATTTTTCACGAGGCGTATGCGACGTGCAAACGTATAAAATATACTGTAGCGATATTGTTGTGAACGTTAATTACAATATCGAATTTTTTATAATGTACGAGTATAATATTGTTTAGCATTCAATAATATTATTTAGCAACTATATCTATACCATTATTATAACCGCGCGAATAGATAAGATCGAAACAAGATTATTTTTTTTATCTAAAATTATTATTATTCATTTTTTTTTTTTTATTCTACAGTAGTCTTTGATATTCAGATGGGTGCACGTGATTTTCGTGTCGGGAACACATTTTCGAACGGCTTGCGAAAAATGCTAATAATACCAATAATAATAATAATAACAGAAACACGATTCGGAAACCGAATATGTTTTATTTTTTTCCCGAGAATTTGTGCTCGAACGCGAAAAGCAATAACGCGTATACGACTCATCACGGTACGTACGTTTTTTTTTTTTATTAAAAATATTGTTTGTGTATGTATGTATACCTAGATATACCTATTTCTATACTGTTGTGTTTTCGCTTCCAGCACATGACAGTGGCTCAACGTATACCTAACCATAGGCAACCCACGCGAGGAGTTTTATTTGATAAAATATCAGCGAAACCCGCCGGGGATAAATGATAACAATAATAATAATAATAATATTATTATATGTTTATTACATTATTGCGGCCACCTGAATTCGATCTACGGAAATTTCATAAACCAGATATATTTTCGTGTTTTGTAGTGTTATCAAAGTATTTCTCTCTATATCTCTCTCTCTCTGTCTCTCTTACAAGTTTACGGATAAATTGTCGTCAAGTCGATAAATAACATACTGAATTTACTATAATATTAGATACCTATCTACGCTATCGTGCAGTGTACAGGGTGATCGACATAACGTAAGACACTAATTGTCTCGAAACGTATTATAACTTTTAAGGAATATGTTTTTTTAAAACGTTTAAAAAATAAGTAGCTCAAAAATGTAGAATTTCAGTTATTTTTTTTTGTTCTTATTTTAAGGAATGAAATTACTACCTATATTTTTGATTTTAAAATGGTAACTTATAATAAATAGACGGATTATTATTTTAAATACATTTCGGTGTTGATATATTTTTTGATTTCCATCCACCTATAACTATTTCAAACTAATACTCACTCTATTTATGGAATTTTTATTATAAGTTGCCATTTTGAAATTCATAGTATAGGTAGTAAATTTCACTCCTTAAAATAAAAGCGACAAAAAATAACTGAAATACTACATTTTAGAGCTACTTATTTTTTCAGTTTCAAAAGTAAAACCCCTTAAAATAAGGGTGACAAAAAAAAAAGAGTATTGTGACGTTTTAAAGCTACTTATTTTTTAAATGTTTTGAAAAACAAATTCCGTGAGTTATAATAGTTTCCGAGATAATGAGCTAGTGTCTTACGTTATGTTAACTACCCTGGCACTCTGTATAATGTACGTTTTTTACCTATTGAAGTTAATATTATTTTCCCGGAAAACGGGTTGAGAAAATTGATATTGCTGAGTGTTTAGGAGGAAAGTGCGGAATAGAGGGTATACTTAGTGTAGAGTAATTTAATTTGTGTCTGTATAATGTAATAATAAACCATTGTTAACAAAAAACGATTTTGAACGGAGGATTAGTAGTCGTATTTTTTCCCTTTGTTGCCAAGGTAACCTGGAAATCAAAAATTATGCATACAATATTTCCAGTTTTTTCCAACTGTTAAGAAAACTATAAGGAAAATCATAAAATGACCTCTTCACCACACCAACTAGATCAAAAATACCACAAAAAATTTCCTATAACGTTTTTGTTTGGAGTAACATTTCTGATAGAAAATTGTTTACAGACGCACGCACACAAAATCGTGTTACTCGGAATAAAAGAGTTCATCGAGTAAAAATTAGTTATATTTAATTTCCACCAAACCTTATCTTATATGTTCGATTAAATTGTTTCAGTTTTATCAAAAATATATTGCTAAATCAAGTTTGTGTAGGGTTTCGATTTAAATTTTTGTTTGTACAAAGTCGATAAACAAGTCGAGTAAAATTTCACAGAATTTTAATAATGAACAATTTCCCCATTCACCGCTCCAAAACTCTATAAGTCGAGTGTAATTTATTGTAAATGTTAATGATTTTAAATTATGAGTAACGCGATTTACCGTGGTGAGTTTACTTTATTTTCACAGAGAACGCTTACAACGGCAAAAAAGTTTTATTCGACAAAGTTTAAGATAAGATTGGTAGTATACCTATACTTTGAACTTTTGATATATGAACACATATTACGGATACGGATACTCAACCGATATTTCACTTACAGTTAAAAATTAATTGCAGCGGATTTAAGTGTGTGTGCAAGTGATTATAATTTTTTTTCTTTCTATTTTTTTTTTAAAAAAAGTTTGAAAAATATATCCCACCTTTTTGGAGAGGTTATTTTTGGAATTTTCCAGTGTTTGGTTTACACACGGAATTGCGGAATTTCTGCATGTATGGCGACATTAATTTATTACGAAATTATTAGCGGTTTATCCACTAGGTGTATTTTTTTAATTCTAGCCAATATCCGGGTTCCCTTGGCGACAAGGGAAAACACGACTAATACTATATTCCGCTTAGGATCGTTTTCCGTTGGCAGCGATTGATCGTCGCGCGCGCAGTGTATAAACGAAATTAAACCCGTGTAAATCCTATGTATTCTCAACTGTTCACCTCCGACCACTTATCTATACTAGTGAGAGGTATCAACTTTAAAAAAAAAAAAATACACTCAAATATATTTAATCGATATTGTTGTTGAATGGAATCCGTTGCTATTGACGGTATCCCTACTTACACACTTACCCGTGTACATATAGATAATAAGCGAGTTTGGCTTTGGCGTTAGGGCGGCGCCACGAAAACCGATGCAACGGCGATATTAAATTACAGACATCCTGTGGGTGATGTGTGTGTGCAAAAGTCGGAAAGGGTGGAATTTTGAAGGGTTGTTGTCTAAGGGCGGTGAAAAATCCCGATTTTACACCCATACTACCGCCGCGGGGACCGTAAAAACTCGCGCGGCCGTCGTCGTTTCGTCGGGACGCGACGCGCTTTAATATTACTACCTATTGCGTTGTATACGCGAATCGATAAACCGAAAAATCGGAACCTTAAGACGACAATAAACATTTTCTCCCCGTCCCGTAAAGCCGATAATTTTTTAAATTAAACGGGACCGGGTTTGGTAAAATAAAAATAAATCAAATCAAATCAAATCATACTGAACGCCAAACCGCCGCTTGTGGCGAGCAGCTGACTTAAAGGACGGCGAAAAATGGTAATTTCGACCTTCTATTGTCCTGATGAATACTACGTGTACGCGGCCATGGCCATCGACACTGTATGTATAGATGCCGGAGATCGATTACAATAATAAAAGTTTAGCTAGACTATGTAGTTAAGAAAAAAAAAAAATAGAATGTAAGAAATTATGTCGGTTATTTCTTTTAATAAACAATTTTAACTTATTTTAGACACCTGCCCATTTTGTTTTAGAATAACTCTTTTAACAAGGTAGTTAAAAATTGGTGAACTTGCCAAGTATTGGTTAAATCTCGTTTTTAAATGCACGTTTTCTCTCCACATGAGATAACAAATTAAAAATACTGCATTTTGAACGATTGTCTCCCCCCCTTATCCCACAGAGACGAGCTCCTAGGACATAAATCTTGGGCGCTGATCACACATTAATGCAAGATACAACATACAATTGAGGTAGGTAAATCATTGACAGCGAAAAACTATTCTGGGTGGAATAGTATTAATCGTGTTTTTTTTCCTTTATCGCAAGGTAATCCAGATAACAAAAAAAACCTACAAAGCGAAATGTTGAACCTATCGATAAATGTTTCGGATAAATTATACCACCGGCCGGAAATTACGCGTTTTAAAAGGTACTGCGTGAAAAAATCTGAGCTGTTTTACTTTTCAAAAAAGTGTTTTTCGAGAAAACTGCCGATCTAATTACTTCTTCTTTTTCTACTAGGAATCAAACTAACTATATCTAAAATTTATGTACCCAAATTTTTTTACGAAATATAACGAAACGTATTGGTCCGTTGAAACCGTTCCGTTATTTAAATCACGTGAAATTAAAATGAAAAATCCGTTCCCTGTACGGAAAACAAAAATAATGCCCGGCACATAATAAATAATCAATACGTGGGTATAAAAGGTTGCGAAGTGTGATAATGAACGACATAGCATTTATTGTTTTTGTAGACCGCGGATTGCATAACACTCTGTTTGTGTACGGTATCAATGAACGTATAGAATTATTCATATCGCGGTACGGAAATAAATATCAATAAATTTCGAAAGGACACATTGCAGGTATGAGCCCTGGGACACGGTTTGCACCGTGAGTAGGCCACTGTTTTGAGCGAAAAACCGGGCGAAGGTTCGACGACGATATTTTAGTTGTATACGGCGAGAGCGCCGGTAAGCTCCGATTGCAATGAAAAAAAAAAAAAAAAAACGACTCTAATCGGAGCCCGGTAAAGTGGTACGGTATGTTATGAGGCTGTATAATAGTATAGTTATTCGTCTTGTTTTTGTTTTTGTTGCACGGCCAAGGAAACGTGAAAAATAAACCGACGCTGTCGGAATGGAAAATCTCTTATGAATCTTAAAAAAAAAAAAAAAAACGTTCGCGTAAAGTGTCCGCACCGGGTGGACGTTCCGCGTCTTTTAACGTGTACTGATCGAAAAAAATCGGAGTCTTTTTGACTGACCGAAAAACACATTTTAGTAAAACGTTTTTCTCGCTATTGTACACTCGATATTGAAAAAAAAAAACAACGAAACAAGCGACACAAACGGGACTAACTATTACACGATAAGCGGGACCCGGCGTTTTTGAAAATCGGTACGGCCCTCGGTAATTAAGGGGACGCGTCCGGTCGCTCGTCGGATTGAATCGAAAAACTCAAAGAAAACGAGGCGGACGGGGGGGTACCGAGATTCACGTTCCCGTCACACTGGATATGGTCGAAAATGCTGTTGTTGTTGCGTTCTCCCGTACGAAAGTCGGGATGCGAAAAGGTTTGTCAGGAGCGGGTGGTCGGGAGGCGCCAAAGGCCGGCGACTTACCCACGTAACAGGCGCAAAACACCGGCGTGGAGACGACGGTCAGCGCAAAGGACACGCACGCGAACAGTCCGTCCCGGTAACGGCGGCGGTGCGGCCGGTCTTGGGCTTGCTGGTTTTCCGCGGCCACTGCGAACAAACAAACGCGGCGAGATCACAAAAACGGCTCGTCACGGCACTTTATATTGGCCACGGTCGGCGGCCGCAGCGCGGTGTATAACGCGTGCGACCGGTGGCGGGGGGGGGGGGGGGGGGGGGTGACGGTGGTTGTACGATTTTACTTACTCGTTTTTATTGGGTTCTCGTTCGGTTTTTTCGGAGACCCGCGGAAAATTCACGTGTTGTCACCGGCGGCGGTTACCTGTTCCATTGCGCGCGCGCGCGCGTGTAACAATGTTCTGATATTGCGTGCAATCACGCTGGTGGTTCGCCGTCGACGTCCGCGGCTGTTGCAGCGACACTCGCGGCCGACGAGCGGACGGAAACGGTTCTTATCCCGGCCGCTTATCATCGCCTTATCGGCGCGTTCGGTTTCGCCGGCGACCTTTATCGCCGGCGCGCGCGACCCCGAGATAAACAACGCGCGCAACAAATAATAACACGCAAGACGCAACGGCACGTCCTACGTACGCGCGCACCGACGGACGTATTGTTATTATTATTATTATTATTATCATTACCGTCGAGAGTGTTTGTAAACGTAGCCGCGTAGACAACAGTCGTTGGCCGACAGGCGGTAAAAGTGTTGAACAGGGCATACAGGGCGATTGTGACGGCGTCGCGCTTCGTTTTTCCCGGCGCGCCGGCCGCATTCCGCCGGTGATACCGAAAACCACTGTCCCCCCGGTCGTTATACATTTCGTTGTTTGCACAAACACGCGCGTTTCGATTTGAACGTTTTTCGATTCGCGCACGCGAAAATGCGGACCGCCTTTTTTTTTTTTTTGTTATAACACGCGGTAGACAGACAAACAAGAGAAAACAAATGTTGGCCCGTTAATGATCTGAAACTCTGTCGCCGCGGAAATCGCGGACCGTTGCGCTATCCGGAGCACAAATATCGCGGAATGTTATCTTTGGACGGGTAATGGATAGCGCAGAAAAATTACTGTGCGCGGGGTACAGGGAGTAATACCGTTTTGAGCCCACACTATCTGTGCGTATAAATTATCGTGATTATTATCAACGACGGTAGCCGTGAATCACGATTACACGTGCCAACGGTTTTCATTATCTACGTGTAACGGGTGACCAGACAGCTCGTTATAATTTTGATATTTGCGTTTTCGTTAGTGTTTATCGACGACAGGTAGCGCTGCGGCTCATAAAGGAAAAGCCCCAACCTCTCCTGTGTGTTCATAATCTACGTTTTTCTACCCACCTGTACTTTTGTATATCTTATTCCGAGGCGGAGCCGGAGGAAAAACAGAGAGTTGTTTATATATGACAGACAATGTTGGGAGATAATAATATTTTAGAGATCGTGGAAAAATGACGAATACGGCGCTGACCGCGCATGGATAAGCCAAAACCCACTGCTGTGGGCAGTGCTGGAACAGAACTCCGAAATAGGGAAAAAACCTTTGGGTAGACTGAGTACGACGCGGGAAGACGCAGGAGGAAGCAATAGGACGTGAAAGTTTTATATTGTAGAAAGCTGAGAGGCGGACATAATCGAAATGTTTTGTAGATAAGTACCTGACTGGAGTATTGTACTGACTGTAGTAACTTATGTTAGGTTTGAACCGTTGCGTGGGGGGGGGAGACTGCGTTAGCATAACTACCCCTTATGTGACAACGTTAATTAACAACATGTGGGGTTGATACTTAATTTACTCATAACTTTCTTGAGGTTGTTGTTTGCGATAGTAATTGCTGTATCCGTATTATTATAATCATTCTTCAGTTACTTCTTCTGAGATACGATATTTTCGGCCAGTGCGAGAAAGCATTTTTGCTGTACTTTCGCAATAATTTTAGATCCAGCTCGGTGGTCATTGGAAAGATCATCCGAAATCGAATAACACAAAATGGTATACATTTTTACGGAATGAGGGTAACATTTTGAAAACATTGTACATAATACGATTGAAAACATTTTAGATTCTGAGTGGAGCGAAGAAGCTTATGGTTTTTTCGATTTTCTCAGGAGTTTTTTCTCATTAAATGCGAAAAACCGAAAAAAAAAACGGGAAAATATACAAGAAATGTAAATATTAGTTAAAATATATTACGGTCTTATTTTTTTCTGTAAACAACTTTTCTACCAGCAATTTCACTCCAACTTTTTATGATAGCAATGTTTTTAAAAGAAAATTTTACTAGGGTGGTACTTTAGAGATGTCATTTTTCGATTTCTCAGGAGTTTTTCTAGAAAATGCGAAAAACCAGGATAAAACATTGGGAAATCGGTACGGCATTAAACAAATATTATTAAAGAAAATATAAAGAGCCTATTTAATTATTTTACTTTAATATGGCATATATATTGTTGACAAAGTATTACTATTAACTGAACTCCGGTCAGAATCGTTTTTTTGTAAGTAATAGTTTATCGTTGCTTACATATATACATAAATTCCTGTCTGTATCCTATCTTTCCGACTTTCCACCTATATCAGTGGCTGTACCCGTCCTCATTATCTTTCTTTTTACTAAATGATCCCGTGTCTGTGCTCTTGCAAGAACTCGTGCCTATACCGCTGAAACCTTTACAAACCAACAATACCCACCTTATATATGGCCTGCTTACGAATTTTTTTCCAACTCACCACTGTTAACATTGAGCTATTTTAGAAGAAAAAAATTAAATTTTGGATAAGAGCCGTATTAGGAGATAATGACCAAAGAAGAAACGTCAAGGGGAAAATAAACGTACATGATTCTGATGTTTTACAATAAATTGTGATTAGTTATTAATCCCAGTTAAATTTATATCCAAACCATTTTTTGTTTTCTTATTTTTCTACGATAAACTAAGATAATCTAAGTGGTCGATTGGAAGAAGACACGAAAACAGGCCATATACGTTGTAGTAGTATAGATTCCGAGAGGTTTGGGTTGTAATGATATAGAGAGAAAGATTAAACTCAGGCACAGGACGGCAACGCCATTTGCATGATTTAAATAATTACAAAACTTGTAAAGCCCCGTGCAACAAAAAACAATTTCGCAGGTAACATAAATGACAAATAGTATAAAACGATTATTTATGTAACTTTTTTTTTTTCAACGTTAAGTTCGCGATAAAAAAGAATCACTCCGTTGACGTATGTACGCGCATTGATTATAAAGACGTAATAATTTATTTCGGTGGAGGGTATCGGAGAGAAAGTTTATGTTATATGAATTAAATTGTATGTATACACAATTTTTGTTATTGTTATTATGTTTATTATCTATAAGTATTAAGTATACATGTTTTATAAAATTAACGAAAACAAAAACGATCCAACAGATTATCTTTGTAAATTAAAAAACTATTTCAAACAATTTACGAAAACGAAAGATATCGAGTTTTAAATAGTAAATGGTTGAAATCTCGTTTCTTCGATACTAGTGGTATGTCGTTATACTATATTCTCTGTCAAGGGGACACTCGGTGCTCTAAAATAATTTGATTTTTTAACTATCGCTCGACGCCTAATATTATATTGAGTACGTACATAATACGTATTATTGCATACACGATGCGTCCGAAAAACGGTTTCGTTTAAAATTGTGAGTGTAGTGAAGAGTTTATTGGTTTTACAAAGATTTCTTTTTTATTCTATGTGAACATTTTTTCTATCAGAAAGCTTACTCCGATGTAGTCTACATCATGTAGACATTTTTCTGAAAGGACATTTTCTTGTAGTTGTACTTTTAGGAGGTCAGTTTTCGATTTTCTCAGGAGTTTTTTCATCGAATATGAAAAACCAAAAAAAAAAACTGAGAAAAAACGAGAATATGTACGAAATGTAGGAATTAAATGAACAACATTTCAGCTTTTTTTTTTTTGGGGAACAACTTTTCTACCAGCGATTTCGCTCCGATTTACAATGATAGTACTTTTTCTGAAAGAAAATCTGACTAGGTAGGTACTTTAAAAAGGTCGTTTTTCGATTTTCCCAAGAGTTTTCCAGCAAATGTTGAAAAACGGGAAATCGGTACAATAATAAAAAAAATATTATTAAAGAAAATATGTAATGCCTATTTAATTATTTCACGATAACATGACATATATATATATATATATACATATATTATATTGTTGACAAAGCATCACTATCAACTGAACTGCGCTCAGAAACGGTTTCCCGTTAGCGGCGGTTTATCGTTTAAGTACATTTAAATTGCCTTCTGCATCCTGCTTTCCCAACTTCCCGCCTACGACAGCGGTCGCGCCCGTTATCCCCGTTATCCCGGGACAGCTTTTTTAATTTTTCGCGTCTGGAAAACAAGCGGTGGTCAGAAAACGTCGTTGTAATATTATCATCGTATATTGCAGAGGTCACGGTATAAAAATATAATAACGCGCGTTGTCATGTCGGATTTTATCCGGTGAAACACCACCGCGCGCGGTGACCTCGGAACGCGCGCGCGTGATTATTAAATTTCGCAAATAACCCTCGCCGCCGCCGCCGCCGCCGCCGTCATCTTCTATTATCACGCGTTATGCGCCGTCCGCCGGCGAGTTTAGCGGTCCGCTATAAATATAATCATATTCGCCGGCGTGTAACGCGCGTTCGCCGCAACATTATACACTATACAGGGTGTCACCGCGCGGTTTGACAGTTTCCCATGCGTAACTGTCGCGCCGAACCCCGTTCCTCCAGTCCCCTTCCCCTTCCTTCCCCCCCTCCCCCCTCGCCGTACAGTGTCAATATTGTTTCACCGATTAATAACCGCGCCGGACCGCTATGGCAGTATACGAATCCCGGACAACAGCGGTTTATAGCTGCGCACAGTTTTCGGATTACGAGCGGCAAGTGGAACGCATTCGGTTTACTGCGGCGTTTGTTTTTCGTGTCTGCGCAAAATTTTTCTACTGGGAACCTCTCTCCAATCGATAAACACCGACACGCGAGACTTTTCCGCGGCGTTTCGGATCCATAGTCGGCGCGTCGAAATGTGCGGATTTTTTGATTTGCAGTTTTTATCAACAGTCGGGAAAATACCGGCAAAAAACGTGCAGAAAAAACGATTTACCTTTGCGTTCAGCCATTAATCAAATAACTTTATGTATCCTACCTTCCCGAATTTCTATCCATAACTGCAGTGGTACACCTATCAGCACTATCAACCTTTTTTTAAATATACACAAATCATAGTGTACTTATATTTCGGGAAATGAGTGATCCGAATCTCCAGAAGTCCTCCTGCGTACGCCCGTTACTCGGTAATTAATCGATGAAACCGTGGGTACCATGAATGAGTTTTGAGGTTACAATCTTTATAAAAATCCAATAAAAAAAAAAAAAATATGGGAAATATTACTTTTATGCAGTTTAGTGATCACTATACCAACGATGTAAATCATACAAACTAGAAAACAAAAATAATGAATAATTTTAAACAATTTTTTTTTTATATAATTTTATAAACGAACAACAGAGCAGTAAAAAAACATAAGTTTCGATTTAAAATATAGCTACAGTAGATATTGAAAGATATTGAAAAAAAAAAGAAAAATATTAAAAGACACTAATTAGTGCAACTACATTTATGGAGGATATCAAAAATTCCAAATCGTTAAATAATCAGCTCAACAAGTTTGATGCTGACCTGTGTGATGAATTTCAAAGTAAAAACAACGATATAGATACGATAAAAAACTTTGAAGTGTGTTTTAATGCTGTAACTGAAGATTCGGTTACTAATAGCGAATCTTCCAAGGACTGCAGTAATTTTAATGAACTTGACGAAGAAAATAAATTATTGGTAAAAAATATAAATATATTGGAAAAATGGATAAACGAAATAAATGAAAACGAAATGCGTTCAAATAATCGAAATCAGAATCATATAATGGGTTCAGAAAACAAATCTGAAGATCTCACAAAAAAGGAACAAAAATTAGTCACAAAAACCAATGTAAAAGAGGAAATTTGTAAACCGAAACCAAATTTAGACGATTTTACACAAAAAGAAGATAATTTGCAACACATAATGTGTTTAGAAAACAATCCTGAAGATCTCACAAAAAAGGAACAAAAGATAGTCACAAAAACCGACGAAAAAGAAGAAATTTGTAAACTGAAACCAAACTTTGACGATATTATACAAAAAGAAGATAATTTGCAACACATAATAAATTTAGATAAAATGAAAAAAACAATAGAAATAGGGGAAAAATACGCTAAAGAAACGAATGAAGCTATACGCCTACAAAAAGATCAAAATAAAAAGCTGACGGAAGTGTTAGAGTCATGTAACAAACAAATTGAAATTATAAAACAGAAGATAGACGAAAAAAATGTTGAATCGGAGAATTTTATTGTTCAATTACGAACAGAGAAATTAAACGTTGAAGAAGAAAGAAGAGATTTGGAAAAGAAATACAAAAAGAGTAAACAAGAATTAGAAGAATTGGAGCATCAAAAAGAACTGCTAAACGCGAATTTTAGTAAATTGCATTGTAAATTAAACGGAATTAATAAAAATATGGACGAAAATCACAAACTATTGACGGAGAAAATTGAAAAAACCCGCACAGAGACGAAACGATTATTGAACGAAATTTACTTGAAAAAACAACTCATTGTAGAATTAAACGGTAAATTGGCAGAAATGAGAGAAGCGTATAAAACGGAAGCTGAAAACGTTCATAATTTGAAAATACAATTGGATAACTTAAAGCACAAACAAAGCGTAATGATGTCGCCCATTGTGAATTCGCAGACCAGCCATGTCAATATAGTTCTAAACAACTTCAAATTAGACAGCGACAATATGTCGGGTATGTCTGCGGAGTGCGCTGGTAGCCCAGACGATTATGAGGACACGAATCAGGAGTTTGACGATTTGATTAAAACGTGCTATTTGCTTGTAGACGATTATAACAAAGAATAACGCATGCAAATAATTTTTTGTTTGAATATAATACTGCGTACCGATTGATTGAATAATTACAAATTTAATTCGAGGTATACGATCAATTGTTAATTTTGTGTGTGTGTGTGTGTGTGTGTGTGTGAGTGGGTGTTTTTTATTCGGCATACACTTATTTATTTAATACCGCGCGCATTAGTTCCGGTAGGACAAATTCTAAAACAATGTGTCAATATTTTAAAAAGGTTCTAAATCGATATTGTAATATAATGTTCACTTTGTAAAGGTTTCGCGAGTATATGGTACTTTTCAAAGTAAGTATCACTTTGACGTTTTTTTTTTTTTTTCTTTTTTAAATTTAAATTTTAGTTAATTAAAATATTGAATAATACCTCAATCGAATTACTTAGAATAATTAAAATGCATGAAACTCGAAAAAATTGTTAAAATTATTATCTTCCTTTTTTTTAATATTAGGTACGTACTGATTATAATAATTATCGAATTGATTAAACTCTGGCATTTATACCGCAACCGAAAAATTGATTAACCGAGATTAAAACGCATCTATGGATGTAATACTAATAGTTTATTCGCTGTACACAAAATGTTGCGATACCAGTTTTCAATAAATATATGTATTTTTTTTTTTACTGTCCTTAGCCTAAAACACCACTAAAATGCATTTTTTTTGAACAAATATGCATAATAATCAGTGGCGAACTACCTACCGAACGACCGATCATGACGTACCCATTGGATATACATTAAATATACATGAAGTTTATAACACTTGAGTTTTTGTCACTTTCTTAAAAATCGTCATATAGGTAGGCATATACATATACCCCTTAAATAAAGTCAAATGTGGTTGCCTCTCGATCACCTCCTTTGCCACGCCACTGACATTAATAATCATCCTGGGTCACTGTTGTAGGTAAGAAATTGGGAAGGTAGTAGGGGGAAATTAAATATATATCTGTACGCAAAGATTAATCATTGCTAATGAAAAGATGTTTTTGAGAGGAGTGAGGTTTATAGTCTTGCTTTGTTAATGATATACATATATGTAATGTTATGGTAAAGTAATTACTCATGCATTTTATATTTTCTTTAATAATATTTGATAATATTATACCTAATTCCCTGTTTTTCCTACGTTGTTTCCCGGTTTTCTCAGATTTTACCATGTTTTTCCCATTTATTGGGGAAAAAAAATAAAAAAAAATAACCTCACTAAATTACAACATCAGTCAGATTTCCTTTCAGAAAAAATGAGCAAAATTGTTGGTAGAAAAGTTGTTGACAGAAAAAAAATAAACATCATTGTAAAAACAATACATTTCTCGTTCCACTAAAAATCTAAAATATTATACTACTATTATATCAAATAATTCAACTTTTATTTGTTCAAATATTAATATTAAATTGAAATGTTTTTTTTCAGAGTAGGTACTTAGTAAATTTGCAGCCAAATTTTTAAATTTATTTATGGTGAGCTACTATATTAATATTAAAATGGCAGCAACTTCTTATATTATTATTTTATAATACATTTAGGCTTGTTTTTGCAATATTCGGTTAGCACTATCTGGACATCTGACAGGCAGAATTTTGTCAGTTAACCCATTTTTTCAAATTAATAAATTAATATGCGAATAAAAATTATATTATCGTCCCTGAATACAAAAATTTAATTTCTAAAAAAGTAGTATTCTTTTTTTATTTTTTCAAATCTCTCTTTTTTTATAAACAATATTTTTATTGACAATACTTAACTTTTGTAGTTCATTATATTTTACTTTTGATTTCAGTAGCATATCTACTTTAGTAAGTTAATTAGAATCCTTAGGTACAAACTCAGTGCCTCAAATTGATCTCGTTTTGAGTGATTTTATGTCTAATTTAGAACATTTTTCAGAATAATCACAATATAGCAGTATCACAAATGGTTTGGATATTCAGCAAGTGTCCAATAATATTATTAGGTACGCATTTCTTTATTTAGTATACCCGTTATATACGTAATGATCATAACCATACATTTACAAACATATACTGAAGAAAAAAAAGGTATCTCATGTTACTTTCACAACAATCTAAAAATAAATACTCTCCATATTAATAATTTACAATTATAATTTGTATTCTTTATTCTGTTGCTTGAAACGAAATAAAATAAATTCCACTAAAAATTAAATTATTAGGTAACAATTATTGTTTTACTTTTATTATTGTAATAATTATTATTATTATTTATCAGTGATGGTGAATTGTTTTTAACTAAATAATTACAATGCCAAGTTTTGGTATATAGTAGTGTATATAATATTATATTATTTTATTGTTTTGACGATACCTACCTATGATAATAGGTACGAGCAACAATCAAGTAGCATACACAGATTTAATTAAAATTGATCAATACGATTGTTTAAATATTGTTGGTTTATCCATAAATTAACCAACAATTTATTAAAATTCATAATATAATGGTTTTTTGTAAGTTTGTAAAATGTATTTATATTTTGTATACTGCGGATTAGTTACATATGTTCAATTATACTTTTGCCCTTTTTAAAGAGCTAATAGAATGTGTAAGTTGTATAGGTTACACCGAAGGATTCTATGTATTGCGTACTTGATTATAATATTATATTTTGATGAAATCCCGAAGAACCGTATATATATATATATTTACCAGCCATATAGACGTGCAGTGTAATGCGTCTATAATAATATATCACACGTTTGGTTTCACACGTTTAATACGGATTATATATGATTATAACAATGTACAATAGAACGCGAGTTAATTTTGTATGCATAGTAATTATCTTAGTATAACACCTAAAAACAATATAGCTTACGAGGGTGATAAGAGGCGTTATAATTATATTGTTATAATAATGTTATGGTTTTTTTTTTTTTTTCACATTGACAATCGATATTGGGACATCGAGATTATTGATAGTTCTACGGGATTATCGTGAAATCTGAACCAAACCTAACCTACCATAATACCGTTACACAATAATAATCTATTATCTACCGCGTACAGCATTAACGTTATACCTACAATAAATAGTAACAAATTAGTATTCATAGGATGCCGTAAATGATAAAAATAGCCCTAATTCAGTCTTCTTTTCATTTGCCATTATCCCGGGTATTTGGGATCGGTCACCCTCACCCGAAACTATTACCCTTGAATCGATTCCCCGCGTGGTTTTTTTATACACCCGCCGTCCTCATATCGTTCTCAATCGCATTCAACCACCTATTTTTCGCTCTTCCTTTTTCTATCTTTCTTCCTACGTTTATTTTCATTATAATTCTTACTGCTTCCGATTTTTTCTCCTCGTAACATGTCTAAACCATTTCATTCTATTTTCTCTCATTTTGTCTACATTGAAGTCACACCTATGCTACCTTGTGTATGTACTTATTCCTTATCCTATCTTCTCTCGTCACTCCATTAAGCATTATTTTCTCTGCTACACTCATTCTCTGTTCTATTTTTTTTTTTTTGTCTACCGACCATACAACATAGTCGGTCTCACTATACTCTTGTAGCACTTATCTTTAATTAATATCATTGAAATTATCTTGTTACATAGTTCTAATTAAGTAAATAATACATATTAATACCTACAAGAAACAAGTACGTATCTCGTATTATTATCATAATATTGTGGAAGTTAGAATGTATTAATTATTATTTATTATTAATACAGTTCTAGCTCCGCGCCTAAATAAATCTCGAGTATAGCAAAATATGAACGTGAATGTATGCGGATCAGTATTATTATGGGAGCATGGATAGGGAAAATTAATAGTAAAATAATATTGAGTAAGTGTAATCCAACGGAATCGCCTTTCTTTAACTTGATACGTTTTATTCAACGAATGAATAATTAAATAAATAAATATAAATAAACAAAAAAATATATACATATATATATATTAGGTATTTCTAACTGAATAGAAAACTAACAATAATTATTTTGTGTACGAGAATAAAACTTTTTAAAATGTTATTCATACAAATTATTTTTAATTTGTTTCAGATATTTTGGCATTTGGCCAAGTCCAACTTTGGTAACTGTCGTAATAATATTATAAAGTAACAGTATGATTATTAATTAGTTTTTAGATGAAAGCAGCTTTAGAGTGATTCGACCCAAATATCACTAAAATACCTCCGGTCTACTATACCTATGTTACAATATTATTATGAGTGTACCTGTATACTTAGTTTAAATGTTAATGTACGATTTTGCTTTTTTAAAATGAAGTACGAATACTAGTTGGCTGTTCAAATTGAGTATCATTTTTACTCTTTTTAATTTTAGTTTATTATTGCCCGGTTAACTATACATGATTGACTACTGTATAGTTGAAACCAGCGCTGATATCGATGGACAGAGAAAATTAAAGAATCATGTTGTTGTTACTATCGATTTAAATGATCTTCAATGTGCTAAAAAAAAAAAAAAAACTTAGTTGAAATTTCATTAATGAATACAGACATTTTGTTTTAAATTGTATAATATTTAAACCAATTTGTTTTTCCTTGTATAATATTTTATCACAAGTTTGAACGGCAACTCGCAGTGGTATCAGAAAATGCAAAAAAAAAATTATGCAAGTATAAAATATATAAGTGTCATACTACGTTTCGCAATAAAAATTTACTGATTTATAATAATTGCTCAATTCAGGAAAACAAAAAGATATTACAGGTTTTAGTTTAAAATGTACAATATTTGCGTGCTTCACACATCACATCAAGAATTCACGGATGATGAATTCTATGCGTTAAAATTGACTAGCTCGATTGTTAGTTTTCTAACACTGTCATTAACTTTCATAAGTTTTATCGAGTTTGACATTTTCGTTGTATGGGTAAAATGTAGTAGTAATTTGAATTTGAAATTATGCAAATTTTTATTAATCGTGTAGACATTTTGTTAAGAGTTATTTACAGTTTTGTAATATTAATGATTTCATGTAATACGCGTTTTAAAATAAATATGGAAACATTTAAAATAATACAATTTATATATTATACTTGAGTAAAATATATTTAAATTTAGAAAATAATTTACAGTTGTTGGTGTTTCAAACGAATTTTATATATCGTTCCTTTTTTGATTAGAACAAATCTTATGGTCAAAAGCTTTTTCACAAATAGGAAAAAAATACAATAAAAAATAACAAACTCATACACATATATATCATACCTAATATTATTACAGTAACAACCAATACATTCCGAACAAAATCTAAACGAAATAAATTACATTCTAGACGGAATGAAATAAAACAGTTTTTATTGTCTAGAGAGTTTATAGTTTTCTGTTGACGGTAGGTAGGTATTTTGATTTTTTTTTTCTTCCAAAAATATTTCATATAAATGATACTGTTGGTTGCACGAAAATATTTCGCTTATATTACGATGTAATATTATACAGATATTATTAAATTTAATATATTGGCATACGAATTGAACATTATACATTTTTTTAAATTTTCTATTTGAACTGTATTATATTAGTAACGATCGACTGGCCAGCGTAATTTTGCGTATTCAGTGTGTACAATTTTAAATAAGATGTTAAAAATTATTTAATCACTGAAAAACGCTTGCTTATTGTTCATGCTAATAAGCTGTATTGTTAGTAGTCTGTAATAATGACCAAATCAAAAATTGCCTCGGAAAAAATATTCGGGTAAAAATGCCTATATATCAAATGGCCAGAGGAAAATATGACCAAATTTCAAAAATGGCCCGATGAAAAATTTGTCTACATTTTTTTCCAAGTATTAAAAATATGTTATATGCCAAAAAGCTTGAATGGGCCGGGCATATGTGGCGAGCAGACGGAAAAATTATAAAAAATGTGGTGTTAACGATTGCTGGACAGGATAGTGAAAGATGTTAGAGTGATTGATGAATCCAAGAGTTTTGAAAACACGGAAGATCTGGAGGCCGGAAAAGTTTGGTTGAAGCTGCTAAAAACCTGGAAGGCTTGTACAGCAAAAAAATAAAAATACATTTTTTTAAGGCCATATTTTACTCGTGCCATTTTGGTATGTAGACTCGTATTTTTATAGGACTTACTCGAAAGTGTGCCACTGTTTGTCATATTTATAATATATAAATAATTTTAAAATTATCAAGTTTGAAAGTAAAAATTGGTTCCCCCCTCCTTAAATTATAGAAAAACACTCGTGGGCGGAATTATAGATGTTATTTATAATAATTGGAAATGGAAATTTACTGTGTTGACGTTCATATTATTATCAATACTTATTAAAATTTGAAACTCTAAACTTTGCATCACTCAGAAATAAAAACGTCAACGTATAGCCGCATGGAACGATCGTTCGCCTTTATTTCGAAGACAAGTACCTACGTTTTTATTGACAATATAATTTTAATTTTATAGGCTCGTTTTCCTTATGGACTAAATAGTTATAAAAGCGTATAACAATATCTGAGATCGCCGATAAACCCCTACTATACTCGATTCTGTTATAATGTACTAGGGGACTCTTCGAAATGGAAAAGCAACAGTTGTCCCTTAAAACAAATATTGTATGAAAAAAATTAAAACTACTAAACAATAAATAATATTTTAACTCGCTATAAAAGATGTCATGGCTTGCCGCTTTTATCAAGATATAGGTACTTAAATAAAAGTTGATATTTAAACCTAAAACCCTCTGTTATCCATTACCTACACAGATATTTAGACTAGAAATTTAATTCATGGATTAATTTTTAGAAATAATTAATCAGTAACGGAGAAACGGAGAAAAAACTGTTATGAAACCACAGTTAAAATTACATATATTTTTTCTTTTTAGATTTTGATGTGCAGAAGCGAGAGGAAATTATTTATTTTATGATGGTGTATGTTTTTAAAAAGCAAAAAATTATGAGATAAAATACATTTTTCGGCATTAAAAATGTTCAATAAAAGTTTAGTCCTGATATTTTATGGGTACTAACATAATAGGTAATAGAAAGCAGATTGTACGTTGAAGACGTACTTTTTATCTTAAATATAGTCTTTCGAAATATTGAATATATTGACTTCCGATTTTCTATAACGATACGTTGCTAGCGAAAGATAAATATTGCTTCGTTACAATTTAACATTCTTCCTCAGTTCACGATTCGTGCAAAGCTAATGGAATTATGTATTATATTTTAGATTCTGAATATAACCAAGACATTATTAGTTTTATAAAGATGAGTTTTTTCACGGATGACACATTTCCGGTTAGTAAAAGCGCTCCGATTTTTTTCACGCAATATCTTAAAAGATGAAAAAATTCCGGCCAGTGGTATTTTATTTCTGGCATTTGAGATTTTCTACAATCTCCCTCAAAGGTCCTGTTTTTTTAATTTTTGTTAACTTCCGGGTTACTTAGAAACAAGGGAAAACTACGATAATACTATTCCACTAAGAATCGTTTTTTTTTTTTGAAATGATTTATTGTTGCATACAGTATAATATATAAACTGAATTAATTCTAAATATCCATATTTTCCCGAATTTTCACCTACACCAGTGATCTACTTACCGTGAGAAGTAAGTTCGGCTTATTTAGCTTAACAAGTTATTTAGATTTTTGGCTATTAACTATACGATTTTTTATCTTTCTCTGCTATGCTCTAGTAGTCCAATCCACCTTTTGAGCCTGGACTTCTTTTTAAAATAATCTCTATCACAAATTCGCGGACACTATATATCCATCCATCTTCGGAGTGATGTGCCTTACATTTCAGGTTTACGCACTTATAATTAATTGGAACATGTTTTCGCTTTTATACAGCCCATTAATCTTGGAGTTCGTTCTTATTTCCCATCTCTCCTCTTTGGTATTATATACGACTGGAGCACGAAGCTATGGTGATAATATAGCCTACTCAATTTTATAAACACACTAAAATTTGAATGATAATATCGTGAATGGCAACGGCGTCCAATCAAATAATTTATTGTCCATACAATTATATATTCGCATTCATTTATTATTATCGTTGTCTTTTATAATTTTATATAATCATTAACACCGTAGTCTTAATTTAATTAAATTGCAGATTTATGTATAGCTCCGGAACTCCAAATTAATGAATCAAATTTCATGATAGGCGAACTTTCCTCGATAGTTAAAAATCATATTTAAAAAATATCAAATTCATATTTTGTTGAAAATATAAATGTATCTTTAACAATGTCAACACAATTAACTGTAGTGCTATTCCATTGAACGAAAAAAAAAAACGAATAATTAAAACAAATTATCGACATTGTATAGTATTGAAAAGGTCAACAACACAGAAGTTTTTGCGTTTATTCACAATGTACGCATAATATCAGCAGTTATAATATAAATATATTGTTTTTCAAACAATAAACTTAATAGTTTTAAATTCCGAGAGAGAAATATTCGTTTTATTTTTTTTTTTTTTGCGATAATTTTTTATATTTCTTTATATTCGAATACAATATTATTCAATTTATCATAATAAAAAGTGCGTCCAGTTGATGATATTCAGATACCTAAATGATATTCCGCATACTTCTCGGCGATTTGTTAATTTTTTATCGTTATACCTACAGTGACAAAAAAATGTAGTGTAACACTACGAATGTTAATTTTTTTAAAGAATAAAAATAAAAAAAAAAAACCATTCAAATTAAATACCTACTAGATACAGTTCAATATATCGTACACAGACATAAATCAATTATAATATTTATAACCGATCGGTGGAAGGGCGGGGGGAGGTTACCGAACGTTCTCTCGCCTCAATCGTCGACGGTTCCCGGCCCGTCAAAAACGTCATCACTAAAATAAAATATCCAAAAAACGTCGCCGAGCGTACACCGAAAAAAACAGCCGGTCGAGACGGATTACACTGCAACGTAGTGTTGTTATAGGTACCTACCTGCTGCACGTATATAACTTAATATTATTATACATTATTATTATTTCGGGGCCGTGCCAAACACTATTATAAAACGCGTCTTCCATCCGGACATGAACGACACGGTTTTCTCTCAGACGAAAAAAATATTGCTTAGCTCTCGAAAAACACAAATCTAGATTTTGGGACGGCGCCAACGGACATAGGTAATAATATTAATACAATTGTAGACGGCGACGCGGCGTCCGAAATACACATTCGGGTAGAAATTGTTTTATTATACTAGCTGTTATATTATTGTTATCAAGCCGTGATAATAACCTAACCTAACCTTACCTAATACATGTAATCGTGACATACCGGTGATAAATCATCAAAGCCGGCCGAGTTAACCGATTTGTTTTTACTTTGAATCCAAGTTGAGCTAAATTAAGTGACGTTTAAAATATAAACGAATTCGAGTATCAATTATAGTTAATGTAGATATATTAAAGAAAATAATAACTCGAGTTAAGTTTAAAGTTATTAAAAAAAAAAAAAAAATTGCCCTCAATTACACTCTTATCTGCATGTTTTTATTTTTGTGTGATAATGATATTCAATTAAAAAACAAATGGTTTTCGTCGAAAAATGAATGCAAAATCCAAATATCATTTTAGAAACAACTTAAATTTTAACAAAATAACTAAGTTAATTTCTTTAGTAATATGTATTTTAGATTCTGAGTGGAGCGAGAAAGGGTTTTACAATGATGTTTATTATTTTATTTTATGTGAATACTTTTTCTACCAGAAAGCTTACTCCGATTATCAAGTATAGCACCTTTTCTGAAAGGAAATATTCTCTGGGTTGAACATTAAAAAGGCTATTTTTTCAAATATTCATTAATATTCGAGATAATGAGGAAAACCTGGTTCTTTAGATTAAACAAGATTGAAAAATTAAAAATAAGGTTGTCATTGGCAACCATTTTAATTTATTTTTTTTCATTTTAAAATCGTTTTTAAACAATCATTGTTATTCATGGAAACGCAGAATGTTGTAATCATTTTACTATAATATGACATATATATATGTTGTTAAAAAATCAAAATTATTAACTGAACTCCGCTTTTAAATTCGGCATCGTTTTTATAATATACAGAGAATTGGAGTTCTCGATTTTAACAGCTTTCTTATCGTATAATAATAATTTAGAAAAAAACTTGTGAAATGCGCAGATGAAATACTGTCGAATTTAATGGACCATTCTAATATTATTATGCAGTTTATCTTATCTTGTTTGTATATTTTTTAAATCGAGTGTATCGAGAATGTTTTGCTGTAATGTACTCCTCATGTTCTGCTCACTACGAGTATAATAAGGAAAAAATGTCTCATGAAATACTATATATAAGCGCCAACATTTTATAAAAAAAAAATTACTTAAAAATGCTTCCATCGAATCAATGGCATCGAAGTCAAAGTTCCAAGTCAAAATCCTGACAACGTTAAAATCCCGCTACGATGTGACAGATGTCTCATCTTATATTATAGACTTTTAAACAAATTACGAGTAAATACACAGTTAAATATAATGTTGGCATTATATGCGCACTTGTGGTGTGTAATGAACTCGGTGGTATTATCTGTTAGGATTTAGACCTTGTCGGGATTTCGAACATCTTCCTTTTAAGACATATTGCAAGTTATTTGTACAAATTGATCAAGGAATCTATGACAAACGTGTAATATTAATTATTATTGCGCTAGACTAGGTATACTAAATATCTACCGACAGACTTACGAATATTGATGGTTAATTTAAATAAAAACAAATGTGGCATCCTGTCCACCAACTCCTTAAAGTTGCGGTCGGAATATCTGAGGTCCCGAACGCCCTGAATAGACCGGCGTCACTGCGCTGGATCTTTCGGTCATTGAATATTTCATACGCTACATTCAAAGAGTTCGGTAAAAATATCGAATGTATTAAAAATATACAAAATTCTACTAGGAATCTGTTCACGCGCTACTTAAAAATACATATAGATTTATACATTGTATTATATTTTCGATATCACTGTAAGTACCGCAACCATACGGCGTGTATCTCTTGCGAAAATGGTAAATTTAACACAATGCTGGTTTTAGGGTATCGTTTAGCGCACGTTTTGCACACGGAAGTGTTGTATATCTTTTCGGTGTATCTCACGTGTAACGGAATTATTGTACAAGAAGAGAAAAAAATCATGTTTTGATAACTGACGATAAAAAAAAAAGAAAACCGTTTATTTTCATATATATGTTCGTGAAATGTTATCACAGTATTTATTTATTAAATATATTATTTAAAAATAATCAAGAGTTATATTGCAAGTGTATATAATTATTATTTATCGTATAATATTTGTGTAGTATTTATTTCGATTAGTTATCTTAATTTGTAAATAATTAATACTGAAATCTCGAGTACACATCTCAATAACATTACGTTTAATAAAACTTTTCTCGAAATATTAAATAAATCACACTAATGATGGATCTTTACGAAAACTCATAAGACGCGTGGGTATTGATCATCCCGTTAATTATTCGTGTTATATTTTCAATATTAATAAGTTTCGAGCGCAACGAAAAGTTTGTAATGTTTTATTTTTCTTTTTAACTTTGTCGAAAAATAAAAAAAAAAGCGATGTTTTTTACCGGCTCATTAGTTATATAGGTTTATCATATAAGAACAACTTTAAGCAAGTAATACGTATACCTACACTAATTATGTACCTATCTTCGAACCAGGGTCAACTTATTATTACTGAAAGTAGGTAGTTATCGCATTTTGCGCGGCGAATAATTTCATTAAGCGCAGAACTCATTGCTTCACATTATAAACACGTGTTAAGAGTTAAGCACAATATTACGAACGTCAAGCTTATACTTGAAAACCACAAACTCGTGGAGAATCGTTCGTTCCAATCGGCTCTGTCACAAGCGTTTCGAATCATAGCCGTTGTGCGAACGAATGTAATTTTTTTAAAAATATTTTTTTGAGAGATTTTCATGTTTACACGATCGTTGCGCAGAAAATAAAAAAGGTTTACTACGACGCCAATGTGAAAATCGCGCTAAACTTATAAACGTGTTAGGGAAAAAGGGAACGGGAGTCGGTTATTTATCGAGTTTATAAAAATCAACGTTTTATAATACAATTCGTTTTTTTTTTTTATTTTTACAGTAAATCTTGTTCTGTAGTTTTTAGCTGGTGTGTGTGATGTATATGTTAATTAATTTTTTTTTAGTACAGG
This sequence comes from Cinara cedri, assembly GCA_902439185.1. Classification (NCBI taxonomy): domain Eukaryota; kingdom Metazoa; phylum Arthropoda; class Insecta; order Hemiptera; family Aphididae; genus Cinara; species Cinara cedri. Next base: position 923,128 of record CABPRJ010001427.1, read on the forward strand.
TCGCCACGGACCCCTCAAATGGTTACACCTTGTGGATAGTATTGAAGGGTAGGAGTCAAACAACTTGACCACTGTCGTCGGCGAAACTTTTTCTTTGTATTCAATATAATAGAATTATAATCCTCGAAATATATTCCGTCCCTGCAGCCTAAAGCCAGATAAAAAACGAAAAGTACAAAGTAAACCACTAAAAGTATACTGTCTATATTGATTAATGTAAAATTAAAATTAATTACATTTTACATTTATTTCAGTTTCCTCAATCAATTTTTATCCCAATTTTACTAATTACCAATAATAGATTATTGCCATATTTATTATCTTCCGAGAAAATAAAAAAATAAATGCCTATTATTTTTATTATATTGAACAAACGAATACTTTTTTGTATTGTGTAGAATTGTAAATGTGACATACTTTGACCGTCAGTTTATTGAATTACTTAAACTTTAAGTAACACTTATCATACTATACATATATATATATGACATTGGGGAAATTAACATTAATTGGACAAATTATGTTTTTGAGAAAAATAGCATGTGATAAAATATCACGTTCATAAAATAAAATAAATGTCGAACATAGTATATTGTTGCGTGACTGATCTCTGATTTTATTTTCAAACAAATATTTAGAAATGAATATTTCTGAGTTGATTGCGGAAGTCGAGTCGTACCTTTTATGTTAGAAAATATGTACAATTTAAACGAACGATAATAGAGTGGCCAGAGGGTCATTGTATGCTAGTTTCATAAAGCGCGATCATTAATATTAGGCTTGTCATTTTGCAGGAAGTCGGTGGCGTGATATGGAATGAAGAATAATTTAGTTTGATGACGTGTAGAGAAGGGATTTAAAAATTATTAAACGAGAGAAGTGTCGGAGAACCAAGAAATTAAATCACGAAGAAAAGAAATAGATTATGCGGAGAGTGCCGACGGCGGTCTACGAGGGACGGCACACTCGAGTTTTGTGAAGATAGTCATGGGAGGGGGGGTTGGTGAGGGACGGGCTTTGCATATTTAACAAACAGGCGATAAAGCTCATCGATAAGTAATAGGTATAGTAATAATATTTTATTTTTAATTTGCGGGGAGCGGAATAAAATCACTCACACCGACTCGTGATAAGTGGTAAACGGGGTAGTGAGTACCTATTTACTATACAATTTATACGACCGGTGGATTTTATTTAAGACGTATATGGCTATTAGGGTAGTCCTTATCTTAGTTTTGGAAAAAAAAAATTCAGGTGCTCCACGCGAATTAATAGCCTCACCCAGATCGGTTCCGAATAATGAAAACAAAATTGCAGTCAAATGTTTTCAGATGGTATTTTCTCTATCCATTCGTCTCCTTATTTTTTTTAAAAAATGTTCTATTAAACAACAAACGTATCTAATTTTTGTTCTTTAAAACAACATTCGCTGTACGGTCTGACTATAATAATAATGATATATATATGTATATATATATATTTTTATGAAAAGTTGTTTGTTCAAAGATCTGAAAACTGAAAACTGAAAATTGTTCGGGGTATTCTACGCCGGTATTTCTATAGGCGATGAGCGTTTTGCGAAACAACGATGCGAAGGGACCGGTCGAGAGAGGAAAAGATCTGGAAAAATTCGACAGTTTTTTGTTTTTTTGTTGTTGTTGATTATTTGGGACCGAACCGCGGGCGTCTGCAATTTTTTTTTCACCTTAACGTACGCTTCACGATATATATAAATATAATTTTCCGTCGGTCGGTCCGGGCGATACGGGTATGACGGAAAATACTCGGGATATTTTGTCCGCTACTATATTACTAAATACCGCCGTAGCGTAAACGTCGGGCGCGATCCAACAGAATGCGCGGTTGTCCCACGTGACTGGCAGCGCGTGCGACTACGCGGTCAGAAAAACTCGAGGCCTGCAGCCCCGCTGGAAAATCCAGTAGAAATTCGACTGTTTACCGTACGTACCGATATGCGCGAGACGCTTCGAAGACGTGTGATAATAATATTAAACGCTTCTTAACACATGCAATACATAAATATTTATTTTTCGCCGTTGTTGTTAATGTTTTGTCAACTATGTTACCTCGTTTAAACGCACATTACGTATTATAATATTATTTGCGCATAACATTACCTAGTTGTAGTTGTCTTATATCATGTACCTAAATGTGACGCATTGTCGGTAGTTTTTTTTTTTCGATTGATATTTCGTTAAAATCCGTAAAAAAAAAAAAAAAAAAAAAATCCAAACACGTGATAAAAAGTGAGTACACACGTTTATGAAACATATATTGTGCTTTTTTATTTTCCATATTGTTCGACAGGCTATACGCGTTTATGATTTTAATTTTTCAAAATATTATTATACGTTCTCATAACTCCTTCGTTCGATTAATTTACGATAAACACAATAATAATGTGCACGTTTTTTTTTTTTTTTTTTTTTTTTTTAAACGACAATAAATCAATTTTCGTAATCAATTTTTACAGAGCTTAAATATTTTTATTTTCTATAATTATATTATTATTTATATTTTATCTTCGAATTCGCTTATAATCATTAAGCACTAATAAAGTTTTATTATTTCAAGTCGATACTTTTTGTATACGTATATGAAATTAATTAAATTAATTTTATTTCATTATACTTATGCACTTATAAAATATTGTACATTTAAAAAACAATCGAATTCAATATCTATAATTGATCGTACGGTGAGAATTATTGGAATTTTAAAATTTTTCATAATTTATAATAAGTTGAATTTATTTCAATTATTAATTTTTAATACGTGCAATATTCCTTCTTACGTGGGGATTTTTTTGGTTTATCGTAATTCACTTGCGTACGGTTATTTGAAATTTTTAGTAAGTTTTCGTTAGTAATTATACTGTGCTCGTATAATATCCTTTGCGTATCGTAATCTATTATATACGGCTATTGAGAAACTTTAGGCGATTTTAGTTTCTGGACACATGTTTAGTATATATCTGTATAGTTAGAGTACATTATATTAGGAAATCTATAAACACGTTACGACGTCGCGTTTTTTTTTTTTTTTTTTTTTTTTTTTTGGTTTACATTTATCGTAGTTTTTTTTCATTTTTATCGTATTTTACGCCGAGATACTCTATATTCTACAGAAAATATATTTCTTATATACATATACATCCCATACATTTTTATTGTTTTATAATGCATTAAAAAATTAATTCGAGTTAAATTATTCGGCGAATTTACAATCAGTCTGTTCATTGTTTTGCTGTTTTGTATGGTGATCTATTTAATTTAATTATATAGACAAAAAAACTCGTAAAATTATTGAAAAAGAAATTGAATTAAATAACTACGTCAAAAAAAAAAAAAAAAAACACCAACAAATTTAATTTTAACGATTTTATTATTTTAAATTTTTATATTTTTTTCGTGTAGGTAGTAAAAATATTTTACTATTAAACAATTTCATATTTTCAATTAACCTATAAATAATATACGATAGTTTTTCTAAAATATTATAGAAATCGCGAAAAATCAAAAAAAATGTCCTTTTTGATTACAAATTAAATTAAAAATTCTACAAAAACTGTCTTGTCATTTTTTGATTGGGGCAGGATATTTGGTTGAAAACATAAATTTTGAAAATTTAAAATGAAGACAATGTTGATGCCATAAATTTGTTTGTTTGTGAGTCTCATATTTTTCCGGTTTTTCAAAATATTATAAAAGCAATTTAGAAAATCAAATAATGGTTTTATTTTTAACCAACTAGATCCAAAAGGTGACAAAAAAGTTTTCTAGTTACAAAAAGAGAGTTATACTTCGCACGATGGTTGAGCCACTGTTGTTGGCGAAAAGTTGGGAAGGTAACATATAGAGGGGAATTTAATTTATTTTTGTACGCAGCGACAAATCATTGCTAACGAAAAACGATTAGGAACAAAGTTTCTTATGTATTACATGTACGTAAATTTTCTATTGTTTCTTAGGTTTTCCGATTTTCCCAATTATTGTTTATACCGCTTGAAAAATTAAAAAATGGTGCCTTCAAATTACAAAAATCTTAATCCAAAATGCAATCAAAAAGGTCATTTCTCATTTTTTTATAAGGGAAAGTTTTATAAGACAAATGTTGTAAAAAATATAAATAAATATCATTGTAAATTCAATACATTACTCCTATTGTTCAGAATCTAAAAGTAAAAGAAATTCGTCATAATAGTAATAATATACTAAATTAATATCAAGTAGACTTTTTTAATTGGTACATGTTTTTAATTTGTTAATGCGTTTCTCGGCGATAGGTGTACGGATGCATAACGGCTGGGTAATATAGAAAATATCAATATGATTTTTCAAAGAATAAAAACGACACGAAAACATTGAAATTCAGTTTTAAATTAATTTACAAGACGTAACTCTTCAGTAAAACCAAAAAGTTTTAGTTATAATTAAAATTCGTTAAAAAAAAAATGTCCATGCATCGAAAAAGAAAAAGACAGAAACAAATTTTGGGGATAATATTGCAGTACTCTCATTCAATTTTAAACAAGTCAGTTTTTCACAAATTAATATGACGGTTGAAAAATCTTATGCCTGTTAGGATTATAATTTAATAGCACAGTATTAAACTTCATTTATAATTACCTAATTTTATGATATGTACATTTTAAACTCTTTCAAAATCTATATAAAAGTACCCTTTACAGTGATTTTTGAGATAAAATGCTTACAGCAAAATAGATAGAGTAGAATATTATGTGTTTCGATTTACTTACTTAGGGATATCTCGATAACGTAAATAAAAAAAAATTATATATTTTTTTCAAAAATTCTAGCTGTTACTGTTTTCTTGACCGATATTCTGAGAAAAAATGCTTTTGAGATTACGGTGGAAATAAAAATGAATAATATGAGAAAAAAATTGTAATTTCTATCGTGTATTTGGTGCTAAAAAAAAAAACCCACACACACACACGCAGTATATTTTCGTCTCTTATTCATCAGTATTTCCAATGTCCTTGTTAAATACACTTCGGACTCAGCTGTATACAAGTAGATACGTACGTATACAGAGTGTATTTTATGCGGTAGAGTTTTTACTTTATCCGGTTATATGGCCGCGGTGGAACGTGTGCCCTGGGTTGTCAACGTTTTTACAGTTGACGAAAGGCGCGCGTAAAAAACAAACCGAGCATACTTATGAGTTAAAAAATTGTTTTGACAGCGAGGGTACCAAAAAAAAATAACCCTGAGTGACAAAACAAGTAAGCTTAATGCGTCGTCAAAACTCTTAGGGTAGTTTCTTTGCTTTGTATTTTTAATTTAAATACTTAAATAAGCCGTCCGAGTTAAAAACGATTTTTTCACTGCTGGCGGGTATAAAATAGCCAGTTATCGTATTTATTATATGAATAGTTTAATTCCATCACCTTTAATATGACTGTTTATACACCAAGAGGGAGACCAAGGAACCGTTGGTTGGACGGGATTTCAAAGAAATGTAAAATTAAATGGGAAATATATCGTTTGGGAAAAATGTATTGGAGATAGTGTGACGATAGAAGGAAAAGTTGCCGTTGACAGTCTTTAAGTGCTGACAAGCAAGATAAGAAGAGATAAGAAGATATTATTATAATTAGATGCATTACATATTTCTATACAAAACGTGATAGTAGTTAATAAATTATAAAATAATACTGCAACAGTATTTTATAATTTAAATAAGGTCATAAATTGAATATAAAATTTGATCCAAATTCGCTTTCGTATGTTTACCGTAGACAATAAAATAATGGAAAGGACATATCTATACTGTTTTAATTAGGAGTCCTGGGGTTTTTTGACGGTAGAGAGAACATCGATTTTCTACAAGAACGAATGACCGTGATAGCATTTTGACTGTCTTGCTGAAAGTTTTTTTATGAAAATGTCTATATTATTTATCTATATATATTATTTATGCTATTGTTATTATTTCCTTAGAATAGATTAGATTTTGACTCGTATATTATATTATATTATAATTTTTGATTCTGAGTGGAGCGAGGAGTGAGAAGCGAGGAATGAATGGTTTTAAAATGATGTTTATTTTTTTTTAAAAGGAAATGTTTTCTAGGTGATACTTAAGAGATGTAATTTTTCAAAATTCTCATTAATATTCGAGATAATGAGGAAAACCTGGTTCTTTAGGTTAAACAAGATTGAAAGATTAAAAATAAGGTTGTCATTGGCAACCGTTTTAATTTTTTTTTTTATTATAATATCTTTTTTAAACAATCATTGTTGTCATGGAAACGCACATTGTTGTAATCATTTTACTATAATATGACATATATATATAGTTAAAAAATCAACACTATTAACTGAACTCCGCTCAGAATCGATTTTTCGTTATTATTTTCCCACCCACAAAAGTGGCTGCATCTGCGTGTGAAGTATGCCCGTCTATTTTTCCTTTGTTTATAATGTTCGCATACTTTTTATTATTAAGGTAATTAATATTCGAACATTTAACACTATCGTTATTAATAATAATATATTTAATTATTCTAAACGTAAATCACTTATCATACTAATATGAATATTGTAAATATTTTCCCCAGACAACTTTAAAAAGTTAAATCATTAAATTTACAAGTGATAAGGTTTCATCCCAATTTTTGGTTATTTCTTATGCTATTCGTATCATTTTACCGTAAAAAAAATGAGTGGTTTTTATTCTCAACCGATGACTAAAAATAAATAAATTTAGAAGTGAACTTAATACGTACTTTTTGTTTTTGGATTAAGAAAACGTTAAATTATTTATGAGATATCGTTATTAAGAAGAAAAAACTGTTAGTAATTAGCCGATTCGCAGTTGCAGGCGCATTAATTAATAAATTATAACAAATTATTGTTAAAAAAAAAAAAAAACCAAAAAGAAAAAAAAAACGATAAACCATCAAAAATCGCATTAATTATGATATAGAGTCGAGTACGTTGTTGATAATGAAATATTATAATGTCAGTCGGTGGTTTTATTATATTTTTGATGCATTTAAAAAATAGAAAACATAAAACCCGAAATTATAATATTGTATTAACACGCATTGTATTATAGTATCGATTCGCACACCATTATAAAACACTTGCAATGAATCCAAAAAAAAAAAAAATCATCGGTTTGTTCGATTTATATAGCTTAAAAAAATTGACAATCTAAATAATAGGTAGAGGTACACGTGTTGTGAGTACGCTCAACCGCGCGTTTTGGTAACCTCGTCGAATCGCCTAAAAATAGATTGTTTCCAATTTCGTATTATTATTTTAGTACGTTGTCGAAGTGCAGGTTTGGGCATCGCAAGTCTCGTATCGTATCAGCTAAAGGATATTTGAACAATATTTATTCCGTGCTTCTATATTATAATAGTTTTTTTTATTTAAATGAGACGATGGATACAGGGTGATCCATTTAACCAGTGTTTTTCCGCCGGAACATTTTAAGTGAATTTTATCTGGGGATTTTTTTATACAACCATCACGAAATCGTTAGAGCTTTATTTTAACACTATTGGCCATTTGTTATCCCAACTCTTCGTATTCCTTTAACGGGCGTTGTTCAAGGAAGAAGCCTCATTTTAAATACAAATTTGCGTAGATTATTTTTTTATTTTTTTTTATTTTTACCATGCTATACAGGACTTATCGTGTTTGATATAGGTACAAAAGCTTAGAATTTGGATCAGGATAGTGGCGGTAACAAAGAGTGATTAACTTCATATCAATTTTTAGACGATGCATTGGTACCTTACTCCTCTCAAACTTGAAAAAAAGGGAGTTTTTTTTTTGCAAATCAAAAGTGCACCCTCATATAAGGTTTAAGACGAGTCGGAGTGAAAAATCGAAAACAGTGTTAAAATATCAAAGCGATTCCATGTAATGATTGAATGAAAATAAACAAATTTAAAAAATCAAATCCACCGCGTGAAAACCGCCGGTACACGATAACACGGATCACCCTATAGACAATATATCGGTTTTACAACGGTATTGTATTTTATGTATAACAATTTTCCCGGGTCGGAGGAATACGCAATTTAAAAGTTTCCCGGAGCTCCTTCTATTATCCTTCTGCTTCATTTATATACCAGCTATCATATTATGCCATGCATATCGATTGAAAATCTCAAGTTTGGCTGGCCATTTTTTGGTTTATCCTCGAGCTCAGAACAAAATTAAGAAAAACCCGCCTCCGTCTAAAAACTGCAAAATAACAACTGTACAGGATACGCGTGTATATAATTTACGGCACACGCCCGTGAGTTTCCGGACGGAATTGATTTTTCGTTATTTTCTCGAAAATAGTATGTACCTAATATTATATATATATCACGGAAAATCATGGAGCTGGGAATTTTCAACGATTATTTATTATTTTTACGGGCACCGTACAAGCGGATAGAGGGGTTCAGCTGATTGGTCGTAGCTCATCTTTTAAACACTATCCTTTTTTTTTTTTTGTAAAAAGGTATCGATATTTTACTGCTGACAAACAGCGTGTTACATATGTCGGTTGGTGTAAAAAAAAAAAAAAAATCCGATTCGATTTATTATCACCTACCGCGCACATTTTGCCGTCCGATTTGACGGACATTTTGAGCGACGGCCACCGTGTAATAGTTTTTCTCGCCGAGTAGTGCAGGCAACGATGTGCTGGAGTTCTCATTGCAATTTATACTTTTGAATTAACTTCCGGTCAGAGGAAAATGCGGAGAATTGAAAATCTCGTTGAGAGCGCTACATAGTTTTGTAAAAATTAGTTTATGTACTTACGAGCTTACGTTAAAATTGAAAACCCCGAAAAGTTCTCGGGTTTCTTCCTTTTTTTTTCTAACCCGAAGAGATGCAATTTAAAAACGCGATTATAAACTTATTTAACTTTACAGAATCTTGAGAATGTCAAATACCTACGTTTTATTTTCATTTGAAGGGTGCATATTATAGGATTTTAACTGTATTTCCAGCATCGAGTAGATACTTGCCGGGTGTACATTATTGTATAAGCGCTTAGAATGTAAAATAGTGCAATTTCGGTTTAGTCGAGTCGAGAAATAATTTACACTTGACATTTTGACGAACTACATTTTTTCTGACGTACAGGCGATTATACTGTATTTATTGTTTCTAAAAACTCAGCGTATGGGATTTATCGTGAAAGTTGGTACCTATATTCAAGGGTTTTTGGACTTCCGAGGGTTGAGCTAGGAATTCAGTCAAGGGGACATGACACTATAGTATGTTGACATTTTACAATAAGAAATTTAGATTTTGTATGTTTTTTTCTCCGCGGGTTCCCATTTAGTCTGCGGTCATCGTGTACTGAATGCATTGGTGATGAAGGGGGAAATTGTTTGTTTTAATTTCATGACAACAATTGATCTATGTATTCTATCGCGAATATTGAGACTGAAATAAGAATGTCCTATATTCGTATTATTAAAAAATATTTAATTACATTTTCTATCGTGAACTTGTAGTGTTTTTTTAATTTTTTTCATATTAGTCGGATAGTTCACTCAGTTTGCTGTGCTATTTTATTATTATTGTTATGCTGAGTTAAAGCTAATTTACCGAGAACGAAAAAAAAAAAATTGTTGTTTTTTAATATACTAAAAAGGATTTCGGTCGGAGGATTTTTATGAGAATCACGTGTACATAATTTTACTAAAAATTGTATTATAAATAAAAACGTGGATGAATATACTTAAAATATATTAATAATATCATATTTGTGTTGGGTTGTGTAGGGATAATGAAATGTTATAATATGAACTTACTTACTTGGAAAATATTCACCCTGTTGCCGTTAACGTGACGTTCGTTCGGGCTGAACTTTTAGCCATAGGGTTTATTATAAACATGCATTTATATTATAAAATAGAGTTTTTTTTTTATTATTGTTCTTTTTATCTTTCGTAATTTCTGAAGGTAGGTATAATATATTTTCGAGTAAATAAAACACAGAGATCATTTTCGCTATGGGCCAATGATGGAAGGTTGGATCCAAAATAAGATCATCTTGAAAGCCCTAATAACTAACTATTTGAAGAAAAATAACGATTTAATAAGCTATACCTTACAGCCACAACTAGACATCTGTTAGTGTGTTAGTGTTCGTGGGGGGGGGAAGGAATTTGTGAATTCATGTCATTATCACATATTATACATTACACTCATGTTTTTAGTCGACATGTGTAGTATTGAAGAATTCCTTTCAACAAGATTTAAACGATATAAGTGTACGGGTAGTTTTCATTTATTTACTTGACTCTTTTCACTTCCATCAATTATTATGATGGATTATCTTAGTTATCTTTATTAGTAGTAGTATGTATATATTTTGATTGAATTAGACATTTCACTATGGATTCCTAGATAAGTTCGTTCCTGTAAAAACAGTATTAACATTTGAATTGGTATACCGTTATTATTATTTTTTTTTTTTATTGGAACGTATTCTTAAACATATTCTTTAAACAATTATCGATACGTACCAAACTAAGCAATTCAGTTTTGAAATGAATTTAATATACATATTTCTGCTGAATTAGAAAAAAATGCTCAATTCATTGAATAAAAGGACGGACATACTTCACACGATGTGTGGGCCACTTTTGTAGGTGAGAAGTTGGGAAGAGTAAAATTAAATGTATATCTGTACGAAAAGATTAATCATTGCTAACGAAAAATAATTCTGAGCAGAGTTCGGTTATGCAATATATACGGTTATATTTCGGCCTTATGAAAGGCCGAAATATTTACAATTTGAAAATAATATATTTCATAAATTTCCTTGTTTTTCCCACATTTGTTCACGGGTTTTCCCATTTATTCGGAAAACCCCTGAGAAAATCGAAAATGACTTTCTTAAAGTACCAGTCAGATTTCCTTTTAGAAAAATATGCTATACTTAAAATCTGAGCAAATATTCTGGTAAAAAAGTTGTTCAAAAAAAAAATTAAATAAATATCATTGTAAAACCAATACATTCCTCGCTCTACTTAGAATCTAAAACAAGTATAAAAATGTTTTATTAAATATTGTATAATAAAATAATTATGAATTTCACATTAGAAAGGAAAAGTGCATTTTTTTTTTCGAATTTGAACTCAAATAACATGGGTTATTTTGAAAACCAATATATAATAGTATTTTAAGTATGATGTATGTTATGAAATCAAATAGGTATTCTCAAAATCTTCATAATATAAATAATACATAGCTCCTCCATCGTTTGATTTGAATTTAAGACTTTCACACCAGCACTTGAATATTAATAATCTCAATTTATTCATTGGTTATTGTATACCTACGCCCTTGATAAGTTCGAAATCTTTTCAGGAGTGGCAATCCACTCGTCGTTGTTTGCGGTCGAATCCTGCAAGACAGGCGATTATTGGGGTCGAGATTCTGATCTAAGTGACTATATTTTATTAATTTAACGTGTTTAGTAAGTGCTGCATGATAAAACAACGGAATTTTTAATTCCGGAATCACTTTGATTTAATTCCCATAAACTATAATATAGGTCAATGCAATAATATTATTGCGCCCTTTATATATCCGTATCAAAGCAGTATTCGATTAAAAAAATAAAACTGTACTCGGCCGATTTTATACACAATATGTTATATAGGATATCCCTGTCCTACCGTGTTCCGCTGGTTTAATATATTACAGTAGGTCAAAAACCATAGAACACGGTGGAACACCTTGCATAAATAAATTATAAAAAATTCGCGATTATTACGAATACATTTCTTTTCGAAAACAATGAAATATGTGATTAAACATTTAAATTTATCAGTATGTATATAAATTGTACGAATAATTTTATCCACATGAAATCAAATAAAAACGATTTCCTTGTTCACCAACTAGACAAGATTTGGTTTTACAAAAGTCACTGCACTTGAAGATTTCAGGTAGAAAAACAAAATCGATAACATTGACAATAATGACATTTTTACTGCCGTAATTCTTTTTCGTTTATTTGTCCCATATTTTTTGCCCTAATTATTTTTAAAACTACACGGAAAATTAAAAAAATTACCTCTTTAATATATCAATTAGATTTAATGCGCAACAAAAAAGATTATTTGTCATTTTTTGATTGGCGTAATAATTTTGGTAGAAAAATGATTTACAGACGGATAAAATATAAGCTAATATCATAGTGAATAAATCAATATATTTTTTGATGCCCTTAGAATTTAAACAAATCAAAAATGATTGTACTACAAATGCCTAATTTCATAGCAATATATTTATATAGTATTTTTTTGTAATACAAACCAAAATTTGTTTTGTTATAGATGGACCAAGATGAAAATCAAAAATCCGATAACAAGCGTCGCCAGTCGCTGAGCATCGACAAGGCTGCGTTCCTATTGCTCCGAATTAAGCGGGTGTTCAAAAAAAGAAGCCAAAGTCATCACACCGAAAAAAGGTTTTTAAAAAAAAAAAAAAAAACAACAACATTATCTCATAGTATTTAAGCGAATTTAGTTTCTTGTATTAAACGGTCTACATCATTATTTTACGTTTTATTTCAATGTGCCGCGTTCGGTAGAAAATAATTTATGCTTTTTTTTAAATTTATAAAACTCGTAAAATGTAAATTGTTAAATAACTCATACGTGTATTCTCGTATAACGAAATATAAAATATTATTATCATTTCGTAAGTATACATGAGTATATGTTATAAAAAATGATAGTTCAGAGAAATATATAAGAATATTAAAAAAACATTACAAATAATTTCGGAGTAGCCTTTAAAAAAAAAAAAAAAACAATTTCAAAACGATAATAATATTTAAACGGCTAAAAAGTTGACATTTTATAACACACTCTGTCTTAAATATATAAAACATTACAATTTAAAAGTAGCGGAGACAAAATTCTCTAGAACATTAAAATAATTACAAAGTTGTATATTTCGTTTGGAAAACGTTGTATTTTATTTTGCCGAGTAGGAATACGAATACAAGTTAAAATTTCCATTGTCGTCCGATCTTGGTTAAGCTAAATTAAAATTGTATCCGTTTCGCGTGTTTTATAGGTATATGCGGAGAATCTATTTTTATAACATTAGTGGCAATCGTGTTGAATATATTATTTGAAACTAACGATGGACACAATCGACTAGTAACTATTGAACTATTCGATAGTTGATCGCATTCGAACCGCTCGAAAAGTTTATTTATTCGGTAATGGGGAAGAAAAACTATTACATAGTTAAAACATAGTTTTTGGAAATATTCAATAGTTTTCCCGAATAAAATTACTCGTGTTTGGTCTTAGAAAATATGCTCGGCAGTTTATCCAAACCGTCGAAAACCGTCGATAGTATAAAGTATTCAGAGAGGCCAGAATTTTAAATTATAATATAAATCTGAATTTATTTTAGAAAATTAAAATTAAATAGGTATACAACTACTACTAGTCAACGGTTAATACGAAATATATTTTATTTGTTGATTTATATACCTATGTGTATGAGTATTATGTAGATTTTTTATTAGGACGGTACACCAAAGCGTTTGTCGTCCTTTGTCTGTAGTCTGACGGCTGAATGTAACAAAAATGCGGTTTCGTGTTTCCAAAAGGATCTCAACACGAAAATTACATCGATAAATTAAAGGCGACGATGATAACTTATGTTTTCGGAGGGGATTTTATTTTTTTACCTACTATACAATAACATTTTGGAGTAACAGAAACAAATTAATAACAAATTTTCGTTTTAAATAACCAAATTTCACGTAGACATTGTCTGGGAATAATATAGACATCGAAAAATCTCCCCGTGAAAAAAAACCGTATAGTAAACGCGTTTTCGTCATTAATTTGGCGAAGTAACTTTCGTTTCGATTTTATTATATTAGGGAACCAGAGAACTATAGAGAAAGTACGAAAAAACTATTTTTGGTACATTAGATTTACTGCACAGAGACTGCTAACGCCGGTGCATAGCGTATAATATGTTCCTATACGTATAATATTTATTTATTTAATGACGACCGAAATAGATTTGTCCGGTTAAAAGAAAAAGGTTATATAGGAATTAACTGCAGCAGTGCAGTCGGTAATTGAATGTTATTTTGTTTGACGATACGCACCTGCACTCGTATAATATACGAAATAATAATTTCTAGTTTGTAAACTAATAAAACCTGTAGCAGTGTTAACGTTTGGAAGCGATAATAAAAGTCTATTACAGTAAATTAAATCAATCGGGACCGCAATAGCTTTGTATAGACTTACAATAATTATTTTCTTAAATCGACTATTAATTTTACATGCAGTTGAAATAAATCAAACGAATGTCGATTTAGCCCATTAATAATAAATATATCCGAGTAATTCGACTCGAGAAATGCATTAAGGTCGGTGACGATTTTTTGAATGTTCATCAATTTTGTAAAATTTAGACATTTTTTTTTTCCACATCTTAACGATCATCTTAATGATAAGGCTTTTCCATTGATTTATTGCCCAACACCAGTTTACGGGCACGGGGTACAGCCTTTTTTACGGACGTATATAATGGTTTAGACCGAAAAGCCAGACAAACCTGTACCTAGTAATTATGTTTGATGGATTTAAATTTTTGAAAACGCGCCTGTTTCGAATCTTTAGGTTCTTGAATAGAAAACGTTGGTATTATTTTTAAAATTTTAATTACATTTATCAAAATTAAAAGAGAAGGTACTTTGAGTTCTTATATTTGTAGACATTTTTTCAATTAAGGCGATACATTGTTTTACGATTTTCTGTAAAACAATGAAATTATATTTTCATTATATCCTAGTAAAGATGTGAAGCACGCCTAAATAGTTATAATCATCTGACGAACACAACTCCTACAGTGTAATCTGGCTTTTAGGTCTAAATCTACTAAAATATACACAGTTACCAAGCTCCTTAACGAAAATGCATAACAAAACGCATTTTCGAGTTACTCGTATTATTTTAAGCTCGGCCGTTTTATAAATGATTAATACATATTTTAAGAGTGTACGCCGTGGGATTTAAATCTTAATAATAATAATATTATAACGAGTACTAAACTCCTTAAAAACGCAAATTCAATATTTTTAAATATTCACTATTATTAGCAATATTCAGCGATATTAAAGCGTTGATAGTTTCCATCACGATTGCATTGGCGAAATTCGCAACTATGATAGTTGGCTCGTAAGGTTGTCACCGTTTGAACAATGTGAAAGGTACTATCACATTGCCGAGGTAGACGCATAGAACTATCATACTATCGTACCTGCAATGGTCTGCATGATAGTTTTAGTTCAATCGCAATAATGATAATAATCATCATAAGTACTATCATCATGGTGCGAATATTATCGTTTATATTTTTTCCAATAACGACCGCAGAAAAAAAAAACGCTAAATAGTTTGATTATAAAATGTTTAACCAACGTAAAATTGTGTTTGCGCCATATTTATTCGAATAATGGCTAACTCAACTTGATCGGATAGCATTTTTAATTATCGTACTAAATAATAATAATTATATTTTAATGCTATACTATAATGCGTCTATAACCATGGTGTAAACACATAATGATAGCACGGGTGCACATAGATGAAATTTCAGGTGGAGGGGTGTAAAATAAAATAAATTCCCAAAATATATGTTAAATGAACGTTTGAATTTCAATTAATTAAAATTATAAGTGTATATTATTCGTTCAGGGGTGGTGCTCCGCCTTCCCGGGCTTTCACGAACGACAGTGATAGTAATTTTGTTATTAAACATTGTCATAGATGCATGCCAGTCGATAGCACTTATCGCGAGGCCAATGAAAGTTATTATGGCTATCGTAAACTATCGTACTATTTCACTGCCGTGTCGTAGTTTTACTGGCGTTTTTATTGAAACTTTACTGTTATGTTTTCATTCTATAGCATCGCAGTCTCTGTGATAGTCACTATAGCGATATTGTTTGTTGCGACACCGCGAATCGCGATTGTCGATTAAAACATCGTGGCCCGTGGAGACCCAGGTTTATTGTAAATGGCGTTTTTAGATTGCGAGAAAATTACCTAATTAAAAAAAATATAGACTATTTAGATTTTATTGAATACTGATTTTCAATAATACCTAATCTCAAGCGTATTATTTCACTAAACATTGTATGCGAATAATTTTGACAATAGGTATAAAGGTATTACGACGGGTCTGCCGCGTAGTTTTCGGGTGCAAACCGGGCATTGGAAGTTTCAATAATATTTAAGAAAAAAAAAAAAAAAATCAAAAATCGTAATACGATTGTATTCGTTTGAATATCATACATTATATTATTATGAACATTGCACGTGGAGAAGTATATGATAATAATAATAATAATAATAATAATAACGTGTCAATGTTTTTGACAAACGGTGAAAACGCATAGTGAAACGGGCGTCCTGGAAGTATATTTTAGTATGTATTTTATTCAGATTTGGCGAATTACTTTTCGCGGGGAAAAAGGTACCAAGTTTGTGCTCGTATAAAAGGTATACTCGTATGATAATAAAGAGGGACGCGGCCGTTGTCGTATATGCTGCAATAAGGACACCGCATATACACGTGACACAGTCATTTCCCCATTGTATACCGCAGAAGTAGAAAACTATAATAACGTAGGTGCGTAGAAAATCGTATAAACTTGTTTGTAAGAGACTGTTCTAGAGATTTTTGGTCTTGGGCGAGAAAATAATCAGTGCAGGCACGTCGTTTCGATATTTTGTCGGACTGAAACAGGCAAAATTTACCTATACATCAAACCGATGAGGAAAGGAGCTATTAAAAAAAAAAAAACCTCATCGCTTTGTTCGAATGTTAAATAAAGGTATTTAAGATTTTCATGCTTACAAAGAAATATAGGTGCACATAATATTATATTGTACAAGTATTTTTGTTTTAAATTTTATTTTAAAATTCAAGTCGTGGAACCGGCGGAAAAATAGGGAAATCGAAAATTTTACTTTTTTGTGAATGTGTGTATATACGAATAAAACGTATACGTAACATTTTTCGATATTTCGACTTTCCTTTTAGGCTTTTAGGCTTATTAACCAGATTAACAACCAGACCTGGATAAATGCCCAAGTTGTTTCTTTCCAAATGCAAATGACATTGAAAACAACACATATAAATAGGTACTTTTTAAACAAAGAGTTTTTTTTTTTTTTAAGTTGAATAAACGTGATTGACAATAGCATCGTTTTTTTGTTTAATATTATTAACAAATTTATGATCATTATTTTTTTTTCTTCGCAAGTTTTAATTAATCTTTTACGAAACCCTTTTTTTTAATTTAAAAAAAGAAATAAACAATTTTTGATAATTTTCTCACGGCCTCATACCGCGTAGGAAGTTCAAGAAAAACGTTCGTATTAAAAATTGACCGTCTGAATTGAATTTAAATAAGGTACTAAAAAAACAATATAGCTACCTATATAACTACGTGAAGTCTAAAAAGTTACCGCGCATGAAGTTTTTCACGAGCATATTATTTATTTTAAGCTGAATTGTTAATTCTGCTAAAAAAAAGCATCTAAAAAATAATATTAAAAATTTAGTGAAAAAGGAATTGTTACTGAGATTTCTTTGTATCCGCATCGTATCACCAGTGACGTATTTACGAGTTGTTTTTTTGGAGGAGGGGGGAATGAGGAAGAGGTACGTTAGTACAAGATGGCATAGTTTTTAACTCATTAATATTAAAGAAATTGTGTGTCTCTGGTGAGGGAGTGTCCTGTGCAAGGCAAATCTTATGACTACAGTGAGTTAGATTAGCCCGGGTAAATGTGACTCTACAACAATTGAATTAATTTTAATAATAGGTATTTTTAAAATTTATTATTATCCAATTTATTTTATACTTCATATCTATTGGTTATACTTATAGGTTATTTACCTACAATTTTTATTTGAACAATAAGTTAAGATTGATTAGTAAATTTAGTTCCTTTACTCCTTTTTATTATTTATTGGAATACTGAATATTTTTGTTCATATTACAGGTATTTTATTGTATTAATAAGTACATTACATTTCTGTAAACTACGTCTATTTTATTTATTATGATACAAAACGGTAAATCGTATCAATTACTTAATTGACGCTTTAATTACTTAATTAATCAGGTATTTATCGTAATCTTTCCGTTAGCCTGTGTTTCTATTTCTCTATCATCGAAATATCCTAAATAATAAAGTATTTGTTGATAAAATAGTGAATTTAACCACGCACAGCAGTTTAAATAGTCTTGTGGGAATACACGTTTGACATACCATGAGTAGACCACTGTTGTGTGTGGGCATTTTTGACTGATATACAAATGGGGAAATGTCTGATGAGACGGAGCTCAAAATCGCTGGATCTTGTTTTCGTATTTCACACTACGCTATTGTTGTTAGCTGTAAGTTGGGAACGGCATATTATGTTTCTTTGATTTTCATCTATATACTTACATAATTGCATATTATTTTCGGTTTATAAAATTGAGTTTTCTAAAGACTATGGAGATTGGTACCAAGTGTTAATAAAATCGACACTAACAAATATAAATTAATTACATCGATATTATTATATACCTATAGCATACTTGTAATACCAACTTTTAATTCGATTTTTTCATAAGCGTTTCGCTTAATAAGTACCCATACTTCGGGCACTTATTGCGCGTCTAAAAGTCTAATATTTAATGTAATATTATAGTTTATTCTTACATAGCTTTATATAATGCATAAATATTTATTTATTTTTTCGTATAGATACGGAGATAAAACCACTTTAAAAAGTAGATACACTCATTGTAGTATTATATAGTATTACTCGTTTCTAAGCCACGCGACATCCATTTCGTCGTAGTAAGCAGAATTTTTATTCGATTAGACATATTCATTTAAAAATATACGTATTTTATTTAAATTAAAAATCGGTTGAATGATGCGTACGTGTTTTACGTCCTAAGCACGTTTAAATTCGTATTATTCTCGGTTATTATTATTATGAATTTATCCAGCTGATTTATACTTAAAATTTATTTAAATAACTTTTAAACATTATTTAACGTATATTTTTTGCGCATAAATAATTATATTTTATTTTAGTTAATAATGATGTGAATATATAAATGTTATAAATCAATATACGATAATTATAATTGAAATCGACAATATAATACAAATGGAAATGTTCGAAATTAACGTAGGGCAAATAAATAGTTGAAAAAAAAAAAATCGATTAATGTATTTGTTTTATTTAATTAATACATCAAACATATGAATTTGATTTGAGAAATATTGTGTTCGGCAGTTAACGAAATGTTACATACGTGTCGAGTACACACATTTCATATAATATATCTAATAGTATTATTTATTTACCTCGAAAGAAAATGTCCCGGAACGTTATCTATACAATATAATATTTCATCGGTAAATTATTATTATTTCCGTTTTATGATGCCAATTTCAGTGTGGTTTTAATCGTGGCTTTATTACGCCGTGCATTTATATATAATATACACTATATTATACCCGAGTAGTGAGTACTGTGCGTATCGTATAATACTCGTATATATTTACGGACAATCCAGAAATAATAGTATCTTTAAATGAGATCGGACCGGTCGAAAAGCCAAAAGACTTTTACAACTAAATGCGTTGGAAGGGGAGGACAGTTAATGATTATCTATTAATTTAATCCCGAGTGATTCGTGCACGTATAAAATTACGACAAAATTTAATATAGGAAAAAAAAAAAAAAACACGATCAGCAGAGCTCGAGTCACTAGAGTAGAATTTCCTCCCACCCGAATTGTTATTGTTGCGAAATTTCATGGCTCTGTAAGGTAAATTAAAACCTTAAAACCTTTTCCGGTGAAAACATGGACACTGAGCATAAAAATGGACGGGGAAGTGGTTGAAAGTCAAAACCGCCTAAAGGTACATCCTTGAAACGTACGCCATTCATATTATACAAAATTCTATTTCCTAAATTCATTTTGTGGGGGGATCTGTAGGGATGTAAAAAGCTAAAATATCGCCCTCTTCATATTAAAATACGACCGAAATTTGATCATTTCAATCCGTCCATAAAAAAAACTCAAATTTCCGAGTTAGCTTCTTTGGGTTCACAGTAAGCCGCTAAAACTTTACTAATGTACAGGAAAAAAGGATTTATTTATACAGAATTGCTAACATAACGTAAGACATTTATTATCTCGGAAAGTATTAACTTTTCGGAATTTTTTTTTTAATCATTTAAGAAATAATCAGTTCTAAAATGATAAATTTTAGTTTTTTTTTTAAGAGGTGAAACTACTGCCTACTTTTGGTTTCCAAATAGCTGCTTTTATTATAATTTCCATAAATAGATCGAGTATAGTTAGGATTAATAGTTTATAAACATTTCAGACTTTCATCGACCCGTTGACGAGATATTCCTCTATTAAGTTTCGGCGAGGGTAGAGTGTCAGAAAAATATTAAAACAACGTTCTCTGTGCCACTATACCAACGATGCACAATTCTCTACCGAAATATAAAAGTAGAATATCTCGTCAACGGGTTGATGTAAATTAAAACATTTTAACATAAAAATTGATATTACCTAATTAACTCCACGTATTTATGTTATTTGTATTTAGAAATCAAAAGCAGAATTCACCCCTTAAAATAAGTCTGATTAAAAAAAAAGTAATGTAACATTTTAGAGCTACTAATTTTCAAAATTGTCTATAAGACAGATTCTGATAAAAGTTAATACTTTCCGAGATAACGAGTGTCATACGTCATGTTGGTCATTCTGTATATTATATAACAGATAAAATACTATGCAATAGTCTCTCTTTTTTTCGGGAAAATTCGCCAAAAGGACTATGCCACGATAAGGCTGATGGTATAATATAACTCCCATATTGTGGTTTTCATTTCATTGGCCGGTTCGCAGTGGAAGCCGCAGGATGTATAACAGGTTATATAATATTGTTTTAAGTTTGAGATGCAATTAGTAAAAGTTGCAGACTGCCATGGAGCTTAACATATTATGTAAAAGTTTCATAAGTGATTTCGTAATAATTTTTCAGTAAATTCATGTTATAAGGTTTCAGAAGACAAAAAAAATTATGAATTGAGTTGCATTTGAAGCGAAGCTCGTTTATAATAGCTTAAAAAAAAAAAACCTTCACGAATACACGTAAACGATAATAATAATAATAATAATAAAAATAAAAATACGAAATCGTACGATATTCTAAATGCGAAATCATTGAAATTCGTTTTTATTCGACTTTGATTCGTTTTGAAAGTGAATTTCTTTTTACTATTTTTCAAATATTATAATAAATTACTAAAAATAAACGTTACGAGTTTTATAATACACTTATCTAAATTTAAAAATAAGTTTATTAATTAAGTATAAAATATTATTTAAATATCTACGAGGCGCCTGAAAACTGCATTCATTATTTTTTGAATATTTATTTTAAATTAAAAAAATAAATATGTATACTTGTATATGGAATAAATCACTTGAGAAATATAAAAAAAATCTCTGATCATCATAATTTTCGCGTTACAATACAATTTTTTCTTTTAAATTTATTTTTAACTTCTTGATGATTACATCCTATATTTTCGTTGTTATTCGATATAGTTTTCGTATTTTTCTTATAAAACTGACACAAAAAAATTATGGAATAAATATTCCTTTACAGCACAAACTGCAGTATATTGCATATTTTCTAATTGAGAAATATCCTACTATAATAATTATTGATGAAATCTTACCTAGAAAAAAAAAAAAAAAATTGTATCACAAAGACACAATCAAAAAAATGTAACATTATTGTAATATTCCAACTTTTTCCTAGTTCCTTTCACGATCCAGATTCTAAAATGAGTAACAGAATATAGAAGCAAAATTAAAAAAATAAACAAACGGGTGAAGGGTAGAATAATATGGTGTGGATGATGAGAGATGAACAGTCAAATATAATAGATACTTATTTATGCGTATATTGTGGGAAATGATATTGTTACTGGCGTAGTATGTATAATACGGATGCACGGCGGTATGTCCGTCGATGAATATGTGTGTGTATCGTTCTGTGTGTGTGTGTGTGTGTGTGTGTGTTTATTATACGGTCATCGTCGAGACATATACATAATATAAAGACTTATTATATTTAATATTGACCGGCAGCTACCTACCGCACGAGATTATTTTCGTTATTAATTTATCCGTTAATCAGCATCTACCCAATTTTTTTACTTAATATTCTACTACGAGAATATGGAAATAATCACATACCTCGGTATACTGCTTGAAGTTCGCGAAAAGTTCGTTGCTCAAAATATTAGGAGCGGGTATAAGGATGCGCAGGTTTCGATGGATTGTTACAATAAACACAAATGGATTTCCCAACTGTTCTGTCACTAAGCCCACTATACCAATACATATTTATACAGCTATACTGAGATATCGGGTCGCTAATAAGTGACGACTTGCGGGAGAATCGTCCGTTTAATGTAACGAATCGTTAACCGACGTGTATCGTTGTATAGATGTTGTGATTAATTAATACGGCGAGGACAACACAAATGTACAAACAATTGTTTATTTCAATTGACGACCAGGGACTGCGATATGTTGAGTTCGTCAACAGTAAAAGGCAATGTACTGTGTGTAAAAGAGGACGGAGAAAAAAATTAAATGAATACGTTTACGCGTGCGATAGAGAACAAGCTGACAACAAGTACAACTACCAGGTTTAAGTAAATATGGATTAACCAAGTACAGCAGCCCGTCTATTGTATCTACAACTGCTGTATAGGTTTGAAAAAATATAGGTGGTAAGGATTTTATGTGAGCAAAAAAAGAGTGCTTCCGCTGGGCGAACCCAGAGAAGTGGAGATTCGATGAAAAAGATTTACGCGTCTCGCGTCTTGTGCAATACGCGGTCTCCAACCTGGCGGCTCTCATATGATCACCGCAGTGGCTAAGGGGAGCGCCAGTACGTGAACTATGCACGTAATTAATTGTGAAATAATTTATGGCGTACTTATATGGCAACGTAAATACGTTTTTCTCCTTCATCTCGAAAATGCGAAACAAAAATGAATAATGGAATAATTATTACTTTATCACTGACATGATATAAGTGCTATCGCAGTACAGGTAACTCATTGTACCCGATAATTTATCACACGTTTTCCCCTAAAGTAATGGTACTGTAAAACAGAATCCATTTCGTGCATCAATGTACGCAAGATCTCTTTATATTACTCTATGTTTAACCGTTATAAATATATGAATATTGTATATTTATGCAGATTTCGTAACCACTCACTAAGACGTAACCGTAGGTTGATAACGAAGTGCCGTTTTATAAATATTTTAATTATTCCAAGTAGGTATTAAGACCTAACATCTGAAACTGATATTTAAATTATTTTAATACCCTTAACTTATAATTATCGAGTTTAAAAACAATTATTGAATATTTGATTTTTTTTTTGATTATTACTTGTTGCGGTCGTTAGTATACTCTGAACACGATCGAAAAGTTGCGCACGCTAGAGGTTATTGTCAAATATATAATATAGACTTTAGACAATCAATTGAAAAAAGAAAAAGAAAACATGTCTATAATACATGTTGTCCCACGAAGATATACCGCTTGATTATCTCCGTAGATAATAAAGATAATCATGGACATTTTAATGTATCACACAATTATATCCGATGAATAGTTTCTAAGTAACGGCCGATTTAAATTCTTCTAATCTGTGTGAAGACCCATGTTATCTAGGCAATAACCTAACTGCGTTACGTGGTAGCATAGGTGTTCACATACGGGTTAGAAGAATTTAAAATGGCTGTTATTTAGAAACTATTCGTGTAAATGTGTGATGCCTTGAAATTTCGAGAAAAATAAATTCTACTGAACGACCATCTTTAAATTTTCCGAAAATATTAAAATAAAAAGTTATTTTTTAAATTTTTTTAATAAAAAATTAATTTAATTTAAATTTTATTATAAATTGTATTCCTCATCCCTGTGAGTATTATGAAAAAAAAAAACAAAACAGAATTTGATTATCTTCATAATCTCTGAAGATATTCAAGGGGTATATCTTCATGGGTCAGCCTGTATAACGCCCGAAATATAGCGAACAGTTGAAATAAAATGGTCATGTTCAAGGGCATAGCCAGGAGTGGTAGGGGGGCAATTGACCCTTCCTGTTCATAGCTAACATATATATTAGATTTTATCGAAATTTTAAATTGGGTAAGGAATGGACGCGAATATTCTATGTTCATGAATTCTATATCTACCTCTAAGTTATAATTTATAATGAATAATATGATAAAAAAGACGTCCTAGGATAATGGGGACGGGTATAGCCACAGTTATAATTATATATATAACTGTAAGTAAAGATGAAATATTGCTAATGAAAAAATGTTTCTGAGCGAAGTTCAGTTGATAGTGTTGCATTGTCAACAATATATTATGTCATATTATGGTAAAATTATTACAACAATGCGAGTTTCCATGACAACAATGATTGTTTAAAAAAGATAAAAATAATAAAAACTTAATAAAAACAAAAAAATAAATAAAAACGGTTGCCAGTGACAACCGTATTTTAATCTTTCAAAAATGTTTAACCTACAGAACCAGGTTTCCTCATTATCTCGTATAATAATGAGAATTTCAAAAAAATGACCAAAATTGACCAGTTTAAAGTACCACATAAAGCCAAAACGTTACAAAAAAGATTTCTTGTTGTATTTTGATTGGTGCAAGCTTTCTAGGAGAAATTTTGTACATAAATAAAAAAAAAAAAATTAAACTTTATTGTAAAACTAATACATCCTTCACTTCTCTTAGAAACTAAAATTTAACTCGTATAAAAGTATAAAAATTACACTAAACATGTCTTGATTATTGTTTACCTCACTTGATGCATTTTCTAGTTACGCCTTTACTCGCGTTAGTATAAATGTTAACATTTAAATTCTGCAGTCTACTCGGAATTTTATTTCGAATGCGATAACTGACACATTAAAATTTAAAATAACAATCATCCACTAGGTGTCTCGTACGTCGTTGCGGTTAGAAAATCGAGACGATTGTGTACGTGTTTTTATCAGAAATCTAATCTCTGTGCAATATACTTTTTTTCAAATTGAATTTTAATATTGGAATAGGTGTTTGATAATTTTATATCGTATATGCATATATCATCTGTGCATGCGCGGTTGAATAAATATTTATTTTTTCATTCATTTTTTTTTATTATTATTATTTACCCCGACAGCTTGAGAGCTATCGGGTTTGCATTTAAAATTTGATTTACAAAACGTAAAATTACATTCGTATATAAAATTATTCCAGTTATACTAAGCTTATTCTTTATTATAATTTATGGCCGCAGATTATGTGTTGGTAGTATAAGGATTAAAAATGTATAGTTTTATTGGCGAGTTAAAAAAAAAAAAACAGAAAAGGTTTTAACGATATCGATACCTGCAGAATCAATATGATTATTGATAATTCACGCTATACAATAATTATAATAGGTACCGACGGTTTTCCCGACGTCTGACAATCGTTTTAAATTTCCACGAGCGTTTTTCGAGCCTTTGATTGTAAATAAAACATAAAACCAGGCCCTTATACAACCCGAAAGCGTATCCCGTGTTTGTAAAAGGTACAATGTCGTCTTCGTTAATAATAAACTTGCATAGAGTGGTACGGTAACAATAATTATGTTTCCGTTTTAACATAATATTATACGTGCGGAACAAATTTATGGCGGAGAAAACGACTTGCGTTGTGACGTGTACATATTGCTATATAAATGTTCATAAAATATATGTTAACGTTAAGTATTCGCGTGCATGAACTAATTTAATTTACTATCAATCATGTTTGGGATAGTATATAGCGTCTTACAGCTGTAAGTATCGTGTGTTATGACGTTTTTACAGCGGATGGAACTTGTAATTTATAACGATGCGATGACGATAATATTATAAGAGCGACGGTTATAACAAAACGAATTGTCCCCGCAGACCGCGATAATATTCGTATCGTTTGTCTAACGTGGAAGGCGCAATTATTAAGAAAAATGCAGCCGGGGAGACTTTGTTGCATTTACACATTTCCCATTCCGATCGGTCGGACCGAATAGTTATAATTATTGTTATCATAAAAAATCGGCGGACTACTACTCTTATTAGCTATTCATAGGACGCGCCACTCGGCGATTGCACGGTGTACAACGATACACTGCAGGAGTGACCACTGAGTGCACTGTAATAACGTTGGCATTCGCGTGACGGCACAGTCGATCACATTAAATTATCTTTTTAACCTGGTGGACCAGGGATGGAAAATAAGTGGCCCGCGGTATGCGGGAGATTTTCGATTGCACCGCCGAAAGACTTTCAATGTTATACATTTATAGATTTTTTAGTAACATTTGCCAACTAATCCAATCCGGACAGACGAATTTGTCAACATGCGAAAGCGTATCGAAGAATTGGAACGCCATCGGATGCATAACGGAGACACGGACTGCGGTGTTGACAATAGTAAATTAGAAGCATTGAATAATATTCCAGATACTTTTAATTCTGTCAAAAAATTAGCAATTTCATTGTTAACTGTTAATTGAAGTGATACAATTTTAGTTGAATTTAAATTTTAAAATGTTTTTGCAGGATGAATGTGTTTTTTTGTTATATAGTAATCGGTTATTTATTTATTTATTTTTTTTTATTCTCGATACAGCATCAACAACTAAGGTTATCAGCTTACAACAATAATAATTTTGGCTACATAAATATGAGTACATTAAATTTTCTAGATAGAGTTATAATAAATGTTCATATATTTATAAAAAAATTATTTTTTTTGTTGACGTCTTCAATTGGGCTCAGAGCTTCGATAGGTTTATTTTTGCACAGTTGTATAATACAAAATAGACGTGGGAAAATTTGATTTTATTGACGGTGTTCGTTATTTGCTCACGGATGTTTTGAAATTAATACTTTAAATGAGTTTTGCCTTTTAATTTACAAATTACAATCGTTTTTTCAAACACAAATATAGATATCCTATTGGATCGCTGTAAATTGCGTCCCATTTTTAATTTTTTGTGTAAATTGCGGCCTGGGTATATTTTATATGTATCACTAAATATTTTTTATTCATGCGTATAAATTGCGTCTACGACTGTTTTGGTAAAATCAATATTTACTTTATCATTTTTCAGACTTAGGACTGGAAATAGAATTGTATTAATATTGGCATAGTTAAACATATTGATTTTGCTTTTTTTTGTTTGTTTATTATTAACAAATGTATGAAAATGTAAAAAATTGTAAATAAAAAAAATGGTAAAAATTTGCAAGATAATTTTAATTTTTTTAATTTAATAAGAGCGAACTTTATGAAAAGCGAAAGGAATACAATGTTGAAAGTGATTAATGAATTCAAATTTCGTTTTCACCATTCGCTAAAACGTTAATATAATTATATTGCCAGTGTTTGGTCTGAAAAATGAGAAGGAAAATATTGATTAGATAATTAACGTATGAATAAAACATATTTAAACATATAATGATACAATATATTATACAAAATACACCCGGGCCGCAATTTACGTATGTATAAAATATAACCGAGCCTCAATTTACATAGTATATGACTATGACCTTTTTTTTGGGGGACGCAATTTACCGACTCCGATCCCGTTAATGAGTTAAAACAGTTTAGAATTTAGACTGGATGTTTTCAATTTATCCATACCGTCGATACGTCTCTACGGTTAACGGAGTATGAGTGAAATTTCGAAAATACAATTATAAGCAAAATCATCAAACAACGGTTCAATAATGATTGAAAAAAAAAAAAATCAATTTTACTCAAAATGTTCGCAGATAGTCGATGGATAAAGGATAGGAAAAAAAAAATTCGAAAAAAAATCAAATACAATCGCCATGTGCATAACGTATATATGATAATTTAGTACTTATGTCGCGGTTACGGTACTCGCGATTCAAATACATAAGTATTAGCGAGTTAAAAGTTCTTAAATGGGATATGCGTGTTCCTATATCAAGTATTGTATATTTTAGGAATTACGATGGAAAGTTTTCAGTCGTGAATACTGTAAGCCTTAGCACTAGCTGGTAGGTAACCAACCTATGAAACCAACAGAGGGAAGTGTATTTTTATTCGCCTTGTATAACGGGCCTATATTAGATTAGCTTTACCGAAAAGTAATACATTTTGTTTCGGGCTTTCACGTTAAATATTTATTTTTCGAGTCGTTCCGTTTGGAACATTATTTTTTAAGCGGGGTTTTTTTTTTTTTTTTTTTGTCGGCGGTTGTCAAGAGAGGACGGCAGAAATATTGTAAACAAGTGGCAATAATATCGTACCGATGTATTTGTACGTCTGATTCGGAAACGTATTTACAGGCCGTATCCGAGTCGGCTCAATAGACGGTATGCAAATACGCAACGCGCCATGGCTTTTCGTCGATTAGGACACTAACTAGTAATTTCCTTTATCCATTATTAGATTCGGGCTATCAGGTTGATTGAGTTTCTCCATTTCCCGCCTGTTTTATTTATAACCCGCGGTGGCTTTTCATCGACCGTGTAATAATATTTAGGTTTACATTTAGGACGCTAAATTCCTCGGGACAGTATTAGAATTTTACGTAGGTTTGTTAAATGCGTTTTGTTAAACTCCTGAATTTTCGTTAAAACCGACTAGGTTACGTTTCTGCGCTGAATTCGGATAGGTCACCAAACACGCGATCCTCAACGAAACAAATATTTGCGCCGTGTTCCGTAAGGTATTAAGCATTTAACATTCGTTTTTTTATCGTACACGATGCATGCGTTTTAGTTTCGAAAATCGTACAACGTTTATTTCGTGCGCTGTACCTACTTACCTCAAATATTATTTGACGTTGTCGGATTTATCCAATAGCACTTCTCTTTTTGCCGGTCATCAATCTTAACAGTTAGGTATTGTCGTAGTTCGCCGCTGATCGATATACCGAAAAAAAAAAACCTAATGTTACCGATATCCAATGATGTCGAAGACTATCTACCCACGAGGTTTCCTTTTACTGCGGGAACGACAAAAAACAACGTTTTCGCCATAGATAGCCTAACCTAACCTTAGGTTATTTTAGCAGTATATTATAGCCGGTGTGCGGCTTGACGAATTTATTGGAACTCGTCGGAGCTTATACGGAACGCGACGCAATATATTAGCACAAACGTTTTTCATTCCCCGTCAACGGTTCGTTATCATCTCAGTGTTCGATATTTGTGTAACATGTTCTATAGATGGATTCACGTGTTTGCTATATTATATTATAAATTAAATGAACCGTGGAGCCCGGCTAGATAATGTTCACCCGGTATTATGTTCACAATTATTATTAAAAATATAAATGATTTCGCCTGTAGGTATAGAGTATTTTGAGAACGCTTGAAAAAATAATAAGAAGTATATTCAACAACAATAACCTCCCCCCCCCTCCCACCGTCAGTAATCTCTTCTTATAATTTGTTTAGTATCATTGCAGTGTTTGACGTAGCCCGTTATGTATTATATTATTATTACGTTTGTAGCTATGTTATATGTATTTTTCATGAAGCTCGGAAAAAATAACAAAATTGTATTGGAGTTTATAATTTTTTTTACGAACCAAATGTTTTTCATAAAAAACAAAATACTAATGATAATAATAATCGTAATAAAATAACAATAACTATGATCGCTGTTCATAAACATTTAGTGTTTAAGAGATCGAGGTTGGAAATACAATGTTATTATTTCTAATAACATTTTTATCCATTGTATTTTCTCTTGTTTTTCGTATTTTACATTTCTATACCACCTACATACATATGATAGACATCATATTGTTATTGTATCCACAAACGGAAGTAAACAGAATTATAAGCATATAATATGTATTGAACTGTAAAAAACGATCTACTATAAGACGTATAACTCGTCGATTAAAAAAAAAAAAAAAATAATAATAAAATCCAATTATTAGAAAACCGTTAAAGAGTTTTTATTTGCTATAGTACTCAATGGAATTTGAAAATAAACACTCGATATTCCCCGTACCAGTAATTAATGTAAACACAGCAGTCGTGTTATTAAAAATGCGCATTATGCTGCAACGATTGGACATAGAAATGAAAAAAACACCCGTGAGCAACTGCAGAGCTCCGTCATTTTTATATTGAGTCGAAATAGCCGGAGGTGTTATAATTGAAACGTTTTCTTACGGATTCACGAAAATTGCATCGATATGTGAATGCGAAATCCGACTTCAATATTAATGACAATATCCCAGAGTATCCGTACAACACGCAGACGTTATACGTAATTTTGAACTTAGACCTAGGTTCCGACGGGTGCCTAAATCGCTGGGAAAAAAATTGGACGCCTACAGTTTCCGTTGATATTTAAAATGCCCGTTTTAATTTAAAAAAAAACAAAAAAAAAAAACGTTTGATTTCCGATTCCGGCAATATACTTGCTATGGTAAAATGAATATACTTATATTTCAAATTTTCCGAGGGAGTTTTACGTTTTCACGAACCTATGCATTAGTATGTACAAAATAATCAACATACTTATTTAACTATTTGTTGAATTATAAAAAAAAAAATGCAATTATAAATTCCACGGCACATGCGAATTTGAAAACTATTAAGTTATAACTTACAAAGACCGACATACTTCGCACGTGGGTGGGCCGCTGTTGTAGGTGAGAAGTCGAGAAGGTATATTAGAGGAAATTTGTATGTATATCTGTACGCAACGATTAACCATTGTTTAAAGAAAAACGATTCTGAGCGGAGTTTGATCAATAGTGTTGCTTTGTCAACAATATATGTGTGTATATATATATGTTGAATCATGGTAAAATAATTGCATACGCATTATATATTTTCTTTAATAATATTTGTTTAATGTTGTATATATTTTCCCGTTTTTCCTATTTTTTCTTCTCCATTTATTGGGAAAACCCAAGTCAGATTTATTTTTAGAAAAATTGACACACTTGTAAATCGGAGAAAGATTTTCGGTAGAAAAGTTGTTCAGATAAAAAATTAACACTGTAAAACCAATACATTCCTCGCTCCACTCATAATCTAAACATGTTTACGTATTTTATACAAGTTCAAGTACAGTATTAAAACATATAATAATATTCTTATCGAAAAAAAAAAAGTATATTGTGTACACTATGTCCCTTAAAATTACGGGTTTACGAGCTATTGAACGGCGTTGTCTGGGAAATATTCAAAATCCGTAAACCCTAGATTTCACCGGTATTATTACTTTTACCGTAACACATATAGGAAGCGTGAAGATTTTGTACAATCCGCGTCAAATATAAGAAAAAATAAACTGTTTTTGACCTTTAGTTGTTCTATAATAATTTTAACACTACAGGTATATCGACGGAAACGGGAATCAAACATTTTTTTTTTTTCCAAACTTTTGGAAACGTGGGTGATGGCGGAAACGGATAAAAATCGACATGGTTTTGCAAAGCCTATATTCCGAGTTCTGATTAGAATATTTTGTTCGCAACATGGAAAATTGTTTTATATCTGCAGCGATCGTATAATCATCCTATAATATTATTTTTATAATATTGTAGGTGACTGTTTGACGTACACATTTGGGGCAAATGTACTAGCTAGGCTGGTAGGTACTTATACTGTCAGAGGAGATAATCTGACAGAAAAGTCACGTCCGGAGAACAAATATGGGTACACATATTATACATTTTACAGTCTTGTCACGTTTAAAATACACAAAAATGATGCGATTGCGCGTGTGGGCTCATATAAGAACTTGTGAAAGGAATCGAGGGGATGGAAAGTAATATTGAAAAAAAAAAAATCATCAAGATTTAATCGAGTTATTAAAAAAAATGGATGTGTTAGCGAATTTGATTTTTTTAATTATCTATTCATTTATAACCGTTTATGAAAATTATATTAATACGAATATATTCATGTAAGAAGTCAGATTCAAGATTATTTATGAACGAAAATATTAATATACACCATTTACTTGTCTAATACTACAAAAATAATCTGTTTTTGAAGTAAAGTATTCTCTTTTTAAGGCAAGAGCATATTTTTCAGAATAAACAATATCACAAGGCATTATACATTGGTGTTTATGGTGGAAGTAATGGATAGCATAATCGGAGAAAGGAGACAGAGAATGAACAACAGAGAGCTACAGATAACGTTTGGAGAAAACATTATTTTAGAAAAGAAAGACTTTGACCGTCTGAAGTGTCAGTGTTGCGTCCTAATCCAATAGGGAGGAGAATTTCGGGGAGG
Organism: Cinara cedri; assembly: GCA_902439185.1. Lineage (NCBI taxonomy): Eukaryota > Metazoa > Arthropoda > Insecta > Hemiptera > Aphididae > Cinara > Cinara cedri. The sequence continues at coordinate 955,627 of CABPRJ010001427.1, forward strand.
TCGAGTATGAGACGGGAAAACGTAGTAAAAAATGGACGTGAAAGCTTTAAGAGGTGGACCGAATCGAAAGATTTTGACGACGAACAGGGATAATGGCTTGGCTGTGAGACGAGACGCACCTATAGAGGCCGAAAAATCCAAATAATAACAACAATAATAATAGATATTTATTTTCGAACTCGAGGAGTAAAATATACCGTTATCATTTATTGTATTTTTAACGGTTAAACATTTTATTCGACAACACTTTTTGCCCAACACTGTTGTTATATAATAGGCACTGTTAACACACCGCTCAATGTTTATAACGTTATTAACTGCGGGTACTGCAAAACACGGAAAAAAACAACGGAAGAACGTGTCATTATATGTCTGGCTATAATAATAAAACGCCGACGCGTGTAAATTATACTCGAGATAAAACAATTTATACGTATACCTAATTATCGTTATTTCCATTGCTGTCACCGATTATTGAAATTGTTTACCATATTTCCTCAGGCATTTCCGTCGGTTTATGAGCTTTGAACTTTTCCGCCGACCGCGTTTATTGTAATTTGGTATTGTTTCGTCAAAATATGCTGGTTTACTCCTACCACAAAACATATCAAGTGCAAAACATGCTAGGTAGGCACCTACATTATGAATATTTGTTCGTTTACTATTAACGTTGAATTTTAATAAAGTGTTGATAATATTGTGTAATATAGTACAATGTACAATATTAGTCAATGTTATTTTTAATAATTATTCCTATCACCTCTACCTCCCCATTCCCCCCCCCAAAAAAAAAGAAAAAGAAAGAACTTATTTACGTCACTGGATCAGTGCAAAATGTAACAATAGTTCGTACAACGAAATTTAATTATGATATAGGCATACAGTGATGTACTGTTTCCGCTGTTGCTGTTATCTGCGAACACAGCTGTAAAACACGATAGGTAAATGTTCAATTATAACGACGCATCTAAAGCAAACGATATGAGTCGTTTTTCGAAAATGTCATCGTCCTTTAGTCGCCTTTACAGAAATGAATGTCCGATCACAATATTGTTACACGCTAATTAAATATGTGAAAATTACGTTTTATGACGGCGTATAAAAAAAACCTATCGTTGCTAGATTGTGTTAAACATCGAACGTAGGTCTTGAGTCTCGTCGACTTCTGTTATATACAACACGGAGACCTTTAATTATATCGTTCCAACGAACCTGTCCCAAAAGTCGGTTAGTGCAGTATAAAATGTCGGAGGATTCGCGATTCCGCATATGCCTTTTCGACTCCGCACACACCACGATTCCGTACCCAATTTATATGCGACGTTGCCATTGAGAGGGTTTTTTCGCTTTACATTTCCTTTGAAGTAACGAAGTAAATGGGACATTCAGTGAAAACTAATAAATGTTTGCCCCGACAGCGATGGGTATTTGTAATTGCATCACGCTCATCCGTATTGCTATTTAGTAAGTAATAAAAGTGTTTCTAGAATCACAGTCAGACACCGAACCCAAAATAAGATCGGTTACAATGCATAATGATGGCATCGAAATATTAAACGAAAATAACGCATTGAATTTACCATACACGAATACGATAAATACAAATCAAATCAAAGTAATATACATACAATTTTATCGCAAGTTGGTCGACGATACCAAGGGCAAATATTGCAACATGAAATGTTTTAATTATATTGAGCAATTTGTTTTACACGCGCGCTACGATACAATTTTAAAATCATTACTTCTCATCATATCAACAATTCTTATAAATATTACTGTGCATTTTTATAAAAATCTTTACTGGCAACGTTGCATAAATATTTATAGGTGAAAAGGTATACTGCGCTGAATATATTCGACCGATTGCTCCAATTAAGTGGTTACAGGGCTCGGTGTACATATCGCTGAAATATCGATTCTGTACATGAAAATATGTCCGACAAAATCAAAATGAAAACTGAATCTATTCGAAATCTTCGTACCGCTGAGTATTATAATTTCTGGTTCGCGTGTTAAAAGGATATCAGACACCCGTATATATTATTATAACATTATAGAACCGTGGCGTTTTTCCGGCTCCGATCGCGATTATGAAATTTTTAAAAGAAAAAAAAAAAAAAAATGTTTATCTATTAATAGTTATTGTTATACCATAACCGGTACGACTGGTATTAGAATAATTTTTACCCCGCGGCAACGGTAATATTATAAAAAATTCGCATCGTAAAAAATGTTTCGCCGAACCAGTTCGCCGCACGCTACACAGTACGCGAACACGACTACTCTAAAATGTTATTTGTTGACCTAGGCAAAGCTAGGAGAGTTTTATTAACACCGGGGGATCGGTCGAGTTGCAGTATATAATATAATAATATACTTATATAAAAAAAATTACATATGATTATATTAATCGGAGTAAAAAAAAAAAAAAAAAAAACGGTATATTTTTACATATTACAAACTCGATTTCGTTCAACGAGAATAATATTATAATTACACGTCGTGCGCAACTACAATAATGTTTTTGTCACTTTTAAACAACCGTTTTAACCGTTTCCCGTTAACACACTAGCTGGCGCTGCAACTGTACAGGCTGCACCGCCGGTGCGATTGTAAACGAGACACACTCAAAGAGAAACAAAATTACTATTTCGCCAGCCGCAACGTAAAAACGTATCCCGCTTTTACCTCCCTAACTTTCAATATACAACAGTGGCTGCGCCCACGAGCCAAGTATATCATTTTTGTTTTTGGTATGTTTGTTCAGTATAATAATTCAATTTAAAAAGACAGACTTACTTTGCACGTGGGTGCAGCCATTGTTGTAGGTGGAAAGTTAGGAAGGTAGTAAACGGACGAGAATTTAATGTACATTTATAATCAACAATAAACCATAGCTAACGAAAAAAACGATTCTAAACGGAATTCAGTTGATAGTGATGCTTAAGTATCGAATAAAGAAATTATAATAAAAAGATTAACAGTTAAAAGAATGTATTGAAATTTAAATTTATTTTATTTTATTTTTCAACAATGTGTGTTGAAATCGTTAAAACTTAATGATAACAAAAAACAAATAAAAACCGTTGATAACAACAACCTTATTTTTAATCTTTCAATTTTTCCTCATCTAAAGAACCAGGTTTTCCTCATTCTCTCGGATGTTTTTGATAATTTCAGATAAAGACCATGTCCAGAGACTATTTCCTTTCAGAAAAGATGCTATATTTGATAATCGGAGTAAACTTACTGGTAAAACAAGTGTTCGCTTAAAAGTAAAATAAAAATAAACATCATTGTAAAACCAGTACATTTCTCGTTCGTTTAGAATCTAAAACAACACAATGACAAACAATAAATAAAAATCTGTTACCGCGTACCTACATTTTACGTTTATATAGGGGTTTTCTTAAAAATCAAATAATACACCAACTAGACGAAATTGGCTTTGATGAAATTTCCCATAGAAAAGTTGTTCGCAGATAAATATAAAAAAAAAAAAAAAAAAAAAAAAAAAAAAACAAAACAAAAATATCCGTTGTAATAAAACCAGTAAATTCTACATGTCGTTTTCGGAATCAAATACAAAAAAAATAAAAATAAAACCCGTACATTCGCAGGCGGTTCACGGTTTAATTTTATGCGCTAAAATGTGGTGTGTTTGCTAACGCTCGACTCACAAACAAGATGTTGAATTTTACCGGGGCACATACAGAATATAAATTTGTTTTGAAATCAATTGGGCCAGAAGTAATATATTTGAATACAATTTGTTTTGCGCGTTGTTCGGCGCGGTGGGTATAATAATTAATACTTCAACAACATTCTCTCCGCGGGGTTCCCATTGAAATCCCTCCTCGAACCGTATTTCACGAAATTAATTCACTTTTTAAAATACATTTTGGATAATAATTTTATATTATAATTATTGTTGTCGCGCAAACGGCGATTTAATTCCCGGAGCAATAACAATATGCATTTTGAAAAGACCACGAAAAATAAATACAAATAATAACGCGTGCGGTGTTGACAGCGAGCGGTTATCGAGCTAGAGGATGGTTTTACAAAATCTGTGTTTTTTTTTTTTTTTTTTTTTACGAATAAATTACATATAGGTATATCAACAACGAAAATGGTTTCATTTTTTTTTTTACATAACAATGTTCCAATACTTTGTTCGATTTATGACGATATTACAATAATACAAACTCGAAACGTCTGGTCGCATCGAAGACACTCGTCGTTATTAAACGGTTTTCGAGTACAATTCCAGGTCTCTACGGTTCTAATCAGCGAGTTACATAAAAAGGGAAAAAAAAACACCCGTAAATTTTCCCAGGGTGTTTCCGGTTGTTTACGCACGGAAAATACCTACGACCTCCAACTGGAACCGACTAGATAAAATTTTCTACGACGAAAAAAAAAACAGCTCTCTTGTCGTTTTCTCGCGGGGGCGAGACGTTCGAGTAGAACATTTGTTAGCAGACAAACAAGAACAGAAAAAAATAAAAACCTCGCGCATGATAGTAAAAACAACAATTTGTTATTGTTTTTTAGGGAAATAACTATCGTCGTCGTCCCGTCTCCGTTATTTGTCAGAGGATTTATTCGTAGCGGCGGCGGCGGCGGCGGCGGCGGCTATCGTATCGACTCATCGGCGTCGATATTATAATAACAGCGTACGTGACAAAACCGGGAAAACAGTTTTAAGTGCGCGATGCGAAAACACACGTACCTATCTGTCTGCGTGTTTGTAACATATAAAATATATTATGCACTTTCGACTTGCTCCGGGTCTCTCCGTTCGTTATTATTTGTACCGGTTGTTGAAAAATCACCGGTCGGTTAAGATAAAAAAAAAAAATGACACGTATTATAGTATGGACGTATTTTGTTATTTCGGTACAATCACGCTACACTCGTGTATATACAGGACGATTCACTAAGCGTGCACTATTCCGGTTATTTCTGTTAAATTTTGCGTATTGCATTAAAAGTCTGAATTTTGGAATTTTTAAGTGTGGTTAAATCCTTTTTTTTTTTTTCGGACACTCTGGATTTTTCACAACAGTTAAGGAGTATCATGTGGCGTTACCAACATTGGTTTTTCAAACGAGAACCTGTATTGAAAATTCCATAAATATACGGTGTATTATTTCAAGTAAATTTTGATATCAACATTTTTCGATTCGACCCTTTAAAGAGGTTTTCCCACTTTAAAGTATAGATTATGGGGAGGGGGGGAAATAATGGAGTATCATTTATGTGGTGGCATGGCGCCGGCGTTTGAATGGTTGACGGATTGACGGTTTGATGGAAATCAAAAATGTTGACATCGAAATACATTTAAAGTGATCATCCGTTTTTTAATGGAATTTTTACTATAGGTTTTAAAGTTGGTAAGTTCAAAGTTCTTAATTACGTTTAAAGTCGGTATCACCTAAGGGTACTCCTGAAATGCTGTGGAATATTTAATTATTTGAAAATATCGGCTTTAACTATACATAAAAATTCCAAAAATCAGAATTTGGACGTACGCACGGTTTGACCGAACAAACGGGGTGAACACGCTTAGCGAATCACCCTGTATATATTCTCCGGCTGTTAATTTTTCGGACCGTGAACCTTTTGTGCGTATATTTGTAGTTCGCGTATTGAATTTATTTTTCTTTCGTTCGTTTTTCTTTTGTGTTTCGCAGACGTTCTTGACACCGCTTTATTATTGTATAAGTATACGTACCTACCCAGACACCGGCTATATACAAACATAATATACGATAATAATAATAATAATAACGACGGTGTACACTCTGATAACGATTTATTAGTTTTTCCGCGAGCGTTAACAATACAATTATTGCAGCGACGAATCGAGCGCGGAAATTAGCGACGTTTTAAAAATACGAACACGAGTGGCTCGAAAGGGAACAGGTCGGGAAAACGCACTCTGCGAGCGTTTCTAAACGCAAATCGAACAATTGACAATCGTTTATGGTTATAACTAGTTATAACTATATGGTTTCGTAATGTGGTACAAAAAGGGATTCGGTGTAACCACGGACATTATGCTTACGTTCAAAAACCTAAACGAATTAAAATATCGCGATTCGAAACCAGTTAACACATCGTTTTTGAAATAAATAACCCTTGAAGATCCTTTGGGTACTTATATTCGATATTTGTTTTTTATTTTTTTTTTTTTTAATATTGGCCAGTGTGTTTATATAAATCATTATTATTATTTTACTATTTTTTTAAATTAATATTAAACGCCAATTATGAACATAATAATATTAATAAGCCTAATACGCGGCGACTATAGGACACATTTTATGCCGATATGTTTTTAATATCAGAGTGAATTGACCCATTACCGAACATGATTGCAGGAATACCGTCTGCGCTCCTACGATGGTATTTTTTCCAAAATTTTTTTTTTGTTTTTTATCGATATATGACTATGTGAAACTATAATAGGTTTGCATCGTAATTATGAAAAAATAAAAAGACGAGCATGCTTCGCATGTAGGTGGGCCATTGTTGCTGGTGAGATGTTGGGAAGATAGTAGAGGTAAATTTAATATATATTTGTACGCAACGATGCTAACGAAAAAACGATTCTGAGCGGAGTTCGGTTTATAGTGCCATCCATTTATATATATATATATATATATATATGTCCTTTTATGGTAAAATAATTACATAAGCATTATATATATTTTCTTTAATAATATTTGTTTAAAAATATATATATATTCTCCCGTTTTTCCTACGGTTTTTCTCTGGTTTTTCTCATTTATTGGGCAAATCCCGAGGAAATCAAAAAAAATGATCGCCATAAAGTACTCCATAAAGTTCTCCATAAATCACTCTAGTCAGATTTCCTTTCAGAAACAGTGCTATCATTTTAAATCGGAGAAAAATTATTGATAAAAAAGTTGTAGACAGAAAAAAAACATCATTGTAAAACCAATACATTCCTCGTTCCACTCAGAATCTAAAAATGATAACCAAATGGTAATATGGGATTTTTGGAAAATATTTCTTAATGTGTGCGATTATTTTTATGTTTATTTATATGGAATAACTTTTTTTATAGAATACAGCAAATAGAATTTGTAATTATATTTATGATTCGCAGCTGAATGTTAGAGTTTTGAACAATGACCTGTTTTTAGCACGTCGTTAATATTTTATGATACGTAATATTTCGTCACCTGATAACTTTTTGAATAAACAATTTGATAAGGAGTTTACACTTAAACGATTTTTGAAGGACTGTTACGGGCATCACAAATAAAAACCATCAGTGAGCAGCAGAGCTCCGTTACCTAATTAAGTTGAATTCCCCCCCATATATTCTGTATAATAAACATATACTTATTATAAAACAATAAACAATTGATTTCTGTTATAACAATACGNAAACGATTTTTGAAGGACTGTTACGGGCATCACAAATAAAAACCATCAGTGAGCAGCAGAGCTCCGTTACCTAATTAAGTTGAATTCCCCCCCCCCCCATATATTTTGTATAATAAACATATACTTATTATAAAACAATAAACAATTGATTTCTGTTATAACAATACGAGATTGTGCTATTTTTGAAAAAAAAAAAATATGGGGAAATTTGATTATTAAAATAGCAGAGACGTGGGTTCATAGTTGAAAACCCCTAGAAGCACATCCTTGATATTAACGTCATGCATATACAAAATTGTATTCCCATGGCGTTTTGAGGAGTGTACAAAACTAAAAAACACTGTCTATCATCGAAAATATCGTTAAATTCATATTGAATTTCAATTTGATTTTTATCACTTCAATTCACCTACAAAGCAACTCTAATTCCCGAGTTCGCAATCATCCGGTCTAGTGGGAACCGTTAGTAAAGCTCAAAAGTGTCCGGAAAGAGATGTAGATATACATTTACGAGTGTACATATCTGATCCCGGAGAAGAACGTCTTCGGTAAATTGTGCGTAGTTCGAGCAAATTAAACAGTAGTAATACATGCCACTTGTCCGCGGAGCGCAATATTGGCACAATACAGTCTAAGCGTTCGAGAGAAATTCCGCACGGCGGTGATAACGAAATAAAATTCGATGACAATCTAAGCTACAATTATTACAATTGTGAATTCGGATCACTAAAAGACGACCGAAATAATTGACTTATGAAACATTAGTATACAACCCGTCGGCGTTCTGTTACATTAATATATATATACATATATATTTATAAAAAAAGCGTTCGGACCGTATAGGTTTTTGTAACCGTATAATAATATACTATTTACCGGTAAAAATCATATTACGCACTTAGCGATTCGCCGGGCGATCGACGTAAATGTATATTTGAAACGGAATGTCTTATATTATTACCGTGACGCGGCATTTTCGCGCGGATACCAATCTACAATAATAATACACTATGCACGCTTGCCGGAGTCGGAAAATATTCGGAACATTACGAATCGGTATTTCTATAAGTCCGCGGGCAGGTACAATAGTAACTGAAATGTGAATTTTTTTTGTTTCGTATACCCCGCGGATATGGAATAGCGTAGGCCCTTGACTACTCTCGCACGTATTTCCAAAGAATTAAGTTATTATCACATCTCAGTTAATCACATCTCTACGTGTTGTTACTGTTTTTTGTACGTTCGCCACAGAACTAAATTATTTTAAATTAACCAACGATGACGGCTTATACAACCATGTTATAGAATAAATTAATATTGTAATCATTATTTTCTTTTAGACATTCTATTTTCCTATATAATTTCGTAAAACACAGACAACTACAAAGAAAGAAGGAAAAAAAAATATTTCTAAACTTTTGCCGTCCCGGGCAACTTGCCCTTTCCCTTTCGAGGACACAACCCACATGACACTGCAGCGTACGTATAGTGTATACTTTAGATTGAATTATCGCTTAACCCAAGAGCCGTATAAGATTATCGCCGCATCAAATAGCAACGAAAATTATTATTAGTGATAACGAGCTGCAGGGAGCTGCAGAGATGATGGTTTATGTGATGAACCTGTGCGCAGTAGCGTTATGGAAAACCCGAGGGGAAATTATCAAATAATTAAGTGCGGGTAAATGCGCGGTGTCGAGAATAAGCTGAGTAGACTTTCGCAGAAATGTATGGCGGCGCAGCGAAAGAATAACATCGAAAGTAGAGAAATAATCTAATAATAATAATAATATTATGAAAGAAATGGAGGCAACGGCACATGATGGTGAGGACGATGGTGGTATTCCGGAGTTTCAAATGTAAGTGATCTTAAAGTTATAAAAAAAATCGTATTAAAGCTAAAATTGATTAATTAAACAATTGTTTAATTAATAATTATTAATTTTAATTTAAGTACTGACTTATTCTATCTTGCCGCCCAGATCCGTAAATTTATTATAATAAATATACAGGGCGTGTCGCAGGGGCGTATACAACGGGGGGCGATAGATGCGATCGCCCCCCCCCCTGGGCATTGTTAAATTTGTTTCATGTATAGGTGAATTCTTATTCTATTATTATTAAGTTTTTTAAAAAAAGTTAATTTTTTTTCTGCGGAAATGTTAATCAAAAACTTTTTAAAAGATTGATAAGAGATTAGAGATATTGTAGCTATCATCAACATATCCATCAACTGTTGGTTATAATAATTATATTGTGACTATCTATACGGTTATTGTCTGCACTCTGTAACCATGGTCCGTGTCATTAACATATTCTTTTTTTCGGGGAATGAGATCGTGGAGCCGTGATAACTATATCATGACAATAATCGATAAGCTTTAATAGAAGAACGGCGCATGGTAGTACGAGTACAGCTCTACAGGTCTGCAGTACCCAGTACCCGGCGTTTGTACTAGCAGTTTTTATCAATGCTCAATATTGCAATTCGCAATACACGAAATAATGGCTAACAATGGCATTAGGGAAAAAAAAGTCCCTGACCAAAAACCACGTAAGGAAAAAAGCCCCGGAGAAGCAAACAAATATTTCTTTAAAATTAGCTACTACGAAAACTACAATGTTCATTCTACAACTACGTTCTTTCAATGACCGATACGGATACATTGACTACAAATATACTAAAAATTATTATTTAAAAACCCCCGAGTCCAAAAAATACATCGTACTGGTTTGGAACATTATAGTATTATTATTGCAACACACTAATTAAAAATAATGTAATATATCTCATATTCTAATATATGGGTATTACGTATGTATATTTTATTGTATTTTTTCCCTCAGAGATAAAGAGGGACCACGCACAGGACAACAACCGCCACCGTTATTACGATCGAGTACATTGCCCGCCATCATTGTACCTGGCTTCAACATTTTACAAGCTCAAATCGGACCGAATTCCACAACAAACGGTATTGTTTTTATATAATCACAATATATTTACATTTTTTTAAATTATTATAATTATTTTTTCATTACAATAGTCAATAGTATATTATGTTTTACATAGGTACCTAATTAGGTACATAATTACATGCGGTAGCTTGCGTTGGATTTTAAAATAAAGGTTTAAATTTGTTTATCAAGTATGGAAACTAAACAAACTCACGTAACTTCAGGAGTCTCTTAAGGAGATCATTTATCTCCGATATTATTCCGTCTATTTATAAACGATATCTCAAAAGCTGTTTTGTTTTTAAAAATCATACTGTTTGCCGATGATGCCAAAATATTTAGAGAAATTAGAAGCCCGAATGATGCTTTTAAATTGTCGTTCGATTTAGATAATATTTTTAGATGGTGCCAAAATAATGTTTTATATTTAAACATAAAAAAATGTTCTACGATTACTTTTTCTTTGAAAAGAACGAAAATACAGTTCAATTATTCATTAGCAAATATTAATTTATCAAAAATATCCGTAGTTAAGGACCTTGGGGCCTAGCTTGATGTAAAACTTTTTTTAAATGACCATATAAATTTTATTAGAAACAAAGCGTAATTGGGGTAACTTAAATTTAAAAGGTGGGTAGGACTTGGGTAACGTTACCTCAACTCCACCTATGGAAAATTCGACTTTCCGGGAAGATAGGTGGAGCTGGAATCATGAAAATATGGTCAGGAATTTATAGAAATTGAGTAATAATTATTGACGCAAAAAAAACTACAAAACTCAAATCGGGGGAGGGTTTAGGTAAACGTACGTAATTTTTATAAAAATGAATAAATGAAATGATTGATTGCCCTGAAATACCTCAAAACATAAATTTTTAAATCAAAAAACTGTGATAAAAACATATTTTATATACAAATGTAAACACATATTATATGTAAAATTCACCGTCGAATATTCTAATGTGGGCTAGTAATTACGTGAAGAATATTGATTTTTTTTAATACATCTTCAACAAAGTTTTTCAGTTTAGGTTTTAAAAACTATAAAAGCACACTTAAGTAAAAAAGAAATTTTATGTGTTAAAATAAATGAATAATAAATAAGTTATGAAAGTTTGTTTTCTTTTTTTTTTTATTATTTAGTTTTACTTTGTATTTTTATAAATCATGTATTTTCTTTATTCTTTGGATTTGCGAATTTCTCTAATTTAGTGTACATATGTCATAGCTATGTATATTTCATTGTATATAACATGTATAAAAATGTAATTGGAATTTTATTTCCGTTAATAAAAAGAATATTATTATTACTATTATAAATCCAAAAAAAAGACAAATAGCTTGTTTACATGTAGTAAAAAGCTAACATATTCACTATAAAACGATTAAATAATATTGTGGTTGTTAGTGCGCATAATAATTTATTGTAATATTGAAAATTAAAATGTTCACCAAAATCAACCATAATGTTATAAAAACTGTTGAATATATAGTAGATATATGTCTTGACTGGTTTTGTTGAACTTATTTGGTTTTACAATGATGTGTTTTTTTTCATATGTTTTTAAATAACTTTTCTATCAGAATTCTGCTCCAATCAAAAATGTATGTGATGTTTTTAGCAAAAATGTTGGTCGTTTTATGATTTTCCTTGTAGTTTTTTTTTAAACAATGAGAAGAAATGCCAATTTTGTGTTTAATTTTTATTAATATCTGAGTTTTATCAGTATAAAGGGAATAAATAAGACTAATAATATTTTGCTTAGAATCGTTTTCTGTTAAACGTGAATTTTCGTAACGTCAGATTAAAATTAAATTGTTCGATATCCTCTTTTTTAACTTTTTACCTCAAACAGCGGCACTTCCATCAGTAGTTAATAATATTTAAATCTATAGGTATAATTTATATAATCATTATATTACATTTTTTGTGTACAATTTATATAAGCAAATCGTCAATTTGGCAGCCTTATATTTTGTCATAACAATGAAAATAGACTCAATGATTTGCTACAAATTTGTTACATTTACTGTTGCATTTTCAAAATTTTCTACTGGCTGGTTTTTCCTACAGACCGAAATTAAACCTGGCGGTGCAATGTTAACGTAGTACCGACACATTGTCCAATAACTCTAAACTAGTATCCAAAAACTTTTTTCTACAATTTGCTACTGGATTACCAGAATTTGTTACTTTTCCGTTTTCCTAGAATTTGGAAAATCTATAATCGATCAGGGCTGGCATTTTATTATTGCTTATTTATTTATTTTCATATAAAAATGTGTACATAGTGTTTAAATTAATAAATTACAAGTATGAAACCTCTCCAAAAATCAAGTTTGTGACTGGAGGGATGAGTTACTAAGATTGTGTCATATTAATACAAATATAAATGTTAAGTATGTAAGTACATAATTTAATAATGAATATAATATAAAAGACGAATAAAAGAAAACGTCAATCTAGTTAAAAAAAAAATTGTTATTTATTATTATAAATAACAAATTTTTTTTCCTATTTTTTTAAAAATTGTTAGGTATATATAGAAGAAAGTTAGATGCTAAGATCAATGAGAATAAGAAAGAATTAGAAAAATTCGAGTATCAAACCGAACAACTAAATACAGATATCATTAGATTTCAAAGTAAATTAGATGAAGTAATTAAAACTAATGATGAAAATTATAAATCATCGATAGAAAAAGTTGAAATAATAACATACTGTCAAGGAGTTGAACGAAAGGAAATCAATAGAAGAACATTGATGGAAACAAATAGAGAAGATTCATAGAAGCGGTTCATAAAATTAATAATGGACATAAAATCAGAAGGGGTGTCTAGAAGCAGACTCATTTATACAAATGGAAGAAGAATGACGTGGCCCAGAATCAGTAAAAAGGAGACAATGGGAAAGATCATGCAGTTGGTAAACCCATCATAAAAGTCAATTAATGTAGATAATAATAATATTTTTAACTGTGGTAAATGTGATTTAAAATTTAAAGAGAAATTAATACCAATGGTAACTATTGCAAGAAGGATACCGTTAAAGATCAAAGACAACCTGAATCAAAAACTGGAAGGAATGGTAGATTAGGAGATGATAGCTCCAATGAAAGAACCAGTGAGTGAGTGAACGACTTAGTTATAGTACAAAAACCAGATCTGTCATTGAGAATTTGTCTAGATCCTCAAAAACTGAACAAGTGTCTGGTAAAATATTCATATAATTATAATTGAAAATATTTTCAATTTAGATTATTTGCTAAAGATTGTAGAATTGAAATTAAAAATTCCAGTCCAAATTATCCCGTCAGCAATGGGTTAGTTGAGAGATATGTAGGTATAACGAAGAAAATGATAAACAAATGTGTAGAGTAAAATAGTAACTTAGAAAATTAGTTGCTTAGCATCAGAAATACAATGTTGGTGAATGTTCTCGCAAATTGATTACAAAATAGAATTTCAAGAACAAAATCACCTATGAAAATAATGCATATTAAAAAGAGTAGTTATAATGCAAAAAAAAAAAAAAAAATTGGTTAATAACCAGATGTTACATAACAAATATGTTGTAGATAACTCACGGAGTGATGCAAAATTCGGTAAAAAATTTAAATGGCCTAGGTGCTACTTGATGAGAGATCCAAAGAGAAGAGTAATAAGAAGAAATGTGATATTTTCAAGGAAAAGGTACTACTATTCCTGTAAAAAAGACTTAGCTAATAGAAAATTCTGAAAATGTAACGAATTCGAAGCTAACTGTTGAGCCCACATTCAAGGTTGTAACAAAAATATGTTGCTACCGTCTAGACGGATTTGGTTTTTAGGAATAATAGTTTAAAAGCGAATTACATTTTTTAATCAAATTTTCGAAATTCGTGTTCTTTTCCTCGAATTCGTCCACGCTTTTGGTACGCTTTAGTACGGATGGCGCAGATTGAATATTATTCTCACCGGCCGATAGAAAACTATCAACCCCTGTTATGTTTTCGCTGCTTGTTTGCGGATTGTAATTGATTATACTATTATGATCGCCATTACCCGGATATTCCCCGAATTCAATCTCCATATTGTTTTGTTTGACTTTTAAGTCGTTTACTTGTGTTCTTAAACTACGAACCTCATCTGATTCTTTTCGTTGCACCATTTTCATCTCTGACAATGTAGTTCTTAATTCTACGATACATCGTTCCTTCTCGTGGAGATCGATCGTCAATTGTTCATTATCCTGCAGTCTTTGGCCGACTCTTTCCATCGATAATTTATCGTTCTCGTCGCTATTTTTAATAACACTATCTAATTTACTTTGAATTTTCATGATATCCATATTTAGTTGTTCGGTTTCATACCCGAATTTTTCTAATTCTTTCTTATTCTGGTTAAATTCGGTTTCTGCCTTTCTTCTTTCCAAGTCGAGAAATGTTTTTTCCGTACGTAATGTACTAATAACCGTATCTGCTCTAGTACTTTCCGTTTCCGATATTTGTTTTAACAATTCGTATTGTTCCTTACATTTCTGCAACTCCTTGTCTAGTTCTTGTTTTTTATTGTTTTGACGGCATATCGTTTCATTTAATTTTTGGCCGTAATTTTTTTCCAATTCTAATTCTTTTTTCAGTTTGTCAACCATAATAATTTGTAGCGATTTTTCTTTGTTCAATTCTTTTTTCTCGCTTTCACAATCATTTAATTTTAATTTTAATACACAACTGGTTTCTTCTTTTTCTCTTTTAAGCTCGTCAGTTTTCTCAACCAATTTCTTTTTTTCTTGAGCGATTTGTTGATATTTGTATTCTAAACACATTTTTTGATTATCATTTTGATATTCTAAACACGTTTTGTTTTTTTGCTCTTTGAATAAACATTCTTCCAATTGATTTATATTTTCTTCTAAATATAAATTTTCTTCTTCTAGATCTTTAAGAACTTCTTGGGAGTATTTGTAATTTGTATTTAAATTGTCAGTTTCGGTATTTAGACATTCTACGTATTTATTAATCGAATTTATTTCTGTCGATAAACCTATACATTTATCGCCTAATTTATTAAAGATTTCGTCGAATTTATAGATTAGCCATTTAGAATCTTCCATCATATCCTCCACAAATTTATCCGCATAGTGTATTTGACGTTCTAATTTTTCATATTTCACAACTTCGTCCAATACTAACTGTCTATTTTCCTGTTCATCGACATGTTCGTCTTCTACTTCATCATCAAACATCGAGTAATTAGTCTCTTGTTGATCATCATTTTCGTTCTTTTCCTCATTTTCATCGTTTTGATTCGTCTAAAATATTAAATGCAAATGTTAATTTCACTTATACCTAATATCTACACGAATAAACTTACCCAAATCCGCGAAGAAGCCAAACTTCCCACCTTTTTTAATGCATTTAAGACAAACATTTTTATTTATTTAATTATATTGAAATGACAATAGTTGCAAATAAATAATAAAATATTTTTTAATTATGTTTTATTTTAATAAAAATAATATACATGTAGCGTCGCTATAGTGATAAACTGCGTAAAACTGATTTAACATTTTTTATATTTATTTTTTTTAGATTTAGATAGCCTATAACCCAGAAGTGAAAAATTGTTTCAACTTTTTTTCTCAGATACGGAATTTTCGCTTTGTAGTAATTTATTTGTCACGTTTGTCGAAATATTCAGCAGTTTAGACTATAAGTTATTTTACGTTACTGCTTGATTTTTATTCATTTTTGAATTACCTTGTGAATAATGAAAAAAAACACCGTTTTATTTATAAAACGCTATTCAAAACCGTTTTATTTGATAAATCAATAATTATAAATCGTAAATTGATCTTTAAAAACCGGTTTGCAGGGTTTTCATACAACGGTTTTTTGTTGATTTTTTTAAATAGTAAACCTTTTGTCAATTGGTTTCACAAAACCGTACTATTTTTTTCCTCATATTCCGACAGATAGATATTTTAACATAGGCATTAATGTGTTATAATACTTTAATATTCGCATGCTAATACCGTTTTGGAAAATGAAATTACACCATCAGTCTTTTTTCAAACTGGGTACTTATCGAGTAACCCAAACGTATTGATATAATCATCATCGTCGTTATTATTAGGTGTAATTCCAATTTATATAATCTTATAATTTTCTTTTAAACATTTTCGAATTTGCCGAAAATCTTAAAGTGTATACTATGCTATGAAGCTTAAAGAAAAATACAGTAAAGCACCTATCCATTGCTTATCATTTTGTGATAATATTAATAAAAAAACGATTAGGCAATTTTTTATGTATAACACTCTTGGGCGTACTGAAATTGCCTATCTAACGCGCCTCAAACGAAATGATAGTTCAGGGAAGTCTATTATGATAATAATTGTTATTATTATTTATTATCAGCGTTATGTTTTGTGTATATATATATATATATATTTATCTAAAAAAAATGATAAATATTTATCCAAGTCGTTATTTGAGAAAAATTATTGAATCATACAGATAAAATATTCATCTTCATCAGTCAAATACCGATAATACTACATTTTTATGATATATGGATTTTCATTAAATCTGATACACTATCAATACTTTTAGCTCTTATTAGCATTATACTCCGACAATGAACAATATTATATATATATATATATAGGGTGTCCCACGATGACGTGTCGTTTGGAATAACTTTTGTTCTATTCAATATTTTCGATAATTTTTTTTTTTAAATAATTAGTCTGCCTTTGTGCTACAAGTCATAAAATTTTGGATGGAGGAGAACTTGGAATAAAAAAAAAAAAAAAAATCAAAATTATCATTTTGTAAAATAGATTTTCAGAAAGTTTTTGGCGGTTTAAACTTTTGTTAAGTGTGGTCCTTGATTTTCTACGATGTTTTTAAAGTTTTTGCAAATGTGAATATTACCTATTGTGGTTACACCGTTATAATATATAATTATTTATTAGGCACACGACTAGGGTTTTATTTTCCATGAGTTAATATCATGCAATAATAAAATCATAATATAAGTAATGGGTATTGGAAAATAAATCAACAATGGTCATTCATGTTGATAAGCAATATTTTTACGATTGAAAAGAAAATTATTCAAATTTTCAAAAATACTTTTAAAACCAATTTCAAACACTAAAAATTCTCTAGAAACTTATATTGTGAAATTGCTAATTTGAATTTTTTTAAAAAAAATTATAATAAAATTTTAAATTGTTTATTTTAAATTCCCCTACCCCTAAAAAAAAAAAATGTCATATATTAACTGTAGCGCAGAGGCATACTAATTATTTAAAAAAAAAAAATCAATAATATTAAATTGAACAAAATTTATTTCAAGTGACACATCATCGTAGCTATATTTAAATATATCTTTTTAATCTTGATTATACGGTCCGGATTGTTTATCTACTTCATCTACTTAAGTATTCTCACAATAAATCCCTTATCTTTATCTAGATATTTTAAAATGGATCTATAGAGATATTGTGTGGACAACACGGGTTTTATGTGTTTATGGTCGATGTAAACATTTTAAATTCACTAGCTTAATACCGTTGAAATATTCAACAGCAGCGCAAGTCTCGCATGGTATTATATTGTAATAATAATAACTATTATCATATTATGTCTTCCCGCTATGCACCATTACTAACTGACAATTTCTTTAAACTCCACACACACACACACACCACTTTTCACGAAAGTCCGAAACATTGGACGATATACCTGTTGTTTTGCCCGGAATTTATATTATTATGTTATTGTACCGATATAACAATTTAACTGCTAGATAATTATGTTACACGAAATACCTATTCTAACAAAATACTTTGGCCGGAATGTTGTAATTTCCCGTAGTCCTTTCAAAAACCGAAATCAATGGGAGAAATATTTGATTTCACGTGTCTTGCTGGTCTTCAGTCTCATTTCATACGTGTAT
The DNA here is from genome assembly GCA_902439185.1 of Cinara cedri. NCBI lineage: Eukaryota > Metazoa > Arthropoda > Insecta > Hemiptera > Aphididae > Cinara > Cinara cedri. The sequence goes on from CABPRJ010001427.1 coordinate 973,963, forward strand.
TTCCCTTTTTAAACCATCAGTTCATATTATTATATTATGTGCCACCAATCGATAAGCCCATAAATAAACAAAAATAATTTACATTTTCGTTGCAAAAATACTAAAGAAATCCACACGTTATATTCTTTAGGTGTTGAATTTCAAAAAGCAGCCTTTTGCAAATTTTTAAATTTAAACTTGTTGTAACATAGATTAAATACTTTACTAGTGTTCTGCATTATTTAATGCCAAGTTGAAAAAATAAACAAATTTTGTAAGTCCCGAACTATATACAAATACCTAATGCATGAAATCACCACGGGATTTTTGGAGATTAATGTGATGCTGCAGTAATTTCGGTAAAGTTTTGTATTGCTTACCGAGTGTGTATAGTTCAGTTGGGTTTTACTAATGAGGTCGAAGTAAATTAATTTTAAGTGGTTTACCAGTATACCCACTATAAAAATAGCTTACATTCTCGGAAAATCTTGAAAATTACCGAAATAACGCGACTACAGAATAGTTGTGCTGTGGTAGTTATGTTATTAATTTTAATAAAACGGTATATTATATAGGTTCAATTATATGTAAAACGCGTTTCTTTTGAGTAATTTTCTATGAGAATCGAATTGGATCGGCTAAAATCAAACATCGATTTTGAAAAATTACATAAATTTAATAGTATTTGAATATTTTAGTTCAATTCAAAAATATTTTTTCCCTATGGAATGGAACCAGAAAGGTTCGACAAGTGGGGTTGTATTAAGTCGACGGCCGGTAAAATGTTTTTTTATACGATTGAAAGAGTTATGTGTATCTATAGTGTATCTCGGATGTACGCAAAGACAACAAATGAAAAAAGAACCACTGTGCATGATTTTCGAGGATGATATAGCTTTGATAGGAGCCAATCTGGAAAAAGCTAACAATAGGTTCGAAAAATGAAGAGTACCATTTAAAAGAAAGGGATTAAAGATAAGTAAAAGTAAGAGTATAGTGGAGTAGAGTATAAGTTTTGAGGAACATGATAAGGCATTTAACGAAAATAAGTGATTATAGATGAGGTTGGGAATTTGAACTACCTAGAATCCTTTGTACGAACGGTGGCTTTCATGAAGACGGGAAAAAAAAAGAAGAGAAATACGTCAGGTGTTTTCTGTGACTTAGAGTTAAGTATAAGAAAAGTATGGAGAGACAGACTGTGTTGTATTGTTCGGAATGTTGAATAGTAGGAGGAAAAATATAACAGAAGATAAATGTAGCAGAAATGAAAACCCTTAGGTGGGTCAGTGGAATGATAAGAGATGATAGAATAAGGGTCAAGTATATAAAGAGTGGCTTGTAGACGCTGCTTCGATAGAATAGAAAATTAAAGAAAATAAATTTAGATGGTTTGGGCTTTTAACAGGAGGGAGTAATCTGAATCAGTAAGAATTGTAATGAAAATATTTGTGGAGAGAAAGAGGTGGAGAAGAAGACTGAAAAGGAGTTGGTTGGATGTGATTGAGAATGATAAGAAGACAATCGGTATATGTGCGCTGGGGTTCGGATCAAGTGAACCTTTAGAATGAGGATAGCTGACTCGAAATAGATGCGATGAAGAAGAAGAAGAATTTAATTTCAATATTTTATTAGTGTCTTGTGATAATATCAATATAGATAAACTGGATTTCGGTAAATTATTGACATAAAATTTATTTAAATTTCAAGTTGGACATCAACTTCATATTATTGTAGGACAGAATGTAAAATTGCTTTATAAAATCGCATTTGCGCTTATGTGACAGTTATTATGCATTATAAAATGTGTACTGTGTAGGTAATATTCGTTTCTTCTGTCTACATATTTTTGTTCGGAATAAAATTTAGTTCCGTATATTTTCGTTAATAATAATAATATATATATATATTAGGATTTTGGGTTAGGTATATATACCTTTTTTAAATCATAAATTTATGAAACGAAACACAGTTGACGTTTATCAGAGTTGTCATGTAGTTCATATATAGAACATTTATTGCGGCTTAGATTTTATTGAGACCAAAATATAATATGATTTTGTCAGTTCTTTATTTATTTATTTCTCTCTCTCTCGAAAAATAAAATGGGCTGATGGGCGTGTTACTGTTACCAGGCGGAAAGTCACATAGAGTAATATAATTTCTATCTGTACGCTACGCAACAATGACCCATTACTAACGAAGCGCGATTTCAAACGGAGTATTGTCAGTTGATTTTCCCTCGTTTCTGCGATAACCGAAAAATCAACAAAAATTGCCAATTTTTTTTTTCAATTTATGAAAAAAACTATAATAAGGAACATCCGAGACCACCTTCCCATAATGCTTCAACCAGATCAAAAATTCTACAAGAAAGTTTACTATAAGTCTACTATAAAGTTTGGAACAAGATTTTTGGTGGTTTTTTATGTTTATAAACACACGCAAAAAAGATAACATATCACAGTAAAAACAATGCACTTTCTCAAAGAATTTTATGTGGATTTAATTCTTGTTTTTTTTTTTTTTTTACTTATACACTTTATACATCAAATTGTTTTATTATTATATGCATTCGGTTTTACAATAGGAACATATCTTTATAAACATATACGCGAATGAGGAAGTTTCACATTATTCGTTTTTAGAGTTGATATATACATTAAAATCTTTCCCTAACGGTAAATCCTGTATCTGTACTGAATCCTGTAGGCTTCAGTCACGGGTATTAAAATGTTAAGGATATTTGTTTCTATTCGAATGTGGTATTAAATGAGATGGGTATGTGGTTCCTATTTGAATATCAAAAGTGTATATTTATTTAAGCCTTAAGGCGTTTTATGTTTGTGTAAAAAATTAAAAATAATTCCATAACGATTGAAAGAACGGAAATAAAATTCGATTTTCCGAGAAAACCTTCCCTCGTAATCCTCCGAAAAAAATCTACGGTTCATAATCAATGACGGATAACTCTGTTTATTGATAAATTATGCATTTTGAATTTGTACTGTTGCACGCAAATGTGTATAATATTATTAATCTTTTAGTATAATTAATCATAACTACTGCCGCCCGAGGGGTTGTAATTACGCGGTAATATTTAATTTACAATATTATCGTAATTACGACTGTAATATTATTACGAACAATAACATTACACACGTTCTATCCAAACGTTGTTTACACGCATTTCGTATTTCATTTTAATGTTTCGCTTTGCACGCGGAATTCATCTCTGCGCCCTTTGACGGGGTTTTCACGTAGAATTCGTAAAACATCTGTAAACAAAACGTGTTTAATTAATATCCGTAAAAAGGAAATCGATTTCCCACTATGTGAACACACGCAGGTACGTTGAAACGCGGGCAAAGCTATTTTATCGTTGATAGCCGATTGTCTACATAATATACAACTAGAGCACAGTATTGTCTTACGTAAATAATAACACTACTTACGGCTATTCCTGTGCAGACAGTCGGGTCTCACGATAAATCCTCGAATAGTCGCGCAGCTATACGTATACGCGTGTATCACATAGATAAGGAAAATAGCCGTGCAGTTAATTTAAGGGAATTTCATTAAAATCGTTCCGATAAATAAACGTCCGACGCTCAAAGCGAGCGAAACAACCTACTGCAGGCTCATAGAGCGAGTTTTCGTTTTGTACGTTCGTACATTATGTACCCAATATAAAACGGGACGTTTGCGTTGCGGATTTCGGTATTTCGGTACGGGTTATTTGAGGGCCGAGGACGTGTAGTAAACGCAATCGAAAACCGTAAAATACGTACTGAAATTATGGTCTACGGTTTTTTTTTTTCACTTATTGTACATCTACTATTAGAAAACATCTGAATTGATTTCAACAATAACCTACCCGGTTTTGATTCCGCGCCATTGCGCGTCAAAAAGAATGGTTTTATTCTTGAGTTTTTATTGTCTTAATGAAACTGTGACGTTTTTGAGTTTACACCGATTCAATGTTGTAGATATTTACCTTTGTTTAGCTCGGAAATGTCGTCGTTCGTTTTTGTGTATTTCGTGAAGAAAATAGTGTAGGTGCACAGTTTAGTGAAGTTGAGTGTTATTTCGGTCGTTTATAATGTAATCGTTTGAAGTAGAAATTTCGTTGAAACTCATTAAAAACAATTTATATTTAATTCAATGTTGCAAATTATTACAATTTTCAGTTTAAATTTACCAGTAACCCGTTAATAATTAATTTTTGTTTCCGACGCATTATTATCGCACACAGATTATACAAAAAAATTAATACTCCACTTTTCAGCGCCTACCTTGGACATTTTATGCGTACGGTAAATTAGAAACTTGCCAGTTACAATAATTATTAATGTATTAATGTATCGGCTATGACGTACTATAAAAATACTTGGAGTATTGTTACTACTTAAGAATTTTTAGTGATACGATTAATTATCAAACCAAACAGTTTTCGTAAAAAAAATAACGTGAGAAAAAAAAACAACAAAAATCGTGTATCCCGAATCATTCAACGGTAACTCGGTACTCTAAACGTGTATCGAAATCGTAGTATTTTTGGTTTTTTATTTTGAGAATATCTTCTAGGATTCGTTTGGCTTAGGATATATTTTATGGTTTTATTCGAACGTCTGTACAATATAAGCAGGTGGTGACAAACGATCGTTGCAACAAGGTGGATCAAAGCCGATGAATCTATTGCACTCCGAAGCTTTAAAATAAAAGTTTCTTTCTCTGAATTTAGACGGGTCGAGTATAAATGAAAGTATTTTTTCTTTGTACGAATTTTAATTCCCTCACTAACTTTCTCTCTCTCTCTATCTTTTTCTCTCGAGGAGACTATCGTCGAATAGGGTCGCTGCTGAAATGAAAACAAATACTACAATAGTTGTTATCTATATGTTATTTTTACACTCGTGTAATAAATCAATATGACGTATAACAAATAATACATAGAACAGGATAATAACATATAGATAATGTTTACGTGTGTCACAAATGGACTTAAATAATTAATAATACGAACAAATCGTGCGTGAATTTTAAAATAAGTAGCATTTCCTACGCTAAAAGGTAGAAAGAGAAACTTTTGAAATAGACACATGAAATATTCATTGGTTGCGTGCATTTTTAGAAACGTATAATACTTATGTATTTTGAAATAATATACCTTTTAAGTTCCTATTAGTATATTTTGGTAATGTTTAATTTAAACCGTTTGAAGTTTATACGAAAAAGCGATATGAGAAGAAAAAATATCTAGCGCGTGTAATACAAGTCGTGCATAAATATTTTAATTTTCGTCGTTTGAATCGCAACGTTTGGCCAATAGGTTTTCCCTTCCGGTTGTAGAATGGGTTGTTACCATCTCGGATCATCTCGGATCCGAAAAAATCGTGATTAACTCAGGAAAATAGCCCGAAACGGCTATCTGAGTTGACCCGGTACTAGACAATTTCTCCAAATATCCATCTGGGAAAATTAACGACGAGTCATCCCACAAGAACATATGCGAAACCTGGGAAAGTTTCTGCGGTACGTATTTTACTGGCGTTTTTTTTTTTTCTTTTTTGTATACATACGCTTGTTGAAAGTTATGACTGTGAAAAAATGTAAGAATATTCGGAAACACAAATGATTTTTTTTTCGTTTTAATAGAAAAATCTTTTTATATTTTTAGAGTTAAATTTAAAATTGCGATTCATTCGTAATTTATAGTTTTTGATATTGACAAAACCAAAAAAAAAGATAACAAATATTTATTTACTTCCGCACTTGTGGCTTTCTACTGTTTAGAAATTGTCAAGTTAGGTTTAATCTCGACTACATAGGACGATGCAATCTGTAGTTTGATAATTATTCGTATATTGAACAGCTCAATCAATTAGACATTGAAAAAAAAATATCAAAACGCTTTAACTCAAAACCGGTAATCGAAAAATAATCAACAGAGCTTATACTGGGGATAGGTGGGAACACTGTTATGTGTGAGAAGTTAGAAAGATAGGATACATAAGATTATTTAATTTATATCTATAAGCAACGATAAACCATTGCTGACGAAGACGATTTCGAAGGCAATTCAGTAATACATAATTTTATGTGGCCCAATTTTTTTTTGCGATTTTTGTTAAAATTTGATTTAAAAACGCTTATTAAAAAAAAAAAAAGTCGTTCGATGATTTTGGAGATTTCACCATGTCTAGGTAAGTCCAATATAAGTATTATTACCATGTTTCAAGTCTCTATGTGTATTTATAAACGAAATAAAGCAAAAAAAACTCTCACTCAAAAGTGGTTTAAAAGTTTTGGCAATGATGCCGTAAGAAAGTAAATCAAAAAGTCAACAAAAAAGATAATTTATGATTTTTTGATTTAATCATTTTTTCTGATAGAAAAAGTCGTCTGTAAATAATAATAAAAACTTAAGAGTTACAAAATATACATAAAAATGGTTACCAATGGTTAATCTTATTTTATCCTTTTAATCTTGTTAAGCCTAAAAAATTAATGAGAATTTCAAAAATAACCTTTCTAATGTTCCAACTAGAGTAAAATTTCAACAAAAAGGTCTCTTTTCGCGTTTCGATTGGAGTATGATTTCTAAAAGAAATTTTGTACACGGTATATAAAAGAAAAAGAAACATCAGTGTGATATCAATATATTTTTCGATTAGCTGAGAATCTAAAACGATATAATAGACAAAACAATATTCGGGAACATAATATTGTATAAACGGCATTCCGTTTCGACTTTTATTGGAACGGTCATTAAAAGTTTTAATATAGGTGCGTAGGCGTACGTACCAAGACGAATATCGTGTATGCGAATTCGGCAATTCTCGCGGCAAAATACGCGGACCATATCCGGTCCATTATCGACGGCGATGCGAGGTGAAAAAAAAAAAAACGTGAAAATATAATCGTTTTTATAGCGTCATAATCATATTATGCGTGTATCGATTCTCGATCGTGGCCAGCTCATGAAATGCATTAATTTTCACCCGATCCGCGAAACGTGCGATTTTTCACCGATACGCGAAAATTCGCAACCGTGTTTCCGGACGAACCTCGTACGCAATTCGTTTGCCGATTTCGCGAACTACACGTATGTACGAGTATAGAATCGTTTTACTTGTACGCGGTCCGGCCGTGGTATCCGAATCCGTACGAAACGACCGCGACGAGACGCGCGCGCGTGTGACTGCGTTTGTTTAACGAAATCGTAGGTCTAATTTCAATTACACGCGCGGTTTTTCCCCCGTTTCTCGCGTATCCGTCAGCGTTTCCATTACGACCGTGCGCGCCACACCTTGGATAGCGAATAACCGGCGGGCCGTACGACCGGACGTCGAAACGTCTGAACGCTACCGTTATCTATTCCTAATGCTGTCTCGGACTATTTGTTCGCATTTTGCGCCGTGATAACGTCGTATCCGTTTCCGGGCGCAGAACCGAGCACGTGAACGTCCGGAGCTTACGCAAGCGATATGACTGTCTAAAAAAATACGATCGCGGTAAATTATTGTTTCTCGCCGACATCCGCGTGATCGCGCCGTGGCGGTGTTCTCTAGCTCGCGATTTAATACCGTAATCAATTTGAAACCGATCGACCCGCCCGCGAGCGTCAAGGACGACGGTGACAACGTCGCCGAGTTAAGTGTAAAATTTAAAGTAAACAATAATATTGGTTGTATAATATTATAGGTTTACGGATAGTATTATATATTTTTATCTTGGCAATTATCCGAGCGCGCCAGAGACGATCGTTGTTGTAGCCTGTAGGTTGATAGATATCGGTGGGCGGTGTTTGTTTTATCGGGCAAATATTAAAAACTTTTTCGCGCGTACGGTACAGCACGCTAAACAGTATTATTATCATTAGAAATTAAAATCGATATAACCGCGTAGGCAGGTAGGTGGGTTGGTAGGTAGGTGTAGAGTGAACTTTATACGGCTGTGTGTATTATTATTGTGTCGTGTGCACAATATCGCGGCGTTTTAAACGTTAATATCATTGGATTCGCGTACAGTCAACCTGTACGGTGTCGAAAACCGCCGGTTTTCCGAAAACGATATAGACGCAGCGGACAGTGACGGACGGTTTTCGACTTTACGGCATAACCGGTGGCGTGACTAAGAGGGCTCGGACGGAACGGTCGCACCCGAGCCGGTTCGTTTACCGCCGAAGCTCGTACGGATGCGAATATTATCGCATCAACACAATGCCCGTGAGCATGACGGTGCACACGAAAACGAAAACAATAACACTTGTTATACCTATAGTTTTATCATAACTGCTGATCGCCGTTCGCCGATCGAACGCCGCGGTGTATTTCTCATTGAAACTGCAATAATATATCTTTCCAAACGTACAAAATGGGGATGCACCCTCCCCTCTCCTCCTCTACTTCCGTATATCCGAACCTCAGAACCAGACGAACGTAAGTCTCATTTTTTTTTTTTTTTTTAATGCGAACAAATTACGAAAAAAGGGGCATGTTTCCTGTCGTATATCGGGACTTACGCTCGTATAACCCTGGTAAAATTATGAAAGGAGTATTTTGAACAGACTTCCGTTACTATGGCTCGATGGAAATCACATATTACAATAACACGCAAAAAATATGTAATAAACTAAATAAAAAAAAAAAAAACCAGACTTACGTAAGTCTGGTTCTGAGGTACAGATATTTGAATGGACGAGAGAAGGGGACCGTTGAAAATGTCGCTCGTAAGCCCGAATTTCGAAGTTTCGTCACTGAGCACAACACATTAGCTACATTGTATGAATATATTGTAAATATCTGTTTTTCGAAATACAACGTTATCGTGTTGTTTTTGTACAACGGTTATCACTACCCTGTGCGTGTAAAAAGTTTTATTTTTACACGTACATTACGCATATAACGCTATACCCGCCGCTTACGTCTTAATGACTCGAAACATAATAATATGTTGTCGCTGCTGGGTTTAAGAAAAGAAAAAAAAAAAGTTTTTCTAAAAGTTAAATGATGAACCAATAAATGCTTGTTTATACATAAATAATTAACTAAAACAATATTATTTCCTTGTAAACTACATTCATTGTATGTCTATTGTTGTTCGGTATTATTCGTATTTTAAATTTTTCAAAAAATCTAACTCGGTACATCGCAACATATAGTTGTCCACGACTAAAAACAGATCGGGGTAAATATAGAGTTGTATTTACCCAACGTTTTGGCCCCGAGCTTTGCTTATTGTCACAGGAATAATACAGGTATCTTTTCAAATATGTTAGCTTATTAATATGATAGATAATAATAATATAGGGGTTACTGCGGTAGCAAAACGTTAGATTATATAGAATATAATATACTTTTACGCCGATAAGCAAATGGGTAAAGCACAGTTTTGTTATTATTTGAATAACTAATAACTGTTAAACTGATTAATTTTTTGAACTTTTTTCTCATTAGATGGCTTGTCTACACCCTGGACACTTGCGTTTAAAGAAAAACAAAATACGAAAATCTGTAGGGTAGGTTCAAATAAAAAAAAAAAAAAATAATAATAATACTAATACATTTCAGTAAGTAGTATATACATTATAGTTAGGGCGATTCGGAGTACTTGAATGATATTATTTAGTAGGTATTCATTTAATGATTCCGTTATTTTAAATGAGTAGGTAAGAGGTAACATTTAAATATGATAAAACCGTTTTTTAATTTAATTGCATTTGTATATATATATTTTTTTTTATCCAATTATCTTATATTTCATTATAATAATAACAACAATACTATACAAATATGTACATTCATTTTTAATGCGAATGATAATTTTAAAAAAAATATAAAAAAATATTTCTTTATATTTGTATCTATTTCGTATTGTATTATTAATATTATTTTATTAAAATAAAACAACAACAAATGTCATAACGCGTGAACTATTAAAATTAAAAAAAAAGTTATATTTCACCTCGAAATAGCTCACGCCAAATGTCCTGTACCGTGTTTTTCGAAAACGTATTTATTATAAAATGACCAGTATAATAATAACACGATATTTCATTGTCAATTTAATACTTGTGTACAATTCGTAAAAAAAATATTGTACATTTATATAGCCAACATTGAACTCTGAGATTTTTTTTATTTGATTTCAAATAATGATATAAAAAAGTCGGTTAAAATTGATTCCTTTCAAAGACATATTTTAAAGATAGAGATTAAAATATAAAGTATTGAAGATCAGCGTTCAATGAGAACCATAGAGAAACCTACACCTCTTTCAGAAAAAAAAAAAAAAAAACTATTAAAATCGGGCCATTCCACGAGCTATGAGAATTTTTACCGTTAGGCGTATTTTCAGCTAAACAACATACCGATACCGCGTTTATACTTCCGTCAGAGTTTAAGGTTTTATTTTTTTTATGTAATTCAATTGGAATCGAAATCGAAAAAACTTGCATTGTGTCCAAGAGAATCGGTATGAAACGAAAAAAAAGAAAGGTATTACAAGTAAGTTGTGTTGAAATCGTTTGCGAGTTGGTTCCAACAAATCACAGAACATACTGTAAAACGTTTATTTTACTCTATGAATATGAACAATAAACTTCTGTCGGTGAAACATAGAATTTTTCGATTCTATACTATATTCGAAATTGATAACTAAAAAAAAAAAAAAAAAAAAAACTAGAATTGATACATAGGTCATTTATTGATTCAAATCGAAATTGCTCAGTTTTTAACGAAAATCATACGTATTATATTATCCGTGTAAAACAAACGCGCCACTAGTCGAATTGAAAAAATATAGAATAGTTGTGTAAATACAGTCTACAGCTAGATAATTTGTGTTGGTCCGGAAGGTATAGGTGTTTTGTGATTAGCGTCGACAAGAAAACGCGCATAATAGTTTGCTGTGTCGGATGATGAACATTCGTCGGCCAGAGACTAATGTGTTGCCGGGATAAGTTTTAAGTACATTTTCCAAACAAAACATGGAAAGATCGCGAAACGAGGTCCATTAATCACCAAGCGTAGACCACTTAAAACGGGACGAAATTCATTTTAGCCCCCGAGACGTGTTTAAAGTGCGTGTTTATTTTGTAAGACGAGGACAGATACCTAACTTTTTATTGGTCTTCTTCTTTTCTCTCTACATTTTATAACTGTGCTAGAGTTTTCACTTGCAAAACTGTATACCCAGCTATGGACGAGGTAACTATTTCTGGATAATATTACTCCGATCGTGAGCACTGACAACGTTAACTTTTACAAATCATTTTCAATCACACAACTTTTTCTTGGGCGCCTATAAGGTGTTTTCCTTTCTGGTTATCAATTCATAACCACTTTGACGGTGCGTCCATACATCACGCGTCGAAGTCAAGATAATTTTTGCCCTTTTATGAAGCTTGTGGCCGAGTCCATTACTACTTCCTCCAGTGTATTATCTTATTGAACTTCCTTCTCTGCGTTCCATAATTATTGTCAAACTTTT